>OX392536.1:44059226-45259226 GCA_947623455.1 Mimachlamys varia
TGATGTAGCAAAATTCATCGAGCATTAGTCAGACACGGATTTAGATTTTATCTTAGTTCATGTTTCAATCAAAATATCCTATAATGGTCTTACCTGGTGTTTCCCAGAATGCAGCTGTGACAAGTCGGTTCTTTTCAATCCAATCGTTAGACTCGTGTAAATGATAGCAATCCCACAATGCAATATGTCCTTTGGGTTTACCCCCGGTATTAGAGTACGTGATGATTTGAAGTATCCCTTGCTTACCCCAATATTGTTTCTTCATGTCGACTGCGTTAACTTGGTGTAATACTGATAAGTCTGGTTCTCCATATTTGTCAGCTAGGTATGGTCCGAATGCTATGGCATGGTAAATATACTGTAGCCCATTCCTGCCAACGAAACTATCGCCGAAGCGTCCCGATAATTTAATGGGCGACTGACCTAGTGAATGCGGCGGCCCCAGTTTGTTGAGCGCAGACGACAGGCGAATAGCACTGGTGTCGTGTGGGAATCCAATATGACGGACCACTCCGACTGCATGAAGAATGTCGGAGTGAGTGAACTGTCCACCGAAATGTTTCTGCCCGGGGTAGTGGATCTTCAGCTTATGAAATGGTGGTAATTGTATCTGCAATAAAAAAAAACAATGTTTAGAGGCAAACAAGTAGAGCTATCCAGAGGGGGTATAGGTGTAGCAAGAGCGAGGGAGTTGGCGGTGCTCGGGAAGCTGGGGGGCAGGGGTGTAGGAAGAGGGAGGGAGCTGGCAGTGCTCGAGATGCAAATAGGGGGGGGAGGCAGGGGTGTAGAAAGAGGGTTGGAGTAGGCGGTGCTCGAGATGCGAGTGGGGGACAGGGGTGTAAGAAGAGGGAGAGAGTTGGTGGTGCTCGGGATGCGAGGGGGGGCAGGGATGTAAGAAGAGGGAGCGATTTGGTGGTGCTCGGGATGCGAATGGGGGGCAGGGGTGTAGGAAGAGGGTTGGAGTTGGCGGTGATCGGGATGCGAGTGGGGGCAGGGGTGTAAGAAGAGGGTTGGAGATGGCGGTGATCGTGATCGAGTGGGGGCAGGGATGTAAGAAGAGGGAGCGATTTGGTGGTGCCCGGGATGCGAGTGGGGAGGGGGGGGGCAGGGGTGTAGGAAGAGGGTTGGAGTTGGCGGTGATCGGGATGCGAGTGGGGGTAGGGGTGTAAGAAGAGGGTTGGAGTTGGCGGTGATCGGGATGCGAGTGGGGGCAGGGGTGTAAGAAGAGGTAGCTATTTGGTGGTGCTCGGGATGCGGTTGGGGGGTGTAAGAAGAGGGAGAGAGTTTGTGGTGCTCGGGATGCGCGGGTAGGGGGGAGTGTAAGAAGAGGGAGAGAGTTGGTGGTGCTCGGGATGCGTCGGTGCAGGGGGGGGGGGGGTTGTAAGAAGAGAGAGAGAGTTGGTAGTGCTCAGGATGCGGGTGGGGGGGTGTAAGAAGAGGGAGAGAGTTGGTGGTGCTCGGGATGCGCGGGTGGGTCCGTATTGTTAATTCCACTAAATGTATGTGAACACAGAATGATATCTCAGATTTTACATTATGATTGTGTTATCCATACAGGTATTTTGGTAATTTAGCACGTCTCTAAGTTATGTGTGATTACAGACACTTTTATACGTTCGTTTATTCAATAGTAATTTTCTACACGTTACTCAACCGTATTGTGTTAGTTTAAAGATACACCACTAATTCAACAGTAATACAATACTTTGGTTGTACATTACTTATTCACCGTATTGTGCTAATTCAGTAGTATTGTACTTATTCTGTATATAGGGAATGGGGATGCAAATTTAGCACAATCCGAACGCGTTGCGTAATTTGACGCATTCATTTTCTTCGAATGCTAATTCAACACATCTAAACATATTTGCGAAATTACATGTGCATTGCTAATTTATCACATTCGTGTGGTCATTGCCAATTAAATAGTATTTTGTTAGGTCAACAGTATTGTTGTAATATTCAACACGTGTTGTGCTGATTCAATTCATCCATGCGTGGCATTTTTGCTGAATTGCAAAGTCGTTTAAGATATTTTATGATACGTAAAAAAGATTAATAGCGTATAAAACTTTACCAGGGAAAACTAAAAATGTAGACATTACAATATTTTAATTAACTCCCGACTGTTAGGGCGGTACAGATAGAGGACTACGGTATTCGTGTCCTTAAAGTTTATTTTAAAAATAAGTTTATAACGTATATGCTGTATTTCATTTGTAAATAATAAAACTGTTAAACATACATTCATATACCTTCATAATATCGTTAATAACTTTATCAAAACTATTAGAAAAAAATATCCTCAAATGTTTTTTACTATTCCCTTCTTGGTATTTCAATCTATAATTTTCAGTTAGTTAGATTAAATCAAGATAATGAAACGGAATAATTGTTTACTCATTAACGTTTCTACTGTTGTTTAGTGGCCTGACAGCCCTGGGGTGTGTATACGTAAGTGTAGTAACACTTACCTTTTCCGGGTAGATATCGCGAGGTAGGCCAAGGAATAAGCTGACAATCAGGAAGATATGCTTCATCCTGGATGAGCTGTAGATTCATGTAAGAAATTTGAGGTTGTCCGGACAATTTGTTAGAATTGTGTGCTTTAAACAAATTTTGCACCTGCCATTTTACCGCTTAACAAAACGCAAGGTAAACAAGTCGTCACGAGATGAACAACAACTTCTCAAAGGCAGACGCTATTTTGATGAACAGATTTTTTTTTAATTCTTTGTGTTGAATGAGAATTGTGATTGGACACAGTGTTAAAGTGACAAGGATTAATTTATGCAAAGGAGGCGTGGTTATCATTGGCGCCATTTCAATGACTCCGCCCACGAAATGAATCCTCTTTCCCCTGACGTCACGCCTACCTTGAAGGAACAGGTTTTGATCAGGTGGGAGGAACCCTCGTGGTTTGTAAGGTTCTACGCGGTTCCACTCGAGTAAACCCAAACATTTTTACTGCAGGTGATGCTCTACTGTCGCTGAAATGAACATTACATATATTAGTCATAGCTTTTGCATTGCTTGTTTATACTAGTATATAACTATATATAATCTATAGATTAGACTGTGCTCCCATCGTGACGGCAATACATTATTAGATACATCACAAACCGAGGTGTTTTCTCTACAAAAATATCATTTCGATATTACTATTAGGGAAGGTATATGTGTGTCCGAACTTTATTGTCATATTTTGTTTTTGACAATGATAAGAACCTAGCTAATTAACAATACACTGTCTATTTTTCGGTTACTGATAATCATATCAGCATTGATATTAGTTTATTTCATTTTTAATTGAGAAAATATCCTACCTGGAGCGCACAATTAAACGGATAGGTGTTCTGGTGATTAACAAAAATATTTTCCTATCTACTTTATTATGCTACATATGCCTTACACGGGCTACGAAATAGATCTAGAGTACTATCATAAGTACCAAGGGCTCACTAATTTGTTTCTGGTATATTCATTCCTTATTTCCATCCACACAAAATTTTGTTCTGTGACCAAATAGTTTCGTTAACATCAATGTAACAAGAAACTTGATCGTATATACATGTATCTGAATTTAATCACATCTGAATCCCACTCGTATATAGTTATAAACCAGATCTGAATCCCACTCGTATATAGTTATAAACCAGATCTGAACCCCACTCGTATACAGTTATAAACCAGATCTGAATCCCACTCGTATATAGTTATAAACCAGATCTGAATCCCACTCGTATAGATTTATAAACCAGATCTGAACCCCACTCGTAAACAGTTATAAACCAGATCTGAATTCCACTCGTACTGTATATAGTTATAAACCAGATCTGAATCCCACTCGTATATAGTTATAAACCAGATCTGAATCCCACTCGTATATAGTTATAAACCAGATCTAAATCCCACACGTATATAGTTATAAACCATATCTGAACCCCACTCGTATATTGCTATAAACCAGGGCCCGTATTCATGAAACCGTTATCACAATCAAGCATGCATTTTGTGCTCAATACTGATTTATTTTTCTGGCTATAATTTATCTAAAGACGCTTATTTTGTCAAAGAATTTGGGGAAAATGAAGATCAATGAAGCAGAACACCAATTTCAACATTTACAATTGACGTTTTGATCGTTGACATATTATAGGCGAGTTTCAGGAAAGCTGGCTTGAGCATAGAAACCGTGTTTGAGCATGAGAACATCTCAACCCCACTCGTATATACTTATAAACCAGATCTGAACCCCACTCGTATATAGTTAAAAACCAGTTCTAAATCCCACTCGTATATAATTATAAACCAGATCTGAATCCCACTCGTACATACATGTAGTTTAAAAAAAATCACAAATGATGCATCTTTATTTATTGGAATAAAAAGTGTTATTTCAAGTTTATAACGTAGTGAAATTAAAGGTATATGCTACCTTACTCATGAGTTGTGTACGTTTGACTTATCTCCCTTTTAAATACTTCATAATTTTAGAAATGTTGCTGAAACCGATTGAATTCTTTTGCGCAATTTCAACAAGTTTCAACTTTTTGATAATTCAAATATCATTGAAACTTTATATATGAGGGGTATGTCATAATCAGGGAGATTTTAAAGGCCCAGTTTACGTAACTTTCGGCAAAACTTGAAACGAAAATCAAGCCTAATAACTTATTATATTTATAGATTTAGTTAAGATTAACTGATATCAGCAATATTCAAGATGAATTCTTATGCAGTTACAGGTACATTAGCAGTTAAAACACAGTATTTGTAAACACGTGTCCATTTTGAACTGTCTTCTAACTACGGCTTGTTGTTGAAGTGTGCCCGACCTAAATTATTTTCAATTCTTTGGATTTTTTTGTCAATAGTGTCTTGTTAGTAACCGCTCAGGATTACTTCATTTTAAACTTATTTTTGCATGTTTATCAACTGAATTTTTTTCATAATTTTTCAGAATCCCGAAAAATTCCCGAGGTTACGTATATTGGGCCTTTAAGTGTAACGGAAACTAGAAAATTAATTATCGTTTCTGGACAATGTCACAATGGTCGAATGCAAAATTTAGTAATGAATTCGAATACTGATCTGGCCTGCTGTATGGCTTGACTTAGTTTAGTTTATCTTCTCTTTTGTTATTATAAAAGTTCCACAGCACATGGAGTCTTGTAGTCATAACGGGAACAATTTCTGAAAATGTCAAACATGCATTATCATTCACGAATATTGTTTTTCTTTGAATCTTTTGACGGCACATCGACACAATGTTGTCATTAAGTGCCCCACCTAGAAGTTATCAGCAGGGGCGTAACTGCCATTTAAGCACATAAGCCCGTGCTTGCACATCATATTTCCAAAGTTTGTGTATTGAAGTCGAGAAATTTCATAATGCGACTAATATTCTTAAGTCCAATGAAAATGTTGACTCGGCAGATTAATAAATCAGGCTGCATGCAGTAAGTTTACTTTTAGTATAATCATATGTCATATGTGGTTTCAATCACATAACCGACCCATTCAGTGATGTCATACGACCAATGTCATGAATATGGTATTACACAATGTCATAACACCATTGTGACGCCATAACAAATGACGTCTTTATGACGTTATATGATTATTTTGGATATTGAATTTTTGGTCAGTTCGAACAAAATGACAGCAAAATAATTGATCATGAGCCTGTTAAACTATGCGAAATTATGCTGAAGAAAACAAGCGAGATTTCTAACTACAGCTGTTCCTTAGTTGAAAGCGGCAAAATCACATTACATAATACTTATTGACAGAGACGTGTATGTAACACAGATGGCTTTTATGTCTCTGTTATTACTTACTAACGAGTAAATGACTTAAGAAACATATGTATATTAATTTTGTTTTCAAGACATAATATCATCTTATTTTATTCTTACATTAATGGTTTGTATAATGACACGACCAAATGGCACCATTTGAAGTAACTGCTAATAAATGCTCGCATGACTTGCACATTAAAATACCTCCAGCTACGCCCCTGATCAGACGGTGTTTCGTCATTCTACTATGAGCCCTTCACCTCTGGGTTGCGAGTTCAAATCCCACGTTGGGCAGTTGCCAGGTACTGACCGTAGGTCGGTGGTTTTTCTCCGGGTACTCCGGCTTTCCTCCACCTCCAAAACCTGACACGTCCTTAAATGACCATGGATTGTAATAGGACGTAAAATAAAATGAACCAAACCATGTAATTAGACACATCGAAGTATAAGTAAAGTAGACAATCGTGTGCTTATTTAATTGGATACGGTAAAATGTTTACAATACGGGAGATACCGTACACGCTCCAATTATAACACATATACACATATTCAACTCACTCGGAACTATGACGAAGTTAAAAGTCCTATCAATGGGGCTGGTATCACGTGACTAGATTTCATAATTAGACGAAAAGCCGAAACTTTTCACATGTATGCGAGTTTCTTTGATATTTATACGAGTGTTGTATAAGTAAACTTGTTGTTTTGAAACTCGTTTTCATCAAAGGCGAATTTAAATATTTTTTCAAAAATGTATGAAAAATAATTTAAATTGGTATTGATGTCACGTCCGCGCGCATCTCGAGATTTTGCACGAAACCACCACGAAGTCTTTCGTCCTAATAGGAACTTTTTAAAAGAATGTCCCGGATACCGCTCATTGAATTAAAATTGCATGTACTTGCGAATAGCATTAAAGGGAATGAACTTGTGTTGGAGGAGTCGTAATCACCACCCACAATGTAAACAAACACAATCACATTTCTAAGCACTTGTCAGACGGCTGGCCTCCGAAGGTCTGGGACAACATAATTTACCAGCAAAATGTTTTCAAAAATATGAAATGTCAACACACCGGGACAAAAACCAAACATGTATCATAGCGAACCGAGACACGGCACTAGCATTCGAAGAGAGAAAAATCACCATAAACTGATAAAACACCACTAAAACAGACGGAGCTAGAAAGACACAGAAAACAGGAACGAGGAAAACACTATATTAACAGAAACAAGAGAAGGTGTTTTTAATGATAAGAGTATTGGTGAAACCAAAACAACAGGAACTGAGGACACGCCACAACGGGAACCGCCGAGACACAACAATAACGGGAACCGCCGAGACACGCCACAACGGGAACCGCCGAGACACAACAACAACGGGAACCGCCGAGACACAACAACAACGGGAACCGAAGAGTCACCAAAACAATGGGAACTGAGGACACGAAAACAATAGGGATATGGGAGGAACCAACATAGCATAGACTAAACAGGAACCAAACTAAAAGGGTCTGAGAAGGAACAAAAAGAACAGAAACAGAGGAGGAACCAGAACAATAGGGACTAAGAAGGACCCAAAACAACAAGGACAGTGGATGAATCAAAACAACAAGAAAACTGAGGAAATCCCAAAACAACAAGGACTGAAGAGGAACCAAAACAACAGGACTGAGGAGGAACACAAACAACAAGGCCTGAGGAGGAACACAAACAACAGGAACTGAGGAGGAACCAAAACAACAGGGACTGCAGAGGAACCAAAACAACAAGGACTGAGGAGGAACCCAAACAACAAGGACTGCAGAGGAACCACAACAACAGGACTGAGGAGGAACCACAACAACAGGACTGAGGAGGAACCACAACAACAGGACTGAGGAGGAACCCAAACAACAGGGACTGAAGAGGAACCACAACAACAGGACTGAGGAGGAACCACAACAACAGGGACTGAAGAGGAACCACAACAACAGGACTGAGGAGGAACCACAACAACAGGACTGAGGAGGAACCCACACAACAAGGACTGAGGAGGACCCAAACAACAAGGACTGAGAAGGAACCCAAACAACAAGGACTGAAGAGGAACCCCAACAACAGGACTGAGGAGGAACCACAACAACAGGGACTGAAGAGGAACCACAACAACAGGACTGAGGAGGAACCACAACAACAGGACTGAGGAGGAACCACAACAACAGGACTGGGGAGGAACCAAAACAATAGGGACTGAGGAGGACCCAAACAACAAGGACTGAGGAGGAACCCAAACAACAAGGACTGAGGAGGAACCCAAACAACAAGGACTGAAGAGAAACACAAACAACAAGGACTGAGGACGAACCCAAACAACAAGGACTGAAGAGAAACACAAACAACAAGGACTTAGGAGGAACCACAACAACAGGACTGAGGAGGAACCACAACAACAGGGACTGAAGAGGAACCACAACAACAGGACTGAGGAGGAACCACAACAACAGGACTGAGGAGGAACCACAACAACAAGGACTGAGGAGGAACCACAACAACAGGACTGAGGAGGAACCACAACAACAGGGACTGAAGAGGAACCACAACAACAGGACTGAGGAGGAACCACAACAACAGGACTGAGGAGGAACCCAAACAACAAGGACTGAGGAGGAACCCAAACAACAAGGACTGAGGAGGAACCACAACAACAAGGACTGAAGAGGAACCAAACAACAAGGACTGAGGAGGAACCCAAACAACAAGGACTGAAGAGGAACCAAACAACAGGAACTAATAGTCCGGCAGAATGGTGAAAAAAATGTGGGATTTTTAGTAAAAGCATGAAACTTGGCATGATTGTAGTATATGATTCACTGATCAATTTTAAGAACGGGGCCAAGCATTTTTTTTCCAAGATGGCCGCCAAATCCAAGATGGCCGCCATCAATGAGAATCAATGGGAATAATCATTATAGCATATTGCATTTCATCATTTTTTTCCTGTATTAGTTTTTAAAGTTAAAAAAATATGAGCATATAATAAAATGGATGTTCTACCGCTATTTTATTCATAATGAGCAGCCGTACAACATAATACCGAGTATTTTTAACTTTAGTCAAAACCATGTATTGTACAAAATTTGCAAAATGTATATCTTAATCATCATATATGGCTTCAAAGACATCATATAAGATGTATTTATTGAATATAATACGAAAAAAAGAAGAAAAAAGAGAAAAAAACTAGGAAAAAGTGACAATAATAGAATTAAATGCCCAAACGCCGTAGGACTAAAATATTCGGGCACATTTTTCATGCTGCACCGTAATGAAAACAATGGCTGGTTGACCGGAGTGCCTTCATCATGTAAAACCAAATTAAAGTAAGTAAAAAGTGTTACATGCCTGGATAAATAATTTGTTGTACAAAATTATGCAAACAAAATGATAATTCATCCAGTTATATAAAGATATCTCGGTAGTTTGACCTTCATATCACAATCATAACATCATGCAGAAAAAGACCTCCAAGAATCAACATCCTGTTTTGAATGAATAGTAGCAATTTCAAGTCATTGATTATAATAATACCCATATATAGGTAATATATTTATGGTATTTCCCCATATATAATGTAATACATTCATTTAAAAAGGATGAAACACTTGAATTTACCGCAACAAAAACTTTTTATCTTTGGTTCGGTGTCATATGAAATTCATACCCTCGTTTAATTGTTCCGGTTAAAAAAAATCAAAACACAGCAAATTGGCGCATAACTGTTATCTATTCATATTTTTCAATTTCTTTTAGGAATGCAAATACATGAAGGTGAATAATGTCCTGAAGCAAAACCTTCAATGAAAGAAACATTACAAAATGCTGCGAAAAAAAATCTTGGTGGTAGGTTCTGTCTACCCACAACAGAACACAGAACCTGATTCGCTAACCAATGAAGATATTGACTGGGGGAAATGTTGCTTGTGTCAACAAACCACAAGTGACCCACTTCGATGTCCAATTAAAATAAACAAAAGAGACGTTGAAATAAGTTCAATATACAAGACACTGGCTAAACATTTAGAAGCATTTCACAAACTTGACTGTTTGCCAGAAAATGTAAATTATGTCAAGCTTGCAGAGGGACATGGACTGGAAAACAATTTCAATTTCCATTGTGCCAAATATCACAAAAATTGCAGGGACAGGTTTAACAGTACCAAACTACAGAGAATACTAAAAAGAAGAAACAGTGATGACACCAAACAGGAAAGTACCCCCAAGAAAGTGACAAGGTTGAATAAATCAGAGACCCCAAAATCAACAGAAAAAAATGATAATGAATGCTTTTTCTGTGATGAATCAACTGGTACTTTGCATCGAGTAGAAACATTTAATGTTGATCAGCGCATTCGGCAGGCAGCTTATCTATTACAAGACACAATGATTTTAGGGAAACTTAGTTCTGGAGATTTGATGGCAAATGATGCAACATACCACTTAAGCTGTTTAGCTGCCTTCTACAGGAGAGCTGACAAAGCATACAGAGGTATTAAAACGGATGTTACAGCAAACAGACTCCATGGCATTGCCTTAGCAGAACTCGTTACTTTCATAGAAGAAGCAACAAATGACAGCAACGACATTGCCCCAGTGTTCAAGTTATCGTATCTTACCTCTATGTACACTTCGCGTCTGGAGCATCTTGGATGTGATATGACAAGGCGTGTACATTCTACTGATCTAAAGAATAGGATCCTCGAACATTTTCCCACCATGCAAGCTCACAAGCAGGGCCGAGAAGTGTTGCTAATATTCAACAAAGATATTGGAGATGTACTCCGCGCAGCATGTTGGAATGACTTTGATGAGGAAGCAATAATTCTAGCAAAAGCAGCGAACATCGTCCGAAGAGACATGAAAGAATTGGAGAGAGGAGTATTCAAAGGGGAGTTTGAAGAGCAATGTCAGGACAAGTCAGTGCCGCAGTCCCTCTTAACATTAGTTTCAATGATACTTGAAGGTCCTAACATCAAAGACCAGGCTAGTAGCATACCACAAGCTTCACTGACCCTTGCGCAACTTTTGCTATTCAACTTCTCAATTCGTCGTCGTGCTGGGTCGACTGCGATCTTCCACTCAATATTAAGAGAACCCCCATTACCACTGTACCTTGGAATGAAACTGCATGCAGAAACACGCAAAAGGGGAATAATTGATATGTTGTTCAAGATGGGCATTTCAGTGTCATATGATAGAGTCCTGGCTTTATCAACGGACATAGGGAATGCTGTGTGTAAAAGATTTGAGGAAGAACATATTGTCTGCCCTCCCAAGCTTCGTAAAGATCTTTTCACTACTGGAGCAGTTGACAACATTGACCACAACCCCAGCTCTACTACTGCTCATGGCTCCCTACATGGAACTGGCATTTCTCTGTTTCAGCATCTGTCACCAGATTTTGAGGGACACCAAAGAGATGTTGTAGTGATTTCAGAAACACAGAACAGAAAAACTATACAACCCCTTCCAGATACTTACAGCAGTGTTCCTCCAGTCATACTTAAAGAATCTGAGCCTGCGATACCAGAGTCTCCGGGTCCAGTAATACCCACCGGCGACTCAACTTGTATTGTCATCCAAGGCCAGTATAGGTAAGTACAAGTATAAAATACATTGTAAGTCATTTTATAACAAATAACGGCACCTTTTTTTATTCAAATAAACTGTGCTAGGAATCTTGGAACATGTATAAAAAAGTACTGTGGATTGTGATAATAAAGAACATTAAAAGCGAAATCTCTCGCCATAGATATATTTAAGTTGTAGAGGAAATCATACATGTTTTGCAAACATGCAAACATGTCTGTATTTTTTCTTGTATAATTTCAGTTGGCTTAGCCATGTGAAGGACGTCATCATGAACGCAGAGAATGACGTTATCATGAGCGAAGAGGACAGTGATTTCGAGCAGAACAAGTACCTCTCTTGGGCTGCATTCCACGCAAACGCAACCGAGACATCATCTTATAACGCGGAAAATGTTGATATTTCTGCATTGTTGCCGCTCTTTCAAGAGACATCCAAATCACCTGCTATGATCAAGCATGCAATGAGTATCGTACAAAGAAATGTAGAATTTCTGAACCCAGGACAAACTCCGGTTATAGCTTTTGACCAGCCGTTATTCACCCTGGCAAAGAAAATTCAGTGGAACTATCCAGTTACACACGGGGAGGAAAAAACTGTAGTCATGTTTGGAGGCCTACATATTGAAATGGCAGCTTTAAAGTCTATTGGAGACTGGTTAGAGGATAGTGGATGGACGGAGGCAATGGCCGAAGCTGGAATAGCATCCCCTGGTACAGCAGACTCTTTCCTAAAAGCGACACACATATCAAGAACACGACATGCTCACCAGATTACAGCAAGCAGTCTTCATATCCTGATGCATAAGGCATTCAGCGAGTACCAGGAAAGACATGGCGAGGAACAGTTGCGCTTTGAGAATTGGCGAGCAAAACGAAGTGTTGAAAGTCCAACATTTCAATACTGGGATATAACACTGGCATTTGAGTTGAATATTCTTGTATTTGTACAATCCTTACGCACAGGGAACTTCCAGTTGTACAAAGATATCTTGGTGAAAATTATCCCATGGTTTTTTGCTTTGGATCATACAAATTATGCACGATGGCTTCCAGTCCATATTCGTGATATGATGTCTTTGCCATTGAAGCATCCAGCAATTGAAACAGAATTCCAGAGAGGCAAGTTCGTTGTCCGAAAGACTCGAAATGTCTTCTCTTCAATACCAATAGATCAGGCTCATGAACAGAATAACAAGTGTGTGAAAAGTGATGGTGGTGCTGTTGGACTCACAGAAAACACATCAGAATTGCTGCGCTGGATGGTGTCAGGACCCGAAATAGCCCGAATACTTCAAGACTTTGAGACGTCACAAGAGTCAATGCAGCCCTCGAGAAACGAAGAGTCGCATAACCATCATGAACAGACTAGATGTGCCCAGGTTAGATTTCAGAACGAAGTAGCAGCACTCGTCGATGTTATGAGCAGAATGGGGAACCCATTTATTGAAGAAAGCTCAGACTTGGTAATTTTGAATAGCAGAAACATTGCAGATGAAGGAGTTGCAACAACAGTGCGTAATATTGAAAGGATTGGACGGGAACAGTTTGATGACTTTGTAGAGAAAAGGTTGATAACAAAATCTGAGTCCGTCTTTGCATGTCTGAAAAGAAACAAGTTGCCATTATTGAGATGTCCGCCGCCACGAGATATGAATAAGGAAAAACTGCAAATAAATTCTCTCAAGAAAAGTTGTTCGCTTTTCTCGCAACTTTACATTTCCTGTCAAGTACGTGGATGCGACCTCGACGAGTTCTTCCGTCATGAAAACCAAGCATATCCTCCTTCCTTATCCCAATTTGGTACAATGAGATCGGGAACCAAATCAACATTGCTCACATGTCTCGAAACGTATGGCAAATCAGAAGAGAGTATGCCTAGTGTTGATGCCAAACTGTTTGATGGAGCTGCTATTGTTAACATTCTAAAACCAGGAGTAGCAACAACTTTTCAAGAATATTCCCATGATGTGTTCCTGAAGTACATCAGAGTACAATTGGAGGATGTTTCAAGGATTGACATTGTGTGGGATAGGTACAAAAGTGACAGTTTGAAAGCAATCACAAGAAGTAAAAGAGGAAAAGGAGTGAGACGCCGTGTTGAAGCCTCTGCAAAGCTGCCAAGTAGTTGGGATGCATTCCTACGAATTGATGACAACAAGACAGAGCTATTTGGATACCTCTCCCAGCAGTCGGTACAAATAGATTGCAGTGAAAAAGTGATCATCTCCACATGTAATGAAGGTGTACTTTCCTCACCTGAGCAAGATTTGTCAAGGCTTTCTCCATGTTCACACGAGGAAGCTGACACTCGTCTAATGCTCCATGCAGCAGATTGTGTCAACGCAGGACATACTCGAATCCTAATGAGAACTGTTGACACCGACGTTGTGGTAATAGCTGTTGCTATGTGCCATAAGATGCCTGAAATAACACAGTTCTGGGTAGCTTTTGGGGTTGGCAAACACTATCGCTACATTCCAGTTCATGAGATAGCATCCTCCTTGGGCCCAGAGAAATCTGCTGCATTACCGGTTCTTCATGCTTTCACTGGTTGTGACCAAACATCATTTCTTTTTGGTTGCGGAAAGAAAACAGCCTGGGACATATGGGAAGTGTTTCAGGAGGCAACAACAGCATTCCTGGCTGTCAGTGAAACACCAAGTGAACAAATGTTAGCTGAGAACATACAAGTTCTTGAGCGGTATGTTGTCCTGATGTATGATAGGACCAGCAACTGCCATGGTGTAAATGAAGCCCGCAAGGAACTATTCACCAAGAAAGCAAGGACAATGGAAGTTTTACCCCCAACATTTGCAGCCCTGATGCAGCATTCAAAGAGGGTGATATTCCAAGCAGGGTACATATGGGGGCAGGCATTAATAGCAACACCTTTTCTCCCATGTCCTAGTGAATGGGGTTGGAGAAGAAATCGAGACCATATATGGGAACCTCTGTGGACAACACTACCGGAAGCAGCCAAGTCCTGCCAACTGTTGATTCGATGTTCTTGCAACCCAGACAAAGGCTGTAAAGGACATTGCAAATGTGTCAAAAACAATCTAAGTTGTACTGCATTGTGCAAATGTGACGGGAATTGTGACCAATGACTTTGATTCACTTAATTCTGCAAGATGAACATACTTTAACGAAATCAAGGTATTTTGAAAACGTTTTACCATTGTGCACCCAACTTCTATATCATATGGATTACAAAATGTGTATTTTTTTGTGTAGAAAATATTATGAAATGTTGTTGTACACAAATTGAACTGATCTATCATTTTCCTAATACGGCAGTTATGACAGAAATCTTTTAGTCATATTCAACTGGATCACTTTTATTTGATTCAAAATGTGCATCAAATATACTTAGTACAGAAATCAATAATAGATATGCATGGTTACTATGTTTTTACTATGAAAGTTCTAAGTTTTGAACACAATTTTCCACCATAGAGTATCATACCGCTAATATCAATTCGCCAGTTCAATACAAAGTATTTGCTATATACAACCTATGGCAAAAGCAGCAAAAACTAGACACTGGCAAAGAAAAATGAATAACCGATTTCACTATTTATTTCATCAAAATTCAAGAAGTCATGGTGAATGTATTAAAATTAAGTATCTAAATTCTTATTATAATGATTATTCTGTTGTTCACTCAATCTACATTAGATTATATTAATAGTTGGTATGAAATAACCCAAAAATTCAGAATACTTTTCGATGAAATTCAAAATTTATAAATATCCGAGGCAGCCATATTGGATTTTGCCGCCATCTTGGATTTTGGCGGCCATCTTGAAAAAAATGCTTGGCCCCGTTTCTGAAATGAAGCGGGATGTAACGTTCTTCATACCTGGCAAGTTTCATGCTTTTACTACAAAACCCACAATTCTTATGATATTGTGCACCATTCTGCCGGACTATAAGGGGAATGCAACCAACAGGGACTTCGAAGATAACAAAACAGCAGGAACTGAGGAGATACGAAACCATTATTGACCATTTTTATTGACATGACAAAAACACAACACCTTTTTTTTTCTCGACAAGTTCCCAACGATTTATTTATGGTTTGTTTCCTTTTCTAGATGTATGATCGATTCTTGTTAACCCGGCAATGGAATACTTTTTGCCTCATTCTCAAGTTAGAGAGTGTTTATAAAGGTTTGAAAAGTGTGAGAGATATGATTTCTTTTTTTTACCAGCTGGACTAACCAGTTCGACTGACCATTTACCAGTAGCAGGAAATCCCCGCCGAGGTCATTTTGCACCAGTAATTTTGTTTCCAAACGGGTAATTATAGGTAACACGAAAATGACAGGTTGTGCCCCCTCCAGTAATAGATGGGTGTGGTCACACTTTGTCCAAGTGCCCGGACCTTGTCTGTGACCAGTGAATCATGTTCCTCGCTACTCGTTAGTGCGGGATTGTTATTAACCTCCAAACTAAAGTGGTTTAATTTTCCATGATCTCTAACAATGAGAGGGTTTGACATTGTCCGGAATGACACGTGACCCGTAACCTCTCCGACCTTTGCTGACCATCGGTCAAGACAGGTCGTGGATACCTTATGTTTAAAATTGTATACTGTAACTACAGGAATAGTTAACAACTAAATCATACAGAAATAAATAACTTAAAGCAATGACAAATGGATCAACTATTATATCTTACACAAACAAACATTTCCCTCAATATTGTTTTATACGTTTACAGTTTGACATTAAGAACAGACGGAATACTGGAAGTGATTAATCATTAATATCGATTCTTTAATATATGAGGCAAAATAGAGATAAGCTGTTTTAGCAGGAAATTCTAACAGTATTGTTGATATAACCGTCTGCAGAATATTCTCATGTTTTGTCACGCAACGAGACGGGGACCTTTAACGTGAAATTAAATAGCACGCTAAAATTAAAGTTCCCTTTAGTAACCTACTTATATCCTTCACGTGAAATAAAAAAAGCACGCCAAAATTTAAGTTTTCTATGGTAACTTGCTCATACCCTTAACGAGAAACTAAATAGCACGCCAGAATTAAGGTTCCTTTAGTAACCTGCTCATATCATTAATATGAAATTAAATAACCCGCCAGAATTAGAGGTTCCTATAGTTACCTACTCATATCATTAACGTAAAATCAAATAGCACGCTAGAATTAAGGTTCCTTTAGTTACCTGCTCATATCATTAATGTGAAATTAAATAACCCGACAGAATTAAAGGTTCCTATAGTAACCTGCTCATATCATTAACGTGAAATTAAATAACTCGCCAAAATTAACGTTTCCTATGGTAACCTGCTCATGTCCTTAAAATGTAACTGTGTCCTGAAATATCTGTAGCGCTATGCTGCATTGCTACTACTTTATGTTAAGGGTTGATTTATTGATATTAACAGATCTAAAATACTGATATTATAAAAAAAAATCTTCGATTTAGGAAAGGTTGCATTTTCAGTGTTCTAAATCCTTTAAAGAAAACATTATTTTCAATTGAATCAATTAATACTTATTTTTTTATAATGATATATTTCATGGCAAATGACGCCTTAAACTGTCAAATTATTAATATTTCACGAATGTCACACAAATGTCGAAAAATTTGAATATAAGGTAAATCATCGTCATCGTATTGCTCACTTTGAAGGTATGATATAGTAAGTGTGGCGTCACCATTTATCTACGAAATAAATCTGGTATCTATCTCGTAGATGGACATCTGTTAGAAAAATACAACAAACCCGGAACACGACGGGGTCAGAAAAGTCCAGAATTGTTGGCCATCTCCCAGCGACCCTTAAATTGGTCAAGCTGCCCACCGGTCAAGCCCACATTCTTATTCATTAGGGAGGGATGGTCGGTCAGTGGATGTAATTACAAGCTAGTTAAGTTGTTGACAATGATTGTTGTACTGATAACGTCTAAAGATGTCCTCCGGACACTTCGGCCAGATACTGACCACTGCGGCTACCAAAGTGACCAGGAGCCGGACGTTAAGAGGATAATTGGCGTTGCTTTGTAATCTGGGTTTGTAACGAGACGGTAATTTTACAGCTGACTGTCAGAGCCTGTTTGTCTCATCCTTACTTTTAAATAAACGTATTCATACATCTGTTAGATCTAGTAAATTATATCTTGTTTAGTTACCGCTCAAATCAAGCGATGTCCATTCTCTGGTCGTCAGCGACGTGCTTTCAACAAAAGCCAGCGATGTCAGCGATGTATCGATAAGATAAGAATCTACAGAAATAGAAGGGTAGCTTAGATATTGTTTTCTCTTCTTTCACTGAGACAGGATGTAAAACTGTCCAGAAAATGATAATGTGCACTGGTCAATTTTGGACATTGTCCGGATTTGTTGACACACACAGATGACCGGTAGTGATAGTGTCCTTGCAGTTGATGGACAGTAATGAACAGTCGCGACAATCAATGGTCAGTGCGACTTTGTGGCAGTGCAGATTAAACCCGTGTCCGGAGTCAGGAGTGACCATCAGTGCTGTTGGTCAGCAGATAAAACCCTTGTCCGGAGTCAGGAGCGACTATATCTCTGTCAACGCTCTCTACGTGTTTTGTGTCTAGACACAAGTATTCCAAATGTTGTTTCATATTTTGGATCCCTTCTTTGAAACTCGCTCTCCTATGGGTTTGGAGCAAGACATCGGTTGTCTGGCTTATTATATTTATTGAGGACACCGAAAATATCTCATTGTTAGGTGATCCTTGTCTGCTTAATATTATCATAAAGTTGGGTTCAAAATGTTTTCTTTTTTTCCGGGAAATATTATGAGAAGGACAAAATAGGACAGGAAACAAAAACAAGCAAAATAATGACGGTTAAAAGTTTAACCCCAAAAAATAAAAAGAACTGAGGAAAAACAAAAAAATAAATACGAAGGGAAAAGAATAGAAAACGAAGAAGAAAATCAAAACAAAAGGTAAGAAAGGGTCAGAAACAGAGAAGCTGAAAGTGAAGACAGACATCCAGGACAAATAAAAAGGACAAAGAGCAGAGTAAACTGGAAACATAAAGGAAAAATACGACAGTCAAAACTAAGCTCGCAAAGCCTCAATACAGGGAAGCTGACAAGAACTGATGAATCTAAAATCAACGGAAGACAACATTTCACGAGGAATAAATGTTTAATATACATACTGCAAAAGCATCATCAACTGACGAAAGAACTCTGAAAATACCGAAAATAATTACCAGAAATCCAAAAAAGGGGCACCTGTTTAAAACAAAGTATCACATTGAATCATGTTACTTTGAAATATGACTCTGGAATAAAATTGAAATGTGATGGAAAACCGTTTGAAACTCGTGCAGACAATTAGGAGATAGGCCTTATGACCATACTGTTAGGGAGATACGTGTGTGTGGTATTAGGGGGCCTGGTAAGGCTAGCTTCTTTGTGATAACATCAAGCTCTCAGCTTCCCCAGGTCTTATCAGCCCGTCTACAGAAGCGTATGCGCATGTTATGAATACAAATCAAAATCATAATATGTTGCGTCTTATGTGGCCTTAACAATAAGCGTTGTCCCTGCTGTTAAGGAGACATATTCTCCGTTTTATTGTTGTTAGTGAATTTCGACGTGATGTAACGAAGACGTCCGATTATCAATATATGTGTATACACGTACTGATGATATTTTTTTCTTTCGTACATACCATACTACTTGAAAGTATGTTTTTACTTTCATAATGTTTGAGAAAAAATAATGATAGCGAAAGAACAAGTTTAAATGCAAATGATGAGTAAGAAAGAACTTTCATTGTCAAGTTACTCTTCAATAAAGTTTGAGCAACATCAATACATAGAGAAGGAGATATGGTGTCAACTCCGGGTATATAGAGAGGGACCGTTGACATACCCCTGACGGACACACTACGTCTGAGCAAAATCTATACAGAGAGGGGGAGATGGCATCTCCTTGACGCCTTTACGAAATGTGAGCAGATTCAAAACATAGAGGGGACCATTGCATCACCTTGGCATACATAAAGAAGAAGAAAAGATTAAAATTAATAAACAAACAATTATGGCAAAATAAAGTAGCAATACATGCCTCTCAATCCGTTTGTTGTTGTTTTAATTTGGAAGTGAATGCCTCTAAGATAGCATACTGCCACTCCCTACCATATCTACCCGATCACATGTGACGTAACACTACCATACAATGTTACTACCTCGTGTCTCCAAGATACAATCAGACACGCGATTGGGATCGCGTATCTTAATCAGATCTAATGGAAAAAATAAAAACCATCATAGGACTTGGTTTTTCAAGTGTAACTTGCATTTTTTCTTAAATGTTTAAAAAAAAAGGCGAAATACTTGTCTCGTGTTTTATCACCGCAGAAATTGTTTTCATGTCTTTTCTTTTTTTAGCTTTTATACGTCTACGTTTTGTTATCGTTATCAAATGAAAAAGAAAAAAAACAAACTGTTCCGACACATCGTCTCAAGGTGACCTTTCAGTATATACCTGCAATGTTTACCGACATGAAACGATGTAAACCGACCCCGTTAACTAACACTGTCAGCGCTCTTACCCTTATTTGGTTATCATTCCACTTTTGAATATTTCATTTTTTACTATGATTTACCAGCCATCATATATAAATAGGATACTGGATGCTGTTTAAGCTTTAGTAATATCAGACAATTTCAATGAGTTTGCTTTTAGATTATTTTCTCTGCCGTTTTCGTATTGTGGTTAAGATTAAAGCAATTTGGTGACACGATATTCAGGCACTTTCAGCTGGAGATGCAGTATACTGTTTTTATATATGTCATTGTATATGCGTTTTGGTGTTTGAGAGTTAAAAATATGTTTCTGTTGTCAGCAGTGGTTCAAATCATTGACCAGTTTTAAAATTCCCAAGTTAAAAACAGGTATGAAATACACTTGTTTGACCATATTGTTTACATAATGTATGTAAAACCCAGTTTGTGCTAAGTTTTCCGACCTCTTCCTGATAGGATATTTACCTACAGTGAGACAAGTATGGTCATTTACATCAACAACAAAAAGAAGCGTTAACAAAACCATAATCCGAACTCAAAATCGATTAAACTAGGGGCAAAATGTGAACATATTCTGTCACATATAGGCTAGGTAACTATCATTGTATGGTCAATAAGTATCGTACTGTAGGTATCTATCACTGTTTGGTTAATAAGTGTCGTACTGTAGGTAAGTATCATTGTTTGGTTAATAAGTGTCGTACTGTAGGTAACTATCACTGTTTGGTTAATAAGTGTCGTACTGTAGGTAAGTATCATTGTTTGGTTAATAAGTGTCGTACTGTAGGTAACTATCACTGTTTGGTTAATAAGTATCGTACAGTAGGTATCTATCACTGTTTGGTCAATAAGTATCGTACTGTAGGTATCTATCACTGTTTGGTTAATAAGTGTCGTGCTGTAGGTAAGTATCATTGTTTGGTTAATAAGTGTCGTACTGTAGGTAACTATCATTGTATGGTCAATAAGTATCGTACTGTAGGTAAGTATCATTGTATGGTCAATAAGTATCGTACTGTAGGTAACTATCATTGTATGGTCAATAAGTATCGTACTGTAGGTAAGTATCATTGTTTGGTTAATAAGTGTCGTACTGTAGGTAAGTATCATTGTATGGTCAATAAGTATCGTACTGTAGGTATCTATCATTGTATGGTCAATAAGTGTCGTACTGTAGGTAAGTATCATTGTTTGGTTAATAAGTATCGTACTGTAGGTATCTATCATTGTATGGTCAATAAGTGTCGTACTGTAGGTATCTATCATTGTATGGTCAATAAGTATCGTACTGTAGGTATCTATCACTGTTTGGTTAATAAGTGTCGTACTGTAGGTATCTATCATTGTATGGTTAATAAGTATCGTACTGTAGGTAAGTATCATTGTATGGTCAATAAGTATCGTACTGTAGGTATCTATCATTGTATGGTTAATAAGTATCGTACTGTAGGTAAGTATCATTGTATGGTCAATAAGTGTCGTACTGTAGGTAAGTATCATTGTTTGGTTAATAAGTGTCGTACTGTAGGTAAGTATCATTGTTTGGTTAATAAGTGTCGTACTGTAGGTAACTATCACTGTTTGGTTAATAAGTATCGTACTGTAGGTATCTATCACTGTTTGGTTAATAAGTGTCGTACTGTAGGTAAGTATCATTGTTTGGTTAATAAGTGTCGTACAGTAGGTATCTATCACTGTTTGGTTAATAAGTGTCGTACTGTAGGTAAGTATCATTGTTTGGTCAATAAGTATCGTACTGTAGGTATCTATCACTGTTTGGTTAATAAGTGTCGTACTGTAGGTAAGTATCATTGTTTGGTTAATAAGTGTCGTACTGTAGGTAACTATCACTGTTTGGTTAATAAGTGTCGTACTGTAGGTAACTATCACTGTTTGGTTAATAAGTATCGTACAGTAGGTATCTATCACTGTTTGGTCAATAAGTATCGTACTGTAGGTATCTATCACTGTTTGGTTAATAAGTGTCGTGCTGTAGGTAAGTATCATTGTTTGGTTAATAAGTGTCGTACTGTAGGTAACTATCATTGTATGGTCAATAAGTATCGTACTGTAGGTAAGTATCATTGTATGGTCAATAAGTATCGTACTGTAGGTAACTATCATTGTATGGTCAATAAGTATCGTACTGTAGGTAAGTATCATTGTTTGGTTAATAAGTGTCGTACTGTAGGTAAGTATCATTGTATGGTCAATAAGTGTCGTACTGTAGGTATCTATCATTGTATGGTCAATAAGTATCGTACTGTAGGTATCTATCACTGTTTGGTTAATAAGTGTCGTACTGTAGGTATCTATCATTGTATGGTTAATAAGTATCGTACTGTAGGTAAGTATCATTGTATGGTTAATAAGTGTCGTACTGTAGGTAAGTATCATTGTATGGTCAATAAGTATCGTACTGTAGGTATCTATCATTGTATGGTTAATAAGTATCGTACTGTAGGTATCTATCATTGTATGGTTAATAAGTATCGTACTGTAGGTATCTATCATTGTATGGTCAATAAGTGTCGTACTGTAGGTATCTATCATTGTATGGTCAATAAGTATCGTACTGTAGGTATCTATCACTGTTTGGTTAATAAGTGTCGTACTGTAGGTATCTATCATTGTATGGTTAATAAGTATCGTACTGTAGGTAAGTATCATTGTATGGTTAATAAGTGTCGTACTGTAGGTAACTATCATTGTATGGTTAATAAGTGTCGTACTGTAGGTAAGTATCATTGTATGGTTAATAAGTGTCGTACTGTAGGTAACTATCATTGTATGGTTAATAAGTGTCGTACTGTAGGTAAGTATCATTGTATGGTCAATAAGTATCGTACTGTAGGTATCTATCATTGTATGGTTAATAAGTATCGTACTGTAGGTATCTATCACTGTTTGGTTAATAAGTGTCGTACTGTAGGTATCTATCATTGTATGGTTAATAAGTATCGTACTGTAGGTAAGTATCATTGTATGGTTAATAAGTGTCGTACTGTAGGTAACTATCATTGTATGGTTAATAAGTGTCGTACTGTAGGTAAGTATCATTGTATGGTCAATAAGTATCGTACTGTAGGTATCTATCATTGTATGGTTAATAAGTATCGTACTGTAGGTATCTATCACTGTTTGGTTAATAAGTGTCGTACTGTAGGTATCTATCATTGTATGGTTAATAAGTATCGTACTGTAGGTATCTATCACTGTTTGGTTAATAAGTATCGTACTGTAGGTATCTATCATTGTATGGTTAATAAGTGTCGTACTGTAGGTATCTATCATTGTATGGTTAATAAGTATCGTACTGTAGGTATCTATCATTGTATGGTTAATAAGTATCGTACTGTAGGTAAGTATCATTGTATGGTTAATAAGTGTCGTACTGTAGGTAACTATCACTGTTTGGTTAATAAGTGTCGTACTGTAGGTAAGTATCATTGTTTGGTTAAAAAGCGATTTTAATTATATTGTGCACCATTCTGCCGGACTAAGTTGCATATTTACCAAACAATGATACTTACCTACAGCACGACATGTATTAACCAAACAATGATAGATACCTACAGTACGATACATATTTACTTCACTTCCAACTCCGTGACATTAAGGTCAAAGATTGTCATCACACTACCCAATCCTATTGCATTTACCTACAGTTAGGTAGATATGAACATTGTATTTCAAAACTCGGTGACATTTACCTACAGTTAGGTAGGTGTGAACATTGTATTTCAAAACTCAGTGACATTTACCTACAGTTAGGTAGATATGAACATTGTATTTCAAAACTCAGTGACATTTACCTACAGTTAGGTAGATATGAACATTGTATTTCAAAACTCGGTGACATTTACCTACAGTTAGGTAGATATGAACATTGTATTTCAAAACTCAGTGACATTTACCTACAGTTAGGTAGATATGAACATTGTATTTCAAAACTCAGTGACATTTACCTACAGTTAGGTAGATATGAACATTGTATTTCAAAACTCGGTGACATTTACCTACAGTTAGGTAGATATGAACATTGTATTTCAAAACTCAGTGACATTTACCTACAGTTAGGTAGATATGAACATTGTATTTCAAAACTCAGTGACATTTACCTACAGTTAGGTAGGTATGAACATTGTATTTCAAAACTCAGTGACATTTACCTACAGTTAGGTAGGTATGAACATTGTATTTCAAAACTCAGTGACATTTACCTACAGTTAGGTAGATATGAACATTGTATTTCAAAACTCAGTGACATTTACCTACAGTTAGGTAGGTATGAACATTGTATTTCAAAACTCAGTGACATTTACCTACAGTTAGGTAGATATAAACATTGTATTTCAAAACTCAGTGACATTTACCTACAGTTAGGTAGGTATGAACACTGTATTTCAAAACTCAGTGACATTTACCTACAGTTAGATAGGTATGAACACTGTGTTTCAAAACTCGGTGATATTTACTTACAGTTTCTTCACTCCAATTTTCACCTTTTTCCATTTCGTGCAGCTGACAACCCCTTTCCTTGAGGGACGACCCGCCTAGCCTATATGTGACAGTATATGTTGATCCGTTACTAAAGGCCCAATATACGTAACTTTAGGAAATTTTTCGTGATTCTGAAAAATTCTGAAAAAAAATCCAGTTGATTACCATGCAAAAATAAGCCTAAAACGAAGTAAACCTGAGCGGTAACTAACAAGAAACTCTTGACAGAAAAATACAAACAATTGAAAATAATTCAGGTGGGGCCCACTTCAACAACAAGCCGAAGTTAGAAGACAGTACAAAATGGTCGCATGTTTACAAATACCGAGTTTCAACTACTGCAGTACCGGTAACCGCAAAAGAATTCATTTGGATATTGCTGATATCAGTTAATCTTAACTAAATCTATAAATATAAAAAGTTATTAGACTTGATTTTCGATATTGGGCCTTCAAGAACTATGGTCTGGTATCATTACTAAACTATCAAAGATGACGTCACACACACATATGCTGCACCTTTTAAATTTAGTAATACATTTAAATACAGTATGCCGAAAAATGAATTAAACTGCATCATACAGTTGTATAAGTTCTGTATAATTTCAAATAGTGTACTTCGAAAATGTGTATTTTATGTACCATGCCACTACTCGAATGAGATTAAATGTGGTTCCAGCAAACATAATCCACCAGCACTCTGCCACCCCCTATCATTAAAGATGACGTTACACACACATATGCTACACCTTTTAAATTTAGTAATTGATACAGTATGCCGAAAACAATAATTAAACAACATCATACAGCTGTTTCGTCCTTTTAGGACTCTTCAGTGATGCTAGAAGCCAAAAGGTGGATATCCAAAATTTCTAAATTAATGTAAAAGCAGAAGGGCCATGTGCGTAAAACCCCTTTAATTTATGAATCTAGAAGTAAATTTAAACCAGTTCTGTATCATTTCAAATCGTGAACTACGAAAATATGTATATTATATACCGTACCACGACATGAATACGTCCTGCGAGTCATTGATTACGTAGCCAGATTGACTATGTTATATGTACCAAGGTCATACCGAGGTATAATAAAGCGTAAACAAAATCGATAAAACTAGGGGTAAAATAAGATTTACACAAAGACCCTTGTGAAAGTACAAGAGAATAAGACCAGGTGTTCCGGAAGAGTAAGCGTTTCCTGCTGCATCGACGACATCTGTCATGTAAATCTAGGTCATATCCAAATTAATGTCACGTCTTCAATGTGAGAACCACAACATATAACATACACGTGAAATATATTTATTGATTCTTTATTATTAAAAAATAAAAACAATACAAAAAGTAAAATATAACAAATCAACATTATATACTTAATAAAGGCACTTGATGAATATTTAAATTAACACTTAATAATATTCATATTAACACTTCATCGGAGTCAAATGAACACAAGGATTGTTATAACAATGCCATTATTTACATACTCAATATACTTAAAGCTCATTAAATGACTCTCTCGTATCTAATTAATGCATTCCCTGGCTTATAGGTCAATAAGCTACATTTTGTAATTACAAACGTCTATATCGTACTCATGCATATTCATTTGTATAATGAAGCACCATATGCATATTTGTATGCATGATGAAGCACCAGTCTTTCATTCGTTTCAAAACAAGCATTTGATGCCTCGCAATATAATAACAGACTAAGCAGCATCAGTTTACCGATTACTAAACCAGTATATAGATATACAGAAGATACAGTTAATTACTTAGTTTACGATAAACTCAAAATTCTTGCTTGGATCTTTTAATTCAAACGAAGAAACGTTTAGATAATAATTGAAAAAAGTTTTTTTTTTAAAATAGAGTAACTTTCAGTTAGCATTGCTGATGTCTGTTATATTTAATGATAGGAAAACTTCGTTTGTTTTACGTGAATAGACAAAAATAGATACTCACGACAATATAAATTCGCGAATATAGGAAGCTTAGCAGTAAGCATTGATGATTGTTTGATTGTATCTTTAATACATGATAAATTGCACATAAAAGTCATTGCACACTGACGATTAAAGTCAAGTCAGTGTATAGTCAGGAAGCCACCGCTATATTATAATGTACAGTATACTTATTACTGTTTTCACCAATACTCCCTCTCGTGTAATATATATACGATTATTTAATTAGCACTGGAAACTTCATTCACTTAAAACCACCAAACAATATACTGACATATATTCATATATTGGATTCAATGTTTATAGACTGTGACACAATGTTTGTAGAGTCACACATGTGTATACGGGATTCAATGTTTGTAGAGTCACACATGTGTATAGGGGATTCAATGTTTGTAGAGTCACACATGTGTATACGGGATTCAATGTTTGTAGAGTCACACATGTGTATACGGGATTCAATGTTTGTAGAGTCACACATGAGTATACGGGATTCAATGTTTATAGAGTCACACATGAGTATACGGGATTCAATGTTTATAGAGTCACACATGTGTATACCGGATTTAATGTTTGTAGAGTCACACATGTGTATACGGGATTCAATGTTTGTAGAGTCACACATGAGTATACCGGATTTAATGTTTGTAGAGTCACACATGTGTATACGGGATTCAATGTTTGTAGAGTCACACATGAGTATACGGGATTCAATGTTTGTAGAGTCACACATGTGTATACGGGATTCAATGTTTGTAGAGTCACACATGAGTATACGGGATTCAATGTTTATAGAGTCACACATGAGTATACGGGATTCAATGTTTATAGAGTCACACATGTGTATACCGGATTTAATGTTTGTAGAGTCACACATGTGTATACGGGATTCAATGTTTGTAGAGTCACACATGAGTATACCGGATTTAATGTTTGTAGAGTCACACATGTGTATACGGGATTCAATGTTTGTAGAGTCACACATGAGTATACGGGATTCAATGTTTGTAGAGTCACACATGTGTATACCGGATTTAATGTTTGTAGAGTCACACATGTGTATACGGGATTCAATGTTTATAGAGTCACACATGAGTATACGGGATTCAATGTTTGTAGAGTCACACATGTGTATACGGGATTCAATGTTTGTAGAGTCACACATGTGTATACGGGATTCAATGTTTATAGAGTCACACATGAGTATACGGGATTCAATGTTTGTAGAGTCACACATGTGTATACGGGATTCAATGTTTGTAGAGTCACACATGTGTATACCGGATTTAATGTTTGAAGACTATGACACATGTACGTGTGGAATTCAATGTCATAAATTAACACAAAAGTATGCAATGTTGTAGGCATACACAGAAATAATGATTCTTGACACTATACTTGTCCCTATTCATTATTCTCCGTTAGATATTGTCTTTACGTGTATAAACACCTTTCTGAAATATCCCAGGTAGTCTGTTTAGATGTTTGATAGCAATGTCAATCCAGGAGGCGCAAACGTGTATATTTGAGGCGTCTTAATCCGTCAATGGTTGAAGATTTTGAGGTATTTTCCAATCTTCGTCAGTTGATAGACGTCTTCCATGTGACCATTCTGCGAGAGCTGGCGTCATGCACCGACACCGAGTTCATATCTGCTGGGGAAGCACGCGACTAGGTCTGTTCACATCAGAAACTCATTTGGAAGTTAATTCCAATTAGTTCAAGCATCCTTAAATATCATTGTCAGCTATGAAACTGTTCAGCTAGTTCTTTTTATCTTCGGTTGGATCTTGTTCAATAATCTATATTTTTGAGATTTGTTGATTAAATATTTGTAGTTGCTCGCCGATATCTCATTGGATTTAATCTTGCTCAGAAGTCTTCTCTTAAGATGGCGAATCGGGTCACGTGATTTCTGTATTGAGGCTTTTGGTGATGCTTTTTTCATTCGACTGCAGTCAGAATCTGTAAAATACAAATGGAGCAAACGGTTAGATAAAAGTGTTTCGTTGGTCTATTGAAACCACAGCATAAAATGTAACTCAGCTTTATCAGGAACGGTTTTAGATGTATTTACATAGATAACTAGCAGGAAACATTCTGGTTTGTATTTTGTTAAAATCTTTTATTCCTTAATCATGTACAACGTCATATAGTTATTACAAAAAAAAAAATATTTAATGGCATAGATCTATTGATGTATAACTTTTTTCTGGGAGTTTATGACTGATTTCCTAAAATGTTTAAACTGAGCAATTACAGAACAGGTGCCTGACACTACAAACTATTGATCGTGTTTGACTTTTAGTCGCTTTATATATTGTATCCCAAACATTGCGTACCCCAGAAATTACAAGGCAGATATTTACCTGGTGAAGCCCAGAATTCCACCGTTATCAACGTGTGGCGGGAGATCCAGTCTCTAGCCTGATGAATATGGTCGCAATCCCACAAAACAATATGTCCTTTGGCGTTGTTGCCTTTCTTGGTGTACGTGATGACTTCCATGATCCCCTGTTTCCCCCAGAACTTATCCTTGGTGGCTATCGGGTCTGTTTGGTGCAGGACTGAGATGTTAGGGTACCCGTAACGGTCCACCAAGAACGGTCCGTAGGCCAGAGGATGGTATATATACTGTAAGCCATTTCTCCCTTCCACACTGTCGTGGCCGTATGTGGACAGTTTGATGGGCTCGCGTCCTAACGAGTGCTCGCCTCCGAGCTTGTTGAGGGTGACTGAGAATCGCAGAGCGCTGGTGTCGTGCAGTAGATGCTCTGTGTCACAGCCAATCATTCTCAGTAGCATCCTGTGAGTGAACCTGCCACCATGGCTGTGGTAGCCGGGATAGTTGTGACGCAACTTCTGAAAGGATGGCAGGGCAACCTGGCAAATGAAAATATGAAATAATATTATCGCATAATGAAGGAGGTGCGTTGTTGCTATAGTAAACAAGGAGAAATCGTAATATGAGAAGAACGATATCAAACGTAGCCTCCATCTTGTCTTTATAGGCAGTGACTATTAAGGTTGGAGAACAAAATACCTGAATCCATTAAACTCAAACCAAGGCCAACTTGCTATGTCCAACTTTGTTTTTAAAGTACCTAGGGTGCTCCAAGATCTTACAGTTTGGTAAGTCAACCAATTGATTCTTAAATGCATTGAATTATAATATAAGGATATTGTAAGCAATTGAGACCAGTCTAGCTGGTGATGACAGGGTTAGTAATTTGACAGTTTTGGTTTAGTCATTAAAGGAGAGAAATGCTCTTTCAATGACTAGATGATAATGATGAAAGGACAGACTAATGTAATTTAAAGCAGCCTAGTGATGACAAAGTAATGTAAGTAATTCGACAATGACTAGATGAGGAGGAGGAGGAGGAGAGGACAATACGGAATGGTTTAATAATGACAATTTACAAGTTGGAGGGTCAATCTTACTGAAGGAAGAGCCCTACTTGTGTTGTATTACACGAATATAACAAAACGTTTACAGGCCGATACCGACCTCGCAGAGTTATAGTATAGGGAGCGAGGACACCCTAGACGATGATTGGGCTTACAACTGTTGTAGTGTTAATTTATTCCTGAGTCAACGACAATCAAATGGCATCGTATCGTTTCCGAAGAAAATTACTACCTACTTGTCATAAAACTGAATAAAAAGGCAAAGTATTTTGTCACACTCTGATAGGGGCTCAAACTTTACACCCATAAACTGTTGCACGTGTTTGTAGGAATTCCAACCAAAAAGGAAGGTTATTCGGGTAAGCTAGACTGAATTCTAACGACTCTGTTTATTATCTGGTCCGGAATGTAATGTATTCCTGTGTCAGTGTTTAGACTGTCGGTAAATGGATAGCATTGTTAGATATCCTCTATCAGAATAATCAAGATTGTATGTCGACGATAAAGACATTTATGTAAATATAAACATTACATTAAATACTGTTTAATCCTGTTAAGTCCTGTCTGGACTGACCGATAGACTGATAATACATTGTGCTGTTTGACTAGTTAATAATATAACATTTTAAATTATCTTACGATATACCTTAAACTGCATCCAATACTAGTATTTCCCCGATCTTGATGATAGAATTTATGACTTTTCATTATATGTCCCCCTCTATACGGTTTGGAATATAAACTTTATGTACACAACATATGGCGATGTTGGCGAACCTGTTACAGATGTGCTCCATTGATAGTAAAATAATATTCTGGATCGTATTTATGCAAATGAGTCCTGTCGAATTTCCTTCTGTTTAAACCTGTTCCCGGTTATCAATGGATACCCGATAGACAGTTAGGTCTACAAATTCGTGCTTTAGGCATGATTGTAGTTGTCTTGGGCAAAGCAATATTTTCATCATTTAATATAGCTTTGTCTACCTTTTGAAGGGTATTGCTAAGCAACAGAAGTATTGATCAGTATATACGTCCTGGTATGCATGTATTTGTCAATGAATTGTCAAAATGAGAGCACTTTCCTTTTGACTAAAATTGTTATCGACGAGTTGGGGTGAAAGTCGACGAGTTATGGTGTGAGCGTTCACTAGTTAGGATGAAAGCTGATGAGTTAGGGTGTGAGCGTTCACTAGTTAGGGTGGCGAGTTAGGGTGTGAGCGTCCAGAAGTTAGGGTGAAAGCTGATGAGTTAGGGTGTGAGCGTCCACGAGTAAGAATGAAACTCGACGAGTCAGAGTGTGAGCGTTTTGTTAGACGGTTACCTGAGGATAGTCGATACCTAATGAGATACAAGTAACATTACAGCGTGACCAGTACACGTGATATAAGCGTGTTTCTAGGCTTAAAAGGGTCGTTTTGAAATGTTTCTTTTTGAATATTTTTATTTGTGTATGAATGTTCTGTTTAAAGCATACTTTTATGAAATATTTTCGTTTCCGAATAGGTAGTTTATCACGAAAGTGAATACAGGCTAAACGGTGCCAGTATAGAACTTCAAAGCGTTTTATTTGAAATAAGAAAAGAAAGTGATGTATCGTTATAGTGCTTTTACCTAAACATCGGCCTAACATCACAGACATTCTAGGAGATAATTTAGATCATCAATTCTAATATTGCAACATGGAAGCCATTGAACATAACATAAAAAAGCAGACTTTTCATCTCAATAATTTAAATGATGGTGTGTCAATGAACTTCTGTTGCTAATATACCTATTACTGTTGGTTAAATATAAACGGTAGAGGAAGGAGAAAGTTTATGCTTGTGTAAACCACCTAGGAAATGTTTATAATCTAATACGTTTATTGCCTTTCAAGTTTTAAACTATTGAAACATTGAAAGAAAAATGCAACAACCGAGTAATTATAGGGAAATAACACGAAACAAAATTCAAGCGTTTGATTCTTTTCAGAGGGTCTAATTTTCTTGTTCGTTTGATCAGATAATGCGAAACATCATTACTTTTAGTGAAATTTAATGCATCTGCAGTATATGCATTATTCATAAAACGTCGTAAAAATTTAACAAACTTCGATAAATTATTCTTTCAACTTAAGCTTATTAACAACAAAATATGTAAGGACTTTGAAACTGTCGTGTTAGGGTCCGTAACATGACGATAAGGCGTGTCGGTCGATTTCGATCCCTGGTGACTCCACTGATCCACAGACCAGCGCTTTAATTAAACGGGAGGTGTTGGTCAAGGTTGACTAAACACGATTCAAGTCACTGCACCAATCACATGTATCGAAAAATAAAATATAAAATTAAGTGAATAACATTCTTCAATAAAGTAGAATATTTGAATTGTAAGAATTAGAATATTTAAGAATATCTAAATAAAGGGTACATACCTTGTCGGCCACAACAGTGTAAATCCATACAGCTAAAAATACTAGTAAAGTTTTCATTTTGGTTTAGTATCCTGAACAAACTATCCTGTCACTCGTGAACTAGTTCTCCTATGACGAAATGTCTCGTGCTTTCTGGCGGGGTGAGGTCTGACACGAGGGGTGATGTCGTCTGCCAAAGAAACTGTCGTCTGCCTGAACCAGCCACTGTCCAATCAGCGCATGGCAGCCCGCGTGCTCGCGCGATTTCAATGTTCTTATGTGTATAGCTCCTCCTCCTTTGTGTAAAACTATATTCCATTGAGCGTGCTTAAAGTCATTGATATGCTTTCAATTGTTAATAAATTCTTCTTATTCGTTTAATGTAGGCAAGCCACAAGAGTTGGTACAAGTCCTTAACACAACTCCACAAAATGGCGGTTTATCCAGAGATAGCACTCGGGGGGACGTCGATCAGAGGTTTTAATCTCTTAGGAAATTGACAAGTGCATTACAAGCATAGTGTAGACGGGTTTTTGGGAGGCCAATATTTTTATTCATAGCACGTATCTTGTAGTCACCTTTTCCTGTCGTTGGTTCGCCATGTTCTTTATGTAGTATATACACCCAACGTTAGTAAGTCGTGCAGATTGAAAAGTAGTATATATTCGTATGATAATAACATTATATATTGCATTCATTTCAGTGCTCCGTTAATGGGTTTATATAGACCGGTTTGCTGAGCTATTTCTCATATTCGCGTGTCTGTTGATGATGATTATTTGAATAATATTATCCTGATTTCAAAATAAAAACTTGACGTACGATTTGTTGAATGTTATATGAGAAACATATGGATTGTATTATCAAAATCTCTTTTTATATAAATATTTTATTGTTGAATTATATTAAAGATATTTTCTGGTCTCATATAACACAGAAATGTAGACTCCTTTGTTTAAATACACCTCTTAGTTCGTAAATGTTTTGATTAAATATTGCATATCATTTTAGACAAGAGAATCATTTTGGAATTAGTATATTAGCACTGCCCTTGTAACCTGTTACTGAAGCCGTAAAACGAACAAGAAAACATTAATTAATTGATCCAAACTTGATTTTATCAATACTATGTTACAGATACACACGTATGTATCTTCTATTTATAATTTTCATCATTGTAAGTAAAATTTATATTGTGAAAGACGTCGACTACACGCATGCGTGTAGAAATCTGTGGTAATATTCTCTGAAACTTGATGAAATTCACCCAGTCACACACGCACGTGACGTCACGGTTATTTGATTTGACGTAAGGCACTGTCACGTGTTAGAGCTCTTCAGGATTTTTGACACACAATGGTTTCTCGTGAAGCGTAATTAACGTGGTAATTCATTTGTGTACATTAGCTAGAGAAAACACATTTACATGGCCACCGAATGAAATCAAAATATTTGACATGTTAGATTATTGTGAAAATTCAAACATATTCGATTTCAATGCATTCGATGAAAAAAACGGTTAAAGCAACGTAACCTGCTCTTCTACAAGTCACTTGGCATACCTTTATAATCATTAAGTGACTTTTCAATTTGTGAAATTTCTTTTTTATATTATCTAAATCGTTCCGTGTATTTAAGTACCGGTCATCTTACTCTTCTGTAACACCTGTCTTATTCTGTTGTGTTTTACCGAGAGTCTCCATGTTACTCTTTACTTTTTTCATATTTTGCTTCTAGTTTAATCGATTTTGAGTTCGGATTATGGTTTTGTTGACGCTTTGGTATTCTCTGATGTTTATGTTAGTTTTATAGTCCCTATGACGATAGACACTACTGTAGGGGGGTTTAGTCCCTGTGGTATGCTATAACACTGATGGCCACAGTAGTGACCCGGCTTACATATTTTAATTTATTTAATGTAGCTAGTACTCCTCCAACTATTTTTAATATATTTTCATTATGGGGTTTTATGTGCAATCCTCTCTGTCACTAGATTTATTAAACAGTTTGTTGAGTCCAGAAGGACGAGCCCGATGTATGATGCCATGTAATGTATGTCTAATCTATTGCAATCATTTAAATGGTGTTGTAAGCTGTGTGGGCCTTACGTGCATCGTTTGATGATTACGCCAATAGTTACCAAATTATTAAGGTACAATCAACGGTTAACGTAATTCCTACTATCTTACTATAAGCTAAGACTGAACTAAGTAAAAAGCCATTTTTGAAGGAAATATGCTTAGTAATGCACAAGACCGGGCGTGAAAAGGTATGGGGTAACCTGCCCGACCACGTGGGTTTTCCTTCAACAATAAAACCTCACGCTCGCTAACATCTTCGCCAATAAGAGTTAATAATATAAGTTTGATGACTTGTTTCGTAATTGTTGCAAAATGAATAAAGTGTATATCATATAATGCACAAGATTTAGCGACTATTTTTGTACGATTCCAGTGTCACGTCAGTATTACTGATGGTAACCAGCTCTATCCCACCAACTCGCCCGGGGATAAAGCAGTAGTACTGATGGTAACCAGCTCTATCCCACCAACTCGCCCGGGGATAAAGCAGTAGTACTGATCGTAACCAGCTCTATCCCACCAACTCGTCCGGGGATAAATCAGTAGTAATGGTGGTACCCATCTCTATCCCACCAACTTGTCTGGAGATAAATCAGTAGTACTGATGGTACCCAGCTCTATCTCACCAACTCGTCTGGAGATAAAGCAGTAGTACTGATGGTACCCAGCTCTACCCCACCAACTCGTCCGGAGATAAAGCAGTAGTACTGGTGGTACCCATCTCTATCCCACCAACTCGTCTGGAGATAAATCAGTAGTACTGATGGTAACCAGCTCTATCCCACCAACTAGTCTGGAGATAAATCAGTAGTACTGGTGGTACCCAGCTCTATACCACCAACTCGCCCGGGGATAAAGCAGTAGTAATGATGGTACCCAGCTCTATCCCACCAACTCGTCTGGAGATAAAGCAGTAGTACTGATGGTACCCAGCTCTATCCCACCAACTCGCCTGGAGATAAATCGGTAGTACTGATGGTACCCAGCTCTATCCCACCAACTCGCCTGGAGATAAATCAGTAGTACTGGTGGTAACCAGCTCTATCCCACCAACTCGCCTGGAGATAAATCAGTAGTACTGATGGTACCCAGCTCTATCCCACCAACTCGTCTGGAGATAAATCAGTAGTACTGATGGTACCCAGCTCTACCCCACCAACTCGCCTGGAGATAAATCAGTAGTAATGGTGGTACCCATCTCTATCCCACCAACTCGTCTGGAGATAAATCGGTAATACTGATGGTACCCAGCTCTACCCCACCAACTCGCCTGGAGATAAAGCAGTAGTACTGATGGTACCCAGCTCTATCCCACCAACTCGCCCGGAGATAAAGCAGTAGTACTGATGGTACCCAGCTCTATCCCACCAACTCATCTGGAGATACCTCAGTATTACTGATGGTACCCAGCTCTATCCCACCAACTCATCTTGATATAAAGCAGTAGTACTGATGGTACCCAGCTCTATCCCACCAACTCATCTGGAGATACCTCAGTATTACTGATGGTACCCAGCTCTATCCCACCAACTCATCTGGAGATACCTCAGTAGTACTGATGGTACCCAGCTCTATCCCACCAACTCATCTGGAGATGAAGCAGTAGTACTGATGGTACCCAGCTTTATCCCACCAACTCATCTGGAGATACCTCAGTAGTACTGATGGTACCCAGCTCTATCCCACCAACTCGTCTGGAGATGAAGCAGTAGTACTGATGGTACCCAGCTCTATCCCACCAACTCGTCTGGAGATGAAGCAGTAGTACTGATGGTACCCAGCTCTATCCCACCAACTCATCTGGAGATACCTCAGTAGTACTGATGGTACCCAGCTCTATCTCACCAACTCGTCTGGAGATGAAGCAGTAGTACTGATGGTACCCAGCTCTATCCCACCAACTCATCTGGATATAAAGCAGTAGTACTGATGGTACCCAGCTCTATCCCACCAACTCGCCCGGAGATAAAGCAGTAGTACTGATGGTACCCAGCTCTATCCCACCAACTCATCTGGAGATACCTCAGTATTACTGATGGTACCCAGCTCTATCCCACCAACTCATCTTGATATAAAGCAGTAGTACTGATGGTACCCAGCTCTATCCCACCAACTCGCCCGGAGATAAAGCAGTAGTACTGATGGTACCCAGCTCTATCCCACCAACTCGCCCGGAGATAAAGCAGTAGTACTGATGGTACCCAGCTCTATCCCACCAACTCGTCTGGAGATAAAGCAGTAGTACTGATGGTACCCAGCTCTATCCCATCAACTCATCTGGATATAAAGCAGTAGTACTGATGGTACCCAGCTCTATCCCACCAACTCGCCCGGAGATAAATCAGTAGTACTGATGGTACCCAGCTCTATCCCACCAACTCGTCTGGGGATAAAGCAGTAGTACTGATGGTACCCAGCTCTATCCCACCTTCTCGTCCGGGGATAAATCAGTAGTACTGATGGTACCCAGCTCTATCCCACCAACTCGTCTGGAGATAAATCGGTAGTACTGATGGTACCCAGCTCTATCCCTCCAACTCTCCCGGGGATACAGCAGTAGTACTGATGGTACCCAGCTCTATCCCACCAACTCGCCCGGGAATAAATCAGTAGTTCTGATGGTACCCAGCTCTATCTCACCAACTCGTCCGGAGATAAATGTGCATACACCCCTAATGAAACCCTACCTTATTCAAACAAACACGGGGAGGATTGTTCCCCTCCCAAAAAAACAGTTGTTGGAGGGCCCTCGTTGACAGGTGAACTAGCTCCGGTGAAGTCTCTAACATAGCGGGCTCACAATAACACTTAACATGTCTTTTTCAAACTGTGAGACTAATTAACTGGAATACATTACACTCAGCTCATGAATAAAATATAATTTGCTTAAGAAGAATCTCGCCACGGGTGGGGACTGAAAAGTAAATTGATCTGTTACAGAAATTCGCGTTTGAATATTGACCATAATTGGTTTGTCAATGGATGTGTTTTTGAAGTTGTTAAGAATCTTTTTATTTCTTTGTTAGATTGTACTACATTTTAAAATTTGTGCTAGAGTCTGTATGTTAATGTTGGCCGTGTCGAGTTTCTAGAACTATAAGGATGCGATTTGACGCCTAATTTCGAAAATAACGTAGATGTCTCTGAACTATCAAAAAACAATTTATATTCACGCCCATTCCTCTATACAAACACACGTTACTGTTTGTCCAAACCACGCTAGCATTCCCATGGTAGACAGGGGGCTTCGGGGTATGAACGTCCAAACCATGGTAGCTATCCTGTGGTAGACAGAGTGTTTCAGGGTATGGAAGTTCAAACCACGCTAGCTCTCCCGTGGTAAACAGAGGGTTCAGAGGTATGGAAGGGTATAAGGACCCTCATAAAGTACAGTGTTTAAGGTTCATATTCCTAAAAAGGAATATGACTAATTATGCATTGTATCCGTACAAGATTAAAGCTGATATTAATTTACAATAAAAACAGATTTTTGTCCTGATGAAGTTTTACATAGAGTAATTCATGTTCATTTGCCCTCAACAATATACTGCTCTTCCGCGCTTCTGCGCGTTACTTTTTCTCTGAACTATACACCAGAACTAAAACGTATCATGTAAAAGTATTAAAATGAAACAGATATGAAAAATAGAGTTTGGTATATTGGCATTTTACGTTCTATAAGCAGCTCTGGTCATTTAAGGACGTGCCAGATTTTGGTTGTGGAGTTAATGGAGAAAGCTATCGACGTAGCCCTGGAACTCGCAACCCATTGGTGGACCGCTAGTGGAAGCAGACCGCTAAACATCTTGGCAAGCGTGGGCTTCTTGTAAAAAAGGTAGTTAAACTTCCCAAACAGGTTTGAATGCCAATCGTTTGGTAAACAATTTGAAAGTTCAAAAACGAACTAGCATAGATCGATTCAAACACCGTTACTGCTCATCTGTTCAGAAAAACTCGCGCTGTGTTCAAGAAAGCGAAGAGTCAAGAAAACCATAATTGAAACTCAAAATCAATTAAACAAGATATGAACAAAAGAAAATATTTGCCGGGAAAGCATTGAAAAGTACAAGAGAATAAGACCAGGATCTCCGGCGGGAGGGGGGGGGGTTGTCAACCCATCGACGACACTTGCCATGTAAATCTTGGCCACATCCAAGTAAATGTCAAGTTCTCAAATTGAGAACTTGGGCACCATTCTCAATCACAACAAGTAGGCATGCTAATGATCATATTCAAAATGTACAACTTCATAGCATGCAAGGATATGTACAGAATATCCCTCAATAAGACCCTGATAGCGACCATAAAACTTGTCCATATAGTCATATTTAACCTGCATCATTGAGAAGCAGGAATGTTACTATTAAAACGGGAAATTCATGATCAGAAAATTGAAATCGTCACGCTTGTTTGTCATAGTTTTAGTAAAGATCGAGGTTAGTAGCTGATGTAGAAAACTCTGTTTTGCACGACTTTCTGATTTTCAAGTTTAGAAGGGTATATACAAACGTCTAGGTCAGCAAACTTCTTGTTGTTTGTAGACGACATATCGTTGATATAATTGAAAGTGAAATCGGAAGATTTGGCAAGGCTTTTTGTTACCTGGCCTGATAAGCTCCTCGACAAATTCACACTCGTATGGAAACAACAAAAAGTCACTCAAGAATGGGGCACAGTTTGTTTCATTAGGAATGCTGGAAAAACTTCCTCTAAACTCATGTCACGTTTTGCATAATGTATGTTGCAACATAGATCACAACCATATATTTGTATCGTCGTCCTCCTTTCTTGCAAAAGGTAGCTCTCATAATGAGAGATTGAAGTCGTCATTTTAGTTTTGTATGAGGTATTACAGTGCACACGTTGGACAAATCAAACGTCCCAATAGACGAACTATTTCAAAAAATGCTATAAATAGATGATCATCGGAAAGATAACATACGGATTTAACAACTTATTGGACGTATCCAGTTTGAAAGGGTGTTGAATAAATGTTAAGATTCGTGTGATATAATGATGCCGTGAATATTGCAGATTAAGAAAATCAACATCATTTACAAAAATTGCCCGATATGCCAACAAGAAACTACAACCAATATTCTTTCCTTCCAGTCTGTAAAGGAACATTTCGGACCCGTACTTATAAAGTTAAAGCAAGATGTGACACTAATCAAATACCTAGTAATTGAAGTAATTGATTACTTGAATTATTTTACTCTGATTTAAATGAATTGATCAAAATTCAATTCAACACTGGGGACAATTTACAAGTAAATGGATCCTCAAGAGAAATGGTAGTGTTCAGTTATACAACTTTGGCGATGCTTTGATTCTCATTATTTTTATAGAAAGTACTCTTCCTTAGACCTACTCTACCTCAGTACTACTCTGCCTCAGACCTAATCTGTCTCACTGCTACTCTGCTCTTTGGTGACAGATCAATCCTGTTATTTTGGGGTATTGAATTTATAAAATCTCAAACAGTAGAAACTGACCCAGAAAGAGGAGCTGTAGGTTCATAAGACTTGTAAATCTGTACCAGGTACCATGGTTTACCATGTAATGAACCCGGGCATACTCAGCCCGACGGGGGACGGAAGGAATATATTTGCACATGAAAATAAGACTGAAATTAGCTCAAAGCTATTTTAGAATAACCTGGCAATACCAGTGTTTCTGGGCGATCTTTTCAGCGCGTGATGCCATTCGATCAACAAAACTGCAATTGAGAGGATTACATTATTTAACAAATTGTAATATGAGAAAATGTTTTCAGAAATATATTCCATTGGTTTAGCTGAAGTGTGTACGTTGGTGCGCGGTGACGCCCATTTAGAGGACGGTGTATGAATCGCTAGGGACTGAGTACCTCCAACTATCTCAATCTGTATTTGCTCTGAATAAAATCAATGATATTTTGTGAAACATGACACAATTATCATGTTGTGAGTGTAAGGATATTACACCTCCCTCTCACAACCGACACTCAATAACAGGAAATGAAGGATTTATCAAGCTAGAATCGATTTTTAATTCTAATCTAGCGGTAATACGAAGTAATATCTCATAAAAAGACAGTAAAATACAAATGTTAAGAAGGGACAGGTGCAATTTAGGGCAGAAAAAACCGTATGTGACATGATATCAAAGTCGTAATCTTTTTTATAAAAGGAATTTGAAAGATATCTGTTATAATTTTTATGATGTTCAAGTGCTATTTAAATTGTTACTGTATTCAGAATCATTCGGATATAATACTGGCAGGTGAAAATGTGAACGACTGAAAAATGAAATAAGACTTGTTCGGTCCCTACAATGAGATAAAACACACTAAAATCAATCAGATGTGACGATATATAAAAATTATTTCAAGGTCTAGAAATTACAGGTTTTTAAATAAAGGTATTGCTTTCCAATCAGATAATATAGATAGAGATGTCAATTCGTAAAAGAAAATAAATATAAAAGATAAAGTCTTTTTTTATTAAGCGTCTTTTCCAATTTCGTACCGAGTTTTTATGTGTGTTCGCCATCTGAAACATTCATAAAGGCGTAAAAATAGGATTTAGAGGTATTTGGCAGATGATTTTACAGTGATAACGGTACGCCATGGTGTCATCTTTACAACTGACCAATCCACCAAGAACAACCCAATGTGTATTTTATTGTGCTAACCCCAGGAGAAGCTTATGGCTTATATAGACCGCATGTTGTCCAACGCTTTGTAGCGTTCTGTCATAGGATTCTTTGACACAGTATAAAAGATGTGTGTTAATTCTTGATCGGATGCCATTAGCACACCTTCACGTGGTGTCCTGGGGTGATGCTGGCGGGAAGCGCGAGCCAGACGACTTACGGCACGCCAGGTTGATCACGTGCACATTCATGCATGCAATATTTACTCTTCAATACATTGGTGTGGTCAAGTGTATTGTCAGTGTCAAACTAGTTCTTTCAGATATAGTAATTCGTATTAAACCTGAAGTAGATGCTTGGATTGACAATGTTATTAAACATACTATTCAGACTGTTATGCGGTGTAGTTACTTTATAATATAATACAGTTTTCGTTTAGCGAAATGCAATTGAAAGAATTGTGCTTTTCTTCTTTTCTAGACGAGTCATACAATGAAACAAAAAAAAATAAATATGAAATATATGGTAGAAAATACAATAACTTTTAACAGGAAATCTAGCTATATACTATATAAATGAAGTAAATCAAAATTAATGTTTGAAAGGTGAAAGGTTATTAGTTTGTCCTCTTTAAGTCGTAGCCTGTAGATATAAAGTTATCTGCCATGCTGTTTTAGAGTTATGGATTCAATTGCAAATCAAACAAAATGTATAATACAACCTCGAAGTTTAACTATACATTCGACAGATACAGAAATGAAGATAATTGTATTCAATGATACATGTGTTTCTTAGTTGGTGTAAATATTGAGCAGATAACTTTTTTATTGTTGTGATAACTTTATTTCAGTCACTGAAATATGTTCAAGCATACTATTTATGTTGGTGTCTCCTCGAGACCACATGGGTCCGCTGTTAAATCTTTGATGTGACTCATGTCAGATTAAGATAACGAAACAGACACACGTGAAAAATATTTAAAGAAATTATCTGTTAAATTGCAAAATATAGGACTGTGACATTACCTAAACACAAAAATAGGGAACTGTTATACGACGTCATAGATTGTTGTTGTTCAAACTGTTTTAAATTATCATATTTATATCACAGTAAACGTCTTTAAGGTGGAAAGTAGAGTAAAGGAGTTAAATGGAATCGGTATTGCTGGCTGTTCATCAAAAAAATAATTTTGAGTTGCACACGTTTTAAATCGACTTTGGAGAATGTGATAAACTACACGACTTAGTGTTTTGGTGGGTTGTCTTTTTAGTTTTGTGTATATTGTCTGTATATATCGTATTCCAAAACGATTGGAACTAGAAACCAGGTAATTACGCGAGGCCTTCGCCCCGGCAGCTGCTGTCGGTAATTGCTTTAAAATTGTTGAAACACGATAGAGTAGGTACAGTTATAGAACTATTTGGTTTTAAGGCAAACGGTGTGTAAAATTGGTTTTAGAATAAAATTACATATCACATGCAGATTAAAGGAATCCTAAATTCCAGAAAGATTATGGTATTCTGTACCAAAAAATGTGGTCTGATATTTCTGTCATATAATTTACAACGATATTATATAAAGACGTATGCCGCAAATATTAATATAATATTTTCAAAAACAAAACAAATGATCGCAGATTACAAGTGAACAATAGCTGTATACTTAGATTGATGTTTGTATCTAAAATTAATATATTGAGCAAGAACTTTGCACATTATAAGCGTTTTGAAGAATACGAACCGGAAATGCGCTGTGTAATAAGGACGTTTGTATCTTAGTCTAGAATTAGATAAGGACACCCGAACAATTCTTGTACCGAAGTCTTTTAAAATGAATAACTGCTAATGGGGTCAATAACAAAGATTAAGGTTGCAATAAAGGTGAATAGTTTTTGAAATGCAAATATCGTAAATCACTTCAACCTTTTAATTATCTCAAAGACGTCGACAACTTACCGTTTGCTGACTTTTTGGTTTACAATACGGTAGGTAGACCTTCCACAAGTTACCTAATAAATGTTTTATGTTCTTTTTCACTTTTTTATTATACAAAATTCAGTCCATTTTACCTCGAGTATTTCAAATAAACAGCCGAAACAATTACGTGAAGAATAAAATCGAGAGAAGGCAAGAAACATCAAAAGAAAAATGGCGCCCTTGTTCTTGAATGTCAACACCTTAACCTGAAATTACTCGCCGGAGATGTTTGCACATTTTATCGAGAGGGAGGGAACAGCTTAGTGCCGAAACACAAGAGGGATCTTTGTCGACAGCAAGGCCGATTATATAACTGTTAGTTGGGTTATATTTGACAGGCTTGTCCTTCGTTGTCCTGCTGTGCCCTTCTATTGGTATTGGCCAAGCCAGTCATTGCTTGCATAATACAGATCATCTGTCGGAGTTGACGAATTTACAAATTTAAAGTACAGACACGTTCATCTATTAACCAATTTCAAAACTGCGTACAATGTTAAAGACCAATTAGGCGAGTTCTACACAAACTCATTATATTTTCATCTTTTAAATATCCCCCCGAACACGCCTGCTATTAACAATGTAACTTCTTCTCTTGTTGATTCCCAACAGGGGCAACCGCGGGATATTCCAGGGAGCATCTAATTAAAATGACGGCACAAGTTGAAGCATGGCCATTTCTATAAGGAATCTAAATGGATCCACATGCGTTAAAAGACACACTAGGTTCTGATATGGGTATATACTGTGAATAAGCGCATCATGTCAATTTGATCTAGTCGATTATATAACTGAACAGTTTAGAAGAAAACGAATACAGGCAGGAAAACCTGAATGTAATAACCATAGAAGTTACCACCAGAATATTTAGGTATTTGTCTCTTTCTCTTGTGACAATATCGTACGTTTCTCTCTCAGTGTAATCTATTCATATCGAGACGAAGGAGTTAACTCTGCACGAATCGTTGGCTGCGACTTATGATTTACGATGCGACCAAATATATCTGCTACATCCTTTTCTATCTTTTGAATCCCGACGTTTTGCCCCTGTTTATAACTAGGTGATGACTCGGTTATCACTTTGAGGACTTCGTGTTTACTTGGATGTGACCGATATTTACATGACGAATGTCGTCGATGAAGCGGAATACGCTGATTCTTTCGAAACACCTAGTCTTATTCTCTTGTAGTTATGAGTTTATTACATTCTTCGCTCATTTCGAAATGTGATCCTTGGTTAAGATTGTTTGGTTTATAATCTGCTTCCGGCTTGTATTGGAAATATAACAGTGGTAACCAAGTAACAGCCACTTGTTCGAGTTAATGATGGTGTTACTACATATGTAGCTTGTACAATTGTAGGCCTAGCTCATAGACTACAGAACATGTGGAATCTATGGAGTTATAAAAATTGAATAAATATTGAAACTTTATTTGTAAACCTACTTCAAAAGGCACATGCTATTTCTACTAACGAGGTTTGAGCTTTATTAAGCATTTAATTGTTTATGTTATTTTTGACCTAACTCTTAATTGTTGTAAGTTGGTGACATGCAGCAACGTCTTCAAATGAAGCCACCAATATTTGTTATCATGTGACCTTTGACTTCTGGCTAAACTGAACCGACATTCTACCTGGTGAGCTTGTTTAGACCACTGCAATTTGGACATAAACGACTGACCGAAAGGTGCAGGCAAACATATAATTATCTCACCAGTTGTCTCCCCTTTCAGTGATCTCTTGACACTAGGATGAACTTTATCGACAGTGTCTCTACCTTGAAATGTCATCGGCTGTTTTACCGTTGATTTGTCATGATCTAGCTAGAGATTGGATATTACACAAATTATGGTTGAAATCATGTGTGTGTGACAATTATTGCAAAGACATTTCCGATAATTATAAAAAAGGGCATTTCACTCATAACTTGAAATGTATGCATGATCTGAACTGTAATCCGTAACTATTTCATAGAACAAACACAGGTTAAACCGCACTAGTTGACAACCAGAAAACTTGTCAGCATTCCATTACTAGTACAAATCGTACATTTTCACCTTCATACATTAACAGAGAGCAGGTTATTCAGTTACAAAGTCATAACATGCATATGCACATGCATGACCCTGCTTGTGGCGCTGTAGTAAGTTGAACTGGTACTCAAACGTGGTTGACCATGGCCCTGATTGTGGCGGTGATATTTGTTGAATTTGTACTCGAATGTGGTTGACCATTGCTTAGTCCCAAACTCTTGACTAATTATATGAAAACTATTGATAATACTTCTGAATTCCAACTTTGCTACAACAACTCCGTTGGCCAGAACAGATAATGAAGTAATGGATCTTACTGACTTTGGGAAATGGTCGAATAATATTTGCGTGAATGTTAAATCAGGTTCCTGTCTGTCATATATGGACATTGCTTCTTTTTTGGATATTGCCAACGCAAAACAAATGTTCCCATATTCGGTCAGTCATTTGCTTCACATCTAGTATACCGCTGATGGTATATGAGCGTAACATAACAAAGTAATGTCATTGCGGTAAGCATGGAAGCAATCCAGTGTCGGTGACATTTTTATCTTCTTTATTGAGAAAGCAATGATGAAGAGACTTTAAATCATTTGAACTCTTTTGAATTTAACAAAAGATTGCAGCCCTGTCTGTTTAGTATGTCCGAGATGTGTCTGACCAAACTTCAAACATAACTACGGCACGACACTTTATCAGTTCGGGCGCATCGGACAGTAGGACGTCCACTGACCAAAGCCTTAATTAAGGGCCTGAATCGATAAACTGACCATAAAGCACGAACAGGGCATACCTCTTTTAAAAGGATCCTCCGGACAGTGGTCATTTCTCACCGGATGATGACACGATGGTCAGCGGAGGTCAAACGCCAGTTGTCAAGGTCAGCTGACCTCTCTTTAGTCTACTGGACAGTCGAGGCATCCTGTAGAAATATTTATACTCATAAATGTGTACGAAATAAATTTAATGTCAGGGTCAGATACTTTTAAACTGGACATATGGGATAATTTGAATGTTTTACTAACAAGCTAGACGATAAGGATATCGGTGGCCTAGCTCGGATACAGGAAAAAGAGACAGAATGGTCATCATTTGACTAGAGAACGCCACAGAAAAAATCTAAAAACTTTAACTGAGGTAGAACATAATATTATATTGAATGTTTATATATTTATAAAACGTTATCTAAGTGAACAGAACAGACAAAGTATGATCAAAGGACACTTCTACAATAAATAGCATAGTTATGATATAACAACTTGTCAGAGAAACTCAACAGAACAGACGTTTCACACTCGGTACAGAATTCTTATTCTTTTAATGATACTAAAGTCGTTTATCTTTCATACAATATACATGATTTTTTTTTCATATTGATTCATTGATATCTATTAAGACCCTGTAGATGAAATTTCATTATGAGAGTTATAATTATCCTTTCATACTGAAAATTTCAGTTTAATTATTTCCGTTAAAGTGTTAATTGCTATCCGTATGTTTCAATTGGACTATACCATGTAATGTATCATTTCAGACGTCTTTCCTAGATTAATTTGATAGAAATATAATGCTTTTTGAGGAATCTAAAATATTATTTATTTTATTACTTTAATTGAATAATGAATGAAGCAACCACTGTGGAGTCAATGGTAGAGTCGGGTATTTATGTCGGTGTTTAGAACACTCCCTTTTGTTACCCTGGAAACAAGACACATTTCTGCTTGTTTCATTATAAAATCCTTCCCCAACTGTGTGTGGTGTTGGTCATGATGATTATATTTTACCAATATCAGTACCATTGAATTAGGGCTACAGCCTTATTGTGTGTTGGTCATGGTGATTATACTTTACCAATATCAGTACCATTGAATTAGGGTTACAGTCTTGTCGTGTGTTTGTCATGATGATGATATTTTACCAATATCAGTACCATTGAATTAGGGTTACAGTCTTATTGTGACACTGTTTACTCCCGAAATGGAACTACACTACCATACCTCATACCAAACTGATAAAAAGTCTTCGATCCCCCTTTATATGGGCTTTCTTTATCCAAGAGAAATGGACGATGATACAAATATATGGTTGTGAGCTATCTCAGTACATACTTTGTCAAAAACAGATCGATCTACTCGCAACGATTGAATTCCGGTTTGACAATATCTTTGCTGAGTTTGAAGGAAAGATTTTCCAGCAGACCGTTGCTATTCCTATGGGAACAACTGTGTCCCACTCTTATCTGACTTGATTTTGTTTCATATGTATCTGAATTCGTCCAGGGGGTTATCAGGATAGGTAAAAAAAATCTTGTTAAATCAGTTTATTTATTTTAAGGTATATCGACGTTGATTTATCAGTCTTCTGTCCTAGGATTTTCACTAAATACCGAGATTTTCTTGATAGATGTCCACTTTCCGATCGTGGACTTTTCTTGATAGAAACATCATGCCTGTGATGTTTACTTATCGTGGTTGATTCGTTAATCTAGGGCTTGCTCTAAAAATCGTGATTTTCGTGATAGATGTCGGCTGCTGTATAACAAAATGACCACACAAGGATTCGAGAGACGCAGGTTGATAAAGACTATATGCAGGCATTGTGTTCTAAATCTCGGTATCAAATAAAAATATTTTGTATCGTTTTATTTTATGAAGGTGGGCGTTATATGAAAATGCTCATTATTATGCTTACGTGTAATGATTTAATATCATACCTTTTTGCTCACAATGATGATCTGACATTCGGGTTTGACCTAGATTTACATGGAGGATGGTGAAGAAGAAAACGCTAAACCTTCAAGAAAACCTGGCTGTATTATCACCCTTTAAGAAAACGTTTTTACTTTTTAAGGGCCCGTTGTAATTTTTCTTTTGTTTATAGTTTGTACATTGTTTAATAGATTACGAGTTTGTATTATGCTTTTATTGACGCTTCAGTTTTCTCTTTTGGTAAAACTTTGAAGCTCGTATCTTGCCAAATATGTAACTATAAAGAATGTTTCCCATGAATTCTCACACTGTCGGTCACTCCGTATTTGTAAATTGCTCACTAAGAGTGAATGTGTGTATTACTATTGAAATACAAGACACGAAATTCATCATCTTGAAGGTTTTTCTTCATATCTCCCTGTAGGAGATTGTAGAAAATTGTTGTCCATTTCGGCGATTGTTGTTATCTGTCTGTCCTACTTAAACGGTTAAGGATTCATGACGTGTATAAATACATCATGACAACAATGAGGCGACCCGACTAGAACTGTAGCTGGTGCTGGATACGTCCCACTGAGTCACTGATGAGTCGGCCATTGTCCGCACATCGCTAGAGTTACTGTCCATGCCCCGAACGTGTTATTACAACAAATTCATGTAAATCACAGCCACCGCCATTTTGAGTAACCGTGTATTACACCACCAGGGGGCGTAACTATCGCTGCAGGGACTATTTCGATATTGTCCCTGCGATGAGGCTGGCTTACGTACACGGATGCCATCTGACTAATTTCACACTGACTCGGACAGATATATGAGCACATCTTTCTGAGGATATCAAAGTTTCATTAAAGCCCATTCTTGACGAATATTCAAAAGGACTTTCTATTCCGGAGATGTTACAGACACTTGGTCATACCCCTGTCCCTTTTATTCTTGGTGTCACCTATTTCGAGATACTGACATTTGAACATTTCCATTGTAAGAAAAGACAGTTTCGTTTCGTCATGTTGAAATAAAAAGAAAATTTCCCAAATATGAACGTGATACACGCACATGTGATAACGCTAATTCATTTTGGCGGCAATTGAATCATTATTCCATGAATTGATTCATTACCGTCAACCATAGGGTTGCTTCATCTTTCTAGGATATAAATTGTGTTAAACATCTTAATGTAAGAATAAAAAAAATCCAAAGTATCGATATGGTAACCATGACAAGACAACACTTAGTAGTAGATATAACAACTGCACCGTAAAACACAGCAATTAAGCAGGAAATATAACAGCTATGCAATCACTATAGCAAATATACAGAAAATGCAACGGATGAAGTGTAAATCTAACTGTTATTCAGTTAATATAACCATTATCAATTATCATGCTTCGGTGTCATGACCTTATAAAATTGAACATTAATTATCACATCACGTGGGTGTCACTTACCTTAATTCCATAGTTTTATCTATTTATACTAGATAACCTTCCATACCTTTCTCCAGCTGATCATATTGCTGCAGATATGTTTGACTAATTTGAAAAGGCCGATGACATATCTGATTCATAATTAATGATATTCTGATATCTGTGCGATGATTGCTTGTTGAATTTTGTATTATTGGATTCATTATCAAATTAATTAATTTCTGATGGATTGCATTAATAAATCCTGGATTCGATTGACTTTTGAAATATGTGTTGATGACAAGATATCTACACACAAAAGAGTACTTGATTTCATAGGGAATGTTAATTCTTGCATAAACTGTATTTGAGAGACAAACGGCGTCACCTAGCCGGCAGATCAATTTGTTTGAAACAATGTAGTAGAGCGACAAAATAGCATAGGGGGGTCAAAGAGGGCAATATATCTCTAACTGGGTTCCTTTACAAGCAACGGGTTTTCCTTACTGAGGAATTCTATTAACAGAAAGACAGCAAGATACATGTTGATCATACCGTCTTATTCGAATGAAAAACAAACTTCCAATCGGTAATGGTACAAAAGCCGATTGCCAATAAGAAAATGATGAAGGTTTTCTGATAAAAGTTCGTATATTTGTGAACGTTAAAGAAATGGTGGAGCGTTAAGCGGGAACATAAGTATGAGTATTACCGGTGACATGATTTTATTTAAATAACGAATATTCATAACACTTAAACTGAAATAAAACAATAAATAATGTCAATGAATGAGGTTTTACAAAACATTATTTTCAAAATGGGTTCAGTACTTTTTTATTCTGGCCTAGTATCGTTGCATAAGTTGTAAGGTAAATAATGTATGAAAACTGCATTGCTACGGTACCACCTGAGGGGAAGCATTGCACCCAGACATATATAGTGCCATCCCCAAGTGACTCCGGTGCTACTGTTAAGTGTTCATCAGATGTATCACGTGACATTTTAACAGGTGTGGACGATATCTCCAGAAGAACTCTTCTTCCTGTCGAACAATCGGTATATATGGCGGATAAAGACAGTTTTGGGGCTTGTTTGATAACGGGATAACGTTGACAGGCTTTTAATTTTAGTCATTTGTCAGTTTTTATCAATATGTCTAAGAGCCGTACGAGGTAAGAGATTGTATCTAAGAGCGTATGCCCAGTCCATCTCCGGCTTAAAATACCCAGGAGACAGTATCCCCAATCAAACATGTCATCACTCTCCGTGGAGAAAGTTAGCCTTTTATCAGGGCGTTATTTAACTCGAGAGCGTCATGTGATTTCGCGAGTCAATAACAGGTATTATAGATACGGACAGGGTTTCAATTTCTGTTGTTATTTTTTACCGGCTACCTGTAATTTTATCTCGACCTACCTGAGCATGAAGCGTGATTGTCTACCTAGGCAGGTGTGTTAGGTGATAAACTATGTATACTATGTTTGGAGAAATGGATGGGACAACAGGATATTGTGCTTAAGATACTCCATTACGACAAAAAGTTAAAAGGATGTTGTTTTTGTAGGATCTACTCTAAAACGACGGAGAATTTGTATGATCGTATTCTGATTGAATGAAGTTTTTTTAGAGACTTCCGAAAGGTGATTAGCTTAATCAGTGGTAGTTGCATCAGTCTGTGAAACACATCAATAAACAGAGTAAACTTTTGCAGACAGCAATATTACAGTATATATTAAATGGAAAAATCATTAGGTTTTATCTATTACAATTACCACGTTATTAGCGGCTGAATGTTTTAAGTGACCTGACCCAAACTGAGGCTTATTTATATTTAAACATACACATTATTAACAACTTACAAAGTCCTCCCCAACAACAATTCAAACAGGCTGTAGTTTTATGGCAGACGCACTAATTTTTAAATGAAGGAATAAGTCAAATCAATACTTTGTAAACAAGAGCAAGTTCAAAAACGTTTATCTATTTAGAAATAACTCTTGGAAAAATCTCACACAAATTTGATTGGAGTTCGACAAGGCGGGTGTCGTCGATGAAGCAGAAGACGCTTACTCTTCCGGAACACCTGGTCTTATTCTCTTGTACTTTTGCAAGGGTCTCCATGTAAATCTTTCCTTTGTTCAAATTTTGTCCCTGGTTTAATCGATTTTGAGTTTGGATTATGATTGTGTTGACGCTTCGGTATTCTCTTATTTTATTCCATGTTGTGTCATGCACTAAATAATTAAAATTCTCGACTTAAATCAGCGTAACTTTTGAATGTATTATGGGATCGTCACCAAATCAATACTTGACCTGCATTGTATCATGATGAATCAAAATACCAAATTGCATTTGAATATATTTATTCATTCTATTTAATTATTGAGTAAATGTGTGGAAAATGGTTCGAATCCTTCGATTGACTTTGAATCACTGGAAAGTGTCACCATATAAATTTTTTATGGTTTTAAACGTGTTCCCCAGCCTAAAATACCACTATTTGAAGAAAAAAAAGTTTGCAAAAATCTCTTTGGCCGTGATATGACCAGTATGGTTTTTCGTCCAACGGGAATGCTGGGAAAAACTCTATAAGGAGTTAGATTTTGTTTTGAAGCCTAGAACCTACACTACCATATAAAAATGGGGTTTCCCCATACATATAATGCATACTTCTCTCGTCCAGCCCCAGACGTAGTAACATATAAGTGCTTGCCCATAATTGTGTAGCATTGTAAAATGCAGGTCGCTTTGATCAAAAGCTTATAGGCAGCCGGGTGCGTTTTAATAGATCTCATTTTCGGAATACTGTCCATTTAAATTACCAATGTATTTGTGAAATCAAAAAGCGAAGACTCCTAAATCTGGATGACACTATTATTGCTTTAAATAGACCATCAGGAATTGACACCTTTTCACAATAATCTATTCGCAACCCGAATTTATACATATTTTTATTTGAAATGCACCCGAAGATTGTGAGTGCCTTCCTATTATCGAAGCCATCTTTATTATTATTGCTAATTTGTGCGGAGTTTTCTATCGTTTTATCTGTACCGTTGAACAATTGTATATTTTTCTTCATCTAAGATCTGCGTGATTGACCGTAACATTTTACCACCTTTCCGCACGAATGAAAAGAAAATTGTAAGTATAAAAACAATTTCACCACCAGCTCGTTATCGTAATAATCTGGTTACATTGAATTTCCACTATCACACGAGACACTGCGGATAACAGTAATGTTTTTCTTCAATAAATCTTTAGATTACACAACTGTTCCAGAGAAATCGCGAAAGCAATACAGACAGAGGCAAATAAAAATGGCAAAACGCACATTAATGCTAATGAAACTGGTACCATTTCTGTTTTTATCATATTTTCACTTGGTTATCATACATTTGTCAGGTTTTACGAGGAGTGAAAAAACTTTCTCATCCGATAATGAATGAGAAATAGAATTTCTTTAAAAGATATAAAATAATTCCCGGATTTTGTCAGTTCCTCATCATTGATATTAATCAGAACATGGTGTTATAAACCTTGATGGAGAAAAATATGCAGCTAGCTAGATAAGAAAAAAAGATAAATTGGTGTTGGTCGTAACTTGTAAAATGTGATAGATACACCCCGTTTGTATGATATTTTTACGCTTCAACGCTTTTGAAGGTTATGCAATGTTAAACGGTGAAACAAGGCGTTTAAACTGGTGTAGGTGACAAGGTGTAAAATTTCATTTAACATTTTTATATGAACATAGAACAAGCGAATTTTTATCCATAATAGCCAGTAACGCACATTTAAGTTTAAACATATCTGTATATACCATTTCTTATACTTCATATACCAGAGTAACACCTATTAAATTTGACTGTGCGTTTGAGCACAACTGAGATAATTATATTTTCTTTTCAGAAGACTCTTGACTTTCAGCTGCTGACAGTTTTTATTTGTATTGTTTTAACATCTGCACCCATATACCACATCACAGATCATGCCATTCTGACCCTCATGGAAAGGCCATATATACTTTATGCTTTTAAGCTTGAAAATATGGTCGGCTACAAGGCCTAATTTCTATTTCTTAAGATACCAGTGTCTCGTGTGAGTTAGATACGACATGAACAAATCGAGCGCCTGAGTTTAGCAAGATATTTTAAATTTCAGCTGTATTTTTGTTGGCGTTCATTATATTTTGTTCCTTTTTTGTACCTCGTCGATCCTATTTTCCTTTAAAAACAAGTCTGAATTTCCATATTGTGAACATCCACGACAGACAAATACATCCCTTTATACCTACCTGGCATGAGCTGTGTTTGTTCTTGATAAAAATATGGCAAATTGCAGACAATATCTAGTTTCAATTTTCTTAAATGATTATTGTACCAATGGCATGTCGTTTATGAAGAAATCGGGCTCTGTGAGTGATATTGAAAGTACACATTATCTATCAAATGAAGGGTATTTGTGTTTATTTCTTTACACGTTATTTCCTACATTTAACCCGGTATGGCCTAATTCAAAACAGCGCATGCTGTGCTCTCGCGTTTTGTTGATATAATATTTGTTGACAAATATTTACAGAGACTAGATAAAATTGGGCCGGGGTATTTGTGCGATATCATGTTGTTTCCAATACTGTCGGGTACAATACAGGTTCAATTAAAACAGTTATATTCAACGGACGTATTAAACGGTCAAATTTATAGCTATCGATCAACTATTAAACACGAAAAATATTAGGTAGTCTCCTGCTTAGAAAAAAGTGATATATCTACTTCATTTTTTATGAAATAAGAATAAGGGAAATGATGCTGGTATCGAAATTCAAATAAAGAAAACTAATTAGGCCAGAAATTATCATCTATAAAAAAGAGAAATGATGCGCATAGAATTTCAAAAATTGATATTTAGTACTAAATTCTATGTCATTTCATTGTACAGAAATGTTCTCGGTTAACTTCAACATTCATCAATTATCGTTTGACAAAATCTTTAATTCTATAATCAATGATGAAGAATCCAATTTAAGGCGGTGACATTGTTAAGCAATATCAATGATGTTTTATTAGGTGTCATACCTTCTAATACATGGCCGAGTTTTAATGGATTGGGGGCGTCATCAAAAACGCATTGACTTAAATGTATACTGCCAAGAAGACATTTGACTGAACTCTACAAATCTAAAGAAATAGTTTGTCTTATTCTATACCGTTCATATCCTATCAATTTGTCTCCAACTGAAATAACGTTTAATGACCGATATATTGTGATTGGTTTAATGGTATGCACTTTATTATTTATATATGTTTTCAATTTTCCAGTGCTGCCGATTGGGAGGAACAGATGTCTAATAGCAATACCGCCACTTTATACAACCTAGGAATATGTCCATTTTATAGTCACCTCCTTACTGACGGATCATAACTTTGATGGAGTTAAAACCAACAATGTTTTATTTCACCATTGGACAAAGGTCAATACTTTAAGGGTCTTAGTTTTATTTGCCCTGGTTATTTTGAACTAACTTGGCGTCTGTAACAAGGATAGCCACCTTTCTGTTCTGTGTCGCGTTTATTTAGTATTGATATCCACACATGCCATCCGTAACACAGGCGAGTGAGCTTAATGGTAGATTCATTAGGTGATAATGTCCATACCCATTGCTGACCATGGCAAGAGTCTGGTGACCACATCATCCGGACATGTCCAGGAGACTGACCAGTACGACACAGAGCGAGCCCTTTTGACCCTGGTCAATAACAATTATTCTATATTTTTCCTCATCCCCTCATGCTTCAGTTCTCACTTTGAGGACGTGACATAACTTAGATATGACATATAGACTGATTTACATGGCGGTATCGTCAAAGAAGCAAAAAGCTCTTATGCTTCTGGAACACCTGATCGTATTCTCTTGCACTTTTTAATGGATTCTATGTAAATGTCTCCTTAGTTTACATTTTGCCCCTGGTTTAATCGATTTTGAGTCAAGATTATGGTTTTGTTGACAATTCGATATTCTCTGATATTTTATATTTTTTTATTCGCCTTAAATTAGCAAGAAATACTTTTCCTAATGCCTAATGGAATAGTTTTACTTACGGTTTTTAGCGCTAAAACTACGAGTAGTTTTGGCGTCTATTGCTGCCACTATTCTGTGACCTTTTGACCCATGTCATTTTTCCCCTCCCGCTCCGGAAAAGCTTGAATAACTACCAATCGCATGATATATGAACTATTTGAAAGCCTGAACATTAAAGGAAATGATGTTCCCGTGGTATTGTTGATAATTATGATGACTTTAATAATCTATATGCAATTTGTAACAAAGAATTCAATTTTTCACTCCCACAGCTCATTTAAATATTACGTCTCTGTTCTTAGTTTGACCCATCTGTGTATACATAACCTCTCGGTGTATAGCTACACACACCATATATAACCTCGAGCTCTCGCGATCGGTGCTATATATACACTCGTATGTACGGATCGTGGTATGTCCCAGACACATCGCTAACAGGTGCGTGTGTACTGTCATGCAATTTGTATTAAACTTTGATTATATAATCGCTTCATAGCCAACAGTCCTGGTTTTGATTTGATTTCTGACCGAAGGCCATCTTGGACATTTAGCTCACAGAATACCATCTTTCAGTTGATAATGCCTTTTCTTAAGAAGAAAAAAGAAAGGAAAAAAACAACTTTTTTTAAAAACAAATGAAGATAGTCTATGGTGGGTACCAAGATCCTTCTGGGACCTATCGTTTAATGTTCATACAGATATGTTTGACTTACTATGTATGTGCATACGTTAGTGTCTCTGATGCACGGGATATTCTTTATCCGATGTCTTAAATGTTTATAAGACTTAATAGTTTATATATATGTTCTAAAGTTAATGTCGCATTTGGTTTTCTACAAACGACATCATATCGTAAATCTTTTATGAGATATACATGTACATATGTATGATATAGAATGAAATGAAACGAAATGTTTAAATTGCTACATTACATCCGTTTTCATTAATCGTACTTTTAGGAGGTTGGTATGATATGTCTACTTCATAATGCAAACTGTTATTACCTTACAAACAAACATTTTATTATCAAAACAAATCAGTATATGTCGTTTCAACTGCCATTGCTCCCGTAATTAATCCTCATCTTGCATTTCCAACCGGAACTCATGTGTGATTTTTTGCTAAAATTGTTTTAAGTGTTGCAGGGAAGGTTTATGAAATAAAGCTTCATTTTGTGTCTAACAAACTAATACCGTTTATTTCAATGCATATATTAAAAGAAACACATTCGCTTCCCTGTAAATTGATCAATATTCATTTCAACATTAAAAAAAAAAGATATTTTATTCAAATTGTAAAAGCACTGCACTAAATTGTACATGTACATTGAAAACAACTCGTCAATCTAAACAATTTGCGTGTAAATTATGTTTACTCTAAATACTTACTAACCTAATCCCTATTCTGAAACCTTCTGATATCGAAACTTAGTAACCCACGAAACAAAATCACTTCAATAGCTGTTAAAAAATACATACTTTTGTAAGTTTTAGCGTTTCAGTACTTTCAGTACTTTGATTTTATTCTATTACTTAATTCCTAGATATTTCTGTTCACTGTATTGTCGATACCTAATTCTATGATTTCCATATATCTTTGTACACACGAAAACAAAACCAGAGATAAACTAGATATACAATTAACAACAAAGAAAAGGATGGCTGTTACACGGCATCATGTATAAACAATTGTGCGCAAATTTGTCAAGGTCTTTCCCTTTTATAGAAAAAAATATTCGATGGTAGTCAGAAGCCGAACATAACGATGTGGTGCAAACTATGCAAACTAAAATATTTGTGTATCTCAAAAAGTGCGGTACGCCTAGTAAAACAACATCAATATGACCGACTCCTTTGGCCATTGTAAGTCGGTACTTTTCTGACAAGTTATTGTCAACCATTTTACATTTTCCGTTTCAGTAATCTAAATTCGATATTAACGATTTTCTTTATTTCTCTCTTTATAAAAGATAAATTACGGATTCTAGTAAAGAAGATGAAGAGAAAATATGTGAGGTAGTATTTCGGTAATAGTGTCGACATTCTAGTACAGTTGATTTCGTTATAAATATATGTGTGCTATTTTATATAGTTGTTAAACAGTGTAAAACGTCTAGACTTCCTACCGACTTATAATGAAAGGGAAAGTGCGAAGGAAGGTTTGAAAAAATAATTAGTCATTCCATTTTTAACAATACTCTCGACACGGTTGGAGAGTACCCATTGGGACCAAACACGGTTGGTTTGGCCTCGTACATTAGCCTCAGGCCAAGCCATACCCTGGTCAATACAAGCCTCAAATTATGATAAAATATTATATACAAGAATAAATGACCCATAACTCCACAAAACGTCACGGGAGATGGATATCTGGACAACTCAATTATCTAAATGGCGGAACCAACTCATGGTAGGTTAGACCCGAACGGAGTCTCACAATTGTCCTGTTTGGGTGAACCAATGAAATTCATTCATACATAATGACAAAAACGGGCTTCTTGAGTTGTAAATAACTTCAAAAGTTTTTTCGGACAATGATCATACAAATATTGAACCAAATTGATTTATCTTTGCAATTATTTTGTTTATTTAACCACGTGACAAAATAAACACGGCGGAGTGATAATGTTCTAGCTACCGTATTTATCTCGTACGACGTAGAAAGAAAGTGTAAGTATACGAAGATGTCGAAACAGAAACTTACTACGACTTATACTTGTGTAAGTGTATATGTATCTACTGTTTGCCTGTATACCCAATAGGATCGGGATCGTCTTCCTCCTATGAGAGACGAATATCCAAGATTAGAACGATCATTGTGTTTGGATGGGGACTTTGTCTATAGTTTTACTTTTGCGTGGTCCGGATGGGGATGGTGGATGTCTGATTTTATTTTGTATTCTACCAGTGTATTGATTTTGTGTTTTTATTAATCTGTTATAAATTCCGGTTTGATCATGATGTGATGATTTTAAGCGTTTAATTTTATCAACTAACAACTAACATACTTACCATAATTTATAAACAGTATATTCTCTGATGTATTTCATCCGCACCTACGTTCACAAATAACTAAGGATGAGAGTCTTTGAAGTGCTCATATGCAGCCACTATACATTGACTGAGGGTCGCTCGGTCTTCGATACAACCATATCCATGATTCTACATACCACAGAGACAGACATTGTTGACGTAGTTTTACAGCAAAGGGTGCATTTTTTATCTAACGAAAATATACACTTAAACCGAGAGACTTTAAAATTATTTCAAAAATGTGTATAGGACATCATTTGGACAGATAGTGCTCCCTGTGTTTATTTCTTTTATTCAAGAAAGGTCAGTTTATATTTCTTATTACGAAATTAACGAAATACCAAAAAATACCGAAGCGTCAACAAAACCATACTCCTAACTTAAAATCGATTTAACTAGGTGCAAAATATGAACAAAGGAAAGATTTACATGGCAATCCTAGTAAAAGCACAAGAGAATAAGACCAGGTGGAAGAATAAGGGACTTCTGCTTCATCGACGACATCCGCCATGTAAATCTTGGTCACATCCAAGTAAACATCAAGTTCTCAAAACGAGAACCGAGTCATCATTCATTCATAATCAAAAGTAAGCACATTAATGAGCATACTCAAAAACGTCCATTTTCATATCACACAAAGATACAAAAGATTTCTCAATGAGACCATAAAACTGGTCTTCATCAACCTGTATTTCCTGAATATTGTGTAGTAAAAAAGTTTGTTTGTCAACAGTCGACATTTATCACGAAAATTTCGATATTTAGAGCAAGCCCTAGAAGAACGAATAAACTGCGACATGTAAACACCGTAGTTTGGAGAAGTTATATCTTTCATGCTACTTATCAGTGATAAATGAATCCAGTCACAAGGCACCTTCCTTGTGAATTGAAGTTACGTATTTTTGTTTACCTCCATTATAGTGTTTCGTTAAAGCAATATATTTATTTTCTTGTCAATACATCAAACACATACCGAAGCGTAAGACATAGAATAACTTAACATGACATCATCTCCGAGAAATACCATGCTCAGTTTGCAAAAAGGTAACAACTAGAGGAAACACCATACAAAATGTAATGATCATCTCGGAGACGGCTAAACAAATCGAGTTATCCGCTGTTTACTCTAAAGTTATACCAACAATCCCAAAAAATGAGTAAAATGTCCACAAGAACAAACCAATAACATTCAAATCTGCCTTACAGACTTAGTACACTTTTTGTATCTCGAACCGATTTGGTAAATTTCCAATACATAAAAATTGAATAAAACAATCTGAATACAATAGTGCAAGCAATTAAAAAGTGACTTACAGATACACTTTGGCAACAAAAATACTAAATACACCTCTGTGCCTCTTTAATGTTATCGGTGGGAAAGAAAATTATTCAAGGAAGATTTTCATTTGACACGAATGAGACAACGGCTGAATGAACAATTAGGTAGATGTATTAATACATGGCTTTTACAGACATAAAATTCTCCAGGTTTCCGTCCCATCAATTTAATGATTACGTTGATTATGCTGATTTGGTTTGTATTCGAAGGACGAGATAACAAACAGGGGAGTAAAATAACGAAAAAAATAAAATCAACCCTTTCATGTTAAAGAAAATAGGGACATTAATTTCAAAATCGGGTCAGTAAAAATGAACATTTTATCTCTTCGTGAAAAGACTACTCCTTCCCTATAGAATTACAAATGACATTCCTATAGTATTCAAATTAAGGCTTTTAAAGATTAGGGCTGCCATAACAGTTTAAATAGCCAAACGCAGAACCAGCGTTATTAACAAGTTGTCAGTAAAAACGGTTTACGGCATATTTTCAGCCAATCAAAAGACCGGAAATCCGTGCACCTGCCCGAGCAATATTTGTCCGACGCAACTCGGGTTTTAATATGGGATCAGGATGAGATTGAGAGCTTCTTGAAATATGAGTCAATATTTAGATCACGATTCTAAGTAAACACCAGCATCGCGGACAAAGGCACATTAACATCGCCTTCCTTCATATTTTCCCTAAAAATGTTTTGAGATAAATTATCTTTCCGCAGAATTTTCAAGTAGGAGTACACAAGTAAGTACAGCTGATTTGAGAACGTGGGGGGAGGGTTTATGGACTTTTGTACATTGACACCAGAAGTGCTAACATTATTAAGAAATTGATATAAATAGCCGTAAAATAGAAATGAAAACCGCGGACATTTCACAGTATAATAGAGGTATTATATTACTGTTGAGCACGAAAATGAGGTCGAAAGTCCTTGAAAACAGAAAAATATCCTTTATCACATCTCCAATACAGAACAAGATATTCATTACTTTAAATCTCGGGAGGAAACTTTCCTATTGATAAAGTACAATACCCTGGATGTATGCAGTAGGGTGACTCTATTAGGGTTGTTTAAGTGTGGGACCGTAAAGTTACATGGGGACACAACGGCAGTGAAGAGTGTATTGTCGAGGACTGCCATTGTCCCAACTGTTCACACCTATTTGGTACCTTGGTTGTACACACATACAGACCAGAATTAATGAAGACTTCAGACTTTCTAGTGGCTCTTTAGCTGATTTTCTTATCAAGGAAAACAAACAATCTACGGAGTCCGAGGACGTGTGGGGAAGGGAGCGATGTCTTCTGATGCTGACGGGGCGTGGACTCGACAGAGTGTCATAAAGGACAAGAGACTGGGAAGGACTTCCTTGTCACAGAAAAAAACAGTAGAAAACATCGTGGCTTATACTGACGTTTAATTAAACAAATGAATAAGGATGGTGATAACTAAAAGTCCGAATACTTTATATCCTTCGAGAAGCTTTCAAGTATGTCTTTATTTGTTAGGAACACATATACCGTGTCAAATTAACGCACACCTCATAAGTGCACCCGAACATCATGGAACATATCTAAACAAAACGCTCTTCGTGCCATCTTATTAGTTTTCCATCTTGTTGTGGTTCTCAGTTCTCACTTTGAGGACGTGATATGTATTTGGATGTAACCTAGGTTGACATGACGAGTGTCGTCGAGGAAGCGGACGACGCTTACTCTTCCGGGAACTTTTGCAATGGTCTCTGAGTACAATTTTACTTTGTTAATATTTTGCGCCTAGTTTAATCAATTCTGTTTCCGGATTATCGTTTCGTTGACGCTTCTGTATTCTCTGATTTAAAAAAAAACTTTATCCAAATGAGCTAAATCGATAAATCTAATAATACGTATATGTCATTGTTCTGAGTTTAGAATACTAAAAACCATTTTCTATCATTCAGACTTATCAGTTTAAGAACATGTAAGAAATTATTTTTTCAATGTGTCGTTATTAAAAATATGACCAATCAAAACGTAAAGAATGTCATTCATCGACTGTGTTATGCACGTGAAATGGCAGTTACCAAGGAGGATTGGGCCACTCGAGGATTAGTCATAGGTCGACATAAGTTTGAGAAATTTTGTGTTACCGTAACGCTACCTAAAATAACACGATGGCAGAAATATGACAATATCTCCAATATATTAAAAATTACAGTGTCAAAAAACTATTTGACAGCAACGCGTGACTGGTCGTCTATGTAGGACTCATCAGCGGTAATAGCTAGGTCAAAATGAAAAAATGAAGTGATGTGAAAATACAGCCAAAAGGCATCTATTGCTAAAATACAACCTGAAGCTACGACGGATCATTATAATTCTTAGACAAACATTATGTATTAACTGCGTTCAACTTTAATATCAATGAAAATTGCCAAGACAAAAACGCAGGAAACAAACAATCCCGACATGACGATAAAGTAACATGAACTGAGGAGACATAAAAATAGACAGGAATCTCGAACTCACTTTAAAAAAACCTATTTCTCCATGTTGATCTTTCCTTTGTTCATATTTTGCCTCTAGTTTTGTCGAATTAAAGTTCGGATTATGGTTTTGTTGACGCTTAGGTATTCTCTGAATTTTTTTTATATCTGATACCAGAAACCTGTCCGCCAAAAATAATCTAAGAGGTTGTTAATATTTTTATGATAGGTAACAGATTTACTATCTTCTTCCAATGATAATGTTAATGATATTTTGATTTTATTTGTGGCTACCATGCCTATTCTGTCAGCCCTCGTTTGGTATAGACGAACACCTAAATGTTAATGTGACAGGAGACACCTGTAATTAACCTGATACCACTGGACACCAGAGGACACACACAGTATGTCTAACTTCGGTATATATGCAAATGTGACAGGAGACACCTGTATTTATGTCGCCTTTAGAGGACAAAGTCAACCCCAAATTACATTGTATGTCCAAATACGGTCATAAAAATACACCTTGCTCGACCAGTGGCTAGTAAAAGAGTCAAAAGACGTATACATTGATATTTTTTAAGATACCAAATTACCCCCATAAGTAGCTACACGAGAAAACAAATACGGGCACAGCTTGAATGTTCTATGTATCGAATGATAAGCAGGTGGGTTAAGGATACCCGAGAAATTACCAATTTCTCACATCATATAAAGGAATCCTAAACTTAATCACAGAAGCAATGGGCATGCTTTTTACAGGCGCGTTTCTGCTGTCCTTTATTGACACGCCCTCTCAAACCGTCAAAACATTTTATGTCGATTTTCTCGCCGTAAAAAGTTTGATTTCAATAGCATTTGTTTGAAATTGATATGTTTTAAAGCAACTGTAATTACATTTTGAAAAAGACGCCAGAGACGAAAGCGGATGTGGAGGTGAGCTTTATATCCCCAATTACAGTGACTGAAATAAATTACAGAATACCGAAGTGTTAACAAAATCATAATCCGAACTCAAAATCGATTAAACTAGGGGCAAAATATGAACAAAGGTCAGATTTACATGAAGACCCTTGTAAAAGTGCAAGAGAATAAGACCAGGTGTTCCGGATGAGTAAGCGTCTTCAAAGATAGGAGAGGGAGAGGGATTAATATTAAGACTGGTAAATCCGAGCTTGCGTACGTGGTAAATGGCTAGACGATCGTTTGTATATTTTACAGATGGTTGGAACAAACAAAAACACAAACAGCATTCAAGTCTTATACAGCCAGAAATACATCTTCGATATCCAGAGGATATTTTCCAATATGTTCATTATTTTCTTCGTAATGTTACTTATGCTCCGTGTAGACGGCTCGAGTGAACGGAACCTGTGGATATCGAGGATGCAAGAAAATACGACCAATTTGTCAACTTCAAATTGAATACGCTTCCATTATCAAAATACATTTGAGCTGAATTCAAACATACCTTTTAGTTTGGTCGCAAATGAGACATCTATCGGTCAAAATGTCTGGATTAAGGGCCAGGTTAAACTGGGGCTATGCAGTTAAAGGAAGTATTAACCTGTATACATGTTTGTACCAACAGCTAGATCTCGAACCAACAATATGCGGTAGCAATCATGGTTTCAGTAATATTTGTTTTGAAGTTTACAGAATAAAACACAAACAAACACTGTCACAAATAAGTTACAGCGACAAAACAAACCTCAAAGATGACACGAGAACTACAACACTCTAAACCCAATCAATGCACAAAATAGGTTAGTTAAACAATGCAGCGTATAAATGTATTCATCTTCAAATAGAATCAAGAAACATCTTCATAATTTCTACATTTTTATAGGATTTATACAATCCCAAACCAAAATTAACGCAGAACTATTACGTCTCATTATAAACCGTTGTACAAGCGAAGAAATAAACAAGAAAAGATGGGCTACAGATACCATGGTCACGCCTTACTGCATATCAATAGCTACAGCGATTGTATTGAGGAAACAGATTAAGTGATCGTAATTAAAATATACTTCCTTGACAGGTAAAATGTGCACCTGCCGCTGTATGACGTAATTTGTAAATGTGCATTTTTAATGGTGACACGTACCCATCCTAAAATCCTAAAATAGACATCAGCGTGGTCACGACAAGGATGCCAGACCCTACAGCGAGAGCCTCGTTAAGGAGCCCAGTACCACTGAAATATCCTCTAATATCAATTGGATGTTATTTATCTATGGTGCAAGATTCATCAAAATTATTAAGGCGTCCATTAAGGCTTCTTGAACTTAAAAACATTTCCTATTCAGATGCATCTGTTTTGAACGAATTCATATAATATATACAAGTTTGTAACGGAATAGGGTTAACCGTTCAACGATTGCCGCAATATACTGAACGATATCAAAGTAAAGAAATTGACATACAACGATCGTAAATTATATTAATGACAAACAAATTGACAACAGGTGGAGCAAGGAAAAAATGACATTGGAGCAGCATGATCTATTCCTTTCCGTTTGTTTCACCTAAGTCCCAATGTAGCTTCTTGTCATATAAAGAATAGCAAAACTGTAATCCGAACTCAAAATCGATTAATCTAGGAGCAAAATATTCATAAAGGAAATATCTACGCTGAGATCCTTGAAAATGCCAATAAAATAAGACCAGGTGTTCCCGAAGGGTACACGTCTTCTGCTTCATTGACGTCACCCCCAATGTGAATCATAGTTTCAAAATCAGGATTTAGAATATTATACACATTTATTGTCTTACTAAAACTAAATTTGTTTTTTCGAATATCATAACAATCTTTTACGTCTATCAACACAAAAGAGTTATATACCACCACCAGGTTAACTAACATTCTAATGTGTACCATTGAAAAACTACAGATGTTTCCAAAAATACCAATTTAAACTTCAGGGAGTCTTTCATTATCTAATATAGCAGTTTTATATCAATGAAAATGGGAAATTGATATCATTTCATTAAAAATGCTAAACCTAAGCGACTTCAAGGATGACGTAACACACACATATGCCGTACCTTATAAATTAAGTAGTAGATACAGTATGCCAAAAAAATGAATCAAACTGCACCATACAGCTGTTTCGTCCTCCTAGGACTCTTCAGTGATGATAGGGGCCAAATGGTGGGAATCCAAAATCTCTAAACTAATGTAGAAGCAGAAGTGTCAGGTGCGTAAAACCCCTTTAATTTTTGAATCTAGAAGTAAAACTAAAGTTCTGTATACTTTCAAATCGTGTACTACGAAGTTTGCCTAAAATTATATGAAACGTATCTCGTACATGTTGGGTTGACAATATGAATACTTTGCTGTCAAATATTCCATTAAAATAAAATTTCTTGTGTGTTAATCATATCAGACCCACGACAATAAACTGCCAGAAAACCCAGATAAAAAATGTTTCAAACGTCTGATCTATTTAAAAATAAATATTGATTTAAGAAATTGAGATAAGTTTTGTCCACACAGTATGTAAACATCGACAACAGATGGTGCAGTTCTTGACACATGTAATGCACCGAACAAACTCACGTTTTACCGCGCGCGGCCTGTCGTCTGGTCAACCACTTGGCAGACGACCGTTACACACAGTCACGCGATACCCAACTCTAGCGAGCGTTTGATAAGAACAGCAATCATTTTTATGAATTATATGAATATTGTATCAATTGAATATTGGTTTGCTCCTGCACTTTTCGTTACAATCGGTACATTGAAATAAATTTCTCCTTTTGAAAGTTTATAAGTTTTGCAGAATGGAAACAAAAACAGCAAGACGTCTATATGTCCGCTTTGTGACATATGAACAAATATTGACGGGTTACTTGTACTTTAATACGCAACCAAAATTCAAGTAAAACAGTTTAACGCGAGGAAGGAAGAAAGCATGTTTGTTTACTGCGATCGGTAGTCACAGTCTAAGCAAGTTCAATATGTGGATGTATTATTGAGTATGTTATTGCAGATACGACCAGTGATTGGCACCCTTCAGAATCGTGGTGTTCATGAGTAGTTTAAAGACATTTAAGTTGCAAAAACAGGTCTGTTGAACCAATCACAACATTGCAGTAAGTGACTTTAATACAGCTGTTGCGAGGAAACAAAACGTGATCCGGTGTCACTATATCGGCGAGGCGATGATGGCCGTAGAACAAAGTGTACCATATTAGGTTAAAATGAGTTTGACGGAATTTTCAAAGCAAAACGGATTAAACTAACGATACCATATTGATCTTTTTGGATTTTGAAACTCACAAAAAAGTTGTTACCGAATAGGGGATCGTGTCAATTAATTTATACAAACGGTCTTTGAGAAGTCGAAATCGGCCTGGATACATTACAAAAATAACAATATCACCAATGTAAGACAAGCCAGATAATATTTTAATCATAATATCATTAACCTTTCTTGAATATATTGAATAATTAAAAGCTGACGGATGGGGGGACGCCAGTACGCTTGCACTACATGTCGAATTAGTACTATCGTACCGTACTCCTTCGTCTGGCACATTTATACAGCTAGGCCTCGTTGACACCCATATGGTCCTAATCAGACGCGATGAGTCGTAAATACAGGTACACTGTGCACTGACAGTCTGTATGCTTACAGCTGTAAATATTATACCATGAGATCAGAGTATAATAGTAGCATATAAGTGACATTGATGAAGAGCCCACTTTAACTTATAAATCTGCGTTCTGACACTTCTTTGACAACTTTGTTGCTTACTTTGTCCTTACTGTTTACCTGGTAGTTTTCGCGGTAGTTTATTGTTGCCCTCCGTTTATCCTTATCGCTAAAATGAACAATTTAATAATTATACACAGTAATGAAACGTGAAAGGCTAAGTTGGGATAAACTCGGAGAAAATTTGTTTAAACGATTTTTTCCGGTATACAGTATTACATTTTTGAACGCAACAGTTTTGTTTTGTGGTAGCTCACAAAGGTAAAGGACAGATATACTATACCTTAGTTTTAAATGTATATTTTCCACCAGCTCACATTAGATAAGTAGATACTACAGAATCGAGTCCTTATACAATGACAAATCACACTCAAATTTGATATTGTCAGACATTTGATATGACACCAAAAGAATTTTTCAAAATAATCCAGAGGGGAAACGAAATCGACATACCGGGTAGAGTGTGCTTCTCTTCAAGTCTCTTTTTATGAAATTATTACGAGCTAAAACCAATTTCGACATTGGAAAATAGGGGAGATCGGAAAATCGAAATCGCGATGCTGAACTACATTTTAGAAGTAAGCCGTCCCTGCTGGTCACGTGAGTCAAGAGGAAAACGTAATGTGAAGCAATTTTATGTTGTGTCCTCGATTTCAATACCATGGTGTATATATATATGATCTCATTTCTTGTTATTGATTGACATCATACCGATTCATATATCTGAACTTGAAGGACTTGGCTAGGTTCAAATATATTCAACCTCTTATGGTAGCAAAAACGGCCAACAAGGTCAATGATGGCGGCTTCAATTACACTAAAAAGTGGACCAAGGAATATTTAGTGATAACATCTAAAATAAATTACTTTTCTACAGGTTTTCGAATATTTACCATTTTTCTCTTTACCACACAATTAACAAATAACTGTATTAAAGTTTTAAAAGAGTCATTGCTTCTCGCCCCTAAACTCATGTTGATGGTCTGTGATAAAAAGTGTATTGCTGACAGTTTTTTAAATGCATACACGAGAGATCGTTATAACTTCTGTTTCAGGTATAAAGTCATAAATCGTCACTAACAAAAAGAACCCGATGCACTTAATAAATCGTCAACATTTATTTGTTGATGCCGATAATAGCATTGTTCAATGGCAGATAAGGACAATCGAATCTGTCATATCCAGGTCACGTGACCGGAACACGTTATCGTATCGTATCGAGGTTTGAGTGGTACCCGTGAACAATTTACCTGTTTAATAGCTCGTTAGCTACAGATGATATAAATCACAAGAATGAAGGTAAACCCGACCACAAGTATCAAATCTACACCTGATCTATGTGTCGTCTGCTCACGTGGCGGGAAATGGACATCTGCTTATAGAGATACAAAAGTACGGAATAGGTCAAGGACAACTTTAATGACTTTATGGAACCATGCAAGAATTTGAATAACTTTCTTAACATCATTATGTCGATTCAAAAATGTCTTAACGAAAAAAATGATTACTGAATAATTTGTATAACTGAAAAATTTTCGAATAATTATGCCAATTTCATTAAATGAAGAAATATTCCTCAATGAATTCGTTTCAAACTGGGTTTAATATGTTGAATTTGAGTACACACTAGAAGAGAAATCGTTTTCTTGAAGATGGGATCCATAAAAGACCAGTACTATAAAGAAGAAAATCGCGTTTGACAAATTGACAATAACATAAAAGATCTATGTCTCTTTCATACAAGGTAAACAATCACCAGCATAACACTTCATTCAACACTTCGGGTGCCATTATTAAAAAGTCTTTTGAAATATTTTCCGTTAAATAAAAACCTAATTCCATACATGAGATGGTAGAGATAAGTTTATCGAAGCTGTTCGTTGCCATTGTTGGAAAATCATGGAGCGATGATCGAAGATAAACAAGGATAAAGACACCGACACGCTTATGGGGTATATGGAACAAAAAACAACAAGTGCTGCCGCGACGAGAATTCGTCTTGGCTTTTCTTTGGATCTGTTCCAGTTCTATAAGCGTTATAATAACACGAACGCACCCGTACAAATAACCGTAGGTGTTCGACCCCGTACTCAACCACAAGACGTCACGATTAGCGCTCGGCACGCGCCATTTCAGAGTTTTGTCTCAATATGGTTGTGTAACTTAATCCCAAAAACACCTGCCTCACCTTATTGAAGCCCAGACAACAGGTGCCCGTTTCCCGGTGCAGCCGTGATAACGGTGTATACATATCGTCTGCTTTTCATCTACCCATGCCACCTAACCGACAACACACGCGAGGTGGGCACGGTCTGCAATTTAAATGCAATGTCACGTAATTCTGAGTCTCACGTGCGTTTTGGCAGACAATTAGGTTTTTATTTATCATCTGTTGCTTTTTTTTCTTGCTAAAAGTGCTTCATCGCTTTCCCTTAGACAACCGCAGCCAAACATTCACAATCCATCGCCAGTAGAACACATGGGTGCAAAACGTCTTCCGCAACGTTATATTGTCCGTCGTGTTCAACAATGCAAAGCCGAACACATTTTTATAATTTGTATGTACATGTTCATAGTATAGTTGCGTTTCGCTTAAGGTTCTTTCAATAACTTAAGCAATTTAAATACATGTGTCTGTAGGTATAATATGTGAATGTAAACTGAAGACAGGGTTCGTTGATGTATTTGCCTCCTTCGATTACCGACTTTATAATGCTATCTCACTGGACGGCCATGTAGAAGGCACCTGACACACTTTGCCGCCCAGTCACACTGACAACGGGTGAATCAACAGCCCTCAATCAATGTAAATCAATGGATAACATAAAAACCAGAGAATACCAACAAAACCATAATCCGAACTCAAAATCGATTAAACCAGGGGCAAAATGTGAACAAAGGAAAGATTTACATGTATACCCATGTAAAAGTACAAGAGAATATGACCAGGTGTTCAGGAAGAGTAAGCGTCTTCTGCTTCATCGACGACACCCGCCATGTAAATCTTTGTCAAAACCAAGTCCTCGAAATGAGAACCGAGTCACTGTCAACAATCTCAACAGGTAAGCATACTAATGAGCATACTCAAAAACGTCTATTTTCATATTTTTCAATGAGACAAAGATGGCGACCATAAAACTTGCCCATAGTTCTGATTAACTTGCCTCCCTCGAATACCTGTGTTGTTAGTTTGTTTGTCAGTAGTCGACATTGATCACGAAAATCACGATATTTAGAGCAAGCCCTAGAATAACGAATCAACTGCTACATGTAAACACAATAAGTTGGAGAAACAGGGATGTCACTATCAAGAAATGGAAAGTTCACGATCGGAAAATGAAATCGTCACGTTTATCGTATAGTAAAGATCGAGGTAAGCAGCTGCTGAAGAGTCTGTTGTGTCCCTATTTTCAAGTTCAGAAGAATATATACGATCGATGTGGTCTGCTTGTTCTTGTTGTTCATAGACAACACATCGTCGATATATCTGAAAGTGAAATTAAAAGATTTGGCAAGGTTTTTGTTGCCTATCCTGATTAGTCCTTCCCAATTTAGTAATACATACAGTATGGCGAAAAAAAGAACGTGAACTGTTTGTATTGTGCCTATGTGAGTGTACCAAAGAGATCGTTTGAGTTGTTTTAGAGTGAGATTATTTTCGTCGTACCAAATAACCTGGGAGTTGCAAAAGATCAAATACGATAGTTTGATTATGTGAGTAGAAAGGGGGTATCATTTCCCGTCATCCAAACGAATGATACTAACATCGTTTGTGCCGTGTCAAAGAGGGTGAGACTGTTTTGAGCCAACGAGCTCGTGCAGAAAAAAGAATATTTTGCATCCGGTGTTTTATCGAACGCATGCTAATTCATGCACGCTGCAAGCCAACCATCGATAAAAACTTCAGTTCAAAGCATTTAACATATAATTAAAAACAAAAGTTGATTTCTTGGAAGTGAAGTTCTGTAATCTTTATCGCCTTCCTGAAGGGGTCCATGGTGAAGACTTGCAAGCTGTTTAATAGACGAAAGGAATCAGAAAAGAATGAATGTTTACATGTATTTATCCTCGTGAATGGGACGAGGAAGCAATGGCGGTACCATTTGATTGTAACTGTTGTTAGTACTAGGCTGGTTGATGATATCACAACTAGGTCGTTGACTAACCATTACATCATAACTAATGTGCTGGTTCCAAGACCGTCGTTGTTATAATGTACTACTATACAGACGCAGCTTGTTTGGCGGAAATCACTCATAACAAACCTGATTGCCCTGCTTTGTACCATTTCCAGGTCCTATACCTTGTTGGCAGTGGATGGGTCCCCTACGCTGTGGACGTATTCCACCTACATTTATGCCAATGTTTTATAACTTCGGTCTTGTGTGGACATTGACTTAGGTTCCTCTGAAGGAGGGTCCTGCTGGTGATAGCCTGCTTAACTACCTGCTGGAGACCAGTTCAAGTTGTGATGGATGGTGACTCCCAGGCTAATCGTATTTTACTGTTTCTGTCTCTTCCATGGATGTTGTACAGATCCGGCATTGGTAACCATTTGTTGGTTACATGCAGAACTTTGGGTTTCTTAGAATGAAATCCTATATATCAACCAGTCTCTTCCCCTTACTCTGAATGATTCTATGTCGTCTTGGAGTAGTTCTCTTGTCGATTTTTTTACTCTTTTTAGCTCAACACGAAAGACCAAGATGAGCGTATGCCATACCGTGGCGTCCATCCGTTTTAAACGACTTCCTCTTCATAATCACTGATAGGAAATTAACTTAATATGGCAGGAAGCATCCTTAGGTGCACAGGATTCAAAATTATACTAATGGTAGGACCGATTCCTAGGGGGCTGAGGGACGGGCCAAAAAGGGTCATTTAGCTATATTGATGTAAGCGACTTCTTCTACATAACATTGCATGTTATCCATAATTGGGTTAATATTGAGGAATTTTCGTCAATCCAACTTTTGTGTAATACTGTAATACCGTAACTGTCATCTAATGAGTTTGAAGTACATGTATGTACCTCTCTCTCAAAAGGGGAATGTCGAAGATTTATCTTCTACAACTCAATGAGAGAGGTTGAGAAAATGTTTATGAAATGTTATGAAGTGAGAACTTGTGACTGCTTTTTCACGTAACCAAAAGAAAGATGGTGAACATGTTTAAATATTACAAGAAGTAATACTGTAAACATTTCCTGCTAAAAGATTGTGAACATTTCTGATGAGATATGATAAACACTTTTATTATTACCTACATTGTTGTGATTTGGGTTGCCCAAATGCACAATAAGCTTTTGACTATTAGTAACGGAGAGAGTGATATTACAAGGAGTGAGGTGACATTTAGGGGCCAAAATAAAAGAATGAGATCTATGTTTTTGCTTCTTTCAAGGGGGCAGTTAAATAGCTTGTAATGTGTATACCATAAAAAAAAATGGTTATTTCACAACAACATCAAATTACAGTGACATAAGGTAACACTGCTTACTAAAACTGGATTCGTTTTAAGGTTTTAAATAATGTCTGTGTTCACATCAATAGTTACCACTGTGTCGGTGAAAGATTTCCGATCCTTCCAGTTATCACTGAGGTGTCAAAAACCTGTGTAGGAGTACTTGTCCCAAACATTGTAGGTTTTATCACCTCTTAACTCGTCCAAATAAACTGTGAAAAGTGCATTTCTTCAGTTAATTTTGTTGCACTTTTGTTTGCACACAAAACGTGTCACTTTTAATAAGATGTTATGCTTGGTTGATTTTCAAGCATGATGCACGAACAAAGCAGACGTCTGCTTCAAAATTATAAGATGTCTCCAGTTCATTGGAGCGTCCACTAATTTTATCTGTTTGGAAATGTAAATAAAGCCCAATCTTCCCAATTTTTGTTATGAACTCAGTGTTTGTTGCTTCAGAGCTAATAAAATAGACTGTTTTCACAATTATTTTAAAATGAAAAAATCTTTTTTTTCCACCATAAAGGGATGAAAAAAGGATGAGATATTAAGAAGACACCCTTGAGCTATAAATCAATTTTTCAAACATAAATTATTTTGTCCAAATTGTTTATGTCTATTTTCTAAATTAAAAAAAAACATTTTCCTTTCAAAGCACAAACTGGAAATGTCATGTTTGTATGGAATGCATAACCAATATACACCCATAATAATAAAATTTCACTTGCTTGTTTCTAAGGACGAGTGAAATTGAAAAAGTAGAAATAAAAGACACCAAAATCATAATCAATTTTATTTAATGACATAACATCCATGAATACAATATATTTCCTCTAACATAGCTTGTGTGACACAAAACAGTTTATACTTTATGAGGAAATGTACTGGACCATATCATAACAACATATGATTAAAACCTGCCAAACATTTCTCAATAACTGAATACTTTGGTTTATAAATTTACATTTTAAACCCCAACAACATTCGAATAATAGATTTGTGATATAAAATCAAAAAAATTATTATTTGGAAGCCTTTGGAATGACATTCTGTAAGTGGTAGAGATCCAAGACAATTGTTAGTTTTTCAGATTTATACCTCCTTTTTTTTCAAATCAAATTTTCCATATCAACTACAGTCCAACCTCGTTATCTCCAACTTGTATAACTGGAAGACCCTGTTTAATTTGAAGTATTAAACGGACCCAGTCAAGCTTTACACTCAACATTCAAATTCAATTAACTTGAATACTTGAATAACCCAAAGTTTTCCAAGATCCTGCCGACTTACAGATTACAAGATTTGACGTATACAAATGTATAGTAATGAATCCATCATTTAATCACGGGAGTACAGCTAACGTTGTTATCATCTGTTATTATTGGACAAACTTTTAAAATGAGAAAATACTTTATCTGCTATTCCTGTGCATACCCTTGGTTTTGTTATATTACTGAAATGTTGAGTGTATAAGTGAGGGGTGTAAGAAGTTTCTATCTTACATCCAATATCATATATGTGACACGGCAATGGACCAGCCAACCTAGTTATCTCAAACTGGTATAAATCGCAGACCTCTAGGTAATTGAGCCTGGACGTTACCACCAGGCCAAAAGGTCCAAACCAGTTGACCTGGTTTGTAATTTTCTGATATTGGTATGCAAGGTGGCGTCTCTGTGTAACAACTTGAAGACTCAGATAACTTTTCCCATAGTCCCATAAACTTCGAGATAATGAGGTTCGACGGTACATGACATCAGGAACATTGACATTCCGATACAGCAAAATGGACATTGCAGCATCTCATAGTAATGTCTGTGCTAATTCTTACAATTAAGATAAAAGTAAGATATTCTGAAATGCCAAGAGTTGTAGGATAGGAAAATCTGTTACTTGGAGTTTCTAACTCAGTTCAAACTGTTGGCCTTAGTCTGAGGTTTTATTCAATTTGAAAATACCTGAGGGCAGAATTTACATATCCTACTCAAAATCAGGAAGAGATTTACAATCTGATCACTAGTTTGTGAGGCTCCCTGAGACTAACAGATCTTTTATCCTTCTCCCCTTCCAAACCTACTCATATTTATATCATCAGTCCAATGAGTCCCCCCTTCCTCATTAAAAGAACTTTGGCCATTTATAACTCACAGCCACCAACCCAAAGTGACAAGTCTTATCCAAGCTGTGACTTAGGTAGTTTGGGTTAAGAGCTTGGGGTCCTATCTGAGCTGTGACATAGATAGTTGGGGTTAAGAGCTCGGAGTCCTATCTGAGCTGTGACTTAGGTAGTTGAGGTTCTCCTTATCCTCCTGTCCCTCCGAGTCTCCATCCTCTACCTGCATTGTTGCATCCCCTTCTGGGGCCCCACTCATATCACTGTCTCCCTCTGGGGCCCCACTGATGTCCACGGGCACCCCACTAATGTCTGCTTCCGTCAGATCTCCAGTCTCATCAGCCTCCTCATCATCCTCTTCTTCCTCCTCTGCATCCATTAGGAATATCCGCACTCGTCGCTTGGAGGAAAAGAGCTTAAAGAAAAAAAATTGAAAAGGCTTGCTCAAACCCAGTAATATAATGCTGAAAAATCTAAAGCAGCCTCAATGTACAAAGTCTTGCCATTGTTCTATAACTGATCAAGCAAAAAAATCATTTTTGTGATGATGCGACAGAATTTACATTGGAGTCTAAATTGTCCCATCCCTGTCTAAATAAGGGCAGTTTGTATGTATGTAAAGGGTGGAGTCATGTAATAAGCTCCCCCCCCCTCCCCCCACCTCCCCAAACCCCACTTAATACTCATCCCTCTAAATTCCTATTTCAACCCTCACTAGACAGTATATGGCAGAATCACTTACCACTGTTGCTGTTTTGCGGGTACCACTGACGGAGAATGAGTGAGCCTTCATGTTGTCCAACCGCTGACAGTTCTGAGGCTCTAGTTTCTCCGCAATGTCAATCACATTCCTGCAACAAAAAATAACCATGTTTTTCCTTCACTCTGTACACATTTATTTCAACATACAGTTTATAGCTAAATTTTGACATTTTCTTTTCGTTATTTTCTTTTAGGAAAGTCTTTTGCATGAACACCACAATCTACAAGGATATAAGTAAACCCATCTACACAAATAGCCATAAGTATCCTTGGAAGTTATCTTGTGAAAGACAAGAGTTCTAGATACTATTACAACAGACTAAGCAAATTGTTAGGCTTGAAAAGCACCTTTTTTTAGTTTTTTTTTATATATACATCATCAAATAGAATGATAAGATATGACAATCGGTCTCAGTTTGAATTTCAAACATTCGGCCCCTGCCATAGTTAAACAGGTGGTATGTCAGTCCCATGGTTATCTTTACAATATTATGAATTCAAGAGAAAAAAATCTAAAAGGCAAAATAAAATTATATTAATGAGTATAGAAATTAAATTTACACTGCAAACATTTCATCTAGAACACTTTACCTATTCTTCTTATTCATTTCACTGGTGTATTGTAATCAATTGTCTTGAATGCACTTTGTCAATCAGATTTAACATCATTTATTTCTTACATTTCTTAACTTCAGTAAATCCTTTGAGATTTCCGAAGTAAGCAATGTATTAAAACTCATGAATATTTTTCTTTACCTGAATTTTTAATCCCAACTCTAACAGTACTTGAATTCACAAATTTTCTGACATCATTAAAACTAAGGGAAACCAAGCACTTGTTTTTTGTCCCAATTACCAGCCATGCATGGTCACTTAAGAATGACAACATCTTATAATCCTGTATCATAATTTGATATGATTGCTGAAGATTTCTAGAAAAAACTTGAACAAGTGCATTGTGTTGTACTTTATATAACCACGCTTTCCCACCATTGCTAGCAAATATACAACCATATTTCTATTTGACATTCAATACTTATGAGAGCTAGATATTAAAATGATATTTACGAGTCAGTGACACCCGAATGTAATGACCTTTGACCTGGGTATTGATTAGAATCATTATTTCCATGGGTCATTAGGTACAGCGCCTCTAACACTGAACCAGTTGTAGCCGAGGCCTGGGAAATAGATTTTATTAATTCAAAGATAATAAACTAATTGTGTGACCTGGACTTAATACACTTTAATTTCGTTTGATTGGTTAAATACATATAGGTAATACACCATAGGGAAATACCTAAAACCCTAGCTGTGTTTTGGTAGAGTAACTCATTCACCCCTGAAAATACATTTGGACTCTCACAATACAAGGGCTGGAATAGTTCATTGTGAAATTTCAGGGGTGAATAAGTTAATAATCTAACAATGGAGAACTGAAGTGTACCTTTCTAACGTTATCATAGATTGATGGGCCCTACAACCACAATCAGTACTGAAAAATGATCATCTTAAATTCCTAAATGTTTTAAAAGAATTTAAATGTAATTTTCTGTTTTTGTCATAAATAAAACAGGAAGTGTCAACCTCCAAAACCTCCAACAACAAAGATCTCCTTCATTCACCTTTCCAACAGGGGAGAAAGTGCATGAAACTTGACTGAATCTACTTCTATCTTTCCTCTTTTATGTATTAAAGTAACTCCGAAATGCCACAATTTGATTTAGACACACCTGTTATGCTCATACAACTCCAGTAACAAGGAGATCATTTAACCGAATGATCTAGATTTTGAGTTTGTGTGAGTTTGGACTTAAATAATTTTCTCTGTTACCCTGGTAACGGTCAAAAACCTTTATTTTCCCCAAAACAAGCAAATTAAATGTCTTCATTTACATAGAAACTTACAAACTGAAACCTTGGATACTGCCATCTGGTGGTACAGTTGTGTACATGGAATCCTCAATTACCACCAGGGGGAGCTGTACAAGAACTGGCGTTTCATCTTCTCCTTCCTCAATCAAAAGAAGGGAGAGTGTTTTCTCATCATAGAAACCGACGTCTTGGAGGAAGTGCTTACAGCATCTGTAACAAAAGAAAGAAAAGAATGCTTAATTAAGTGTTCTAGAAAAATGCATTTTGCTACTTATTGAGCAAGAACAATCTCAGTTTGTACAATGATCAAAGTTAGAGGCACAGTGGTCTAGTTGGATGACAGCAGGCTCGTGACTGAAGGGTTGCAGATTCAAACCACATCACTGTATCCTTGAACAACATACTTTACTTCACTTGTTCCAGTCTACCCAGCTGTAAATGAGTACATGGTTGGACAGTACTTGAATTGTTAAATGCTTGCTGTGGCCCCACAATGGCAGCATCAGGTTTATGCCGAGAGAGTTGATGACGATGTGGGCTGGTTGTACATAAAGGCCCTATAATTTTGGATATTTTGTTAACTGCTTTGACATGATCTACAAACAAGATTGTTATACAGTGGTACATAACTATGAATTGTTATCATTATCATTAAACCAAATTTGGAAGGCAGTGAAAACAGAAAACGTATAATATTGGTTTTATTTTCAAAATCTTGTTCTAACTTATTTTTTTGTATATTTTAAAGGTAAATATCAAGTATTGACGGTGATCATTTATATACAGAACCTACATATTCTGACATTATTGGCACAGTAAAACTTTTAATACAGGTCAACACACTCATAATACTAAGACCATGACGTACATAGTGTAGATACAGTTGTATACCTAAAATGGGATAATTTGATAATTGAATTAATGGGAAGGAAAACGATCCCCTTAGTCAAAAATGAATACTCAACAAATTTAATGACAAAGAAATAACGATACTTTGTCATTATTTTATTATAAACTTCCAAATTACACACCCAAGATGATTGATTATTTTGAAACTAATTTACAAATTTCAAAATAAATATATCAGAGTTTCTTAAACAGTAAACTGGGGCTTTAAATTATAGAAATATGATCTAGTTGTCAAAGTCTTTTCCTGCTTTCTAAACTTTAATGGTAAACTGACACGCAAAATTCTCCCAATACCTTTACATTAATACTCAAACACACTAGAAAACTTTCCAAATATCATCTACACGCATCCAAAACAAAACAAGGCACCCTCCATAAATTAAATACGAATTCACAAAATGAATATTAAAAGTGAAAAATCATTTGAAAAGCAATACATCATGACCAAAAAAAAAATCATGTATAATTGGTGTTAAAAGTATTTCATAAATCAGAAAGATTTTGTTCAAAAGAAATGGCGATATTTTGATAATTTTGAAGACAATTATCTGTTAATAGTCCTTCCCATCTTGTTATTAAGTGTTTTCAGGGATAAATCTAACGACAGGTATACAAATATAATCTAGGTCAAGGTGTTATAAGTAAAAATGCATTTACCTGGTAATTGAATTTAATAAAACTCCACAGTTGGGGGGAGGGGGTGTGGGGGGAGGTGTTCAAGGGGCATTAGTAAACACAGCATATCTTCTTATAACAAATGTTTGCCTTGTTGGTAAATACAGTTCATAACCATAGCACAGGTTACACTCCTGACATTTTAATAAATTTATTAAAAGCCTTAAAATAATTTTACCATTATCTATATGGGTGTGGCTCCCCTAAACCATTGACAGTGAATTGTCAGATTGATAAATGGAAGCTGATCTTGTCTTCAGTAATTGCTCAGTCTTAAAATGAGACACGAACAGCTAAAATGCAAAAAGCAAGAGAAACCTACAAATGAAATTTTTGAAAGGTTTGTTTTCTTGAGATAAAGCTATAAAACTTGAACTGATTGAAAGTGACGCTTGATCAACTGAACTTTACACACTGTAAATCTGTGTAACACAGATCAGTATGAACTAATAACTACCGAGGATAGGTTGATCAAACTCTGGGGTGTTCTGTGAATATTTGAACGAGTATATCATATTATGAACAAACTTTTGTCAGTCATATAAATGAAAGCTGTGAAAGATTTTATCAAGACCAAAATTGAATTTTAAAAAGTGTGATTTTATTTCATTTTTCAATGAACACACAATTTTCCGCAACAGCATTTATTCGCCTGTTCAAATTGACCCACGGTTCTGCAACATCGACCTTGTACCAGAGTGAAATGGAGCATACAAACTTTCACACTTTTATCAGAAAAATAGGTATCGCTATAGAGTGAACATTTCAAAAATTTCCGATAGCCGTGGGCATTACTCTTACAGGTGAATATCTGATTTTTTATATAGATATCGACAAAACTACAAGAAAACTATGAACCACACCAGTAGTTTTCGATATACCTAGACGCATTCATGGAGGTATGAACCTCAACAAACAATAGTACAAACACAAATGACCTCTGTTACAGAATATTTCACAAACCTATTAGAGAAATGGTCCATTAGCGTTTGATTCATGACCATACTGCATTTTTTCTTCCTGAGGAACAAACAAATATTTGATGTATGCTTGTGAACAATTCGGAGGTCACCATTAGACCATAAAAGGGAAATGATTATCTTGGTATCGTGACCAAAAATAATTGTTTATCAAATTGACCAAAAAATGTATTTTTCATAGATTTATGGGCATTCAATTAGCTGTTGATTTGTAGCGGAGACATTTTGTTCACCTTTAAGACGTCCAATTATACCTACACTGTAGACATATATCCTGGGGCATTCAAACGTTTATCAAACTCTGACTGTAAGCATACTGCAGCAAACATATTTATATATATGTGTACAAGTATGTCAAGTATCTATACTGTTGCTGCATGTCACCAGTCAATTTAATCATCTTTCTCTATCATCAATTTCAACATTTTCTTTTGTTCAATTCCCTAATAGAAAAACAAGAATTTACCTTTTCATGAGCATTCAGCTTCTAGGTCAGGTAAAGTCTTTTTAAAATGTTGAGTGACTTATACAAATCTGACTTATCAAAATACAGGTATTGTGTGTCTTTAAACTTAAAATAAAATTAAAGAAATACAAATTTATGGCAAAGAGGAAGATCACAGAACAACTGTTAAAACAACCATCACCTTTAAAATCGTGCACAGAAGGTGATGAAATAATACTGGGGATTTTATCTAGATTTAAATATCAATACATAGTTGAGACATGTGTCCATATTCTTCAGCCATTGAACTGGACATCACATAAGAACCTGTATGACCATCCCTATCTGACCACTGTACAAAAGCTGTGGTCATATCCATGCCGACCTGATCATCTTCACAGGTGACCCCATCAATGCAATACCTCGGTAAGTCGGGACGAGTGACAGTTAATTTTCAGACACAAAAATCATCTTTTAATCCTTCAACAAAAGGATGCAGCGTTTTACGACTTATTTTACAGCTGTCGAACGGGAATCACAATAATCTGCACCCCTGGGAGTGACCCGTCACATGACCTGTCCGAAAGGTCATGTGACCTTGGCTAGATGTCACTTGACCTTAGGGGCCATGTAGCCACTTTGTCATAGTGCACAGACAGCTACTTAGGGCCGTCCCTTTGTACTATGACACTGGATTGTCCAGTTAAAACGGACTTTTAAGTAAGGGTGGGATTCCAGGTGAATCTTCCCTCACATAACTACTCATCTTGTACAATTGAAATTTCTCAATAAATCAGACATCTTTATGTGAGGTAGTGTCCGCAGCATTAGAGTGGTCAAGAGTGGACAGGATAGACTACAGATCTGGCCGTAATCCAGGTGGTGGACACGGGTCATCGTGATGCTGCATTAACACAGAAGGCTGAACAACAGATGAAAAGGCTTGACCCAATACTGACCACTGTGTGGATATGGATGTATTTACAATAACTACATTTTTGTAATAGTAATGCCCAAACTGACCACATATGTATAATCCTGATAATGACTATTACTGTTTTAACATATACTTATATCTGACCAAAGAGTTACATCACGTAGGACATTCAAACTGAGTACAAGTGTTTTATTAAGCTACATCATTTAAAGGCCCAATATACATATATTTCGGCAAAAACTAATAAGCGAAAATCAAGCCTAACAATCATATTTATAAATCAAGTTAAAATTAACCAATATCAGTTTCTTGGTAGTTACAGCTCAGGTTCATTTCGTTCTAGCCTTATTTTTGCATGGTTATAAACTGGATGTTTTTTTTAGAATTCTTCAGAATCACAAAAAAATCTCTGAAGATGTGTATAATGAACCTTTAAAATAATACTGCAAACTCCAAACTGATCAATGAAAGTGATTTCTAACTGTTACATTATTAAAGGCCCAATATACGTAACTTCAGGAAATTTTTCGGGATTCTGAAAAATTATGAAAAAAAATCCAGTTGATAACCACGCAAAATTAAGTCTAAAGCTTAGTAAATCTGAGCGATAATTAACAAGAAACTCTTGACAAAAAAATCGAAAGAATTAAAAACGATGCAGGTGTGGCCCACTTCAACAAGAAGCCGAAGTTAGAAGACAGTTCAAAATGGACGCGTGCTTACAAATACTGTGTTTCAACTGGTGCTGTACCGGTAACCGCGTAGGAATCCATCTTGAATATTGCTGATATTAGTTAATCTTAGCTAAATCTATAAATATGATAAGTTATTAGGCTTGATTTTCACTTCAAGTTTTGCCGAAAGTTACGTATATTTGGCCTTTAAGTATGACCAAATGAACTTCACAGCTATAGGTGTGTAAAGCTGACCAAATTTTATAAGGTACACTGTAAGTACATAAAACAAACATTGAACAGTACAGTGAACAAGATTTAAGGCATGAAATTTCTAATGAATATCCACAACTAAATCATAACACCCCCAAATATAGTGAAAAGGTTATAATTAATATTCCTATAAGCATGGTCAGTTCAGATTAATTTAAATTGAAATATTGATTTGACCGTTGTCCACTCTACATATCCAACTGCGATAGCTTCAAAGAAAGCTGCACTGCTCTTTAGACTTGATCAGGCTAATTACATATTCATAAATCTGAGTGGACATCTGATGGCCAGAGGCCAGAATAGCCAATGGTCAGAAAATACAGAAAATATTAATCTTGACTGCAGTGGTCATTGTTTTGAGGCTTTATGACAGATGTGGACTGCACAATATACAGATTTAGTGAAACTGACCACCCTGTACATCTCGAGCCACATCTGACCACTGGTGTCAGCTCAGGTCAAAACTGACCAAGCATTACTGATGCTGCACCGGTCAGCTCAGGCCACAGCGGTTTCATTTCAGGACAAATATGTTTCCTGAGGTCAGCTGCTGGTCAAGATTAAAATGAAATCAACTTCATGATCAGGTAATAATTTTGACTAAATTTTACTTGTCATTCCGAAATACTTTGTCAAGATTTCATTCTTTCTAATGTTTATGGCCAAAACAAAATGCTACATTTTGCCATTCCCTGGAAATAATAAATTCATCAAAATTGTAACTACACACTTTATTTACAACAAAAAAGGACGCACGAGGGATACAGGATGATTTCTGAAAGAAGAACATCTCATATTCTAAATATTTTTCAAAGATGTTTTGTGTTCTTGTAAACTGTACATAAAGAGCTAGCAATAAGTAAATTTGAGTCAAATTGACAAGGACCCAAACAAAGTCTTAATCATTGGAAGTTTACCAAGGTCTACCCAAGGTTCAACTGGTTACCATGACAATTAGATAATTATACTGGGCAGTTATTCGTAGATGCTTGGCCAACATAATTAAGTATACAACATTTCAAAACCGTAATTTGAAATTTATCTGTAATTGTAAGTTTCAAACTTTGATTGATTTTTGGGACAAACAAGATAGGATCCATTGACAATTTGTTTTTAGAATTCTCGGAAACTTCAATGACTGAGTATAGACTACTCTAATAGGGTTACTTATCAATCTGAGACTTTCGCCATTTGTTCCTACCTTGTATATCCTATATTTAAACAGATTAATTCAGCATGTTAAAATATCCTACCATCTATTTATCTCCATTTTCTTATTCTATTGTAAAACCACCCAAGTTGATAGTCGTAGTTACCTCATTATCGTCCAATAATTCCAGACTTCAGTTTTCAATGAAAGACTGACAGAAATAACAAATACATTTATAGGTAAATCATTTCTTTTTTATCTCCCCGTAAAAAAATTCATTCCAAGAAAATTTTCCTAAATATTTCCAAATGAAATTTGACCATTGAAGAAAATTTCAAATTAGTTGTTAACTTGCCCTGACTATCACAAGAAAACAAATTAAGCCTTTTTATGAGATTTTCATACAGTTTTTGACACTGTTAGGGCTCAACATATAAAATTTATGGAGGAATAATAACTAAAACTGACCACTGGTCAGCCAAAATTTATTTCTTTGTTGGATTTATTTTCAAAGTTTGGCTACAGTATTTTTATAGCCGGACAAAGGTCAGTTTTATTGGAAGTTTCACATCCATGAATCTTTTGTCCTGAGACTGACCACCACTGTATGCTAGATACCTTGAGGGATATTTTTTTACTGACCGGTTGGCCGCAAGTTTCACATCCATACCTCTGTTGACCAAACAAAAGCTTGACCACCAAGTGGTGTTATTGATACCTCGGGAAATATTTTTTCACTGACCATTTGTCCTGAGCTGACCGTTCCACTAACAAAGATGGACACCCATACAGGGTCAGAAGTCATTGATATTTAAAATGCAGACAATAGTGATTTTTTTAGGCTAAGACGAGAAGGGTTGTCCCCAAATAGGATCAATATCATGAACTGGACCGAGGGGTCAGTTTGTGTCACACCAGCGTCCGATACGGCCGGACATGTATACAACTCACATGAATTTTCATCAAACAATAAAAAAGTGTTTTCAAAAGCTATCAATAGCATGTTATAATAAGTGGGGTCAGAAAATACAAAGATAGGAATGACCTCCAGCTTTATTGATAGTCAAGTGGTCACTCGGTGTCCTGGCATCCCGGGGCAGTGGTCAGTTTGTGAGGTAGTGTTTAGAGTGCGGTCACCTCAGTCCAGATCACCAGGCCCCAGTCGCCTTGACCAACAACAATTACTCCTGCTAATTCTATCAGTACACAGGTCATCATAAACAAACATATCATCATTAGAGCGCCATGAGGGACCAGCTGATCTGACCACCAAGGCTTTGTTACCTAGCCTGAGATGGCCGGTCAGTTTGGGTCATTTCCCTCTCTGGACAAAGAGGTAGATTACTAGGGCAACTGCTGCAGCAGGCTGTTCAGCTGATGGACATTGATGAAGCAATGGTTAAAGATTTTTACTATAGTAAAAGTTTTCTTTCAACGGTTTTGATTCCTTCTTCACATGATGAATGGGATTCTTTTTCTTATATCTACTAGATTTAACAGTGGATTTAAAATTTCCAGCTATATTTTGTCCCTGAGTTACCATCAAAAACCAATTAAAACATTAATCAATTGCTTCATTTTTTTGGGAAGAAAATATGCCACATATAGGTAATACAATGTATACAATAATATTTCCTGAAGGATCCTTTTTCTGCTGTAGGATTTTCTTACAAAGAGTTACCTTCCCTTAATTTAGTGTTAATATTTAAACATACATAACTGGGCCATATGGTTAACCCCATCTTAATTTAGTGTTAATATTTAAACAAACTGACTGGGTCATAGGGTTACCTCCCCTTAATTTAGTGTTAATATTTAAAACTTACTGACTGGGCCATAAGGTTACCTCCCCTTAATTTATTGTTTAAATTTAAACAAACTGACTGGGCAATAGGTTTAACCTCCCCTTAATTTAGTGTTAATATTTAAATCATACTGACTGGGCCATAGGGTTACCTCTCCTTAATTTAGTGTTAATATTTAAACAAACTGACTGGGCCATAGGTTTAACCTCCCCTTAATTAAGTGTTCATATTTCAACAAACTGACTGCGCCATAGGGTTACCTCCCCTTAATTAAGTGTTCATATTTCAACAAACTGACTGGGCCATAGGTTTAACCTCCCCTTAATTAAGTGTTCATATTTAAACATACTGAATGGGGGCCATAGGGTAACCTTCCTCTAATTAAATGTTAACATTTAAACATACCGATCGGCCATAGGGTTACCCCACCTTAATTTAGTGTTAATATTTAAACAAACTGACTGGGCCATAGGTTTAACCTCCCCTTAATTAAGTGTTCATATTTAAACAAACTGACTGGGGCATAGGTTTAACCTCCCCTTAATTAAGTGTTCATATTTAAACATACTGAATGGGGGCCATAGGGTAACCTTCCTCTAATTTAATGTTAACATTTAAACATACCGATCAGCCATAGGGTTACCCCCCTTAATTTAGTGTTAATATTTAAACAAACTGACTGGGCCATAGGTTTAACCTCCCCTTAATTAAGTGTTCATATTTAAACATACTGAATGGGGGCCATAGGGTAACCTTCCTCTAATTTGATGTTAACATTTAAACATACCGATCGGCCATAGGGTTACCTCCCCTTAATTTAGTGTTAATATTTAAACAAACTGACTGGGCCATAGATTTAACCTCCCATTAATTAAGTGTTCATATTTAAACATACTGAATGGGGCCATAGGGTAACCTTCCTCTAATTAAATGTTAACATTTAAACATACCGATCGGCCATAGGGTTACCCCCCCTTAATTTATTGTTAATATTTAAACATATTTAAGGGGCCATAGAGTTATATACCCTTAATTCAATGTTAATAATACTTAAAGTAAATAAGTTACAGCTATCATATTTTGACCAGAGGCTTTAAAGTCTTTTTGTAAACTTGTAGTTTCTTTTTCTTTTATTTTATCATTTTTTATAAATTTATTCATTTGAATTTGTAATTTATGGTTTCTCCTCAAAAAAATTAATTAAAGCAATTTTTCATGTTGATGAAAAAATTCACAATTTAAAGGGATAGCATCATTCCACTTTTCATCATCAAACTTATCAGCCTGACAATTCTACCATCTGAACATCTGACACACCAACAATTTCAATGAAATAAAACAACTAAAATTAACAATATAGGTGGATACAGGTGACAGTGAAATGAACGACACTCTGAGGTATAAATTAGTACTGCCAGTAAATACAGGTGATCCTTTAGGATCAGGACAGGTAAGGTAACCAGTAAAGGAACAGATGGCCGGTACATATTGTACGAGCATGTGTGATACAGTTACCTCATCAGCAGCAATTAATACCATATTAATTACCGAAAGCAATAAACTTGACATGTTGGGGGAAAACGGAGGTATTCTGAGCCGCCACAAACTCCAGAACAATCAGATTCATGACTAGCTGTAACAGTTAGATTTATACATTGACTAGAAGCGTTAGTACCGACAATAAGATCTCACCTGTGTGTCCCAGGTAAAGCCCAGGTAAAACATTGATGCAAACAAACCTGATGAATTATCAATGACGAGGGAAGTAGAAAATTACATTTTTTTTCGATAGGTTTCTGTTATCGCTTTGTTTGATAGTCACTTTACACATTGTGATCCACGCGACCACACGATAGTACAAAGCATGACCATCACGGCAATAGGTAAAAACACTTATTAACATCCATTATTCAAGTCAATTCTCACCTGAGTTACTGGTGTAACTGACATCAAAGAGGTGTTTATTGTCCTGACTGTGTGATGTTATATAGGTATCAAGGTATGTAGAGAAAGAACCGGTCATTTCATATAGAAGTTCGGACTGTTCTTGTATATATATTCTGACGATTTGTATCTCACACTTTCAATGGACAAGTTTACGGTGCTACCTGTCATTTTGTATACAGATATTTTCCAGGTGTTAATTAGTACTGGTCAGTTAACATAAACATAAATAAGTTTTATGTCAGGGATTTTCTTACAATAATATTTGGGGCCAAATAAAGGCTTATTTACCCTTGGAAAATATGGCTATAATTCCAAAACTGCTGCCAATATTCCAAACTGGAAAATGAAAGAAACTGAATGTTAATTTCTGGGGAAAAAATGGTACAATTGTACATTGTACTGCTTGAAAAATGTCCGCATTCCATTGACCCTGGACCGAGGAAAATCTCTACATGTAATAACTCAACCCTCACCTAAAACTCCTTTACAGAAAAATCACTTGAAACATTGTGAGCTATTTCTACACAGAAAAGTCACTTTGGTTTTAGTGGTGGAGGAAATTGGAGAACCAACAGTCAGTACCTGCCCAACCCAAGCCTCCAACTGCCCAACCCAAGCCTCCAATTGCCCAACCCAAGCCTCCAACTGCCCAACCCAAGCCTCCAACTGCCCAACCCAAGCCTCCAATTGCCCAACCCAAGCCTCCAACTGCCCAACCCAAGCCTCCAACTGCCCAACCCAAGCCTCCAACTGCCCAACCCAAGCCTCCAACTGCCCAACCCAAGCCTCCAACTGCCCAACCCAAGCCTCCAACTGCCCAACCCAAGCCTCCAACTGCCCAACCCAAGCCTCCAACTGCCCAACCCAAGCCTCCAACTGCCCAACCCAAACTTCCAACTGCCCAACCCAAGCCTCCAACTGCCCAACCCAAGCCTCCAACTGCCCAACCCAAGCCTCCAACTGCCCAACCCAAGCTTCCAACTGCCCAACCCAAGCCTCCAACTGCCCAACCCAAGCCTCCAACCTATTCTAAGTTATGGAGAGCAATTGATTGGACTGTAATCCACTAGTCTAATTTGTCCAAATTTCTTTAACTACAATATGTTTATATAAGACAAGAAATGAAACCACATTTTCAAGCTTTATTTTATCAGCTAAGACAAGTTTTTTGAATAATTGGTTCACAGATTTCAATTTGTTCAAACATGTCTCATTGAAATTGGTTCAGACTTGCCAAAGTAAAATTGGTTCAGACAGGTTTCTGTATAATTAGTTCAAACTTGTCTCAGTATAATTGGTTCAGACGTGTCTCAGTATAATTGGTTCAGACAGGTCTCAGTATAATTAGTTCAGACTTGTCTCAGTATAATTAGTTCAGACTTGTCTCAGTATAATTGGTTCAGACAGCTAGGTCTTGGTATAATTGGTTCAGACTTGTCTCAGTATAATTGGTTCAGACAGGTCTCAGTATAATTGGTTCAGACAGCTAGGTCTTGGTATAATTGGTTCAGACAGCTAGGTCTTGGTATAATTGGTTCAGACTTGTCTCAGTATAATTGGTTCAGACAGGTCTCAGTATAATTGGTTCAGACTTGTCTCAGTATAATTGGTTCAGACAGGTCTCTGTATAATTGGTTCAGACAGCTAGGTCTTGGTATAATTGGTTCAGACTTGTCTCAGTATAATTGGTTCAGACAGGTCTCTGTATAATTAGTTCAAACTTGTCTCAGTATAATTGGTTCAGACGTGTCTCAGTATAATTGGTTCAGACAGGTCTCAGTATAATTAGTTCAGACTTGTCTCAGTATAATTAGTTCAGACTTGTCTCAGTATAATTAGTTCAGACTTGTCTCAGTATAATTAGTTCAGACAGGTCTCAGTATAATTGGTTCAGACAGCTAGGTCTTGGTATAATTGGTTCAGACTTGTCTCAGTATAATTGGTTCAGACAGGTCTCAGTATAATTGGTTCAGACAGCTAGGTCTTGGTATAATTGGTTCAGACAGCTAGGTCTTGGTATAATTGGTTCAGACTTGTCTCAGTATAATTGGTTCAGACAGGTCTCAGTATAATTGGTTCAGACAGCTAGGTCTCGGTATAATTGGTTCAGACTTGTCTCAGTATAATTAGTTCAGACAGGTCTCGGTATAATTGGTTCAGACAGCTAGGTCTCGGTATAATTGGTTCAGACTTGTCTCAGTATAATTAGTTCAGACAGGTCTCGGTAAAATTGGTTCAGACTTGTCTCAGTATAATTGGTTCAGACAGCTAGGTCTCGGTATAATTGGTTCAGACTTGTCTCAGTATAATTGGTTCAGACAGCTAGGTCTCGGTATAATTGATTCAGACTTGTCTCAGTATAATTGGTTCAGACAGCTAGGTCTCGGTATAATTGGTTCAGACTTGTCTCAGTATAATTAGTTCAGACAGGTCTCGGTATAATTGGTTCAAACTTGTCTCAGTATAATTGGTTCAGACAGCTAGGTCTCGGTATAATTGATTCAGACTTGTCTCAGTATAATTGGTTCAGACAGCTAGGTCTCGGTATAATTGGTTCAAACTTGTCTCAGTATAATTGGTTCAGACAGCTAGGTCTCAGTATAATTAGTTCAGACTTGTCTCGGTATAATTAGTTCAGACTTGTCTCAGGATAATTGGTTCAGACTTGTCTCAGTATAATTGGTTCAGACTTGTCTCAGTATAATTGGTTCAGACAGTTGTCGGTATAATTGGTTCAGACTTGTCTTAGTATAATTAGTTCAGACTTGTCACAGTATAATTGGTTCAGACTTGTCTCAGTATAATTGGTTCAGACTTGTCTCAGTATTATTGGTTCAGACTTGTCTCAGTATAATTGGTTCAGACTTGTCTCGGTATAATTGGTTCAGACAGATCTAAGTATAGTTAGTTCAGACTTGTCTCAGTATAATTGGTTCAGACTTGTCTCGGTATAATTGGTTCAGACTTGTCTCAGTATAATTGGTTCAGACTTGTCTCAGTATAATTAGTTCAGACTTGTCTCTGTATAATTGGTTCAGACTTGTCTCAGTATAATTGGTTCAGACTTGTCTCAGTATAATTGGTTCAGACTTGTGTCAGTATAATTGGTTCAGACTTGTCTCAGTAATATTGGTTCAGACTTGTCTCAGTATAATTGGTTCAGACTTGTCTCGGTATAATTGGTTCAGACTTGTCTCAGTATAATTGGTTCAGACTTGTCTCAGTATAATTAGTTCAGACTTGTCTCAGTATAATTAGTTCAGACTTGTCTCAGTATAATTGGTTCAGACTTGTCTCTGTATAACTAGCTCAGATAGGTGTCTGAATAAAAGTCTTTGGCCAGTCTCATTATAATTGGTTCACACATTCTCAATATAATTGGTTTAGACAGGTATAAAGAAATAATCAACCTCTGATCACAATTTGAAAGGGAAACAAACTGCAACATCTATAGTAGATGGAAGGAAATTCAATCTTGTTCACATACAACTACAACATTTGCTTGAACTTTTATGTTTGAACATTCACTGTTATACAGGATCAACGACATGTATAGGTATATTTTAATCTGAACCGTTCTATGATCACATAGGGGGTTCTGTAATATTTGACCGATCCCACGCTCTCCGAGAAGGCCAGTACTGAATAACACCCAATAAAGATTGATCACAGGTATTTGATTTCACCATTGCAAGGTCAAAGAAGCCATTCTACATAAGTCCTCATTATTAAAATTGAACTTGTTATTACACATCTACCTAAATGAAAATATATAATGTTATACATAATTTTAAAATACAGTAAATCTTTGTTCCTTCATCAATTCCAAGTAAAGCGTCGTATACCTGATATACAGGGAAAGTGTAGCTGATACTAAAAGTGATACAGGAAAAACCTCTATGGGAAACAACCAAGTAACAGTAATACCTAACATGTCTCTGTGGTGAGTGATATAGTTGTTGGAAGGTGGGGAGGGGGCTACTGTTGGAGAATAATTTTTTTTTTTTGGGGGGGGGGGGGGGGGGGTTGTGCAGTTGGTGAATAATTTGGGGGGGGGGGTGCAGCAGGTGAATGGTTTGGGGAGCTGGAAGGGGTATAATTGGTGAATGGTTTGGGGAGCTGGGAGGGGTATAATTGGGAATGGTTTGGGGAGCTGGGGACAGGGTATAATTGGTGAATGGTTTGGGGAGCTGGGGATGGGTATAATTGGTGAATGATTTCAGGAGCTGAGGATGGGTATAAATGGGAATGATTTGGGGAGCAGGGAGGGGTATAATTGGTGAATGGTTTTGGAGCTGGGGAGGTGGTATAATCGGTGAATGGTTTGGGGAGCTGGGGAGGGGTATAATTGGTGAATGGTTTGGGAAACTGGGGAGGGGGTATAATTGGTGAATGGTTTGGGGAGCTGGGGAGGGGTATAATTGGTGAATGGTTTGGGGAGCTGGGGAGGGGTATAATTGGTGAATGGTTTGGGGAGCTGGGGAGGGGTATATTGGTGAATGGTTTGGGGAGCTAAGGAGGATATATTGGTGAATGGTTTGGGGAGCTGGGGAGGGGTATATTGGTGAATGGTTTGGGGAGCTAAGGAGGATATATTGGTGAATGGTTTGGGGAGCTGGGGAGGGGTATAATTGGTGAATGGTTTGGGAAGCTGGGGAGGGGGTATAATTGGTGAACGGTTTGGGGAGCTGGGGAGGGGTATAATTGGTGAATGGTTTGGGGAGCTGGGGAGGGGTATATTGGTGAATGGTTTGGGGAGCTGGGGAGGGGTATATTGGTGAATGGTTTGGGGAGCTGAGGAGGGGTATAATTGGTGAATGGTGTGGGGAGCTGGGGAGGGGTATAATTGGTGAATGGTTTGGGGAGCTGGGGAGGGGTATATTGGTGAATGGTTTGGGGTGCTTGGGAGTGGTATAATTGGTGAATGGTTTGGGGAGCAGGGGAGGGTGTGTGCAATTGGTGAATGGTTTGGGGAGCTGGGGAGGGGTATAATTGGTGAATAATTTGGGGGGGGGGAGGTGTTTAATTGGTAAATGGTTTGGGGAGCTAAGGAGGATATATTGGTGAATGGTTTGGGGAGCTGGGAAGGGGTATATTGGTGAATGGTTTGGGGAGGTTGGGAGGGGTATAATTGGTGAATGGTTTGGGGAGCTGGGGAGGGGTATAATTGGTTCAGACTTGTCTCAGTAATATTGGTTCAGACTTGTCTCAGTATAATTGGTTCAGACTTGTCTCGGTATAATTGGTTCAGACTTGTCTCAGTATAATTGGTTCAGACTTGTCTCAGTATAATTAGTTCAGACTTGTCTCAGTATAATTAGTTCAGACTTGTCTCAGTATAATTGGTTCAGACTTGTCTCTGTATAACTAGCTCAGATAGGTGTCTGAATAAAAGTCTTTGGCCAGTCTCATTATAATTGGTTCACACATTCTCAATATAATTGGTTTAGACAGGTATAAAGAAATAATCAACCTCTGATCACAATTTGAAAGGGAAACAAACTGCAACATCTATAGTAGATGGAAGGAAATTCAATCTTGTTCACATACAACTACAACATTTGCTTGAACTTTTATGTTTGAACATTCACTGTTATACAGGATCAACGACATGTATAGGTATATTTTAATCTGAACCGTTCTATGATCACATAGGGGGTTCTGTAATATTTGACCGATCCCACGCTCTCCGAGAAGGCCAGTACTGAATAACACCCAATAAAGATTGATCACAGGTATTTGATTTCACCATTGCAAGGTCAAAGAAGCCATTCTACATAAGTCCTCATTATTAAAATTGAACTTGTTATTACACATCTACCTAAATGAAAATATATAATGTTATACATAATTTTAAAATACAGTAAATCTTTGTTCCTTCATCAATTCCAAGTAAAGCGTCGTATACCTGATATACAGGGAAAGTGTAGCTGATACTAAAAGTGATACAGGAAAAACCTCTATGGGAAACAACCAAGTAACAGTAATACCTAACATGTCTCTGTGGTGAGTGATATAGTTGTTGGAAGGTGGGGAGGGGGCTACTGTTGGAGAATAATTTTTTTTTTTTGGGGGGGGGGGGGGGGGGGTTGTGCAGTTGGTGAATAATTTGGGGGGGGGGTGCAGCAGGTGAATGGTTTGGGGAGCTGGAAGGGGTATAATTGGTGAATGGTTTGGGGAGCTGGGAGGGGTATAATTGGGAATGGTTTGGGGAGCTGGGGACAGGGTATAATTGGTGAATGGTTTGGGGAGCTGGGGATGGGTATAATTGGTGAATGATTTCAGGAGCTGAGGATGGGTATAAATGGGAATGATTTGGGGAGCAGGGAGGGGTATAATTGGTGAATGGTTTTGGAGCTGGGGAGGTGGTATAATCGGTGAATGGTTTGGGGAGCTGGGGAGGGGTATAATTGGTGAATGGTTTGGGAAACTGGGGAGGGGGTATAATTGGTGAATGGTTTGGGGAGCTGGGGAGGGGTATAATTGGTGAATGGTTTGGGGAGCTGGGGAGGGGTATAATTGGTGAATGGTTTGGGGAGCTGGGGAGGGGTATATTGGTGAATGGTTTGGGGAGCTAAGGAGGATATATTGGTGAATGGTTTGGGGAGCTGGGGAGGGGTATATTGGTGAATGGTTTGGGGAGCTAAGGAGGATATATTGGTGAATGGTTTGGGGAGCTGGGGAGGGGTATAATTGGTGAATGGTTTGGGAAGCTGGGGAGGGGGTATAATTGGTGAACGGTTTGGGGAGCTGGGGAGGGGTATAATTGGTGAATGGTTTGGGGAGCTGGGGAGGGGTATATTGGTGAATGGTTTGGGGAGCTGGGGAGGGGTATATTGGTGAATGGTTTGGGGAGCTGAGGAGGGGTATAATTGGTGAATGGTGTGGGGAGCTGGGGAGGGGTATAATTGGTGAATGGTTTGGGGAGCTGGGGAGGGGTATATTGGTGAATGGTTTGGGGTGCTTGGGAGTGGTATAATTGGTGAATGGTTTGGGGAGCAGGGGAGGGTGTGTGCAATTGGTGAATGGTTTGGGGAGCTGGGGAGGGGTATAATTGGTGAATAATTTGGGGGGGGGGAGGTGTTTAATTGGTAAATGGTTTGGGGAGCTAAGGAGGATATATTGGTGAATGGTTTGGGGAGCTGGGAAGGGGTATATTGGTGAATGGTTTGGGGAGGTTGGGAGGGGTATAATTGGTGAATGGTTTGGGGAGCTGGGGAGGGGTATAATTGGTGAATAGTAAGGAGAGCTGGGGACAGGGTATAATTGGTGAATGGTTTGGGGAGCTGGGGAGGGGTATAATTGGTGAATGGTTTGGGGAGCTGGGGAGGGGTATAATTGGTGAATGGTTTGGGGAGATAAGGAGGATATATTGGTGAATGGTTTTGGCAGCTGGGGAGGGGTATAATTGGTGAATGGTTTGGGGAGCTGGGGAGGGGTATAATTGGTGAATTGGTCTTGAAGCTGGGGAGGGGTATATTGGTGAATTGTTTGGGGAGCTAAGGAGGATATATTGGTGAATGGTTTGGGGAGCTAAGGAGGATATATTGGTGAATGGTTTGGGGAGCTGGGGAGGGGTATAATTGGTGAATGGTTTAGGAAGCTGGGGAGGGGGTATAATTGGTGAACGGTTTGGGGAGCTGGGGAGGGGTATAATTGGTGAATGGTTTGGGGAGCTGGGGAGGGGTATAATTGGTGAATGGTTTGGGGAGCTGGGGAGGGGTATAATTGGTGAATGGTTTGGGGAGATAAGGAGGATATATTGGTGAATGGTTTTGGGAGCTGGGGAGGGGTATAATTGGTGAATGGTTTGGGGAGCTGGGGAGGGGTATAATTGGTAAATAGTTTGGGGAGCTGGGGAGGGGTATAATTGGTGAATGGTTTGGGGAGCTGGGGAGGGGTAAAATTGGTGAATGGTTTGGGGAGCTGGGGAGGGGTATAATTGGTGAATGGTTTGGGGAGCTGGGGAGGGGGTATAATTGGTAAATGGTTTGGGGAGCTCGGGATGAGTATAATTGGTGAATGGTTTGGGGAGTTAGGGAGGGGTACAATTGGTGAATTGTTTGGAGAGCAGGGGAAGGGGTATAATTGGTGAAAATGGTTAAGACATTGCTATGATCAGCAGTCTTTCACCACTGGATAACAGAAAATTGGGGGGTGGCCTGCTGGTCAGCTATTCCTCCGCAGGTACTCCAGCTTTCCTCCACCACTCAAACCTGACATGTTCTGTAATGACCCAAGCTGATAATAGAATGTTAATCACTAATGAATTCACTGGTTTAATATAAACTTCATTTCATTCCAAATGTATGTAAAATCATTACAAACAAAAATATAAAGGAATAGGATCCAGAAACAATTCATTGCTCTCCTTACATATGATATGGCGCCTAAGACATAATATCTCTAAGAGGTGGTATAAAGAACTCATGTATCTAAGACATGATAACCAGAGAAGAAATTTTATAAATTCATATGATGACATAATAATTATCTAGTGTCTGAAACATGATGCTTTAGCAAGTAACTGTACAAACTCATACACTTTGTAAAAATAAATAAAAATTGTACCAAACAGCACCCTTCTTATATAGTATATACCTTGCTTCAATACCCTGATTGATCTTCATTTCAGGACAAATGTTTCCTTATTTCATCACTCTGACAGATAGCCTTTGTTAATGAAACACATCTGTGAAAGTGAAATTTAATCAAAATATTATTGTAGGTGGAGGTAAATGTTGGTTTTGTAACAACAGGTAGACATGCACACCTGTTTATCTTAATTAACACTGTGTCCAGGTGAGGCTTACCCTACTCAATACAAAATTAATTCACAATACAGATGCATGTATGTAAAAATAGCTTTATTGTTACGGTGGTATACGTGGGTAAATAATACACAAACCATTTTACTGATCCCCGTCCAGGTGGGAGAAATTCTGCCAGGTAAGTGTTTAAGTCCGATCAGGGGTTTTCTCCTTTCTAAAATTAATTTTATCTCAGTTTTTAAATAAAGCATCATTAGTGGACTTTCACTGAAGGTGAAAATCACAGGTGTTGTCTCATGTATATAATAAATAACGCTGTACTATAATTGAAAACATGCCAAGTAATGCAAGATGATACGGCTGTTCAGTTTCCTTTGTTCTTATCTCCGCGCAGAAATTAAATATCTGTAGCAGATATATATGTGAAAACAATGAATTATTTTTTATAATGGCAGGTAAGTGATAGTCAAAGCTACCAACAGCTGTTTAATTAGGATGCAGGTAAACAGGTAAGTGACCACAGGTAGATAGCTTACCTGTAGTATATATAACCTATACATATTTCATGAGGCTTTGTAAGAATCCACACACTGTCTAATGAATCGTTATCAGGTTACAAACCATCACACACCCCTTACTCCCGCCCCTGTGGCAAGTTACCGACGCCTGATTGGGTAATCCTGTCCAAATTTGTCTGTCAATCTCAATGCATTAAAGCCATGAATGACTGCATTCATTACGGCTCTAGCCTCGACCGTGTTTACGCTCTCAAACTCCGTGACACGCCCCCTTTGAGCTGCTTACCTGTGCTAACGATTCTGTCATGTCTGACCTTACCTATATACCTGTATATACAGGTATACTATAGTTGTGTAGTTCAACATCTACACTACCTATATATAAGTTTTAAATCCAGGACTTTGTTGGGTAGAACATTATTTATATCTCAGCAAAGTGGCATTCTAAAATTCATCGAAGGTATAGAGAATTTTTAATTTAAATAGACGGAGCATATTCTTCAAAAGTTGAGGCGTTAGACTTCAAACTGATCCTGGAGTGTGGTAATGTTTATACGGAGGAGCGATCACATATCCAATGCTATCTAATCTAAAGCTGTGTGTTCGGTGGCCTGGCTGTGGATGTTTGGGAGATAATCGCGGACTGGTGACCTAAGACGTGGTGTGACTACCCATGTGCTCTGTTATACCTCTCAATGTGCTGCCACATACGAACATCACTACATAACCCCGTAAATGCCACGAAAAGTAAACGCTGGTGACTTTGTTGCTCCTGAACAACGCCTTCAAATTGTGTGTTTTTGAAGTGGAACTCTTATTACATAGCTGCTGTTCTCATTGGAAGGTCTACTGTTTGAAAAGTTGGTGTGAAATGTCAGGTGGATTATATTCAGTTATCTAGTGAAAGATAGCTGACATGTGGTGTGGATGACTTGTTTTAAAGCAAATTCCACGTGGAATATTACGTATATAACACTCATGCATGTGCATGACATGTCTAGTACAATATAGTTTGCGCCAGTGTACGTAACAACGACTTTAACATGGTCAGTTATGTTGTAGTGTCCGTACTCTGGGCACTGGTTGTTGACGCCACCGCAAAGGTAAGAATTGCAAACGAGACAGCATGGACAGGTAGAGAGACCGAGAAAACATGTTGAGATTACAACATATACATGTAATTCCTTTCTGTTGAGCACAGCTCTGAGAGGGCTCTTTACAAAAGCACTTCAATGATATTTAAATTTCAAATCAAAACTGTTTAAATTGTGAACCGAGACAGAATTACCAAAAAACTTGATATTGACAAAAGATTTCTGCGGTTCAATCATATAAAGTTGGCCAGAAATAATAAGAGTGCAGACCCACAGACACAGTGATAGCACTTCCATCTATAAAAACAAGCACCTTGTTTTTCACCGAGTCTACTCAGTCAATAACCGATTCAATGATAGCCTTAACAGGCCAACCTTCATTTACCATCAATCACGGGTTTAACATGCAAAAAAAGTGAATCTTTTTTAAATCGGTCGATTTTACACAGGAAGTTTGTCTTCAACTGCTTAAATGTTCATGTTTTAAAAGATCTTAAGCTGAATTTTGAAGGACACAGGTTATGAGGATTCAAAAGATCATCTAGTATTACGTCACATTGTATATTAACTATTTAAGCACATGTACTTTAAAACCAATAAGCTCAGAGACCAGATGAGATACAGTCCCTTACAATGGTGTAACTACTGCTTAAATCCAAAGACTTGCTGGGACTTGGAAGATTTGAAAGCACTGTAACTCAAACACTCAATGGAACCAGTTTTGTTGGTCAGATTGCACAAGATTTAAGAATGCATCAATTTGGTGTATATGATCCTTTTTTGGCCATTTAGCTGAATCACTTGAGAATTGACATACCACAATTTGGTAGATCCTTTATAATAGCATTATTGCTGGTACAGTATATATAACCGTAGTCTTGGGAAGTGGTTTAATGACACAGTAAAGTCATACGAAATCCTATGTAAATGGTGGTGCTACATATATGGTACATGTAGTTTGGTTAGCCAAAGTCTTGTGACGTCGTGGGAGGACGTGAATACAGCCGAGTACTCTTGGAATGGCCAAAATTGTATAAAAAATTATACGACTGCTATATACATGGTATCCTATGTACAGCAAAACATCACAAGTTCCTACAAAAATGCTTCATATATAATGGTAGTCTTAGTAAAGTGAAGGTGAAATGATGATCTTTTTTGATGGTATGAATAAGGAAAATAATCCCATGGTACAACAGAGGGCTCATTCCCCGAACACCAACTCTGGTAACTTGAAAGAAATGTGGTTATATAGGAAATCCTTTGAAGTTTAAGTTATAGTCTGTTTCAACTAAGAATGTATTATACTTAGTCAGTATTAAATGAAATGAACAATTTGGAAATATTCTCATGCATTACAGCTTGAAGTGATAGAAAATGATCATTGATTAATTATTATATTTTAGATTCAATAAATGGAAACAGGGACGTATATACGTCCCTGATGGAAAGTAATTTTTAAATAACATTGCTTGAAAAATAAATCTCCTTATTCATAATCGAATTATTTAAAGCATATATTGATAATAAAATGAAGTTTCTGTTCATACATGTATGTCAGTATCTTAACTGAAAACCATTAAATGAAAATGATATATAAAATACACAAATAACAGATATTAAACTGATGTCACACAATTCGGTACACGTTTAACTTTTATATTCTGTGATATTAATAAGGCATTTGACAGGGTTCGGCATGTTGGTATTTGTATAAATTTTACAAAAATGGTATAAAAAGGAAAATTATTTGAGTGGTTAAGAGCTTAATTAATTGATGGATACACCAAATACTTAATCCATATCTTCAGGAGTTCCTCAAGGATCTGTTCTTCTACCCTTTTTAATTTTATCATTTATTGATATAACAGCTGATGTAACTTCTTATGTTAACTTGTTTGCAGTTGATACTTCTCTATATGTTAATGAAGATAGTGATGGTGACCTTAATACACCTGCTGATCATAATAAATGATGATATTTCATCAATTCCTGCTTGGGCTAATCAATGAATGGCAAATTATTTTTAATCCAACTAAAACAGTAGCATTAACTTTTACTCTAAGATATAGTTCAAAATAACTGCAACTTTATACAATAGGTTTGAGTTGAGAGGAACTGTGAATGAGAGTCGTCTTTGCAAATTGTGTTTTGTGTAATTTCTTATGTTGATAAAGCAAATAAAAACTTTTCAAAAGGAAAACAAAGTTTTTCTAATCCTCATTCCCCTCTTTTCTTTAATAACCATATTATAACACAGCATGACTGCCACAACCATATTGTTTCTATATGATCTTTTAGGCTAAATTAATTTAGATGTCTTTTCAATGGTGTAGTTGGTATGTCAGATGAAATAAATTCAACTATACTTAATTATACTGCCTCATCCATTTATATACATTATATATAAAGCACTAAAACAATCTAAATGTATAAGTAATTCATATTTTAGTAAGGTAGTTCTAAAAATGTAATATAAATCACAATAAAGGTATGAGAGTGATTGAGAAAGGGATCTTTAATTGATAAAACATTATACCGCTAAGTTTCTACTCCATCTACATCAAAATAAAATATTGTCAATGTATATAAAAGGATACTGGTTAATATCTTTGTTGGGAAAGACTTAAATAGGCTCAGCCTGCTGTCTAATAATCTTATTGATACATTTGTATTCTATTTCTTTTTAGTTCTTGTATATATGTCTTGCATAAAATGATAAAATATTTTGAAATTAAATACATTGTATATGACACTAATTTACACAAATCTGAAACTTAAATACATATCAATAAAAAAATGATAATTTACACATACATATATCGGAAAGAAGGTGTAATAAATCATTAAAATGATGATTTTTCTAAGTGTGCAGCTGTTTTATCTATTTATCATTTACTGGTTTGCAAATATCATTAGTTATTGAGTATCTGATTAGTTGCCAGAAGTTTTTTTTTTATATTTCTTTTATTTTCAGACATTTTACATGGTATACATAAATAGACATCAACAAACAATCACTTGCACACTCGCACCCACAGCAGTCAAAAAATCATTGTGTATGCTATGATAGGTCATACATACATACATGCATACATACATACACACATACACACATATATACATACGTAGCGAGGCAAAACAAATACTGTAGTATGCTTGCATATGTAGCATCATGACATAACATAGTACAACCTAGCATAAATCAACATAACATAAACAGGATTTTCCCTCATATTTTGTTATAAAAGGTCCTAGGGGCTCTCAAATTTGAATCCAGGAATTGTAAATTAAACAATGTGTCCTTCAACAACAAGCACTTTAGTTACCTTTATAAATAAATAAAAATAAATAAATAAAAAAAGTTTTCTGCATTCAAATGACGTATTTTAACATTAACAGTACACTGTACATCCTAAGGATGCAGAGTGCAAAGACGTTTAGTTTGGGAGGCCTTGATGGATTTTCTGCGAATAGCACGCATGAAACCAGTGTCAGGGAAGATCCTGCATACATAACAAACATGTATATACATACACATATATATACACACACCTATACACACACACACACGCATCCTCACACACACCCTCACAGACAGAAAGGCAGAAGACACACTTAGGAAGACAGATAGGAAGAAAGAGAAAGGAAGAGAGAGTTGCCAGAAGTTGATCTACCTGTGTAATTTACCTGTACAACATTTCTGCTATAGACTATAACTCACTATCATCACAACTGACCACCTAAATAAACATGTTTTTATAAGCAGAGTTGGTGTTCGGGGAAGTCCCCCAACAGAGCTAACATTTACAACATTTCCAGAAACCGATTCATTGTTTTTTTATTTATATGAATTACTCCGGCTTTATAATGGAGATTTGCTTTGTTCCTCTCAGATTTATACTGAAGTATTGATCTTTGATATGGTCAAGAACGGTCAGAAATATTGAAGTGTGTATCACACCCAAGTCTACACACCTGTCAGGGTTAACACATCTGCACACCTGTGATTAACAATTTGTCCACCTTTGTTACACAGGTACAAATCTACCTAGCATATACACAGCTACTCCACAAATCTTTTCCTACCTGGAGTTCAACAAACACTTCATTTTAAGTGATATTTACTATTATATATGGGACAAGTCTAACTATATTTATATAAACATACTCCATTCAAATTTATTTATACATTATTCAATATACTCCGGTACAAATATCTGCCGACAGACCGAGCCTAAAATTTATTCAAAATGTCGTGTCAGTGCGAATATGATACCAGCCACAACAAGCAATAAATGCCCTTGAAACTTGACAATCATAATTGGTCATTTAACACAAGGTCATAAAATTTTAAAATTCAGATACCAGCTCTGAATGTAAAACATCTCAACTGTTATTAGCAATTGAAATAACGAATAATGGTCCCTCCTTAAACTGGGTTTCTTCAATTTCAGCAATTAAATAAATTTTCCCACTTTTCTTACAAAGAATAACTTTGAACTTTAAAAACAAGTACAACAAAATATTTGGACATTTACCGTATCTTCAGAAAACATAACTGATACTGTGCTTATGTTGAGGCCTGTATAAGATTATAGCTGTATCTGTATCCGCTATTGTCAGTAGTTCAAAACGAGTCAAAACAGTTGACACTAAAAATGTTTCATGGTTGATACAATTTAATTGATACTTAATCACCTCCTTATGATGTAAATTCACATGGTAGTCGGGACATCACAAATTCTAAATATGTCAAGAAATATTGTAACAGAAACAATGTCTGTTAGATAATACAAATTTACCAGAACCAACCTATCTCCCTTCACATGAAGGTCATAAACTAATTTACTTAGCAGATTTCAAGGTCGTGTTTTATTATCTCCTACTCCAGACAAAATCAGCGATAAGGGTAAAGATTGGATGATGGGGTGTTATATTAACAAGGTTGAATAACCTCTGTTACAATGTGTAACAAGTAATATAGAGCAAACGTAGGACTAGTTCCCTATCCTCTACGGTTTTCTTAAGTGAAACACAATCTGTGTAAGTTTTATAAATTCATTTTAGAAGGAGAACAAACTTGAGATACAGATTTCTAACAGTCTGAATTTTAAAAACATATAGAAAGTCTTGAATAATTGTACAACAGGTATGAACCAAGTCCACTGTAATATCAGTTCAGATTCTGATTGTTTTATGTGGATGGGTGAGTGGGTGAGTGGGGATGGGGTCTTGATGTCGGAGAAAATAACAGTACATGGAGAAAGCCCACTGACACTCTACCCGTTAACCTAAAATTGCCATATAAGGAATTGATCCCGCCATCTCTGTGAAAGGCAAAGCTGGTGCTTTCCTTTGCACCACCTGAACCCAATCCATATATTGTCTCCATTTTGAATCTAAAGGCATATACCTTACTTCTCTGTAGCCTCTGAGAGTTTTTCTCAAAATCATTTTGAAACAATGGAATGAGTACCAATGTCTTGCCTTGTATTTTCCCACAGTTCTCAAACTAGAATGCTTTGTTTGCAATTTTATTTCACAAATCACTTGTCTCCTCAACCAAAAAAGCTTTAACGGAATATTTATTACATTAGATGTGATTGGCTGTGCTCTGCTTCTGTTCTCTGTTATTCCTGCTGTAAAGAACTGTAATGGCAGCACACCCCTATCACTACTGCCAGATGAGGGAATCTATCAATAAACTCCATATGTGAAACAATAGGTACAAAATGAATTTCAAACACATTCTCGGTTCAAACACACTCCCGGGCTTTACATAGTTCCGCCATTAAACACGGGCCCTACATTGTTCCACCATTAAACTGACATCAATCAAAAACACTTTCTACATGAGAAAGTTGGGTTCATATAAACTTCAATCCATTTCTATGGTAATTTTTTTTATCATCACTTTGTTTTGACACACCAAACATTTCATTCATGCATCAAAGCAGAATTTAAAGTTAAATATTCAACTTTTGAATGACCTTGACCTGCTGTTTAAACTGGTCAAGATTTAAAAGTGCAACTAAAACTACCTCCAACGCTAAAAATTTCAATGACGGAAGGGAAGATTTCCTGATATCAACTGAAGTGATAAAGGTGTTGATCATTATCAAGAATCTTTTTATTTTTGAACAAAAACGGATCTATGATTTTAATCAGGATTTTGAAAAGCTGGTCTCTTTTTTCAAAAATATTTTTTGATATATTTTTGTCCTTTTCTAGATGAAGTTTTTGAAGTTGTTTCGTATAGATTACTGGTATCTGATTTGAATTACAAGTCATAGCTGCGTGGATTATAGTCAGTTAGATGAAAAAGGGATGACGCTTGTCATAAGTAAGTATCTGCATTCATAATTCATTATCCCTAGGTATGATCTGAGTCACTATTGTACCCCAGCCTGTGACTCTGTCAGAATACTGTGGCATAGTTTCCAGAAGATCATCAAAAACTTCCACCTGTATAGGAAGAGAGAGTAAAATGAAACATAAAACGACAGTTGTTTGCTGTTCTAGTCTACCCAACTGTACTATTAGACACAGGGGCATGCTATAAAGTGAAATGAATGCCATTTTTCTAGTCTACCCAGCTGTACTTTAAGGTACCGGGAAGTAATCCAACATAGGACTGATGTCCTCCATGAAGGAGGCAATGACTCACCTGCTTCAAACCTAGGAAACTGGGTTTACATCCAAGTCTTTGGGCTTCAAAGCCTTTTTACATTTTTCACCAAAGCCTTTTTACATTTTTCACCAAAGCCTTTTTACATTTTTCACCAAAGCCTTTTTACATTTTTCCGCAGATTTTCTAAGGAAAAAATGAAGTGTAATAGTAAGATGTACTTCCCATGACCTTTAAGCTGATTATAATTAACTACAAAAAAAATATTCTCATAATCATTCAAAAACAATTTGCAGCAGTTCTCGACAAAATTGATTTCATGAAACTGAACATGTCAGACAGTTCCATCACAGAATTGTTGCAAATCAAATTTAAAATCAGCAGACACACAAAACGTCTGTGGAGACATTTCTACGTTAATATTTAATGTGTAATCAGATGATGGCACAAACAATCAGTTTAGAACGTGGAGTTGTCACTTTAAAGGCAAAATAACTTGGTTAAGTTAAGTTTGAAACAAAGAATCATCATGTTCATTGAAGTGTCTGTTTCATCACGTATGAATTAGTAATTATTCATGGAACTTATAATTATTTTCTGGAAGATTTAAAAACACTCTACAACATTTTTCCCATGAAACATGCATCAATACTTTCTACCTGGAAATAGAACATCAACCTAAAATTCAACACATCATCCTCTGATCTTTGGCTATCGTAAAGCTAAAAACAGAAAAGAGAACATTCTGTAGCGCTCAGTTAGACCAAATTGACACCATTATTCAAATATTAGATTTTGTGTTGTCCTTGGGTTAATACAGCCTATCACAATATTGGCACGCGATAGAATACCAGATAAATAGGAAGAATTTGGACAAGCAACAATAATAGTAAAGCATAAAGAAAGAGACTGAAAAAATATTTGCTAACGGACAGTCCACAGAACATTTGGGTTAAGCTGTTTTATGGTTATAAGTGACTTACCTGTCGTCGTGTGTAACTTAAGGCTTACCTGGCCTACAATATACCTGTCCTCATTACCTGTCCTTACCTACCGCCACCAGCTGGAAGCATCGTTAGCTTTATAAATAAATCACTTTCAAAAGTTGTATTTTTTACTTTTGGAAATCGTCATTAAACCACCAACACTGATATTTATCATTACTGTATGAATCAAAAGCTCACCATAGGTATCAAGTCTGTTCCCTATATAACGGAATCCTTACAGTTTCTAACGTAACTTCATAATCTCTAATTCAGTAATAAGCATAAAACTAAATTTTCTTTTTTCTTTTGTCACCATCTAGTAAAACAAACATTCAATTTTTTTATGGCCTGACTTTTTCTTTTACTATTTTAAAATTTTCATTTATCTGCTATTTACATTTTGAAAACAAAATGGAAATAATATACCAACAGTTTCACTTCTATCCACCATTTAAATTTTTCTTACTGTGATAGAAAAGAACCCTGATCTGCATTTTTAACTGAAATCTGAACAGCAAACCAACAAAATAACGGTAGGACTGATCTTCATAGATGGTGACCTTTAAACTTGAGGTCAAAGGTCAGGTAACTGAAGTAACCCATTGTAATCAGGGTTTTTTATCTAAAAAATCAGAAGTGTAGTCTTTCACAACAGTTACGAGGAGCTGTTCAGCCTGGTAGTGCTCTCTAGCGTAGGGTACAGCTCCCAGGGAAAGATAAAACTTAATTACACACCCTGTGGGAGTATCGTTCCCATTCTGTTCTGGACTCAAAGTTGTCTCACACACATTTTGATGGTGGGAAAAAAGATTTTTTATTCACAATTCGTTGAAATCTAGGTCAGAGATCTAAGATTTACCAATGAACAAGTTGACGTGGATACCCATGAAATGTGACTAACGCCTTAATCAAATCAATATCAGACAGGCATTAAAGTTGAAGTTAGATAATGCAAAAAAAATTAAAACTTTTAAATGCCATAGTACACCATCCTGTTTCAGGAATATTTCAAATGGTAATTTAGAAAAGTAATAGGTTTTATTTTTGTTTTCCTTTAAACATTTCTGTTTTAAACAAAAATATCAAAAATAGCTTTTCATATTTAAATAGATTTTTTGGGTCAATATAAAAACTAGGGAATGACCTCATTGGAGGGATATAACTGTCTAATGGCAGTTGAAGACGGAAAGAACCTCGGTAAATGTTCTGTGTTACTAACACACGATTTTTCCGAGTTGCAATTAATTTTGACTGATAAAATATATCTATAGGTCTAAATAATACGAGAATGTACAGAAAAATGGTAGATTTGATATTCCCATGACCAAAAATAAACCACTCGGAACAAATATAAATAAAATTTCAATTACAAGTTTATCACAAGAAGATCAATACAAACACAGCCTTTTCATTGAGGTGAAAAATCTTTTGATATCAACATCTGAAGAAATTTATAGGAGGTAAACGGGACATATACCGTACAGGGTAGAATCAATACAAAAACAACAGTATATGTGCATAGCTAGGATGTTAAATATTAAGTACCAACAGATACTCTCTCCTTTGAACAAACAGGACAATTTTATTTGATGAAATAATGCGGATGTTGTTTCTTTCCAAAATAAATATATTCTATTCAAGAAGCATTCCCCAATTCAGCATCTTCCAGCACTTTTTTAGTCAAATATTTGAACTGATATTTTTAAAATAAAATGGCATTAAGGATGTATGTTGCGTTACTGTAAAATACTTCTCAATTCTAAAGAGTTCCACCCTCAAATCTTATGAAATGTCTTACCTGAATGAGACAACGAAAGGAGATAACTTTAAAATGGGTCAAACGAGTAATATTTATAAGGTAGTAATAGGCCTATCTCAAAGTGTTGTTATCTCCCTTGTTTGCCATATCATGGCTACACTGGGAAGTGTTTTTGAAGCAAATTTGTGCCATGTAATTATGACGTCATAATGGGAATTATGTCATCCGATTGTCACATGGCACCAAATCATACCAAAAGCACTTTCCAGAAGTCAATCTGGTATCCGCCATTGTGACCTATCAAGGGGAATAACAACACTTTCAGGAAAGGCATATACACCCCTTAAGAAAGACCTAGATTATTCTATTGAAGCAGCAAAATTTGTTTTAATAAAATTTGATGTCAATATAAGAGACAATTTTGATGCACATGCATATGTACTGCCACTTTTTAAAGTTTGTAAACCAGCATTACCTGTAATGTACTTAGAGGAAACACTAACAGGTAGCAACCATAACAACTGATCTATGTTGAGAAAGCATCAGAATACTTCTGTTTATTAATTATAGTCTATACCTTAACATTTTACGTAGGAAGTACCAAAACGACACTGTATATAGACTTATAACTAATTTAAATTTACATATAATCACTTGATGTGACTTACACCAGCATGTTAAAATATCTTTAATCCTCTTAGAACCTGGTGTTAAAAACTTAATATATAAGTTTAGCAGACAAACACCTATCAACCACCACAGGTCACGGAGAGGTCTGTAGCAAAGAGTAATAGGTCCATGTTGTACTAAAGGATCTCGCTGTCAGACCTATACAGAACTGGAGACAAAACAAAAGTACCTCAAGGGCCAATACAGAATTACATGTACTAAGGTGTTAAAAGTTCATTTATCATATTTATCATATCTAAAATTCCACAAACAATTTGTGTAAAGTCAATTTCCAGTTGACCTGATGACAAAGCTCTTTGTACAAATGTTAGGTACAGAAAACCTTCACACAACACTAGGGATCATATTTTTTAACTCCCCCAGCCAAACTGCTTTCTGCATTTCCTGTATTTCTCAAACTATCTAAACCACTCTTTCACCACTTCACCATCATCGCACAGTTAAGTGTACAGCAATAACTCCCTTTAAAACTTTGGATTTGTATTCCAAACACGATGACTGACAACATTTTCTACATTTTCCACAACTTTATCCTAGCATTAAAATCTATCAGTTCTCCATATATCATCAGCCTGCAGACCATGTGTTGCATGCTGTATGTAGATTTGTCAATTCGCCTCCAGATAATATAATTGAATTTCAACCCTTCACTTGTTATTGAACGCATTCAAATCAAACATCAAGATGTGATAAGACGTATGATGTGAATTATTCTCGAGGATAATAAATCTAAAAATTTGAAATCTAATTCAATATCAAGATGTGATAAGATGTATGATGTGAATTATACTCGAGGATAACAAATCTAATTCAATATCGAGATGTGATTAGACGTATGATGTGAATTATACTCGAGGATAACAAATCTAATTCAATATCAAGATGTGATTAGACGTATGATGTGAATTATACTCTAGGATAATAAATCTAATTCAATATCGAGATGTGATATGACGTATGATGTGAATTATACTCTAGGATAATAAATCTAATTCAATATCAAGATGTGATAAGATGTATGATGTGAATTATACTCGAGGATAACAAATCTAATTCAATATCAAGATGTGATATGACGTATGATGTGAATTATACTCGAGGATAACAAATCTAATTCAATATCAAGATGTGATAAGACGTATGATGTGAATTATACTAGAGGATAACAAATCTAATTCAATATCAAGATGTGATAAGACGTATGATGTGAATTATACTCGAGGATAATAAATCGAATTCAATATCAAGATGTGACAATTATTTTTGACATGAATTGCTCCCGTGGGTATATTTTCTTGATTTTCTTAAATTTATGTATGTACATACAAATAATGAGTACTCTATCAAATTTCATACATTTAACTAGCTTGTATGGACCAAGTGCTTAATGAGACAAAGACAGACATACCCGTTTTCATTTTGTGAAGTGCCATCAATAGCTGTATTTACATTCCATAGAAAATAACTCCCAAGTAGGCTATTGTCAAGGGTTTTTTGGCCAATGTCTCTTTCTTACTGACACTCAAGATGAAACCAGGGTAAATTAAAATATCACAGTGTTAGAATTTTAAATAAATCTATGTTTTGTATGACTTCCACTGTGTGACCTACACTGTATATAAACAGGACGTATATACGAGACTCTTTGTAGTACTAAAAAGGTTTCAGCTTTATCAGTGCAGTCTAATATCAAACCGGTCTTTAAAAGGAAATATTTATACAATAACTATAATTAAATGAGGTCAATATTAAAATTTATTAACCCAAACAGAACACAATATTAACCTGTAGTAATGATTTACCCAGACACAGTACAATATACTCTCTATTGACATAAAACTAAACCACAGCCTGTCAATACTGTCACCTGTCTATTCTGACCAATTGTGACTCCATGGAAAATGATTAGGTTTTTTTTTAATACTGATGAATAGAATCTCAAACAAGGTATGTTTGTTACAATTTATATCCACTGCAGCAAATCTATTCTGTACTTGTGTGGTGAGATTGTATTGTAAAAGAACTATCTCATCAATTTGATACTGATTAAAATCATTATAAATTTTCACAATTTGTACAAATTTATTCTCACCTCAAACATCAAAAGAAGTCAAACAGCTTTTCTTCGGACCAAACATGATAAGTAACAAGATTTTTTTTCGAATGAGAGAAATTTTGAGTGACACTGTGCTGCATAATACTCTAAGAAATATTAAATAAATAGATTCCAAGCTTTAAACATTATAGGACTCCAGTAGTCTTTGTATATACCTGACGGCCTTATATGGCCACTGTACAAGTATATCCAACAAAGTACCCTGTAGGTTGATAGGACCTGTGTAATCAACCTTGGTCAATTTCTATCTCTGGGTCAAGATGTCCAGTTCAGGCCAGTCTGACCACCACTACTATGACCCAACTTATCAATAGCTGGTCAAATGGTCAGCGCCTGATAAGTAACATCCCTGTGGTCAAGAGCAGGCTTATTTATACAGGCCAAAGTCAAGGGGATACTTTCAAACCTTGAGCCCCATCAAATACATTTATAAACTTCTGAAGTGAAGAATCGTGATGGGTAAACTTTGGTATTATGTAGTATTATCCCACGTTTAAGATTAAAAGAAACTTTGAAGTTGTAATTGCCAATAGCATTAAGGATTACACACTAAAACCAACCCACACATCCCTGATGTTATATCTGAACCTTACCAAATCATAGCCTGGGTTAGTCCTTTTGGTGAAATGTAGGTTAAACCTGTTATCTCATTCACCCCTAAAGACACATTTGAACTCTTCCAGTTCAAAGGTGGGAATAGTTCATTATGAAATTTCAGTATTGTTTTGTTGCTGTGGTAACTAAATGCTCTAAAACAGGATAAAGTCTCTACTTTGATACTTGGATGAAACCTGATTTCACGGGGAAGTCCTTCTCTGAACCTTGGATAAAGTCTAGCTTTATGACAACTTTACTCTAGTACACAGTCGTGTGTTCTACATCACTAATGATGATTAGTCCTGGGATCATAAGTTCTGGCTCTATCCGTTCATCATGTTCTAAAACTAGTTAAAGTACATGTATATTACATAAATATATAAGCTCTTGAACTCCGCAATTCTTGACTTACACACACATACCTCTTTGTAGAATATTCTTTGTCTAAATTATAAATGGTTTCCTTGTATGATGAATTAACAAGGTGAACAAATGGTGTGGGAAAAAGGGACATTGCCCAAGTAATCGGACATTGTCCAAAGTAAAAGAAATGGGACAATGTTCAAAGTGAAACAACTTGGCTTTCATGATTGAGATATTGGTACACAGAAACACAGATAAACATGTCCACTGGTTACCTACCATGGATCCCCCATAGATCCCCAGACCCTCCACCGGGATATAAAAACACACACATTATGTTATACCTATCTAGTCTGGAGACCTCTATAACAAGCCCACACCTAATACTGAACCTTGGCTAATTCCCATGTTGATATAAACACTGCTTTCTGGATGAAAAGCCCCTGAGGAGCAAATACATATTCGATTTTCACAAAAAGAATAACTTTGAATTTATAAAATTGTGTTTGTTTGAAAGTAATCGATGACATCGACTTCATTCCAGGTTCGTTGAGATTCTTGTTTTGACTGAAAGTTGTTTGCACTGGGCTTTACACCACTTTCAAGAGTCTCTGTGCCTTTGATCTTCCTCGACAATGCTTTTATTACAGATATGTAAATGAACCCTTAGACCTCTGTCAGATTCACCTTCAGTCTTTATGTAACATATTTAAATGGAAAGGAATTTTCTATATTTAAAATATTTAACAGCGATCAGGATATTTCAGGTGAAATAACATTTATTGGAAACAAATCTTCTTGAAGGTATAATTTCTCCCACATTGTTTGTCAGGAAATTATCAAGGACAAATAAAGAGAGGGTGGGGGGGGGGGAAGGATGGAATAGATCAGAGGTAATAACAGAAGGGTAATCAAAAGCAAAAACTGGAATCGTTCAAGGGTCAAAAGGAGATGGATATGAAGGATGAAAAATATTTTAATCATGCTTCAGGTGATCTGGTTTCTCATCCAAATATGCAGGGTTTTAAATCCTGTGCATCATTTCCTTGCTAACCTTATACAATAACAGTAGCCCCAATTTAAATTCTTCAATAAGATCCAGATAACGTTTCTGGGTATGATTGTTATTTTCCATGGGTGGCCTTCAAACTTGCTGGGTTCTGTTCACATTGATAACCTAAGCCCCTCAATCAACCCTCCCTTTCACAACCTTTACCCAACAGGTCCTTTCTACGTCTGTCAATAGAATTCCGTAAGGTAGGTATTCAATAATGGCCATATGACTGCTTTACCAGAAGGTAATTGAAAAAGTACTTCTTTTACAAATTAGAAAGACCAAATGAAAATGAGGAGGCTCGTAAAATCTTCACACAGGGTTAGAAAGGTATATTTGATTCTTTTGTACAACAGGTGTTTCTTGTAAAATTGCTTTTTGACAAAATTGAATCTTGAACTACCCTAATAGAACATTGTAGAGGGGAACATTTGAAAAAATAATTTATCACAATTTATGTTAAAAAAATGATTTATTAACCCCACAAAATTGACATTATATCTATCTAAAATGAATGTCTTCGTTATAACAGTTCACCAGAAACCTTTACCTTAAACACTAAAACTGTCACTGTGATATATATCCTGGGGGGGTGGGGGGGGGGGGGGCACTGTGATATCCTCGGGGAGGGGGAGCACTTAAATTCAAGAATTTTCATTTACAATTTTTTTTATCACAACCTTTTTTTTCTGTTTCAAGGTAATTATACCAGTTCCAAGTGGGTTCTTAAGTACTTTAATAACTTTAATAGTCATATAGGTCAATGAAACTTATTCTTTTCTCATTTTTTCAGCAAGGAAAATGCTACTTGAGGCCTAGATTTTTTTTTCTCATGCATTATACTTCTATACGCTACATGTTAAAATACCAGGAATACACCTTATATCTTATAATCTAAATTAGTTTGAACTGTACATGTATTGTAAAAATACATTATGACTGACAGTATCTTGTCATATTTCATTCAAAGATCTGTGACAATATATTTATAAGATAAATGTACAGTACTGAATAACAGTAACGAGTACACACATTAAAAATGTTTGTCAAAAATATTGGCAGAATTTTAATAACAAACGGAAACTTGACACCCCTTACATAGTGCTTAACGAACTATGAATTAAGTGTCATGACATAACACAAGCATATGAATTGCTAACAAAGTATTAAATATTTTCAGACAGAACGATGTCTTATTTTCAAATTTAGAATGTAAGACACATTAACAGTCTACTGATTTACAGTAAGTGGAAGTCTACCACTTTTTAGACCAATCTTTCGCCTAACAATTTTATGTCCAAATCTTCCGATTTTATGTCCAAATCTTCCCTTTCTACCAAAACACCATACTTTCTTCCTATTTCATTTCGACTTGGGTAAAGCCATAACTGTTTCCATAAATGTATTCAATGCTCTGTACTAATGAACATAATCCTGCTTAGCGCTATGAAATTGATACGCAAGATATTTTAATACTGAATTTTGTCCCATGAGTATAATGTTTCATAGTTTAATTAAACAGAAAACTTTTTATATGAAACTTAGACAAAACAATGTATAAAAATATCCGTAGGAACGTCATTAATTATATTCCATTGTTCTGAAGACAATAAATAACAACACATGCATAAACTAAATTGTATAGTACTAAATACATGTATATATTTCATTTCCAAATTCTCTATTGTCACAGATTATAATTTCTTGTTACTGGATCCGCTTGTGGTTCTTATCAAAGTTAGATAACAACTTGTTTTATTAAACAAAATTATCATAAAACTATTGTATGCAAATTAGGACCGCTTGTTTGTGGTCAACACTTAATTCAGGCAGAGACAAATGTTAATCGTCGTGACACGGTTTTACAGACGCCCAAATCCCACAGTATTGTTAGCCCCATCAAGATAAGAATCCTTATCGCACCCTACGATTAACAATGGCCGCAGCACGCGCTTTAGAAACAATTGGTATTTGTAGGTCGAGTTGGCTGTGTAATCGTCTGAACAATACATTTTACGTTGGTTAAGAACAATACTTATCAAAATGGGTGACAATTGTAGTATCTTACAACAATTAAAACGATTCCCTCCCAAAGATCCCGAAAAATTTTCCCAAGACACCACTGGGGATCTCTAGAGACTGCCCTCAATTAAAATGTCCTAACAGGATCATTTAAATACACAGAATTCTATTGTTTATGTAAATATTTGATTAAGATACTTTAATTTCCATTGTTCTACATAAATAATTTATTTTCTACCTGTATAAACAGGTAGAGATGTCTTATACGAGTGTTTGACTAAAAGCTGGGTATATGAAGCTCCGGAGTGAGTTCAACCCCCCACCTAATGGTATTATGGCAGTCAGATAAATGGCAAAAGACAGGCATGTGAACAAAAAACGTAGATTAGAATATGCATGGCAGAAGAATGCCTGTCAAAATTACACACGACAAAACTATAGTCAGACAACTTGTAGGCCTAATTGATGGGAAAAATTAGATTCACGTATGTATTTACAACCCGCGAACAGAGCCATACATCAACTACCTGCACAATACATATCCTTATTAATTATTTTCCCGCCTTTCAAAGCTTTCAAAGGACACAGACTGTTCCTAAGCACACAGAAGCCTTATAAATTTGATGAAGCTTCATAATATCCTTTCTGGCATTTTTTTTTATTATTTCTTTTATGATTTTAATTAAATGATCACATATTTTCTTTTCAAAACCCAGGAGCTCTTAATTTGCTTTTTATTTCCACATCTATGTTCACTAAGGTAAAGGAAGCTTATTCTTGCCTCTAATACAAGTAAGTGACGAGCCACAACTTGCGACTGTGTACCCATCAATACAGAAACCTTTCATAGAAGTCCTTGTAATTAATTGAAGTGTGAACACATGGTCATTCGGAAATTAAACTCTGATCAAATCACATTCAAACTAATAATGAACTGACTGCCCCCACAGCAGGGCTGTTTAGATTCAGACCGATCTTTTATAGTGAAATAGACGCTATTTGTATATGAATACAAAAAAGATCATTAAGGAAATTAGCGTGCTCTCACAATTTCCTAAGTGACAATAATACAGATTTTTTGACAATGATAGTTGTTTGTCTGTATACAAATAACATTTACAGGGTATAAGGGAAAGACTTTATTGATGGTAACACGCTGCAGTCTAAACATCAATGTCTAACAAAACAGATGTGACCAGCATTTAGGTAGATCACCTCAATCCTTCCCTGAAAACTGATTTCTAAAAGGTGTCAAAGTACTGTATGATGATTAAACTTACACACCATCAACCAAACCACAACAGAAATGTCTAGACAAGAGCAGTCAGATGAAAAAGAATTTTTTTTTTGTTACAAATTTCTGGCACTAATTAAAGAGATAAATTATGCAGGAGTCAAAAGACGTAGCTTTGTGATATTTCATGTCTGTTAGCTTAGCACAAAGGGTGCTTTAAAGTCATCAATTAATGACCGGTAAAATTACCTTGTCGATCTGATAATAAGAGACTGGACGATGGTCACTGTATGTTACTTGAATGACCAGAGGTCTGTCAGATGAGGTCAAGATGAAGCAACGGCCAGATTTCTTATTCATAATGCTTTGTAATCGCGTCAGTCATGAAGTTTCCAATCAAAATTGGATGTGATGACTGTAAAGACGCTGAAGCGGAGAATTAAAATGGATGTGGTCTTGCTAAATATCATCTAACCTTTTATAATCCCTGAATGACCACCCGTATAATTAAAACTGACCACGGTTACCGAACAATGACGAAGGAGCTGTTTTTGGAAATTGACCGTTGTGATTGAACAATGGTCAAGTATCTTTTTGAAATTGACCACCATTACTGAACAATGGAATGAGCTGGCAGACCAAACACAGCTGACAAGATAATCTCACGTATGGTCATTTTGGTGTCGGCCAATTTAACAACGATAGCGTCCCTCTTTCTCTGGTCCTTGCACTACTTCAAAGGTCAATGTCCCAAAAAAACATGAAAAAATTATCCATTTTCAATAAAGCATTGTCAAATTTAGCAACAGAATGCAATAAATTGTGCTGGTTCTTTCAGAAACTTGAGATTGAACAACTGTCTAATGTGGCAGTCCCTTTCCCATATGTTCACTGGGCCAGTCAGTGGGGCGAGTCAGTGACCCGTCCCAGTCGGACTTAGTGGTAGGAAACCAAACAAATCACACTGCTACACATGCATACAATAACCTACAGAACAACAATTTGGTAGATTTAAAAAAAATATGACATATATATACATTTATAATTTATATCTGTTATTTCTAGTCAAATCAGAAATCTGAAAATAATAACAAATCCGATACATACAGCCATTTAGCATCACATCATTCAATAGAGTACATTATATCAGTTTCAGACCAAATCAGCGAATCTATTATTTTTCAGACATTGTTCAGATATACCAGATTTTAAGTTAACCTAGCTTCATACAGACATGAACAGGGACCGAATCTCCGTTCAATCTCATGTCGTTAAATATATCATGACTTTAGTGATGGCCTCAACTTGGATGTAGATCATCGGGATACTACAATGTAACTACAGTCAGGTGTCAGTAACTCTAGTTTTACTTCCACAATAGTAGAACAATATTTCATAATATACAGCAGACATGCATATGGTTTTGTATCAAAACTTTGACACACAGATTAGGACAATACACCGGTGACTTTGGAGTTAATCATAAACACAAAGATTATTGATAATCCGGATTAGGATAAACTGGTGTATGATAATATGATTGGAACTGATCGCTAAAAGTCAAAGTGGGATTACTACCGTTCTCTGGTCTGGTCACAGACAGGTCAATCCGGACCATTAATACTTAATACATTCAATTTAAATTTGATTCTCCAGATTTTATGCTGTAGAACAGGATATTTTCCTCGTCAAACTTTCACCAGTTGACGATGAAATCGTTTTTTACCCATTGTTTGTTTCACAATTCTAATATGATTACCACATTGATCAAAACATTTTCTTAAAGAGGCGAACCTCATTATTTTAAACTCATATCATAATAATTTAAAGACTCCATTTAGTTGAAGTATTTGAAACTTGTGCATGTTGATGAAAATACCTTCATATATATTACTTGCAAAATTTCAAACTCTCATACTCTGACTGCTAAAAAACATTTAAAACCTTAAATTATTCATTTGGGGAGATTTATAAGGTTGTATTGACTTGAAAAGACTATAGAAATGAGGGAATTTTTTTTTACCAGGACACAGGAAGTATGCAGGTCCCCATACCTATTCTTACACATTGTATCGTAGCAACAAAAACACCAATCCCCAATTTTGCTGAAGCTCACGAAGGCATGTGGACAAAAAGGCCACTTCCTGCCGAACCGTACCGTTTGTAAACGACGGTATTTAGATGACTGTGCCGCTCTGATACACAGTGACACATATGGATATAATGTTAGAAAATTTCGATATCCCAGGTAACGCTGTTAGAGCTATCAAAGGTTGTACAAGTGTGAATGAATGGGAAGAAGACGCCTAAATATGCAAATGAAATGGTGTAATAGTGAGTGTATCGCTGGGCAATGTGACAGAGACAGGTTTTGTGTGAGTGCTTGTTATCCCGCCCAGTCAAGCACAGAGTTAACATACACACATACAGTCATACTGCACCCATTCTGAATTAAAATGCATATATATGCATGATGTACAAGATTTACAATGACTGTAATCTTACAATGACATGATGGTCATGCTTCAAATGTCAAGTTTGCCTGCTAATCGTTGTCCTCACTTTAAAGCCAGGTATACATTTTATATAGACCTTCACAGCCAGGTATACATCTTATATAAACCTTCACAGCCAGGTATACATGTTATATAGACCTTCACAGCCATGATCAACCGGGATAATGTCATCTTCTAGGCCAGAGAAAACAATATGATACCTTACAGAATTTGGTTGGACTGGCGATCTTAGACTGACCCAAGTCAGACCCTAAAGAGAAATTTCCTCTAGCCAAAACTGTAGGAAGAAAACTTTTACACTTCATACCTATGATAACAGCTAAAATGAGTTCAATAAACAATATCCAAGTTAGACATGTAACTTAACTTATTCACCCCTGAAGACACATTTAAACTCTTCCAATTCAAAGGTGGGAAGAGTTCATAATTGGATATCAGGGTGAATGAGGATAGAATTAAAGCTTTTGAATGAAGCTACTGGTCATCCTTAGTTCATTGTCCCGGAGTAGGTGTCACAGATACTTGATATAGCCCTGTTACTTCACTGGTCAGATTTCAGCTTGACCGCCTGATTTCCATGAGAGGTCAGTTTCGATCCATCAAACACTGTATTATGAGATATTACAGCCACATCTGTTTGACCAATGGTCAGAGGATTAAATATCAGGATGAAATCTATTGTCCACATTTCCATTCTAACTGCCCCGTGAAATATCATCAATACCTATAGTGAGAATGCATGGTCCTGTATTTGCTGTATTCAGTCAAAATTTTGTGTACTCAGATACTGAACTCTGATGTTCAATGACACTTTAAAACCTGTATCATCTGTTTTTATGTTCACAAATTATCAAAACATCTTCCCCAAATCGAAAAGTAATTGCTCAACATTTGAATAAATATTTTGATACTCCATACAAAACCACTGTAGCAATTATGAGAAAGTAACATTTAAAACAGGTACCAAAGACTTCAAAAACATGGAGGTTATCTGAATAATTTATCATTTTATATAAAATTTTATTTGAAAGGTTAAATCACTAAAACCTATTCATCTCTTTTATCTACCAGTAAGGTATAAAAGGTATTACTTCTTTATCTCAGAAAAAAAATCACGATTTTATATAAACTTTCACCCCAAGGGTGTTTCAACTACGAATGAGATATGCTGATTCCTTTTCATCTCTTACTGGGGGTTAATATCAAAATATATTTCAAGCAAACTTTTTATAAAAAAAATGCTAAAGAAAATCAAATTGCCAAAGTGATTTTATAACGATTAAATTAATCAAATTAAACTAAATTTTAAGATTTTATTTCAAATGAAAAAAATGCGAATAAAAGGTATTAGTTTGATAAGTATACACCTAAATTTAATCAAATCCGACGACTGGATGTTTTAATCAGATACATTTGGCTGTTAAGGGCCCCTTAACGAGCTATCAGTCTACCTGTTGTCAGCCCGCCAGGTAAACCCCACAAAGTGTTTACCCGAGAACAGACCACATATCTCATCCTTTAGAAATCAAATCTATTTGAAGACACTTGATAAAATGCTAACAAGAAATAGTGCAGAAATTATTTATTCATAAAAATCCACACAGCAATTTTATAACATACAGCTAAATCCATTAAATCAAAATATGCCCAGAACTGAAGCAATAACTACCTCACCATTTTGATATATGCTGATCACAGTAAATGATTTTCGGGTCAGGTTTCGTTGAGATTTCGTCCCTAATCTAGAGAAAGGGATACCACAGCCAACAACAGGATGAAGGTATAATACCGAAATATTGGCCGATCCAGAGCTCTGATTAAAGTACCTGCCTTAGAAATCTATCTAAACTATTGTCAATTTATCAGCATATCATAATCCTCGTTGATTTAATCGCAAATTGAAGTCTGAGGTGCTGACAATGGCAGGGGGATGATAATGATTCCAATGATATATCAGGGCCCCTATTACCCCTATAAAAGTGACCAGATTCTGGATAGAGGGTCGTCTTCATCAAAAGCCATCCTGATGTACTTTTGATAGTGTCATTTTACGAGGCTGAATAAAACTGCAGTGAATTTTAATGTCGGATCGGAGACAGGTACAATACGAAATGGACACCTGTGAGATAAGCTGAATACTGATGGCGATTTCTCGCTACAATCTTTTCACAACACCTGAACATATGTTTCAATATTTTCAAAGCCACTGATCCTACCCGTATAATTTTCCAATGATATATTTATATCATCTAATCGTGACAATGATAAAGGAACCGAGGCCCCTGATCGTGACCCGAAATCCATCATAAAATAAGAACATAGATAGAGGCAGAACTAGCTGCTACGGGCCACACACACTTTATTGTGCATAGGAATATTTTATGAACAGGGAATGAAATAAAATTCCTACAGAATTGATGTGAAAAGTTGCTTTATCTATTTTCACTGAAATACACACAAATTGTAAAAACATTTCACAGTAAACATACATATTTTAGTACAGCACTTAATTACGAGTGCACTGACTAAAGTTCTTGCAAATTGTTTTCTATTGCATATATCTTCTTGAAAAGCCAATCCACCAATGCTCTACCCTATCAAATTTGATATACGTTAAAATATGTATGTAAACAGTAATAAATAGAAAAGAAACTCCATTAAGATTTTTAGCTATTACTGCAATATGCCAGCTTTTGAGTATTATTTTTCTTTACATTGCAGTTGACCTTGCCTCCTTTCCAAGCCTTGAAGGAGAACTATCCTGGGTACTTCAGTCATGGCGGCCATTATCACAATCATCGTCTCATAGAAATAATTGGATGCTATCAGGAGTTATCCCAACATGACACATCAATTACCTCCCTTCATCATGATACGAGTGCATTGCGATTATCATATGCATTTAATCGAGTCGGTGGAGAGCATTCTCTTGGGCCAGCTTACATTCATTTATCCAAATATGGCACGGACAGTGTGTTAGGCAACGATGGATTACAGTATATATACCATCCCATAGCCTACGGACCGTACCTAGCCGATAAATATGGCTATCCAAATGTGTCGAAATTACATCAACTTGATCCAATTTCAACAAAGAAAACATTTCATGGAAAACAGGGAATTCTTCGTGTGATAACATATAAAAAGAAACATGCAAATTTACCACTTGGACATGTTGCATTGTGGGATTGTGATCATTTTCACCAAAGTAAAGACTTCATAGCAGACCACACCTTAATCACAGTGGAATTCTGGGAAACACCAGGTAGCTATCTTATATTTGCTTTTTAAGATCCTGAAGAAATTTAAAACCAGAAAATTATCAATAATAGCCCATTTTCAAATCCTTTGCTAAGATACTGAAGTAAAACTAGACAAGACTAGTGAAACTGCATGAAAACTTCCTTAAGAGTCACCCGAAATTTTATCTTTCTACATTTTACTGGCCTCTCTAAGCAACTGTAAAATTTGTCTTTATTTATACATTACAAAAATACTAAAGATGTTGAATTGTGTGTAAAGTTTCTCAATATTTTGTTTAGAAATCCGCTAAATGAACCGAAGTTTGACCGTCTGCTAAGCCAATCCATCCGAACCTTTGTTGACTACCCTACCATATGTTCCTATAATAACTGACAACAATTTCTATGTCAACAACTTCCTAGCTGTATACCAACATACTTTCAGAGCAGATGGGCAGAGTTGAACATAAAAGAGTTCTGATAGTCAACACCAATACTTTAAAGATTCTGTAAATACAAATATTCATTGAAAAAGCCTGTGAGCATAGAAAATAGGGTCAGGGTCAATAAGAGGTTTGTAATGACCAGGTCCAATATTGGTACAACTAACGGTTAAGCTGTATGACAAACACATTGATGATACAGACAAACAAAGTTACATAAGGAATGTATGGTAATCAAATTAAAAGTCAGAGGTTCATAAAAAGCACATTACATAACCAGTTTGGACAAATTTCTGATTACTACAATGAAATATGATATCATAAGTACTCATAACCATCCTATTCTCTACAGAGGACATGATTTAAAAAAATCACCCTCAAATTTTCAAACTCAATTAGGGGATTCCTATCCCATAATAGATAACAAACCAGAAGTCCTTTCTGTATGTAGAGTTAACTCCTCTTGACTTTAGTTCCTGCATATAAAGTTGAGTCCCCTTAATTTTGTTTTCTGTATATAGAGTTAACTCCCCTTGATTTTTGTCTTGGGATTTTACCTGTAATCTATTAATTAATGAATAAACTCAGATTACAGCAGCAAATAAAAATACGACCTTGCATTCAGGTCAATCAGGCTGAATGTTTTTGTTTACATTCACACTGTTGTTAATTAATTCTGTTTATTTTTCCTTTCTTCTGCAAATATAGTTTTCAATTCAGAAATAATTAATCACAGTTACATTTTAACATGCACAAAAAAATCCAAAGCATAATTTAAGTTTCTAGTAACGGTACATGTATCTTTAAAACAAAATATCCTTAATTTGTAATCTATATAAAGGTTATGATTGATACAAGAAATTGTAGTTTTCAGTTTTCAAACCACAAATGTTTTTAATGGGTACAGTCATTCCAATGTGATTACCTGTTGTTCAATTACTAAGGCAACAGATGTGAAATTATATAAACAAATGATTTCTGTGTTTTGACATATGATATTACCTTCTAGTACAATAAACTGTTTGGTCAACGTGAGAATAACCATGTAAACACACTTACATAACCTTCACTCGTATGTTTATAGTGAAATACAATATTTTATCCGATAAAAACATCCACCACAATAGGTCAGACAATTCTGGGCGAGGGATTTTACTATAGGGTGACAGCTTGTGACCCAGTTAGCGTCAGTCCTCAAACATCAATCATGTGGCAATTGAAACTCGGTAAAACATCCGTTTTACTGAAGTAGTTTCTGTCCCATTCTGCCATAAATATTGTGTCCAAATCATTGCAACACCTTGTGGGAATTATAACATAGGCGCTCTTCAAACAATTTTCCACAACACTGATCACAAAACTAGAATTTTTTCCATTTTAAAACGGGACTTTATTCAGTATACTAAACAGGAATACAGTAAAACCTCGCTAAAGTGACACTGGAATAGTCAGGTTAAAGTCTGTTAATAACTAGTCATAAACAACATTAAACATGTTCTCGATGTGAAGAACTCTTTTTGAATGGAGGTGAGAAATGTCAAAAAAAGGCAGCATTATATAATAAATTTGTACATAAAAAATTATCCTTAAAACATAGGTGAAGATTTTGCAGTTGAATAACATTTCCTTTTTCTTTTTTCAATGTACAAAATACATTCAGTGTTACTAAACTTGTAATCCACAAGTTATGCAGTAATGACATCACGTTTTGAATGTACATGTATCCTTTGTACCCATCCACCCCATACACCCGCTTTCCCAGCAAAGTGGTATATCTAGTCAGAGGGTATCATGAATTGACCACCAGGGGTGGTGTTTGTTGATACCAGTTTGTGTTTGTCGTGGACCTCGTTATCTATCGGACCAGAAGTGGGAAGGGTTGTTTAACGATTAGACACCCAGTCCCAGACTTACCAACTCATGAAAACCAACAATAAGCTATTTAAATTTTTATCAAATAAAAAAAAAAGACTTTTCATATAATTACAACCTTCAAAACTTCTTCACGGTCATTTCTATTACAATCTACAGGATTAAATTTACTTGCATTAAATATCTTTTAAACATTTAAAGGAAAACAACCTTGAAATTGAGCCATTTTTCTTTCCAAAGTATAAACACTTTTACATAGATCATGATTGCAAAGTACCATATCAAATTTTCAATGGAAAACGTCATCTTCTCAACAAATTCCATACAAGTGATGCTCCTGGTCAAGGAGGCGATAAGAATTGCGGTAGATATATTTTATTTCACGACACACCCGTCCTCGATCCCACCAACAACCCAGCGCCCTGGCATTCCTGCAATCTCTGTTGATAACGTCAATACAGACTTGGCAGTGTCATTCTTTTGTGAATAATTTCATATTAATAAATATGACCATGTTTTTATAATCCTTAAAAGATCTTAAGAGCTCCCCTGCTAACAAAACTGTGGCAAAACTGCAAACTATCTCATCTAACGCAATAATGAATTCCACTGTTGATATCAAACGTATCGCATGAAATATTTTTCCCATGATGAAGGGCTCAGTGAGGAACAGTGAATGGGTCCACTTATCAGTGTTCAGACTTGTTTTTCTGTGCGTTCAATGATTCGTTACACCTTTTCTCTCACGCCCCTACATTCCCCCTGGAAAAAAATAACCTGCCCATGATCTAAACAGATTTGAAGGTGATAAATGGGGAGAGGGAGATGGGGGGATAGAAGGAACAAACAATGAAAGGAAGAAGAAAGAATTGTTAGAGAATGAGTAACAAAATTGCTAAAAAAGTTAAAGAAAAAACTCAAGAAATTTCGAAAACTTCAACTATAAATTACATTAATTAATGGAATAAAAGATTTTTCCACTCTTTTAACTTGATCTTATCATCTTTTAATCTGTTTTTAGATTGTTATTTATATATACATATATTTGATTTCATCCTGTCTGTTTCAGATTCCGACTGTTCTCGCCTGTCATCGCACAGTGACACTAATTCCTGGTACAGAGAGCAAAATACACCACACCAAAGAGCTCCGCACCTCAGCAGGCTTTTTAAAATGCGATATCCAGCCGCTTACGATTCAATAAAAAACCAACAGGCAGATAACGAACATTTGCGGCACTCACGACACAAAGGAATTCTGGGAAACTAGCACCTGTGTGATGTCACATGTCCGTCATTCTAGTCATAGGTGATTATCATCTCCGTAAACTTTTTTATATAATCCGTCTGGTATCAAAGGCGGCCATGACTGTCGTTGTTCGTGACTCAGAACATTGTGTTTCTTCAGATTACAGGGTACAAATACATTCAAAATGAATGGGTCAACCACAACTGACTTCCAAACAGAACTGTGTTATGTAACTTTTAAACTGCGATCTATTGTTCAGTTCGCATATTAAAACAATACAATTTGATATTCATGTCTGCAGCTAAATTTCTCATCATTTTGACAATGAAAGTACAATAAAAAATCCTACAAAACCTGATAAATCAAATGGAATTAACTGTAAGTCATTAACCAATCAATTGCTTCCTTTTAACAACCTGCAGCTTTAGGTCAAAGGTCAAGATGGAGAGAATGACCAATCACAATTTCTCATCAGATTACAATGATTTCTTTGACTAAATAATCAAAAGATCTCCATCATGTATGCAATGAATAAATCAGCCATGTGAATTCATTTTCATCAATTACCATGAATTATTTGACTGTAATATCGAATATTAAATATATCAAAAATGATATATGCAGCAAAACGCCATTTCAACAGTCAGCCTTCAATGTTACTGAATTCTCATATCCTTTTCTCCCCCAAATCCTTCAATGGAACGGTCTTTTACAAAGATGGAAGCATTTACTGTGAGGAATTAGGGGAAGGAGGAACTGGGATAAGGAATGGCTCAAAACCTAATTTGCATTTAATTATCATTCATATATATAGATATGTTTTAGATTGAATAAAGAAACTTTTATTATGTATATTAAAGAAAACCAAACAATCAAATTCCATTAAAAATTTCATGGGTTGAATAGAATATTTCCAAGTGTTTGCTGTTGAATATCATTCTACCATCAAGAAATATCACAATACTTCATTTTGTCGTGATCTGGCTTTACTTCTGAATATGTACACATTATGTTTATAATGCCACGGAATATATCACAGGCTGAATCGGTGATGTGTTATTGATGTGTTTGGAGCAGAAACATGAAATTACAAATTATCAAATGTCCAGATGTAATGCCCCACATAAGAATAAATAAAATTATGACAAATATTGAATTGCCAATTTACCTACGATGTTAAAGTGCAAAAATAAATGCACCATATAAATGACAAAGTGTGAGGAAATACCATTGTAATAGTTTCAAATTTCTACAAAGGAAACGTTTTTCTATAGTTTCCCTTCCTTCCTAATTTTCACAAAGTAAAGCACAGGTAAATGAAAGTAAAGAGAATTTTAAACTCATCCTTAATCTGAATTTCATGAACCTCCCTGAACTTGTACCAGACAGTATCTATGTGATAGAACAATAGTATGAGATTCTCTTTCTCTCAACTATTATTTATCAATTACATATTGGAGCAGCTTCTTGTAAAGAGAAGGTTAATTAAACCAGAGCACCCCTTATTGTAGTAACAGGAAGAGACATAAGAATACAGGTTGCTGAAGTAAAAGTTTAGCAGATAAGACAATGGAAAAAAAAGGGCTCTGATTTCTAAGATATCTCTGTCTGGTCTATTTCACATAACAATATTTATACATGTACCTGTATGTAGTTACCAACCAAACGTAAGGTCTAATCATTGAATTCTTGTCAAAATAGAAGAAATAAATCATAACATAAACTGTTTCAATCATTGAGAGTAACTACACCATGATATATCATATAAATGATGTTTCATTTAAACACATGTTAAGAGTGTACCCGTGGACCCCTGAAACTACTCCTATTTCTATCCATTACGGCGACTTTCTTACCTTTATTTACACCTGCCTGATGTATGTATATACAGGTACATGATTGATAATAAGCAAAGAAACATTTCTTTTATTACAGTTTAAGGACTCAATTCAAGGTAACGAAATGAAAGAAGGGAAAAAGTTAAATCATTGGAAAAAAATAAAATTCTCATACTTTTAAAGTCAACCAATATATATTTGAATTAAAATCATTGTTGATGAATGATCAAAATAAACCCATTTGTAAATAAGACACAGGTTTGAATGTAAAGGAAAGCAAAGGGAGGCTATTCATGTCAAATCAACACAGAATGAATATACATTTTGTTAATGCAAAAAGTAAGTCACTCAATAAGCAAAAAAGATTTTCTTTACAATAAAGTTAAGAAAATACAACCATGCTTTGAATTAAAAAAAAAAGAAGAAAATAATATTAATCTTATACATTTCAAGATCAGGAGATTCTCACAGAAAAATTGGGCTTGAATCCATTTGACTTGCTGACCTTACCTGTAACTTTATATGTCTAGGGACTACATAATTAGTACTTTTATCAATGGTTTTAAACAAGAGATGTGACGTGATTGCACAGGTCCCTATAGTGGGCTATAAAGCTGTTAGATTAACATCAAGTTAAGTATTCGTGTACTCTCAAACCAGGTCTAACAATCAATCAAATCAACGATATTGAAAGCATTGTTAGCTTAATAGCATATTGACAGAAAAAAGAAACCAAAGACAACAAAAACAGTACAGAAAAATAATAACAATAATATCAGTGCTTAGATCAAATTATGATCTCAATCATCACAAAAATATCAATCTTTTATAACATTTTTGAAACATTTCAAACTAAAATTGTAATAAATAATTTTTTTTTATATACTGACAAATGAAAAAAAAACCAGAATCTGTTTGGAATTCAAAAAAGGCCTTCATTAATCCTTCTATCAATATTAAAGGTAGTTTTCCTCTAAGTTTGCCAAATTATATTATAATTGATAATAATCAGACTATCTCCCTTTAATTTCATATTGTATTTCCATACAAAATTCTATGAATCTGAATAATTTTACAAAAGACCCAGCTGATAAATCTTTTCATTTGTTTTTTCTTCATTTCTGACAGGAATATCTATAAACATCAACATATTTATGACATAAATCACAATCAATGCCAACCTATTACACTTGTATATTTATAACTTGCGTGATTGATACACTGATCACAACTTTTTTATCATAACTGATCCATATTTCCATTTTCATTTTCACTTTACTTTTAAACCCTGAAATCTTTATACAGCACAATCCCAACCAAAGAATACAAGAATCTATTTTGGTATTTTAGGGTTGTGAGGGTATTTTTTGGAGTTTTATATGGTTGTTCTGAAGTGCTATTGTTTCTTTGTCATATCTATGGTATTTTGTGTTTTCTATTGTGCTGTTGTGCCAGTGACATTTATGTGAAAAATATTTTTCTTAAATTATTTTAATAATGTCAAAATTTTCATAAGGAATTATGCTACCTTTTATATTATACCTGTGATTTTGTATAAGAGTTACCCCCCCTTTAAACCATTTAATAATCTCATTGCTAATTAGTGCATGCTTTCCTATTAATCTCTCAATTAATTTACCAAAATCCAAATTACGATTCAAGGTGTTTTAATGTGGAACTCTTCCGAGTTGAAAATACATTTCACAGCATCATAAAGGTAGCATACACCAAAATGAAAAGCTATGATTTTTGTTTTTGTAAAAAGCTATTTTAATTACCATAGTCAACTTAATTGGGTGTAAGTTTCTTGTACATACATTCATGGGATGGAAGGTCGGACTTCAGGGTTACTGGGGTAAAACTTAGGGTTGGGGGGGGGGGGGGGGGGGGGGGGGGAAGAGAATTAAAATAGTCAGGAAAATGAGGGTGTCTTTGTCATCAAGATGAAGCTGGGGCATTTACTGAGTTCAATGTGGTACTACAAATTGAATGTGAACACAAAAATTGATTGATTTTATTTAATCAATACTAGTCATTATTACTACTGTTGTTGATCTCTGGTGGGTTTACTACATGTTCAATGGTTGACTGAAGAAAAACAAACAACAACAACGAAACAAAAATATTTCATAACTGAGCAACTCATCACCCCCTGAAGACACATTTGAACTCCTCCAGTTCAAAAGTTGGAATAGTTCACTGTAAAATTTCAGGGGTGAATGAGATGAAACCAGGGTAAACATTTCATCATGTTAATAGTCTCTTTTGCAACAAATGCTAAAAATATTATCAGAAATCCATGGTTTTATTTCTTGAAATTTATTTAACATAACAGGAACTAAACAAACAACATCAAGTTGTTAGTTGGTTGCTTAGATTTACATATTTTGGATATCAAAACAATATGAATTTGATTATTTATTTAAAATCCTGAGTTCTGATAAAATAAAGTACTAGAACAGTCAACCATTACCTGTACAGAGAGAGAGAGGGTGGCAAACATATATGAATTTTGAAATGAATTATTATAGAAATGTTAATTATAAGAAATACAGCTGTATTAATATGTACATAACTATGTGCTGTGTCAGAATGATGTCATTATTAAAATATGATAGTGTTACCATTGAATTAAATAAAATGTCAAATTGATTTAATGTTTTTGTTCGTTTTTTTTTTAACCTTTTCATCCCAATGTAACGCACCTAATCTACATTATGGTAACAAAGGTGAACAGGTGCTATCTTCAATGTAAACATGAGCTCCCATAATGACTCCTTACCACTACCCTGTCCAGGCTAGGACACAGCTGGGTCAGGAACGGCCCTGTCTTGTGTTACCACTACCCTGTCCAGGCTGGGACACAGCTGGGTCAGGAACGGCCCTGTCTTGTGTTACCACTACCCTGTCCAGGCTGGGACACAGCTGGGTCAGGAACGGCCCTGTCTTGTGTTACCACTACCCTGTCCAGGCTGGGACACAGCTGGGTCAGGAACGGCCCTGTCTTGTGTTACCACTACCCTGTCCAGGCTAGGACACAGCTGGGTCAGGAACGGCCCTGTCTTGTGTTACCACTACCCTGTCCAGGCTGGGACACAGCTGGGTCAGGAACGGCCCTGTCTTGTGTTACCACTACCCTGTCCAGGCTAGGACACAGCTGGGTCAGGAACGGCCCTGTCTTGTGTTACCACTACCCTGTCCAGGCTAGGACACGGCTGGGTCAGGAACGGCCTTGTCTTGTGTTACCACTACCCTGTCCAGGCTAGGACACGGCTGGGTCAGGAACGGCCCTGTCTTGTGTTACCACTACCCTGTCCAGGCTAGGACACGGCTGGGTCAGGAACGGCCCTGTCTTGTGTTACCACTACCCTGTCCAGGCTAGGACACGGCTGGGTCAGGAACGGCCCTGTCTTGTGTTACCACTACCCTGTCCAGGCTAGGACACGGCTGGGTCAGGAACGGCCCTGTCTTGTGTTACCACTACCCTGTCCAGGCTAGGACACGGCTGGGTCAGGAACGGCCCTGTCTTGTGTTACCACTACCCTGTCCAGGCTAGGACACAGCTGGGTCAGGAACGGCCCTGTCTTGTGTTACCACTACCCTGTCCAGGCTAGGACACAGCTGGGTCAGGAACGGCCCTGTCTTGTGTTACCACTACCCTGTCCAGGCTAGGACACAGCTGGGTCAGGAACGGCCCTGTCTTGTGTTACCACTACCCTGTCCAGGCTAGGACACAGCTGGGTCAGGAACGGCCCTGTCTTGTGTTACCACTACCCTGTCCAGGCTAGGACACAGCTGGGTCAGGAACGGCCATGTCTTGTGTTACCACTACCCTGTCCAGGCTAGGACACAGCTGGGTCAGGAACGGCCCTGTCATATGCCTTACCATACTCCCCATAGTCTATTTTTAGTAAATGACCTTGACCTTGACTTTAGCAATTTGAAACCATCTATGTATCAGTGTATCATTATGTCAAATTTCAAAAAGATAAGACAAGTCTTCTGATTCCGAGATAATCTGGAAACTGAATTGAGGTCAAACTAGAACTGTCATCCGTAGGATAACTCTAATACCCAGATAGACAGATAGACAGACAGACTGATGGACAATGTGATCACAATTGGCCACTGGTATCCTAAGTGGAACCCTGTCTGTGAGGTCTACTGTCCCCGATGTCCAGGTTGTTGAGGGTTTTATCTTTTGCAGTTTGAATCTATTTAGATATGTTTGTGGGACACAAGCTATCCTGGATACTCCCATCTAAATAAAGAGTACCCGTAACTCTATCAATTAAGATGTTTATATTGGTAGTTCCATAGCCTCCACGATAACCAAGAATGTTTGTATGCAGCCAACACCGTATGTTCAGTACTGTGAAACAAAGTAAATGTCTGTCCATGTATTGGAACACTTTCAGTGATGAAATTTCAGTCACAACAGAATTGATAAGAAGTACAGCATGAACTCAAAATAGAATGCTTCATGAACCAAGATGATACTGAAATGAACTAACATTGCAGTCAGAAAGTACAAACATGTAAAAGTTTCAGTGTAAGTTCTATCTTTGTAAGGGCATAAAATAGACTTGTCAGCTACCTGAAAATAAGACGACAATTATGAAACATTTGAGTCATCACAGATAATCCTAAAATAGGGAGGCTTAGATACATTACGGGACAGCAAGTCTGCAGCCCTTCAGTCAAGGTAGATGCAGAAAATGAAAGGTGCACTTATTTCAAACGAAAAAAAAATGAAAATAACAATTTGTTGTCTATTTACAATCTTCACAAGTATTAGTAACATTTTAATGAGAAAATAATGACAAACTCACGGATGTCTCAAACTGAGAAAAAAGCTAATCCATATTTCACCTTACAAAGTCAGGTTTAGCTGATTAAAACCTGAAAAAAATTCAACAGCTAAGTTAAAGAATTTGATAAATACCTTTAAAATTTTTTTTTTGCATTTCTTGGTCGACAGAAAAGATGGAAGGTTCCAAATGTTACAAGGTCAAATCGTTTTAATAGCAGCAATTATAACATTACCATAAACCTTTGTCAGTTAGAACAAAATGACTAAATGTTGTCAATCCTGTTGGAATTACCCGGTACATGAAATTACAGAATAAAGCATAGTTCAAACTATTCAATCTGACATCGGCAAAAAATTCACAGCAAACAGTGAAATCCTCAACCTCTGTTCTATGTAAAAGTTTGATCTCCCTTCATTTCTCCATTCTGTTGAATGTATAACTAATTCATGTTGTGGAAACGTTTGGTGAAAATCCCATAAATAAAGGTTTGAGAGTATCCTATCAAACAAAAGTTATCTTATAATTCCTGAAAATTGGAAATAACAAACTTGAACCTTACACATTCAAGACAACTGTCAAACAGCTGAATTATTTTCCAAATCAGTCTCAAATGAAATATGCCAAACTTTGAACCAAGTGGAATCTTCACATGAAATTTGGGGGTAATCAGTCCAAATATTGTTCAAGAAGTAGTGACAACAAACTTTAACTGTCAAAATCCAATAAGGCTGAATTGTGGCCATACTGTTTTTCATATCAGTCCCAGAACGAGATATGCACAACAATGGAACTTTCTTATGACATATGAGAAAGATCTGTTCAAAACTGTTTGAGAAAGAGCGTAAACAAGAACTGTTTTAGGGTGGATGTAAAATGAACGGATAACAACTTACAGATGAAGGGCAGTTTGATCAGAAAAACTCTGACTGGTGTTACGTGGAGACCTTGCATAACATTATCAGGGAATTACAAACCAGGTCAGCTGGCTCGGACCTTTTGGCCTGGGCAGGTAACGTCTTGGCTCCATAACCTAGATGTCTCGGGTTCGCGCCCGGTTCGTCTCACTAGTTTCATTTCTGCCCCTTGTTGTAAAATACTGTTTATTTCCCAGGTCGGGATGTTTGTATTAATAAGAACCCATGTCTGGGTGTTTGTATGTACAAAGTGTACTTATTATCACAATGATAATTTCTTAAATATAATTACAGCCCCTGGTACCCGATTAAACGTTACGTCGTGACGGATCTGTTTGATTTGTATGCCTACGTCAGGTTCTATATGCCGTCATGTTTAATAACACTGGTATATTCCCCAATTCACTGACATCTTGATTTCCACAAAGACAACATAGCAATAAAAACACAACATTAAATTGAGTCAGTACAAAGCAGCAAACACATCATCCAATGGAATTTCATAGGACCATCATATTCATAGGACCGTCATATTCATAGGAACATCATTCATAGGAACATCATTCATAGGACCATCATTCATAGGACCGTCATATTCATAGGACCGTCATTCATAGGACCGTCATATTCATAGGACCGTCATTCATAGGACTGTCATATTCATAGGACCGTCATCCATAGGACTGTCATATTCATAGGACTGTCATATTCATAGGACCGTCATTCATAGGACTGTCATATTCATAGGACCATCATTCATAGGACTGTCATATTCATAGGACCGTCATTCATAGGACTGTCATATTCATAGGACCGTCATTCATAGGACTGTCATATTCATAGGACTGTTATTCATGTTTTATTTCTGCCTTAATTTTCTTTGACATGTGGGTTTTTGTGCATAACATCATCAAATAGAAAATTCTAAAAGGTAAAACTCACCGGTCCGACAAAACTCTGAATCTAGTGGAAAACCTTGAATGCAAATTGACATTATACAAACAATTTCACATGTACACAGATATCTGACTGATGTTAGGATACTGGAGATTATGTATGTGTTTGTACTATGGTTATCAAATTGAGAAAGTTCAATTTCTTTTCTACTAAAGGACAACCAACATAAATCAAAAGTTATAAAAAGAAAATTCTTTCTAAATTCGAGCCAATTTCCTCCTTTACCTGACACGGAGAGAGGGTTTTTGCAATATTTGTTGCTTTGCTATAATCGTCTTATGATTAAGACTCGCTTCATATTTCAGGAAAGTTATATTCATGTGACATTGAAAAACCATCAGACAGAAATTAAGAAATTGGAGATCTTTGAACCCTTTTTTTCATTCCCTGTACCTAGATTTTGAGTGCAAGGATTCACGTACTCTTTTACAAATGTACAAACAACTACCAGGGTATTTAGTTTTTTATGTACAGAAATTTCATCCAACAAGAGTTTCTTGGCAAATAACAAAAAAATATGATGAGAATTTAAGCTAGCAGGTTCTTCATTAATAATATTTTGGACCATTATGTTAACAGCAGTAGTTTTTCAATATTTATTTTTTTGTTTTGATAAAAAGACAAAAATGCTTCAAAAAATCATCTGCTCTTGCCTGAGTAAGAAAACTAACTGGACATGCAGTGAAATAAATTGACCCCACACCCCAACAAAGTGGTTTAGTGCAACCTTTGACCTTTTAACTTTGACCAATGACCACTTTAATCTAATCAGGTGTAGAACTTGATTTTACCATAGTTTGATGTAAATATAGAATATCTTGTACCAAAGCCATGCACTAACACAAGTGGTCAAAATCTAATCAGGTGGTTATGCTATGATGGAAATACGGACCAAATGTGACTAGAGGTTTCTGATATAGTTTATACACAATATTATCAAGAACTTGCACAGATGGAGGAAGACATGCATAGCCACACGATGAACACACAGACAAAGTGATTTCTAAATACCCCCTTACCTAATTTGGAGTAAAGTTAGCAAGTGACCTTGACCTTGACCTTAGAACCCTGAACCTAAAGTAAGGCTGAACCTGAGACCTTTTGAGATTTTGTTGTTTCAAAATGTCTGAACCCTCTTCACGAAGATATTCAACCTATTAACATAACTGAAATCTTGACAAACTTCAAAAACTATTTTGTCATACAGTTGTATCTTTGTAAATTAAGTTAACATTCAAAAGTTAATTATAATATTAAATGAGGTCAAGTGTCAAGAAAGACAGATGAGGATTGTCATTCATAGACTTGGAAACGTAATCTGGACCAATCTTAAGTAACCATGAAATGTATATCTGACTAACGATCAGGAATCTATTACCGGGTCTAGGACCAGATTGTACAGGTGTAAATTTGATACATATTATTACGACATGGAACCGCTGTATATGCAGTCAGCTGTCACACTATGCAGCCTATTCTGTGTTATATACCTACACTGGGAATCTGTATACCACAGCACCTGTTTATATCTGTAGCAAAATGCACCTGTCTGTTATGTGCAAAAATAAAAATTTTAATTCCAGGTGCAACAACCATATATAGTCAGGACTTTCATAAAGCGATCAGTGGCATTACATGCTAGATATATAATGTAAAGATTTAAAAGATTAATACTTGTAAAATATAAACAGACATGTAATGTAATGGACACATATGTCCCTGGCTTGTCTGTGTTGTAAGGGTCAAAGTGCCATTATGGCTACCATTAATGACCTGTTAAAAGTCATTAAAATTTGCCATAGTTACCTTAATGACCTGTTAAAAGTCATTCAATGTCACCATAATTACCATTAATGACATGTTAAAAGTCATTCCATTAAAACAAATTGAATCAAATGCTTTTTAAATCAATGAAAAAATATGAAACAATCTATTTTTTCTTTTTTAATGTTAATATCATCCTCATTCATATACTTTATGTTACATATAGATGATATTGGATTACACAATGGGTCTATCTTTGTCACTGATTAATAATAACCAGCAAAGGTGAGACCTGATAATCCAGTCACCATCATTCTCAACAAAAGTTGTACATCAAACAAATGTTGTACATCAAACAAATGTTGTACATCAAACAAATGTTGTACATCAAACAAATGTTGTACATCAAACAAAAGTTGTACATCAAACAAATGTTGTACATCAAACAAATGTTGTACATCAAACTATGACTGGTTTCCCATTAATGACTGGCTGATTTGGTAAACTATTAACAAAGTCCTTTGTATTTAAGTAAATCATTAAATATGTACACTCTTCCCTATCTGACCTCACTGAAAACAGTATTAATCCAATGTACCACCATAACGGCAGGACGGTGTAAGATGAGACGTGTAAATACTGAGTGGTCTCAAGATGAGACAAAACTTTGCTCCTTCCATGTTCTTTGATTAAAGTCCCATTTACCGAGTGTACTTTGATAGGGGGCTAGACATCCGAGTTAAAGGTCATTGTCGTAAATGTACAACAACCTTTATTATGACACCTCAATTCCCTTACTTGCACAAAATTGCTTTCATCTTTGAAGTAACATCCGTTTCATCTGAAGCTTGTTCCATTATACCGACATATTATGTCATAACTCTTACTTCTCCTCTGTTTCCTTCTCTACTGGTTTTCTCTTCACATAAAAAATAGTTTTCCCCTTTACATACAAAATAACTTATCCCCTTCACATACACCATAAGTTCTCCCCTTCACATACAACATAACCTCTACCCTTCACATACAACATAACTTCTCCCCTTCACCCCCTCCTCTACCCCTCCCATTCCACATGCATTAACATCAGATTCAAATAAGACCACCACCCCCCACCCCCCTCAATCCTCCCTACCAAAGTTTTTTTAAGTAAATGAGTAGCTTCAAATGTTTTCACTGAAGGACAAATGACACAGCTAGGTTCTTAACTTAAGTAGGCTTCCATTTTTTCACCGTAAATAATATTTCTAGGTTAGAAGATCAGCTATCCTCTAAAAAGGAAATATCAATGTAAAAATAACTGATTTAATTTGTTTTTAAAAATGATTGAAACTGAAAACATATAATACCCTGAACTTAAAATGGACACCATTTGATAAATTCTTTCAGCATATATTTCTGTAAATTAATTTTGTACTAATATAAAGTTGATAGAGCTTCTAATGAGTAATGGCTGATAAAACACGGCACTAGGGATTTAACATCTTTTGAAGTGTGAAGTTTGCTATTTCATGTCTGAGGGAGCTGTAGCTAGTTGTTTTTTTATTACTCCATCATACAGGCATCTCTTTTCTCTCCTGTAAAACCAATAACAATTTCCTATCTGGTTTTTTTATGAGTTAATTTCAAATGATCAAGGATGATAGGCAGATGAGAAACAAATTAGGTTACCAGACTCACAAACAAAACAAAGCTGACAGCAACAACATATCATATGGTCTTATGGTAGAAATGGGTTGATTATGTGCCAACTGCCAACCCAACAAGCTTTGGTTAATCAGTTCTATCAAAATGAAAAAAAATCTACTAGCTTTAATCATTTCCATGCTGCTTTATGCAACAAACTTTTTTTAATAAGCCTTTCCCGGCCTAAAAGATTCCCATTGGAAAAATCAGCCAATTCTTTCCCTGGTGTCGGTGGTTAGCCAGGGTGAATCGCTGTTTAATTAAGCCTAGTCTGGTTAAAGGTATTAATGATAAACAGTAGATCTACAAGTCCACAGAGTAAAATCTTTTACTGTCCACTGAATTTTGTTTTTATGCAATATTTTTACTATATCATGTTATAGTATTTAAGAAAATGATGTTTTAGCAACTGTTGTTTGGATCTTATTCATAACACAAACATTGCTATTAATAACAAAATAATAAAGTATAATTCTAAACCACCCTTACCTACTTACTTTGGTAATATATAGAGGATATCTAACAGTGTCTTCAGTAATACCAAATATATTTCACGAAAGGGGCTAATATTTTGATATTTTTTATGAGTGCGCAGCACGAGTGAAAAATTTCAAAATATTAGCCCCACTCGTGAAATATTAATGGTATTACTGAATATACTGTTAGATATTCTGTTTATTACATTTTTGTATGAAAATCTACAGTGGCAGCTTTTGATTTTCCCAAATGTCGTTTGTAAGCAGCGTTCTGAATGATCAAATCAGAAAAAGTGATATTTCTCACTAGTATAAATATCACTTTTATAGAATGAACATTTTTCGATATTTCACTGGTAAAAATGTAATAAAAATTGTTCATTTTTTCCTGCTGAGACCTCATAATATCTAGTAGTTGCCATCCATGTCAGCCATTAAAATTGCACATCCTTGATTACGATTATCAATTCATCAACCATTCATAACGGACAATTCCTGTTGTCCGTCAACAATAAGACATGTTCCCAATCAAACTGAAATTTAATACACAAATTAAATAGTCACTGAAAAACAAGACCAGCATTTCCTTTGCAAGTTTTAAAAAGATCCTTTGATGCTTATACAGTGTTGTAAAATTGTATATTTTATGTGGCTACTATGTTACGGTTTTCTAAACACACTGTTCTTTGGGAGTTTCAATTGTTTTTCACTTTGTCACTTTTTGTTTAGAATCAAATGCAGTCTGCATGGCACCATTGGCAGCCATCATAAAACTGTTGGTTACCATAGGTCCTGGTTTCCAATGGTACCTGAACCTACCTTTAGGTAGTTGAAATGGACAAAGGGAGGTAACTCAATGAGTAGTTGACAACACTAGCGAAAGCAAGTTTTGATCGGTTCCAAACATGGTCCAAGGGAGGTAACTCAATCAGTAGTTACAAACAAAGTTCATGTAAGAAGAGTGGTAACCTTATGTGCAGTTTTAACTTACACTTTGGGGGTTATGTATATTATTGTCTGTGACTTTAAACATGCCCTAACCATAAAAGTTTTAATAATAATAATACTGGACACAGGCAATATTAGCCTATATATCCAGATCAAAGTTACAATAAGCTTTTTCCCTTCGTTATTGTCTCTCTCATGATTATAAACACATTCAGCTTGCCCCAAATGCTAATCCAATCTGAATTCATAGTTTTGACAGTTTGTGACATAACAACAGCATTAGGAAGAGAGTTCCAATGGTTAACAACCCACTCACTGAGAGAATATTTTCTCAAATTTAGTTTACTTCTTCTTTTTAGTAGTGGCGGACTGTGTCCTCTTGTTTTCTTATTATTGTTTGGAATCAACAAACCCTCAGTGGCAGCTTCATCATATCCTCCATGTGTTAGTTTGTATACTTGGATCATATCTCCTCTGTCTTCTATGCCTTAGTGTTGGTAAGTTAAGGATCCTTAGTCTGTTTTCATAGCCTAGATCTTTCATCCCTGGTATCTGCTTCGTTGCTCTCCTTTGCACGTTTTATGTATTGCCTCATGTGGGTTCTAACTCGGAAATAAATCTTGTACAAAGCACCTTTATGTTAAATTGTGGGCTCCTTCCCTTGCTAGAACATGATTCTAAAATTGACATATTTTTAAGGATTCTGGCCGTCTAAAGAACAGTAAGTTAACGTGTCCTACCTTTCCTGATCTTCTTGTCCACTTGTATCAACTGACCGCTGTGGTATCTCCCCAAACTTGACCGCTACAGCCTCACAATGGATACTAAAACATAAAACAACATAAACGTAATAAATAAATAAAACATAGACAGTTTAAGTATGTCCCTAAACCTGACCGCTACAGACGGGGACAAATTTAACAACGCTGGAATCATCAGGGTCAAATTTTACAGGTTTCACCAAAGACGTAAGATAAAAAAATAAATCACATCCAAATATCTACAGCCATAAATCAGGTGCTGCAAACATACATATTGTAGCAGTACTTTTATTTCAGCAGTTTTCACACTGAATGTGTTCTGTTAGATTTGTTAACGCACTTATTACAGTTTCTGTACATCACTTTCTACAGCATGTATTGTGAGTGTTCCAATTCACCATTCTAATTATCTGTATCAATTTGGTTATACACTAAAATTTAAAAGCCCCTATGTAAGAATATTTACAGTAATCAAGATAAGAATCTTGTACCCAAGGCCCATAATCATAAAAATATATTCTGTAACAGCTTATGCTCAATCCAACTCTCTTTTATTTCACTCAAATGTTGGGACACTGCCAAAAAGTCCAATGTTCATACTGAACACCGAGCATGAGAATAGTAGTAAACATGAATACGGGCCCTGGACTTACATGTGAGTTTATAAAAGAATCTGGTTTTTAATTCTTGTTACCGAAGATAACTTCAATGAAGCTTTAGTATACACAGGAGTTAAAATATGCAACAATGTCACGACTTAAGACATTAACAGTCATTTCCAGCCTCATCAGGGATTTTGAATTTTCGTAATCTGGGATAAATGAAATTTTAAACTCATCTAACTACTGGTTTCGGAGATATGGCGTAACAAGTTGAGATTTAAACCTGGATTTTCCAGTATAAAATGAATATCATCTACTAAGTGCTATTTGTGTTGATAAATGGCCATTTCAAAGCAACTTATGCCTGTTAACTATGCCTACCTGCCACCCTGTGTTGACTGGCGTAGGATGATAAGGTTTTCACACGGCAGTCGCTCCATAGTGTACACAGTATATAGATATTGGCACTCGTTACTTGTGAATCTGAAATAAAACATTTTAATGAATTGTAACGTCTGTTGTGGGAAAATAGGGAGTATATCAAATACATATGTTTGGACTTTTAAAAGATATGACGAAACTTTACTAGTCTAATTTTTTACTCACTAGAAACGTTAAAATTGTGAAGTACCAGTTAATGACAAAAAGACCAGTGAAAATAATAACAGGCTTCAACAAAAAAAATGATTTAGACTTGACAATAGTGATCGTAAGAAGCCAAAGGCTTACTGGTAGTTCCTGACAGGTTTGAGAGGGTCCCTAAAGAACACCCCAGGACTTAGCGATCACAAACTATTAATGCAAAATCCAAGATGGCTACCTGTTGGCAATATTGTTTTTCAGATCAGTTAAAAAACAATGCACATTAAGTGACCAATAGGAACCTGTATAGGAAATTTTAGAAGGATTCATCCAGTATTTCTCAAGAAATAACGATAGCAACCTATTAATGCTAAATTCAAGATGTTTTCCTGTCGCCAATATTGTTTTTCAGATCAGCTAAAAAATTGAACAATGCACAACTACAGACCAAGGGGAACCAGCATATGAAGTTTAAGAAGGATTCATACAGTACTTCCCAAAAAAGAGAGATCACAAACTATTAAATCCAAGATGGCTGCCTGTCTGTGAATTGAATAGCACATCATCTGATTATGGTGGGCTAAAAAACATACAACTTACTGGCAAATTTTAGGTTTGAAATCACTCTCCCCATCTCTGAAAAGAAGAAATTAAGAGTAGTATATATATTATGCTAACATTTTAATAATTAATAATTTATTGCTCAACAGAGAAACAGAGAAAAGTTCTGCAAATATATATTATTAATTCAGTGAGATAGATAGCGAGATAGATCAGATTTCTAGTTTCATTTAAAATGTCATAGTACATAATGTCTTTTATTACAATACAAAGCTGAACTAATAAGGATTTCAGATTTAAATTACTATTTACAGGGTAATTTTTCACTCACTCAACCTTTGTCCTAAACTGTTAAAATCCAAATTCCTCAAGTTTTATATTTTCACCCTTCCCATCTACTCATTCACTCCTGACTATTCAAACTTTGGAATTTAAATGTTTAAAGTGTCTTCATGCATATATGTATGTTTACCATGCTATTTACTTATGTTTGCTTCAATGATGAATTTGCACTCATAAAGACAGTAAAAAATTTAAAAAAGGTGAAGATGAAGGTGTGTTGACAGCATGAAAAAAAATCATGTACCAGTAAACGTTCTAATATTCACTTTTTGGACACAATAACTTAAACATCATCAATAAATAAGCTTCAATTAGGTTCAATTAACTAATCCTGCCCCTCAATAAATATGTAGAGGACAGTATAAGTTGTAGATCTCATTTTTGTAGTATCAATGGTTATCGCGTTAGCATGAGAGAAATTCAGTAGAATATATAAGTGGTAACTGGAATACATTATGACTTCTTTTGTTGTTTCCAAGCTGAAGTAGGAGTACTTACTGTTTTAGCTGTGTGAACAGATGACGGGATGACAGACATTCAAATGAACTACCTATGACCATCTACAAGACAAATTCATGATATCAGAGTTGTATCCCTTCAAAAAAGCACTTTTTAACCCTGTAATACTGAGTATGTTTAACTTACACTCGGCACATTATTACAATAGATAAGAACTAAACATCAGAGTGATTCCCCTTTGATATTAACCCGAATTCATTTTCAATGCCAAATATTTCCGAGGAAAGAATTAACAGTAAGTTAAATTTCATCAAGATTTCAGAAACAACTCCTGGTTGTAATTGTTGAGCCCTGCTGAGGTATGACAGAGAAATCTCGTCCACAGAGATATAATTTATTGTGTTTCTCCTTTATCCTGTTCCTCAATATAGCCCCTAAAGTTGACCTTTTTCTGTCTTATCTAGAGTCTAATAACTATCAAAGATTCTATTAATCACATATCCTTTCTGTACTGTTGATTCACAATTCATCATTGGATTTAGGTATATAACAGGCAATGGACTGGGGGAAAATATTTTTGGGAAAGGGAGGAACATGTCAATATATATTATGTGGTATGGGAGGAAATGTTTGCTTCTAGCAGAGGATGAGGATCAAACTTACAGAAGGCCGAGACAAGGCAGAGTGGATGGCCTCCAGTAGGATGTCCAGTAGCTGTACCAGGGACTTGGAGTTCTGTACTGGGTACAGAATGTCTGTATCTGTACAAATAAAAGTCAGATTAGGACAGTACATACGTAACATGTAAACTGTGGGTTGTAATTAGGTAATTGACATAACAATTTCTACTTAGAATTCATTAATTTTAGAAAGAATGACTCACATACTGCTTTTGAGAAAATGATAGGGAATGACTCACTATGTGGAATTGTTAGACAAGCAAATACTAACATGTAATGGATATCAATACAATTATAAAAATTTACAATGAATACCATAAGATAGCAAGATATTTATGCACAATACAATTCAATTCAGCTGTCATCAATACAAAATGTAGTAAATATGAAACTAATACCTGTTCCATTTTCATAAATTATTGTATCTTTCATTAATACTTGACCAGATGATGAGATGTAACACAAGTTGTTGGCTCAACTTCCCCTCAAGTACAGCTGTATAACAAATATTATTACTTTCATCATTCAGTTTGAGAGTACAATATGACTCAGGGGTTAGAGACTATATCAAAGTTCCTCACCTTTGAGATGAAAACAGCCCTTCTGGAACTGTACCCAAGGGTTAGAGACTATATCAGGAGAGTGCCTCACCTTTGAGATGAAAACAGCCCTTCTGAAACTGTACCCAAGGGTTAGAGACTATATCAAAGTTCCTCACCTTTGAGATGAAAACAGCCCTTCTGGAACTGTACCCAAGGGTTAGAGACTATATCAGGAGAGTTCCTTACCTTTTGAGATGAAAACAGCCCTTCTGAAACTGTACCCAAGGGTAAGAGACTTTATCAGGGTACATGTAGTTACTCACCTTTGAGATGAAAACAGCCCTTCTGGATCTGTACCTAGGGGTTAGAGACTATATCAGGGGACTTCCTCACCTATGAGATGAAAACAGCCCTTCTGGAACTGTACCCAGGGGTTAGAGACTATATCAGGGAGTTCCTCACCTTTGAGATGAAAACAGCCCTTCTGGAACTGTACCAAGGGGTTAGAGACTATATATCAGGGAGTTCCTCACCTTTGAGATGAAAACAGCCCTTCTGGAACTGTACCCAAGGGTTAGAGACTATATCAGGAGAGTGCCTCACCTTTGAGATGAAAACAGCCCTTCTGGAACTGTACCCAGGGGTTAGAGACTATATCAGGGAGTTCCTCACCTTTGAGATGAAAACAGCCCTTCTGGAACTGTATCCAGGGATTAGAGACTATATCAGGGGAGTTCCTTACCTTTGAGATGAAAACAGCCCTTCTGGAACTGTACCCAGGGATTAGAGGACACTGTAGGTGGGTAATGAAGGTCTTCTCGCTTTAAGTACTGAAATATTCAATAAGATTTTAATTACACAATGCAAATTTAAAGATTAAATGAAAACCTATCAAAGCTATATTTTTTCTGCTTTCAATTGACAAAGTATTTTTGGTAGGTTCTCATGATTATTGATTAAGTCTTTTAAAAGTGGTATTTCTTTATTTCAAAAGCAGTAAGTCCTGGTCAGAGAAATGTTAACAATTTTTAAGGAGGTTCATCTATCTATAATATGTAATTTGAAAGTAGGTATACACAATTATTTCAACACACTTCCTTTTTAAGAGACTGACACAATACTGAAAGCATGATTTGAATAAAACTTACATCAAAGTTTGTAAATAAAGGCAAAAACTTTTCTTATGTAAATCATAAAACCAATTACTGTGATTGTCACTTTTTATGAAAATTTCTAGTCTAAACAATATGCTTAATTGACTTCTGAGTGTAGCATTCTCTGTAACAGCCATATTGTTTTGAAGAAGTGATTTTTTGGGACATAGGACTTACAGCTGTGGGACCTATCAGAGAAATATGTCTAGAATAGATAAGAGACATAACACAATGTTAAAACTTATTTATCCCTGAAAAATCATAATGAACTATTCCAACCATTGAATTTGAAGAGTTCAAATGTGGCTTCAGGGGTCAATGCGTTAAATGAAATGTTTTCCATTGAATCTCTCAAAAGATTCATGGTGGGTAAAACATTACTGACCTGTGAAAATTTATTACTGTCTCTGGATTAAACCTAGGCTGTTGGCAAGAAATTCAAGAAAATTAAACACTGTACAAATTGGACCACTGTCACCCGGTTTACCTGTCCCACTTTTTCCAGTTTGAAGCCTGATTTACTGCTGTGGTCGTCCATCAGGTCAGCTATAGAGATGTCCTCCTCGTCCTGATTATCCTACAGAAAGATAAAAGGATTCATTGGTCTTAATGTTTTTGTTCATTTTGTTTTACGTCCTGTTAACAGCCAGGCTCATTTAAGGAAGTGCCTGGTTTTGGAGTTGGAGGAAACTCCCGACCTATGGTCAGTACCTGACAACTGCCCCACATGGGTTTCGAACTTGCAACCCAGAAGTGGAGGGCTAGTCGTAGAATGTCGGGACACTTCACCACTCAGCCACCACAGCCCCTCATAATGAATGTCATGACAACAAGACATATTTATAAAACTACCTTAAGTTTCCATCTTTGATGAAACAGAGCTTTATACAAAGTAATAAACATAGTTAAATAAATTGGTAAAATAACTGGGCATGAATGAACTACAAATTAAATACATTGTACATTAATAAGATTTATTATAATCAAAATAACAATTCTGGAAAACAACTTAAACTGAGGAAAGTTTTATTTCAATTATCCATGTGCTCGTTTTGAGGGGGACCTTTTTGGATCCATGGTGTTTTATTTCTATGTATGGTACATTTACTTTCTAAATCAGAGGACAGTACTTACTGATATCCCCGACAGTACTTACTGACATCCCCAACAGTACTTACTGACAGCCCCAACAGTACTTACTAACATCCCCCACCGTTCTTACTGACATCCCCGACAGTAGATACTGACATCCCCAACAGTTCTTACTAACATCCCCCACCGTTCTTACTGATATACCCAACAATACTTACTGATATCCCCAACAATATTTACTGACATCCCCGACAGTACTTACTGACATCCCCGACAGTACTTACTGACATCCCCGACGGTACTTACTGACATTCCAAAATGTAATTACTGACATCCCCAACAGAACTTACTAACATCCCCCACCATACTTACTGACATCCCCGACAGTACTTACTGATATCCCCAACAATACTTACTGATATCCCCCACTGTACTTACTGACATCCCCAACCGTACTTACTGACATCCCGCACCGTATTAACTGACATCCCTCACCGTATTAACTGACATCCCTCACCGTATTAACTGACATCCCTCACCGTACTTACTGACATCCCCCACCGTACTTACTGACATCCCGCACCGTATTAACTGACATCCCTCACTGTATTAACTGACATCCCTCACCGTATTAACTGACATCCCTCACCGTACTTACTGACATCCCCCACCATACTTACTGACATCCCGCACCGTATTAACTGACATCCCTCACCGTATTAACTGACATCCCTCACCATACTTACTGACATCCCCCACCGTACTTACTGACATCCCCAACAGAACTTACTAACATCCCTCACCATACTTACTGACATCCCCGACAGTACTTACTGACATCCCCAACAGAACTTACTAACATCCCCCACCATACTTACTGATATCCCCAACAGTACTTACTCATATCCCTGACAGTACTTACTAACATCCCCCACCATACTTACTGACATCCCAAACAATACTTACTGATATCCCCAACAGTACTTACTGATATCCCCAACAGTACTTACTGATATCCCCGACGGTACTTACTGATATCCCCAACAATACTTACTGATATCCCCAACAATACTTACTGATATCCCCAACGGTACTTACTAACATCCCCCACCATACTTACTGATATCCCCAACAGTACTTACTCACATCCCTGACAGTACTTACTAACATCCCCCACCATACTTACTGACATCCCAAACAATACTTACTGATATCCCCAACAGTACTTACTAACATCCCCCACCATACTTACTGACATCCCCGACAGTACTTACTGACATCCCCAACAGAACTTACTAACATCCCCCACCATACTTACAGACATCCCAAACAATACTTACTGATATCCCCAACAGTGCTTACTCACATCCCTGACAGTACTTACTCACATCCCAGACAATACTTACTCACATCCCCAACAGTACTTACTAAGGTGAAATGAGCGAAGTTATCTCTGAGGAACTCGGCTACAAAGTTGATGTCATGTTGGGTCATCTGCAAAAAGATAAATTTCTCAAAATGCACGTATTGAAAATCATTTCTTTTCTGAGGAAAGTTTTTGTTTCTGAGGAAAGAATCCATCTCCTTTCCAACACTACACTATCTTTTGTCATAGATAAAAATCCCTTATTGTTTAACAAACAGGAACTGGACTGGAATATTGGAGAAGCTGATCATAACACAAAAGGCTAATCTTACAGCTGGAAAGATATCCAGTAGTTTATTTGGCATTGGCAACAAAAGAAAGGTTCTTATAGGAGAAATGAAATAAATGTAATTCATTTAGAATTGTTCAAATAACAAAGACCAAGATAATTAATTTTTTAACAGTAGTTACCTTACTCAGCTCAGCAGGAGGTTTTTCATTGGAAAGCCTCAAAATAACTGTAATATAAAACAATCAAATTAGCAAAACACAGTTTAGAACAGGCAGTTCTGATGATCTACACTAACAGACTACAAGATAAAGACCCTTCCTAAATGCCTTCTATGTTAAAACGAATATTTTAAGATTTGGTCATGAATGTAAATATTGACAATGTGAGAACATTTAAAGTCTAATATTTACATTTGCTCTGAATTGCCACTATATACCACTACCAAGGCCAGTTCCGTGTTATGAGACCATAACACTGGAGTGGTTCTTATGACGTCATTACGATTGTGACATCATAATCATAACGTTGGAGATGGCTGGGCGATACTGGCTGTTGGCTGTTCCATTTATTTGAAATCAACCTAATATTTCAGAACAAATGTAGAATATAAATTAATTATCAAAACCAATAAAAAAAATGTAAATATAAGCAATGTTCCGTGTTACAGTCCTATAACACGGAACAGGATTGTAGACAAATAATCATAACGCGCTTACAGGCGTTATTCGTTTTGTCTGCAATCCTGTTCCGTGTTATAGGACAATAACACGGAACTGAATGTTGTTTAATGCTTAAATAGGGAGGGTTAGGCAAAGGCTGGGGGCGATATGGCTACATAAAGGGGAGATAATCAGACGAAGAACAAAGAGATAGGGAGGAAACGGCCCATGTGGATGATAAGAAAAGGTTATGGGGATGGTCAAACAATGACCTGTTTTGGGGACCCATAATGAAAGGTCAAAGTGGGAGAATCAACTAAAAGTTGTCTGGTTGGTAAGACAAAGGCCTGGGGGGATGAGTTAGTGTGAAAAAGCAAAGTAATGAATGTCAAACATCCTTCAGAGGGGGAAGGGGATAGAAATAAAAGGCCATAAAGTAGCTCTGGGGGACAGTCAAATTCAAAGAGGGCTGGCCAGACACTGGTGAAGAAGGGTAATACATATTCAAGACAGAAATCCCTTTTAGAGGAAGTGTAGATACACTGGGTATTAGATATCTCAGACTCACCTACATACAGCCATCTGAAGAAAGCCTTGAAATTCTTTATACTGTTATCAATTACTCTGTAAAATCAGAAATACATTATTATTACAGCTATGATCACTTGCTGAATCATTGTTAAATGACACCAAATCAAACAAGAAACAACAGGGTCAGAACTATATTTTCACATTCATTGATATCTGTATATTTTGTTTAAAACTTTTAATTTATCATTCCCCTTAGTATATGATGATAGACCTACTGCTGTATTTCTGATGTTTTCAGGACAAAGGATCCCACAGCGATGACAGCCTCCTGGATCTTCTGTGTGTGCATGCCGAGGACGCCAAACTTTTCGTACCACGCTGACATCCCCCGTAGGTCACTCAGGTGGTAAAGCATGGCCTGACTCACCCTGTAAGGACCAATATCACTACTGTATAGATCATGATTTTCTTGTTAATTTAATTTTGACTTCTTTATGGTATTGATGAAGACTACTGAATATTTAAGGATTAAAGTTTCTTTCTGGTGGTTTTATCAAAGGATAAAGTTCAGTAGGATATCGATAGTTGGAATGGAACGCGAAGCGTTCCATGAAACAACTATCGATATCCTACTGAACTTTATCCTTTGATAAAACCACCAGAAAGAAACTTTAATCCTTATATTTACTGTCCAGACCTTATATTCCCACGTGTAATTATTTCTTTAATCAGATATTATGATACTTACTGCGATGAAATCAAACAGTATCGTTTGGTTTCGGTAGACTGTTGAAACAGCCGCCTTATGAGGTGACGAACTCCCGCGAAATTTCAGTCAACAAGTAAACAAAAAAGTTCCAAAAGATTACATCTTTTTATTGTTATTTTTTTCACATAAGTTCATATATAAACAAACCATACTGTCCTTGTTACTGTTATTGTATTTAAAAAAAACCCATTAAAATGCTTCTTATTTATTTCTTAAATAAATTAACAAATACTACGCGGCAGGATATTGATCGAGTCTGTAAAGTAGTGACGCGGCCTCGTGTTCAAATCGTAACGGACTGTATTACTGCGCGCTGCGCCAATAGGCGCGTGATCCACTGATTTTATCGGAAAATAAAGTTCAGTAGGCATTCGTAGAAATGTATAGGCAATATACTATCAATTCCAAACAGATTGTAAATATTCAGACATGTGCACCTTACAGAATTTGTTATAAAGCAAAGTTAAGGATTCCTGTCCATCTGCATAGCCTTTGTATATAGCTACCTCCCCTTAATTATATATATATATATAGCTACCTCCCCTTAATTATATATATATATATAGCTACCTCCCCTTAATTATATATATATATATAGTTACCTCCCCTTAATTATATATATATATATATAGCTACCTCCCCTTAATTATATATATATATATATATAAAGTTACCTCAATCCCTTTATTAATCCTTTATATAGTAAATGTTTACCTCCCCTTACTTATATCCTACCGGTATTATATGTAAAGTTACCCTAAATTATGTATCCTATATATATTGTAATCTCCCCTTATTTATGAACGAAGTTGCAAAAGCAACCACCAAACATATAAACATTCTTATAAGCATACAAAGTTAAAACTATCATACTGAAATCGTATTTGCCATCTTCTGCATTAAACACAGATTCCTTCTTTGGAAATGGGCTATCAAACCTGAAACCATCACAGATATAAATTCAGTTCTTATAGCAAGAAAATAACAGTACGGGGGTTGGGGGCTTAACAAATGTGAAGAATACAGGAAAATAACTGCAATGTCAATTCCATCCATGCCGTACTTACACCTGTAGGTGCTGTACCACCAGTTTCTGTATGTTGGAGTAAGACGTCTCTATAGAGTGGCCCAGGTTCTTCAGACCCTGAAGAAGTCAAATAATTACACCATTACTTTTTCATGAAATACATCTGGTCAAACTTCTGCACTACTGATCAAGAAAGAACCTGCACGAAGTCCATTATTTCATCTAAAGTGTTTTCTTTATTTCTTCTCTGAAAAACCTCACACCTTACCCATTTTCTACACACTAGTGTAGAATATCCATATCACATACACCGATATATGAACTTTTCTATCATTCTTGTGTGTGTGTACTGTATAGTTGCTTATACATTGTATTTGTATGGGTTTTAATTTTGCTTAATTCGCAAATGCATCAAAATTTGAAAATTCAATAACTCCTGAAAAGGATGATCTCCTATTGCTAGTTTTGCGTTATTTATTCCTTAAACAGTGTCAGTCCAGGTGAAGATGTAAAGATATGTTATATAATTAAGTGGACATGTGAAATAACGGCATTTTAATCTTAATATATTATTAATTTTTCCTCCGAAACTGTGATTTTTTAGCTCTGTCTATGGTTTGGTCCAAGTGCGTTCGTTTATCGGGTTTTTTTCTGTGCCTCATGTGCCGGTTCAACCTGTAGCGAGAATGTAATTCCACAATGTTTAACAGTAAAGTTCAGCCTTCTCGTGGAAGAATACCAAGTTGAGGCTTTATCATGATGTCAAGCTGAACAATTGTATATGTTGACCTTGTTGTCTTACTCATGTAAGTATCAGACTTTCCACTCAACATGTTAGAAATGTAGGAGACTCTTTTTCATTCATGTATATTAAAGATTCCACTATCATGGTAATAAAAACAGAGTTCTTCCCTCAGCAACATCTGGGCATTGCTCTGATACTTGTATTTTGATATCCTTGCTACAAACCTTTTCTGTGAGCTCATGCAGAAGGAAAGCTTGAAGTTCAGGGCTGCAAAAAAAAAAGAATAAAAGCACTGGTATGTATTGTATATGTTAAGGTAAAGTCAACCTTTAACATTGTTGTATCTGTAAAAGCTGATTTTATAAGCTGAAATTATATTTTTGAGAAAGAATGTACCAAAAGTCTTTCTGCAATTTTGAAATTAAGTACCTGAGTTACATAAAAACTAGAAATGTGAGACATAAATGCCCCCACGCCTAGCTGGTTACATTACCATGGGACGGGACGGGATGCAACGCGACGGACATGGGTAACCCCCCATTTCATGGCGGGGGCATAACAATATACATCCGTCATATATTTTTACTACATGTACTCTATCATTCCACATCACCAGAAATGTTCCCTTTTAGTCAGCCTCTGTTTCGCTGTCAAAGATTTACGTGTACTGTCAAGTTATTATCAGAGCTCTAATGTATTGTCATATCTAAATTCATGAGCTAACATGCAAAGTCACAAGTTCTCATGACAATGCTAATGAAATAATGTATCACAAGTTATTTTTGCAGGCTTAAAGTTTTGTATTTTTTTTATCAAAACTTGATAAAAATACAGATATTTGCGATCTAGATTATGTAACGAATTCAACTTTCACGGTGACAGTATTTCAGTACAGAAACGGAAACTCTGTTAATAACGTGAAGTCAAATGATTAGAATATATGTCAGCATACAGAGCAATTACCAATCAAGAGTACATGTATTTCATTAAGTTATGTCATTCATTAAGTCATATTATTCTGCAGAACATATATTCGCAATAACATGATTGAACCAAACATAGCGAAGCATTGTTCCTGATGAAGTATTCCACTATTTGGAAGCTTATTGTGCATCACAGATATTTGGTTTGATTGCTTTTATGTCCTAATGTCCTACCTATAGCCAAGGTCATTTAAAGACGGCTTCCTGGTGTAAGTGATTTGGGTATGTGTTTTTAATGTGTGTGTATCTGGGAGGTCAGGATATGTTCATTTAAGCATTAGGAGAAATCACACGGACATGTATTCAAGTTATCAATGCTCAGGCTTATTTATACATGATTTGAGCTTGAAATCACACACAAAAGTTATTCTAAAAGAATTTTTACAATTCATGTGCCGACAAAACCTCATCAAAAGCAAATGTCCTTGACGTTACCCTATATACATAATTGGACAGTATTCCTATAGCATCAGAGGCTGCTGGTTGACTTTGTTGAATATGATTTTGCCGACTGTGACACGGCGCCTGTCAAAAGTACTTCGCCTTGTAAAACCTCTAGTAATGTTGGAGAATGGAGGACACGGTGGCGGAGTGGGTAAGGTGTCCTGACATTCTGCCACTAGCCCTGCACCTCTGGGTTGCGAGTTTGAAACCCATGTGGGGCAGTTGCCAGGTACTGACCGTAGGTCGGTGGTTTTTCTTTGGGTACTCCGGCTTTCCTCCACCTCCAAAACTTGACACATCCTTAAATGACCCTGGTTGTTAATAGGATGTAAAACAAAATAGAAGAAACCAAGCATTGTTGGAGTATATCGGACAGTACCTGGGAGTCCCAAACATCAACAGTTCTAGGAAGTCGTTGCTCACTGTACTGGTGCCAGTCTTCTGTTAACACAAAGATAAAATAACTACATTAAATTTTCAGTTTCAGTGATGATTTTCTTAGAAGAAGTCTTAATAGATCAAGCTGAAAAATTAAAATCTTTTAAATCGATTTACGCTTAACTTTGTTGAAATCTCTGGCAGAATGAAAAAATTATGTTTAAATGTTTTCAATACCTTTTTGTGTCATGGTTTTGCTTATAAAATAGGATTTGATGACTTTCTTATAAATGAGTAAAAATATAAAATATTCACAGCCAAAAAAGAAAAAGGATTTATTGATTTCTTATGTCATCGAACAAAAGCCTACTAAACTCACAACAGAAAAATGAAGGACAGGTTGCTTATCAGCGAGTGGGTATTAATTATGTTGAAGTAGTGGTATAATGTATTTACCCTTTTCTCTCCGGCAAACTTAAGGAGTTTGGAGTCCATTTCCATGAGGATGTCTTCCCACGCCTCCGACATCTGTTGTATGGTCTGCTGTAAGTACTGTAATATCAAATCTACCTTTAAACTAAGCCTATACTTAAGAAAGTGTTTGCTGACAGATTTTTGAATGGCTCATTAAAAATGGCACCTTTTTGGAGCTTTGGTTAAAAATATCAACTGTGACTGGCAAATTTTTTTTTAATACTTACCCGGTTCCTAATTAAATCAACTATGACTGACAATTTTTTGCAAATAAGACACCAACCCCTGAGAAAAATAATTGATCAAAAGTAGGGAGCGGGCTTATTCACGAATACACCCCTGTTCAAAAGAGTCTGCCATCTTGGATATTCTCTGAATAAAATATGAGTTGGAAAACTGCTAACTAACATCTGTTGAAAGTTGCCCTTAACGTCTGTATAGTTTGTAACAGATACTGTGTGATTTGTCTATGGGTGTTGTTGCTCGTACCTGGTTACCAGCTCTAAGGAGTCGTTGTGTGGCTCACTAAATAACAACTTTGTCTTTCACCAAGATGATGTTGGTTCAATTCATTGAGTGTGAAGAGATGTCAAAGTTACCTGACTGGACATAAGGATTTTCTTTGTGTACTCTGGTTTCCCCCACATAAAGACCATTTGAGCTAGTAATTCATTTTTTTCATTCTTGTAAAATTAATCAAGTTTATATTTTGTACTTTATTTTGTTGCAGGGCTCATAACAGATTGTGAGCTTACCGGGATATGATACAATGAGAATTTAGAAAACACAGAACCTACCCCAATCAAAGTGGCAATTTGTCCACACTTCAGAGCCAGGATCCGGAGCTCTTGGTACCGTGAGGACAGCAATCTTGTATCAAACTGTAGAAAAACAGTCAACAAAACTCTACTAGGTCAGCATTGTTCATCACTTCTTATTTGAAAATTTTCTGATGGTGGCCATCTTTGTTTAAAGGCCCAATATACGTAACTTTCCCAAAACTTGAAGCGAAAATCAAGCCTAATAACTGATTATATTTATAGATTTAGTTAAGATTAACTGATATCAGCAATATTCAAGATGAATTCTTTCGCAGTTACCGGTACAGCAGCAGTTGAAACACGCTATTTGTAAACACACATCCATTTCAAACCATTATCTACCTTCGGTTTGTTGTTGAAGTGGGCCCCACCTGAATTATTTTCAATTCTTTGGATTTTTTTGTCAAGAGTTTCTTGTAAGTTACCGCTCAGGTTTACTTCGTTTTAGGCTTATTTTTGCATGGTTATCAACTGGATTTTTTTTCAGAATTTTTCAGAATCATGAAAATTTCCCTGAAATATCGTATATTGGGCCTTTGATATGGACTTCAGCAATTAACATAACTTTTACAGATGCAGTGAGATGGTCACAGTCACAGTCACACCCTTAGGACCATGAGAAGTTCATTATTTCAAAATTTGGTTGATGTTAAAACATATGTCTCCATTATTTGATTGTAAATTTACTCTGATATCAAAAACAGTTGTTAAGAGCCACGACAGAATCAATTCTATAAATTTATTTATTTTTCAAAAACAACTTCAAAAACAAAAGTTCAAAAGTCAAAAAAAACTGTATAATGATTTCAGCAGGCATCTTGGATTTAATAGGTATATGGAATGATCAACTGCACCAAAGACACCAAAATTGACTGGAAAAACTGAAATGTTTTAGCCCCTGCTTTCTTATTTGACAAAACTCTAATCTTTACTTTTTTCATTTATAAGGAGTCAATCTGTCAAATCATGTCTAGGAAGCACACTTCAAGGATTATTTACATCTCAGGTGCTACCCAACCTTCCCCCACTTACAGTCATAATGGAGAATTCCTGCTCCTGTGAGTCTTCCTTAGCCAGCTCTATCACCGTGGAAACCATGTGAAGGTCCTGTGATATCTCAGCACTGTGTATCTGTTTCAGCTAGAAGAAATTTAAATGATAATATTACAACATTTATACACTATTACACTGCATGAAATAATAGGGTTTGTCAACTGTATAAGGAAATCTAATAAATTGTATTTTTGAATCATTTAGCTATTATTTTCAGTACATACAGCAAAATCAGGAAGTCAATATAAATTTCAGTGACATGAAATGTCCATTTGTCTAATGTTCCAGGGGAGGCAACTCTAGCACTTAAATCCTTGGATATTATACAAAATACACCCCATCCGCCCAGATTGCAAAATTACTGTCTTGTTAAAATTTATGATGAATTAAAATTGACAGCACCTGGATATGTGGATAGCACACTCGCATTCTTAGTACACTGTATTTTACATACCAGGTAAACTGGACATCTGAAGAAGCAAGTTTACATTGAAAAAAATCTTACCTAATGAGATTTTTTTTCTCTTACCTGAGTATACTGTACATGTGTGACAACCATATCGCCGACGGGATACACACCATAGGCAAACATATGTAACTCCTTTGCACAGCCAACAAGTAACAGGTTCAGTAACTAACGAGATTGTTATCTCTTACCTGTGCGTCCTGTACAGGTGTGACAACCATATCACCGACGGGATACACACCGTAGGCAAACATGTGTAATTCCTTAGCACAGCCAACAAGTAACAGGTTCAGTCTTCAGGAGAAGGAAAACTATTTTAGAACATGTCAATTTCCCCAATATGTTTCATTGATTAAGTACATTATAATTTCTAAAAATTATTATACTTATTTTTTTTTTATGTTATTCCACAATTCTTAAAAACTACAAAATACAAGAAACTTTAAAGTTACATATACATGTATAGACAAAGAAAGACTGTATTGCTATTTCTGAGATCTGCTGACAGAAGATAAAGTGCTCTGCTTCAACAGTAAAACTGATTTTTGAAATACATAGTAATTTCAAAGTATATATACACCCACACAGCTATCTGAAACCTAGGGGGATGTGGGTGATGTGCATTATTTGGTGTTAATTATTTACAATTTAAATCCCCAGCAAATACAACTCTGCTGAAAATAAACTATCCTAAACATTATGTGATTTGAAATGCAACATTTCTGGGTAACCAATACCATAAAAAACTGCCGGTTTAAATTTCAAAGTGAATTGTATTTGTTTCGATCAATAGTGTTCTAAAAATAAATAAAAGACACAAAAACACTTGTAAAGTATTGCTGAAACTTATTGAAATACTTACTCCTTTTGGTCATTCAGCTTTTTACTATCTTCAACATTTTCTTCCCTGTGACAGAAAAAATACATATTACAAACAGATCTGTTCAAAATACAAAAAAAGGGGTTTTTTCCCAATAGATTTGAAGAATTGTGCCTCGAACAAATTCGAACGAATAAGAGCCAACATTAATTTGTCCCAGCAAGAAATAAGAGTAATGTATCAGTAGAGGAGAAAATTGAAAGTAAAGCATGGAAATTCTGTGCTAAAATATTGACTTACACAGATGCTCCCTTTGATAATGTCCCATAACTGAAACACAAAATTTGAGATTAAGCGATTATCTCCCCTTATCAAAATATTGCCTTCTTTATATGTCTTCTTTCAATCGTCACGAATATTTTAAGGAATAAATTGCTTAAATTTTTTTTTCCACCAGTCACAATCAAGTATCCAAATCAATACCTTCTTACTTGATGTCATTTAAAAATATTTTGATATCTACCGACCACAAATGTTCAATAATTAAATTATTTTCAGCAAGAACTATTACACATGAAAGTTTTCCATTCAGTAACAGTGACAGTATTTCTGTCAGAATTTTCCTGGTACAGGTGTAGCACATCATCAAATTAAAACTCTAAAACTGAAATCGATCCTATTTTGTAGGCTGACATTTTTACAAAGTTTCCATACTAAAACCAATTCAGCACCACCAGAATGTCCTTAATGTAACCTTTCTAGTGCTCTTCTGAACACCTCATAGATTCATTTACTAAGACTGAATAGCTAGGGGTGTTATAATGTACATATTTACATTTGTTCTGAATTGCCACTATATAACACTACCAAGGCCAGTTCCGTGTTATGAGACCATAACACTGGAGTGGTTATTATGACGTCATTACGATTGTGATGTCATAATCATAACGTTGGAAATAGCTGGCCGATACTGGCTGTTGGCTGTTCCATTTTTTTTAGAAATCTACCTTTAATTTTCAGAACAAATGAAGAATATAAATTTATCATCAAAACCAATGGAAAAATGTAAATATAAGCTAACGCGCGTTATTAATTTTGTCTGCAATCCTGTTCCGTGTTATAGGACCATAACAAGGAACAGAATGATGTTTAATACTTAATTAGATTGTATCACAATATATCTTCTATACTTAAGCAGTATATATTTATAATGCTATACAATCAAAGGGAAGAACAAGGGGATTAATCTAAGAAGTACCAATACATACATGTATAACAGTAATATGATGTTGTATAACAGTAATATGATGTTGTATAACAGTAATATGATGTTCTGTCTATATCTATATATACCAGTATACGACAATGTACTGATTGGTAGTATTATTATGTAACATAACTTATGTAATAAAAGTCAAAATAGGCATTTATTGGGTCAGATGCGGTACTTTACAAGTTTTGAAAGGAGTTGCGATAACCACCCCTGAGGTCACACTTAAACTAATTAATAATGATATTTCACGGGTGAATGAGTTAACTTTGATCTACCTTTTATTTAACGGTTGAAGTTTAGGGAGGTATAGGGATGCATTATCATCTTGATACGGGTCTGGGGACCAGGTGACCCCCTCTGGCAGGGACTGGGTGATCCAGCTCATACAGGTTACCTCCCCTGGAAGCTCCAATGTTGTGAGGACTTCTGAGTTTTCTATGTCATACAGATTCACCTTGCCACATGTGTATCCTGCTGCTAGCACTGAAATGAAAAAAAAAGTCTCTTTGTTCTAGATCTATCTGTCTGGCACAAAATTTAAAAGGCAAATTTATCCATGCTCTAACCTTTAATAGCAAGAAATGATTAGTTTTCTTGTTATTGCACGAATTTTGTTGATGTAATGATAATTATCAATGATTTCACTCAATGCTGTTGCTAGGTTTCACCTTTTGGAAATTTTACCTTTTCCATCTGGTCGCCATGCTAACGCTGTAACCTTGACCTCCTCAGCAGGGGGTGCCACCAACCACACTTTCTGCCATGACAGTCGATGTAGAACAACCTGTTAACAGGAAAACTTACCTATTACATATCAACAAAATTCAGAAGTAGCATCACCAAGGTTTTTACAATAACAAATTGGGGGGAAAAATTTAACATGTGACCATTAAATCCAGCTTCAGGTAATGCACATATACAGCCAGTTTCGTCAAGTGTTTACAAGTTAGTGCCAGACATGAAATCAATAGAAAAACCAGAACAAGAAGAGCAAGTACTAATATAATATGTTTCCCTACATACATCTGTTCAAAGACAATTCACCTAATCCCAACAAAAGCTATGGCCAAACTTCCCTCTGCCAAAACTTCATCTGTTCAAAGACAATTCACCTAATCCCAACAAAAGCTATGGCCAAACTTCCCTCTGCCAAAACTTCATCTGTTCAAAGACAATTCACCTAATCCCAACAAAAGCTATGGCCAAACTTCCCTCTGCCAAAACTTCATCTGTTCCCACATCCTTTGCAAAGTTTTAAAATATTTTAATTTTTTTTTTCCTTTGGTAGTAACATATAGTAGAATTAATTGTGGTCTGAGGCCAGACAGAGCTGCCACAGACTTACCTCCCCTTGAAGATTAGACAGAGCTGTCACAGACTTACCTCCCCTTGAACATTAGACAGAGCCACCAGATCAAACTTTGGTGACCATAACATCAATTCCACCTCCACAGACACATGTTTCTCATCCACCTGTTTAAAGGCTGTTTCCTCCGGCATTTTCACATCAGCTTGTCACACTGAAAAACAGAAATCATATTTATATCTGGGCTGTAGTATTGGAGCCTGTGCTCACTCTAGTCTGAAAAATGTTTTAGCAAAAGTCACTATAGACCATTTTTCTCTTTTAGCAAATAAGAATTTCCTTTAGCAACTTTTATTTATTAGTAGAGTCTTATCATACATCTATAGGGAGTCAGTGTTTATGAAATTGGTTTATTCAACACCAATTCCATTAGCAAAAGTAGCTAAAGGCATTTTTTTTCTTTTAGCGTTCTCAACTCCCTTGGGAGCATACAACCGGTGCCGCCGTCTCAAATTTTGAGGAATTTGCAGGAACTGCCTAAAAACAGGTGCTTATCATGGATCACATACTTGTTCCTTACTTCAAGAATGTTGAACCTATTTCTGTAATTGCATATTCATCATGCTGAAGGGTGAACATAGTACAAATATTAACACCCGGCCTCCTATATATGAATTTGCTAAGTCTTTCTTCATTGCATAATGTTAATTCAAACACTGTTAGTCTGCTCAGCTCAAGGAAGAAGATTTATGCATGAATTCATCCTCTTCAGTTTCACAAAATCATGTTACTGGCCAATCATTTTGTCTCCTCACGTTATTCCTGTTATTTTACAGTTAACAAACAAAGCAAGAAAAAATAACTTTGTTATCCTTTTATGTTTTTCTATGATCTTTGTTCATTTTTTCTTAATCTTTTTTTTTTTGTGATTCTTCTATGACATAATGTATAGCCATGTGATTCAAAATTGTGGCAGATAAAAAGAAAACAAAAATATTCTGTTAACATTTTTCTGATATTTCCGTTGGTTTTTTTTTTCTGAAGTTGCATCAATTTTTAATTCATCTATACTCAATTATTGTACTGTAAAGATATGAGCAAGCTGATAAAATAAAGAGTAATCAGTCATGCAAAACAATGAACAGCATTTTGCTATTATGTAATGTTCTTTATTTGGTATATTTCCTAACCAGCTCTGAACTGCTGAAACTGATTATAAAAATCAATGCTACATAGATTCTACCTGTCTACTGTCACTACTGTTTCAATTTTTTTAAACATATTTTTCTGATTATTTCTTAAACGTGTCATTGAAGAGAGTGAAAGCTGTCTAATTATATAACAATATAAACCAGTAAGGTCCTGTCATGGGTAGTAGAATGAAGTTTTTTTTTAAATCGTCAAAACTGGTGATGCACAATGTTTCATGTATCGATATGCTAACATGGGGACGTAAACATTACGATAAACTTAACTTACAACAGTTTAGGAATAGTTAATATATCGTGCTCTAGTAACACAAAGGACTTTAATTATATTTCCTAGAGTTATATTCCATTCGATGAATTTTAAAATGCTTAACCTGCTGAAAGAGCAGTTTACCTATCTCGTTCCTCTCTCAACACTCAGCTTCCATGGGCGCAGACATATTGGATTGAAAACGAGTTCACAGTGTGTCGTCCAATCAATGCCATTTCTAAAAATAAATTGACCAATAATACACACCGTAACTGATTAAATGAAAGAAGGCGGCCATTTTAAGCTGGAAAAAGATTTTATACGAAAAAATTGCGATGTCGAATGTCTAGAAGACGACTAATCAAAAGGTAACATCTTGTTTTTATGTCAATGTTTGAATAGTGTAAGTTCTTCTTCTGTTTAAAGCCGATCAGTCTTCCCGTATCAAGGAATTCGAGTCGGCCGCTGGCACAGTAGTCTACTGTCAAGTTGGAACGGCTGTCGGCCATAGCAGGTGTTTTCAATTGGTTATTAGATACGCTTCGGGGAGTTTTCTATACAGAGTTAATTATGAATTCTCTTTAAAACTGGACCGAGCCTATGACCAATAATTACTCGTGATCGTCGGCACACTTATTTTCAGATTTATGTATACAAACAGAATAAATTGTCAAGGGTAGATCTAATAAGTATTCTGTTGATATTTCTCACGAATTCTACGTTAGAGAAAGATATCGCACGAGTTTGAATATTATCGTCAAACCCGTCAGACTCATATCCATTACTCATTTCATTCAAAACTGAACACCCCGCGTAACAATATTTCAGAATAACGCTTTGAAAATGTGTGTTTATTATTACAAACTAAACTGTTAAAAGCGATAATGTAGCCTCATGACATTGCATTGTCAGAAATGTTGGCTTTTGAGACCCATATATCTTGTTCTTGTCAGATATCATGATATCTATAAAGGCTTACATGTATGTGTGTGTTTAACAACCAGATGAGACCTAAAATCCTCAATTCAAATCACTAATATCTACATTTATGTGAAAAATGCAGATAATGAATGTAAGATGTGGTTTAGCTTTGATCTAATGTTGAACAGAGTTGGTGGATGGTTGACTGTTATCCATCAACTCAGTCCATCATGAATTACTGTAGACTAGAGGGATACTGAGCAGCAACTGAGCAGACTGGGTGTTTGGATATAAACCAGATGTATGTATAGGCCAACATGAACATCACAATCTCACATGATCATACCCTGTGATTAATTAGCTTCTTAGTCTACTTTGAAAACATGGAATTTCCTGGGTAATAACAATGTTTTTTTTTTCTTTTTCATTTTTTTTATCACCATTATAAGAATATGATGGTGATGATTAGAAAGAATGATGAATATGTATTATTATTTTTGGGTCAAATTTCTGACACTTTTCTTTTAAATGACATTATGGGGAACCCAAAAAGGTTGATTCTCTTCCCTCTTCATAATTTTCCATGTAAAAAAAAAGAGACAAAACAAATTTTAATTGCTCAGCTAGGATTCAGAATGCAACATTTACAACTCTCAAAATAAAGTTATGTTTTACCAGTGACACACCTATATCAACATGATTCCTTGTCCTATTACAAACTTGCTGTTGACCCTCCTCAATCGGGGAGTCGGGGTATAATGTACTAATGTAGGTGTGCATTGATTAGGCTGCAATTGCTTACAAGCATGAGCTGTAAGGAATTGCCCTTTAATATATAAGCTCAAACTAGCATTGACACTTTCTTTAATATCATAGTTCCTTTAGTCTTTACTTTGCATAATTTTTTTTTAGATAATGAAAAATAATGAAAACATCAATTACTTTTTCCAAGGTCATTAGCCCAGTGCATCGTTAAAATTATGGTAACAAATGTTGATGTCATTTTTGGGTGTTTCTGCCACTTGTGTTTTGTTATTCTTTAAAAAAAATCCTTTTAAATTAAATTACTATAATTACATTTTATTTTTCATTGTCATGAAAATTCATATTTTCATAAGGCCACCATTCTCAATGGCCCATAAAAAAATTGAAATCTTACTACAGACAAAGAACAAATCGCCCATAGGTACAGTGTATGTATTTCTGCAACAGAGATTAGTGGCCCGTACACAGCTCATCAGTCCTAATCCCTGTCATTTCTAATTATTTGATAATCATGTATTGATGGAATTATGAAGCACAATCTCACTCAGGCCCGTTATCTACCCTACCTAGATGTTAATGTTGACCCAGCTATTGTATCACCTTCTTGTATTTAATCTTGTATCTAAGATTAATTTATGGTCCTGGCAAAGTTCACAGCAACTCAATAAAATGTGTTTCCTTCCTGTTCTAGGAGTCTGACCTCCTTCTTACCAACATAATTAATAACAACTTTGTGTAAAGGTTTATACATTTGAAAATTTCAAATTAAGCATAACATCTTTTCAAGACAAGATGGAAATAGAATAATTTGCCTACCCAACAACCCCTTATTTTTTCAGGAATGTTACCTGAAACAAACTTTTTTGGGGAGGGGGAGTCATAAGATTAAGAGTGAAGCCATATGATTTAATATCATAATTAAATAAGGAATCCAAACACTATCATATTTGTTTAACTTCCTCGTTGATGATTTAACCTTTAATGTGTTCTTCGTTAACCCAACCTGATTGTAATATTTATTTAAAACTTTTATTGAGTAGGGGTTTTTATTCTGAAGAAATTTCCAAAGTCAAAGATTGACTTGTATTTCCATTGTGGTCTTAACATAATGTTATGAGAATTGAACTATAGATCAGCACTATAAAAGCCTGATGAGGCCACGCCTAACGATCTCAATCTTTAATATAATAACAGTACTGCTTTTGAAACTTTTAAAAATGTTAACATTGTTCAATTTTTTTATAGTGATAAATGCATAGAATTGAATTTTTGAAATCATTTAGCTTGATATTGCTTTAAGGAATTTTGTTGTTTTGGTTGTAAATAACTTTATGGGATTTGGAAATGTAAAGATAATAGTTTATAGCACCTCCTGTTATTTGTCCTTCAATAACTACACGGACACTTGACAAGAAAAATACTGTTGTTTACTTTCAATTCATCAAGGCCATCAAACATTTAGAATAAATTGCTTGCCATGTTTACAGCAGAACCAAGTGGCACAGCTTTGGAGATTGATGTCCACCGTGGCCTTGATAAAATAAACACTTTCTCAGATATAAATGAAATTCACAGACATTAAACTGTGTTTAATGGTTTCTGCTAGTGGCCTGTAGGAGGCTGAGGAACATTACAGCTAATTCTCCCCACATCAGTTCTGGTGATGACACATTACCAATGGGTCCTCAGGGAAAGGTGTCAACTGGTAACTAATTGGAAATCCTGGTGTTGAAACCCCCTTACTGACTCAGTGTTGGTGATGACCATAAGCCTTCTATTTTGGACCTTATTTAGGTGTCAAAAATGTGTTCAGACCTTCAGTGTCCCTTTGTTTTCTTAATAAGCCCTATCACCTTCCATTATTTACTAGTAATTACCTGTGGAAAGTATGGCAGATTTCCTCAACAGATCAGTCCCAGTCTGAGAGTCCAAGCCAAGCATGTTCTATTGTTACCATTTTTGTTCCCTCACCTTCCAGATCTGAATTTACCTGTAAAGGATTTGGCAGGTGTGCTCAAAGTGCTTTGGATAAATCAAACTCCCTCAAAATGTTGAGAGTTACTTCAACACAATTTAGTGCCAATTTCATGTTTGTTTGTATTTGATATATGTTCCATCAAATAGACATATGCTATATATACAATCTTTAAGAAAATGAGGGTCATATGAAATTTCCAACTTGACTGAGCATCATCTAGATTAACTCACCTCACTAAACGATGGCTATAGATCCCATGGAAACTCCACGTAAGAGGTGTCCCACAGATTTGCAGACTTGGGCAAAAAGAGCCAGGAAATATCATAGCTTCAGAGACTCCTGTAACCAACCAGGTATTTTGAAAAAATTAGTGTTTTCATATAAGTTAAGTTATAACAGGGGGTGGGGAGGGGGATAAGAATTACCTCAATTATATATGGTATCATAACGTACAATATTGATTTATTTTCACAATATCATTTATTGTACATGTGATAATGTAATGAAGAAATGTATTGATCTACATTAAAATTTTGATTTAATTATTTTATTTACAGTGAAATTACATGTATAATTGGTCCTTTTAGAATATTTTTTGTCAAGTTTTTTGAATGATTTCAGTATTTACTATTTGCTTAAAAAATATAGGTTACACTTAAAGATTTGAAATTGAACTGTTAGATTCATAAAAAAATAAATACATTAAAAACTTCTTCCTTCCTTTTAATTGAAATTTTGCAACTAGATTTGGCTATGGCCCTGTGACATCTAAAATCCTTAGGCATAATTTATACCAACTTTTCAATCAAAGGTATTCAAATCTCAGACCAATTACATTACAATTTGTTAATCCATTCAGCATCATAGAGCCTTAGTCAGCTGACTATAATGTAGCCTGGACACCTTGGACAACACTCGGACAACACTCGGCCTGGTACTGATACACCCCTAATTATGTCCACAACCAGTCCTAATCCCCCTCCATTGTGCTCATCAATTTCACTGAATGAGTTGGCTGGATGAAATTCTCATCAATTTTACTGAATGGGAAAGTTGTCTGATAAGCTCCGCTGACCAGGTCACACACACTCAGCACAAGGAAGCACTGAGGGTTCACCAGAAAATTAAACAAACTTACTTCATTTTTTTTAATGTATAAATATTAATTGTCTTTGTTGAACAGAAAAACAGGTTTTCCATCAGATATATATTTGAGAAGTATAAAGCTACATGTTGTGAATAATCTTTTAAACTTCAATTTTTAGCCCAACATCATCAGATAATGGGCTGTTCAAAAATCTTTTTGCAACCATGGTCCCTTGTCCATTGCAATTGTTAAGAGTTAAAAAGTGTTTCAAGGTGGAATAAATTAAACAGTTTTTGTTACTGCCATATGTCTTGAGAAGTACTGGATGTATATTTCTCAAATTCCATAGGCAGGTTCCCATTGGTTCCTGGTTGTCCTCTTGTGATTTTGGAACTGATCAGAAAAAAATGTCTAACAGATCTTGAGATGGCCATCTTAGATTTTGACAATGAAAATTTGTTACCATTATATCTTGAAAAGTACAGAATGGATCTTTCTCAAATCTCATATACAGATTTCCTTAGATAGCTTTATCCCGAGTTCTCTAAGTTGTACTCTTTTGATTTTGGGACTGATCTGAAAAAACTATAGCCGACAGAAGGCCATCTTGGATTTCAACAATGAAAAATTCTTACTGTTATATATTGGAGTATTGGATTGATCTTTCTCAAATTTGAAGGTCACCCTGGATTTTGAAATAATCAATTGTTGTTACGATTACTTAACAGATACTTGATGGATCATTCTCAAATTTTGCATGTAGATTTCCAGTCCCTTGTATTGTCTAACTTTTAAACTGATCTGAGAAACAATATGGCTGATCATGACATGCCACAATCTTGGATAAGATAGTTTAGGGCTATGAGAAATTTATTTGCTTTTTCTTCATGGAATTTTCAAATTTTATATAACAAATAAGAAAAAAGAAAAGAAATTATCAACCAAATGGATATCATCAATGGTGGGCACCAAGATCATTCTCGGATCTGTTGTAAAGTATAATCTATTCTCAGACAAAATTTGCTGGCCCTAATATAAAGCTGAGGGACATACAAATTTGTAAGTCTGCATGAACCCGATTTTTTTCCTTATATAATCTTTTATGGGAGTCTGGTGTAAAATTAAGTTGTCCGATATACAAAGTCCTGCCACAATTTTCATTCAAAGTAAAGTTGTCCTAATGAATATTTTTTTTATTAAATTACTAAATTTTATGGGTGTGTTTTTATAAGAACTTGTTTAAAACTCTTGGTTTCAAAATGTTTAACTTAATTAGACATTTTTTAATCTGAACTAATCAATCGCATATTTCATCAATATCAGAATATTTCTTTATAATGACTGTCATTTTGTTAGGCCAAATAAAAGAAAATAATGCAACATGATAGTTATATAAGATTTTTCCTCATATTTTCTAAAAAGTTTAACATTTGTACCCTTGAATGTTTTGTGTGTGCCCAATGTAATTGGTCGTAAACTGACCAATAAATAAATTGATAATGGAACAGGTAGACATGTTGATTTCACTTATCTTATAAAACTGTAATAAACACATTTAGAATGGCCTGGACACAACATAGAAATTGTTAAATGTTAACAATGCTAGAAAGGTTTCACAATGAACACCTATACAGGCTTGCTGGCTAGGTGCTAACAGGTGTGCTAAAATGAGGTTTGGGCCAGGTCATCTTGACCAGTTAGTTGTCACCAGGGATGTGAAATAACTGACCAGGCCATTGTGCCAAAGTGATAATAGACATCCTGGATGCCCCAAAACACAAGTGGACCCCCTATGAGGTTCACTCAGGAATTGACACCCTGATGTCAGTAATAAAGAGACCAGCAATAACTAACCCCTATAGCCCCCAGTGAACCAATCAGAAGCCATGCCCCACTACCACACTGAACCCCTAGTATCATAGCAGGCTTGTAAGGTTTCATTCAACTTCTAATGTAGCTTGTGGCATCATTAAGGTCAGACAATCTGTGTTTACACTTTATTTATATGAACACAAGATGTTTCCTGTTGATGTTCATGACTTCAACATGAGGACCGAGAGGAATTACTTCTTTTTCACATCGTTTGATGGCATATGCTTATGTGAGTATGCATATATGTACTACACTTCAATGTTTTTAAAGATGCTATGGGGAAAATTATCAAGAGATGGAGGGGGCTATTACATATTTTAATACAAGTAGTATAACTGAAATTCATAAATTATGTTTAAAAAAAATGACATATTTCTACAGACAAACCCACATGTACAAAATGTACTAGATGTATCATTTTGTATGGAGTTATATTGCATATAGATAAATATAAATTGTCAGATCTTCCATAAAAGTGTCAATATTTATAGCATTAGTAGTAATGGGAAGCATTGTGGTTCTCCAGAATACAAATGTCACATTAGAACAGGTGTCAGTTGTTGTGGAAGCCGCCCTGACTTTCTCAGCCCCAGGGGTCGGGCCGAACAGCCCAATGATGGATTAGGACATAATACTAGAGGATTAGAGGCCATCATACAAGGGGATTAGAGGCAATATTTTTTATACTTGTTAGGAGAGGAAAATTAACCTTATTGAAAAGATATGTTTTGACATGTGTCAACATCTGGTAATGATCTGTTTAAAATAGTATGCTCATCCCATGAATGATTATATTTCTAGTTTTTAGTCTGTAACAGGTCCAATTAAGTAAAACAAGTTCAAGAACAATATTTTATCAAGGTTAAAGAAAGTGTTCATCTTCATTGTAATGTTTGAGTTTCAAGGTGGATACTAATGTTAAAAGACATTTCAATTATTAATATGTAAAACCTATGTATGTAGTAATTTGCACTAAACTCCCACACAAGGGTTTTGTCACCGTAAGTAAGGGTTAGTCGGATTTCCTTATTTTGAATCCCAAACTATGAAAAGTACCTGTTTCTTTTATATCCCTTATGCCAGACTTAGTTCATAATAAAAAATGAAAAGCATGTTTTGACTGGCACAACCACACTCATGTTTCCTTTAAAGTGACATGCAACATATTTTGCTATTGTTAATTGAAAAGAAAACTTGTTCTCACATTGAAATTAGTTTTTAGAAAAATTAAAAATAAGAATATGATATAGAGCTCTCCTAAAGGATGTACTACAAAATGTTTATATTTTTCATTTAAATTTTTTCATTAAATTTGGTAAATAGTGCTTTTTCCAATAAATATCATCAGATTGCTAAACAGAGCATGCTTATGGATGGTTCTCTGTGTGGCTTATGTTGAAAAGGTTTTTTATTTTCATTTTTAACATGGGTCAATCCTGTTTGTTTGGTTGTGTAAGTGTTACTCCATTGTTACAAGGTGTTGTAACATAATACACAGATCTTATCTGCTACCTGTCCGGGCCCTATTATACCAGATCTACCAATCCTATTGTCTGAGACTTACAGCCATTATCACCTGGCCGCCCCTCCAGCTATATGTTCCGGTGTCCGTGCTAACACTTGGTCCATTGTTTTAACCCCTTGATTTTTATCTCAACACCTGTGATATCAGAGACATCATGACTTCCAGGCTTACACCCTACCTGGGTTCTGCCTTTTTTCTGTCACTAGTGTCAAATCTTTAACCCATGATGGGTATGGCAGGTCCAACTAGGATGTCCCAGTTCTTAGAATTATCTGAAGTCTTTGATTGATGGAGGGTTCTGGGGCAAGGCTCCTGGTCCTAGAACTATCTAGCACTTTCTAATCTCTTCCTCTTTTTGGCCTATGACAGTCTTGAAAGTCTGAACTCAGCATGACATTTGAATCCCCCAGATTAAAATGTCAGGGACAGTGGATACCTTATCAGAAATTTGAATTGTCTGCTAGTAATATCTCTATGGTACAGTTCAGAGAGCCTAGGTCTGCTGATTGTGTCAAGAACTAGATGGATTAGAAATTGATAGGGAAAGTAGTGGGACAAGACTTCTACTCAAGAAGTCTGATTAATATCATCTTAAATTTAATCCTTATTACTCCTTTTCAAGAAGTCTGAGACTCTGATTATGTTTTCCCTAAAATACAACCAGTAAAAGAATGTTTAGGTCAAGGTGAATGGATTTATCTAGAGATCCCAGGTCACACCAAATTAATGAATTGTAATATATAAATCTTCAGTCCAAGCTGTGAGATAAATATCTATGTCTAAATTTGTGTCAGTTAAAACAATTTGTTTTAATCAATTTAGCATTAAGCTGTAAATGAATGCTTTAAATAAATAGTAATCTGTATAATGCTGTGGCAGTCTACATCCCTCACTGTCATACAGACAGACTGCTTATCTATGAAATAGCGTGACTATTAATTAAGAAGACTGTTTATTTTTAAGAGAATAACTTGACATGTGTTGATGTTTAGAAAATCTAGAAGACATTGGCAATACTAACAAACTGGTGAATGATGAATCAATAATAAGATTCCTCCGGTTTATGGCTCCTCATATCAGAAGTCAAGTACTTCACATTAATAGTGGGGTCCTAGCCTACTAAATGGCCCTTAGGGACCAGGCCACCATTAATAACAGGGTCCCCTGTTGGGGGACTGGGTGGTCAACATTTATGGTTAGAGTTTGGGTGCTAACCAGAGACTTCCTCTGTCCTAATGACACAGTAATGACCTTTATCTTGGACTGTCCACTGTCCAGTTTGCTCCAGCCACTAATTGACAATCAACCAGTCTATACAGGTTGTAGCTTGTGACCATTGTCCATGGAAAGTGAGAAAAAGTGAAATTAGATAAAAGATTGGGGGCATTGTCTTTTTAGGGGGGTTGGTTTGTTATTGCTTGACCACACCTGTGTGTGTCCAGAACAATATTGTTGTTGAATTGGCTTTTGAGAAAAAATCTGACATCTTGTTTTTACAAGGAACTGAGTATACAAATATTCACAAAACTGCTACCATAGTAGTTGTAAGCTAACTGATAGGTGATTTCAAGCTTGTGCTCAGCAGGCTTGGGGAATCAACATTTTCCAGGTAGAACAAAAGTTTAAGAAGTACAAACAATAACCTTGCAAGGTTTGTTTGCAGTTGTTGGCCTAAACATTACATATGGTGGTACTTATGTAAAAAAGAACAACACACAACAGAAGTCTTGTTTATTTTAAAATATAAAGAGCCACTCCAATGTAAATATGGACTGAAAGGAAATGGGCTTTTTCATGGGAAATGTAAGAAAAACAATCTAATGCATTGTTAAATACCACATGTTTTATTGTATATAAAAGTTGACAAAATTCCAAACAACACATGTTTAATTGTGTAGATAGTTGACAAATCTCAACATAACCACATGTTTTTATTGTATGAAAAATTCTATATATTGTTAAGAGTGTTACAGAGTCAATACTGTATGAATGTCATATTATATGCCACCATTGCCAGATGCTGGGTGAATGTTATCTTTAGAAATATTAGGAAGACATTTGGTCTTATTTGTTCTTTCTATTTAAATTTCATGTACATGAATGTATAGATCTACATGTCATTTCCATAAAAAAAAAACATTTTGGGGTAATTTCAATTAATAAGTTTAAAGGGCAAAATATTTTTGCAACATATTGTTACATGCCATTGTTTAAAGTCATCTAATTTTGACACTTTTTCCTATAAATGGTAATTGACCATAGAAAATGTCTACTTCCTTACATAACATTATGTATAGATTTATATAGAACAGCAGGTGCTGTTGATTCCTGATGTTAGGTATTGTGATATTAGTGACTTCTGTTGAACAAATGTCTGTTTTTGGCACCTAGAGAATTCCTAATAAAGTATATTCACGCCTCCTGATATTACTGAGGTCCCCATCCAGATCAGCAGGGTGCTTCCTGTACAGAAATCACGAATGTGTGAAATGTTTTCTCAAACATGATTTCAATATTTCTAGTTCATTAGTCATAGTTTTCTATGAATTGACAGACTTTCACCAAGGACACCATAAAAGTTGGTACTCGTAAGGGTGTAATATTTAATAATTAGCTGTAATTGTTAGTACATCAAATTAAAAACTTGTTAAGTTTAATATAAACAGATTTCTTTGTTAAATCAACAGGAATTCAGGTAACGAATAGCTTTTTTGTAAATGAACCCTTCATGTAATTTTAATTCATAGACATGTAAATTCCTGATAGGTGCTATTATTTGATAAGTTGAATTTCCTACGGAGACTACACATTAATATGTTAAGGTATGAAACTGCGTTTACCAGGACACTTTCAGGTAAGGCAATGGTATAGATACCAGTAAAGTAACTTCCATTTTTATATTGCATCAAATGTTACTGGGGACATATTTATTTTGGGGGACTCAAATTTTAGCTCATAACCACATTAAACAGATAATAATGATTAGGAATTAGGAACTTGGAGAATAACACAGTTTATCTTTTGTTTAAAGTTTGCTGGTGTTGTGCCTTGAGCTTTTTATCTTCTTAATATTATCCATTTATCATGATGGAGCAGAAGGCAGTTAAGGAGGGAGATTTAGGTTACTTTGATTATTACATTGTTAAGTAACTGGAAAAAACGTCATTGTCAGGGATTATATTATGGAGAAAAGGTTACTTTGATTATTACCTTGTTAAGTAACTGGAAAAAAAGACATTGTCAGGGATTATATTATGGAGAAAAGGTTACTTTGATTAAAACCTTGTTAAGTAACTGGAAAAAAGTCATTGTCAGGGATTATATTATGGAGAAAAGTGTTGTATTGTGGAGACTAAAGGAATAAGTATTTCTACTTTCAGCCAAGTCATTGTGTCAGTATTTATAGAATCAGTAGTCTAGACAAGTGATCTGTAGTTGTAAACTTGAGTCTTATCCAGGAGAAGATGATATACAGGAGGGGGGAGTCACACTGACAATGAAACAATTCAGAGCTAGATGCAATAAATCCTATTTTCAAAGTCAACTAGTTTATCAGGTTAGTTGATCTGATAATTCAGCATAATGGTTGTCATTCATGTAGAAAATCCTGTTTTTATTGACAAAAAACAATGTCAGGTACAACAAAACATAGGTAAAAGATGAAAGTGGGGTCTCCGATTGATTTTTCTATCTCACAACAGGAGATACTGGATTTTAACTATAATCATCATGATTTTATGACTTCTGAGTTGCTGGTTGACTTTGAAGTCCTACCCAGAGTCCCGGGGCCTTGCACTGTTTAGATAGGCCTCCTTGAGATTTGCCATGCTTCAACAGTTCCTTGGAGACATAATGTCCATTTTTAGTGACCACAGGCCTGAGGATATAGAAAAACATTGCAGAGCAGGTATTGGGTTGTGAGCTGACCACTAAATAAGCAATGGTCAGGATTTTAGCCTCGGGCATCCTCAGTTAGGTAATGCTTTGTTTGACCAGTAGGTTGGGTTGGAGTTTTTTTATCAAGATTTTATAAAAACCTGTCCACTCCTGGAAAGTATCATCAGAGTGCTAAAAGTTCTCGGTTGATACAGGGGTGAAGTTTCTGGACAGTGTTTCTATAAGGAGTAAGCACCAAGAATTGGACAGGTGTTCCTCACTGGGACCAACCTTCCTTACATAGCACTAGCCAAGCATTTCAGGAGCTTGTTTGATCAGCTGAAAACTCACTTGTGACATTTTGTTGAGACAGTGCTTCATTCCTCTGTGATAGCTCAAAGCCTCCAGTTGTGCAAAACTTTGGATTTATTCACCCGAGTGGAAATGATCTGAACACTTTGGATTTTAAACTCAACTGATTTGGATGTACAATGGAAGTGAACAAGAAAAAAGTGCTGATGGTTTTGCCACAGAGCAGGACAAAGCCTGATTTACATTATATGTCGTCGTTTTCGGACATTTTATCTCCATATTCTGACATAATGTCGCCATGTGCGGGATTCCACACTCCAGTGTTTCCGAAAACTCCAACAAGAAGCATTCTGTGTGAGTTATATTAGTTTTTAACCAGAAGGGGAAATATATATCTTAATTGTTTTGAAATCGTTAATCTAAAGTGATGCTTAAGTTATGTATGATTTAGAATGGATAACTTGAAACTGTTTTAATGAATGTTACTAAAAGTTTGTATTCATATAGATATACCTTTTACTGCAAAATTAATGTTGGCAGGATAATGCTTTATTGCATGGGGCCGCTGCGGCTGAGTGGTTAAGGTGTTCCAACATTCTGCCACCTGTGGGTTGCGAGTTCGAAACCCATGTGGGGCAGTTGCCAGGTACTGACCGTATGTCGGTGGTTTTTCTCCCGGTATTCCGGCTTTCCTTCACCTCCAAAACCTGGCACATCCATAAATGACCCTGGTTGTTAATAGGACGTAAAACAAAATAAACCAAAAGCTTAATTGGCCTACTAACGAAGCTACATGATGTAATGTTGTACTCTGGTCTTCAAGGATGCAGGGCCTTGGCGTACAATACACCAGTTTTGGAGAAGGTGATGGGCTCACTTGATAAATCATCAATTATTGTTGAAATCAATTCATGGGACCTTCCCAATAATTGATAATCATTATCATTGGCTTGTTACGGAACACAAGTTTTAGAGTATACAAAATGAAGAATGCATTGAAAGTCTTTCACTCATTCAACCCTAAAATTTCATCAGGAACTATTCCATCCTTTTAATTGGAAGAGTTTAAATGTGCCTTGGGCAGATATGTTAATTTTATTGTGCGATTGATGATAATCTTGAATATGAAAACATCCTTAGAAGTGGCTTCTTGGATACTTTCATAAAAAAAAACTACTTCCAGTTACAAACTCATTATGGATTATGATTTGTTAGTGATTGCCCGCTCTGCTTATTAAGGTATAGTTATCAAACATCTTCCAATTGGTGTAAACTTGTCACTTCATTTGGTATTCTGAGTCCCATAAAATGATATAATTATGTTACGGCCATTTATTTATCATGATTTACCTATCACTGCCATACAGGTACAAGTTTATGCTTCTCCGTGACAAGTCTTTAGGCAATTTCAAATATTGAAAGTTCATGTAGAGTAGGTAGTACAGGTTTAATACAGAAAGCTTGGACATGTTCAATCTGTCACTCTCAAGACTTTCCATCAAATTTATCAAGATAAACAAAATTACATAAGGCGGTGGAAAAAGTTGAATGTGACATATTGTCCTTGCTGGTCAAGACATTGATTCTGTTTGCTCATATGTAGCCAGGAGCCAGACAAGTGTGGTCCCAGGGCTTACAGTGGACAGTGGGCAGGGCTGTGGTCATTCATCAGCCTGACAGGAACATGTAATATGATTACTGACCGTGACAGTCGCTATTCATGGTCAGTGAATCCCTCTGGCCTAATTAATGTGGCTGAGGCCCGGCTAGCCCACCACTCTTACAAAATCGCTGTGTAATTCTGGAAAATCTTTATTTAATGGGGCCAATCATTCATCACCTGATTTAAAAATGAACAATTTTCAAAACATCAGGGTTTGGGGAGAGATTACTATTTATAGAATTTCAAGGTTAAATAGAAAATAATTGCTTTGAAAAATTGATGAACGTTAAATTGACATAAATAGCCATTATAGTTTAAAGAAAATATTAATAATAAAACGACACAAAAGATGGATAAAGAAAATTGGCAGCTTCTTCCTGAATACTTGATAAACCTGAAGACCCTTTAAATCACCAAAGCCCTGAGACTTGTTCTGCTTCAGATTATAATTATTAAATGACAATGAAGAGTAACATTGGTGAATCTAGAAAAGTTCGCCAATGTGACAAATGATGTTCCGAATTATGTCAGTACAGTCACAGTATTTGTAAGTGGAGTTATTGATTATCTCTGGGAAAGATGTAATATTGATGACTCGTATTTGTTATGCTTAAATAGATATTAATGTACCATCTGCTGAATCAAAGGACTCTGAACCTTCCAGCTGTCCAATGCAGACTTGGACAGTTCACCCGTTAAATAATTTGATCAAGTCACCCTTTCTCTGTAGTATTAGATACAGTTCATGTACCCTGTCTATATATCCAGATAGACAGGTGTCCATTATGTATCTTTATTCATACAAGAATTTGGCTTTCATCTATAGCTCCACCAATTATATCTGTGATGATTTTCATTACACTCAGTCTCCCTCAACAAAAGGTTTTCTCACTTGAAAATCAATAATTATAGATTTTATTGGGCTGGCTTTGAACACACACAGTTTGGAGGACCTGTCTTTGTACGGTAGTTATAGGTCGTCAGTGGGGGACGATGGACCTAGCCTGGCTTTACTCTTATAACGATAAGTGTTGGTGTTCTCATACAGGTTTGTTGCTTAGAATGATAAATGGACAGATTTGGTAATCATGTGTAGATGTTCTGGTTATTTAGATGTTTTAAACAAAAAGGAGAAATTTGTTTTATGTTAAATGCCTAGGTAGATAGTTGTCTGTTCTGCTACTTTTGTGTTTCTAAACATGTACTACCATGCAGTACCCTATTTATGAGTAATCTGTTTATTATAATGAATGATCACCTGAGACTCAATTAGATTTGTTTCAATTAATGAAAGTTGGTAAAAAGACACTTTTTGATGAATTAATATTTTACTCATTCACCCCTGAAGACATTTGAACTCTTTTAATTCAAAGGATGGAGTAGTTCATTATGAAATATCAAGGGTGGCTGAGTTAATGTCAACATGAACAGATAAAATGTTATAGGTAATGTGTTTCCCCGTCTTAAGTGTAAAGTAAACTTAAAATGGATTAGATACACTTGTCCTCCATGACATGATCAGTAATTAAAGGGAACTGCCTCCCACAAGATAAAATGTCCAACACTGGACAAAGATGTAATCTCTAACTTGGCTAGAAATGACCATGAAATTAACATGTTCCTGATAATAGTGGCTGTCTACTTGGTCTCTGATGTATCCTGTAGATAAAAGGGCACTGGTCAAATTCTGACCACCCTAGAACATGCATTTATCCTTGGGCCATCTGCAATGGTCAGTCTTTGTTTACTGTGTAATTTTGTTCATTGAGAGGGTTGGTCCTCAAAGAGGCCCAGTCTATCTGGTGCTCACATCTAGTGGTCAAACCTGTGTAATTATGTTAGTCAGAGCAGAGAGATATGGAACAGGATCAGGTTCTAACCCCCTGGTCATTTCTTTTGTCCAGCTGGTCAGTTCTGAGCAGACCTAGTAATGAACTGGCTGTAAAACAGGTCTTTATTGACATCTGGGGTGAGGAAAAGGTTCTTAAAACTTAGATTGTCTCGATTTGGCTTGTTGTTTCCTAAATACCAGTTCTGGTTAAGTCTACATAAATTTCATCACAAACTAGCATCAACCATGGTTTATAGTTTGTGTGGTGCATCTATTTGCATTTCAAAGAAAGTTCAGAAAATATTTCCTGACCAGAAATGGGTCTTTGTAAATGATTCAGGAATTGCTTTTGAAATAAATGACCTTTTAAGTGTATTAAAAGTATTCAGCACATTATCTCTATTTTAAATAAAGATATAAGGTGGATAGTCTTGTTAACTACATTGCTGTCAACTACATCATAATGTGAAAAATACATCTTTAAACATCTACTTGATTCTTAAACACTTTTCGGAATTAAATAAACTTGAAAATGAATTAAAATATTGTCCTGTAAATGGTATTGTACATCTTCTTTAGCGACTTTGAAATCTTTTGACACCAGTTTGCAAAGTTTGAATTTGTGTCACTTTTATATTGAAAGATGATTACGGAGGCTGAATTCATACATCTTAGTCAAATCTGGTAGATGGATTAGCAGTCATGTAATCATAGTGTGGTACCTTACATGTCTGTGTAATCATAGTGTGGTACCTTACATGTCTGTGTAATCATAGTGTGGTACCTTACATGTCTGTGTAATCATAGTGTGGTACCTTACATGTCTGTGTAATCATAGTGTGGTACCTTACATGTCTGTGTAATCATAGTGTGGTACCTTACATGTCTGTGTAATCATAGTGTGGTACCTTACATGTCTGTGTAATCATAGTGTGGTACCTTACATGTCTGTGTAATCATAGTGTGGTACCTTACATGTCTGTGTAATCATAGTGTGGTACCTTACATGTCTGTGTAATCATAGTGTGGTACCTTACATGTCTGTGTAATCATAGTGTGGTACCTTACATGTCTGTGTAATCATAGTGTGGTACCTTACATGTCTGTGTAATCATAGTGTGGTACCTTACATGTCTGTGTAATCATAGTGTGGTACCTTACATGTCTGTGTAATCATAGTGTGGTACCTTACATGTCTGTACCCCATTAAGTGGATGAGATAGTGTGAGCATGTTATCTGTAGAATCATGTGGTGCTGTATCACTATACTCATTAGCACTAGATGTAGCAGCATCATTACATCATAACCCTGACCTGGTCCTTACTGGTGCCCAGGGTCATAGGTTCCCTGACCCCCTCTTTACCATGCCTGTGGTCAAGGGTCATCTTATCACTGCAGCCTTTTCCAATCTCTTCTGTCTGATAGGAAGTGATGATACAGAAACTTTTATCACCCTTTTCACACGGTATCTTTACCCTACCATTTTACTGTCTGATAGAAAGTGATGAGGAGGACACTTTTATCACCCCCCTCACACTCTATCCTTACCCTACCATTATACTGTCAGGTAGGTAGTGATGTACAGGAATCATATGACACTTTCAAAGGCAATCTTGATATTTCTGTGCCATCAGCTTGTTCTGACAAAGACAGTGAAATTCAAAGAAAGGCTTTAGATTGGTTGGAAAATGCCTTATTACATGTATAAATGCATGTTGGTATTTTTTTCTCAGCTGGTTTATTCTTGTTGCTTAAAATGTTAGTTAAACATGTTTATTATTTAGGATAATACACAGTAAATTCTGACGGAAAAAGTTTCTTAACTTTTAAGTCATTAAGTTACGTGTTTGCAGGGACTTTTTTTTTTTTGCACCAAAAAAAAGAAGGGTAACTTAGATGAATAAAGAAATAAAGATGAATATTAATAAAAGATAAACAAAGTTTTATATATCATAATTTGTGGTTTTTATGTGTTCACAGCTTATGACATGTCGACTCCAATCGTGCGCCGTCGCCAGTCCGAGGCTGAGAAGAATGTCAACCGTCTCCGAAACTGTATGCCAGAAAAATTCTCTACCCTAGTCAAGATGCATCTGTCCTTTCTGCTTGATCTGGACGGCACCAAGCTGGAAGAAATGTTTCTGGAAACTAACGAAAAGCACGAGGTCACTAAACGAAAGCCTTCCACACCCTTCTCAAAGAAAAAAGGTAGAGTTGAATCTAAATTTATATATATATCTCTTTGTGAACAGATTTTCTAATAAAAGAAATGCTCTTATTTAAGTAGAGAAATGTTTTTTAAGAATACAAATCGTTTTTTGGAAGAAAATGAGGAAAACTAAAAAAAGAAAATTTATCTGCATCTGTTACGTTTGTCTTTTTTTTTGTTAACTAATTTTCAATTGATATTTATTTACAGAAAAGCAGCTACCCCAACCAAACCTTTTTGGTGCATCCTTAACCCAGGAAAATGTATCACAGATATACCAGCTCATCGACTTTCTCGGCAGGCCAGACAGTACGTAGTGTTTAAAATAAAGGCTACAAGAAATTCACCTCAAAATCTAGTTATTCATGTATATATACATGTAGTGTAAGTGTTCATTGGAAAAACAAATGACTACTTGAAGAGTCTGAAGAGCCAAGGGCAAAAGTTAATTAAGCAAACTATCCACATATATACAGAATTTGGTTTCAAGAAAGTAATGAAATTGTTCTACTTGTTCTTTACTGATAATTATGTCTGGATCATCAGGATACAAATTGTATCTGAATTTCAAAAACAATAAAATTTTGAATTGTAATTTTAGATATCAGAACAGAAGGGTTGTTCAGGAAGACCGGGAATTTTGCGCGTCAAAGACTTTTAAAGGAGTGGCTTATCAGTGGTACTGATCTTGGTTTGGATCATGGCACGTTCTCACCGCACGACTGTGCCACAGTTCTGAAGAACTTCCTCGGGGAGCTTCCAGAACCGCTCCTGACAGAGAAACACTACCAGGCACATCTCCAAGTAGCCAGTAAGTACTGTCTCTGGTCAAAATGGCAATGAAATAATACACTGATAGTACTGTAATTCACTAAAAGAAATGACAAATTATACACTGTGATAGTACTGTAATTCACTAAAAGCAATGACAAATTTTACCCTGCTTAGGTACAATGACTCAAATTTCTCTGAATTTTACAGCTTACTGGCAATTAAAAAAAATTATGATGAATCGATTAGTTTAAATGCATGAACAGTTTGCTGTTTTTACATCTGTGTAATTTTCCTTCTTCAGACATGGGCAAGTCTCCCGTACTAGAGAAGGAGAAGCTACGTGCCCGCAGTAAACAGATCAAGACACTACAGTTACTGTTCCTGCTTCTGCCGCGTAACAATGTGCTGCTCCTGGAGTGTCTCATCGACCTGTTACATCGCGTGACGAAGGTGTCCGAGAACATGATGACAGCATCGTCTCTAGGCACTGTGTTCGCACCCCACCTCCTCTGTCCAAGAAAGGTACGTCTGATTGCAGATCATTATCAGAACTGTAATTTTCTGGACGTTCCTGTGTTTATTTCCTAGATATAACATCTTGAACAAGCATTTTTTGAATGAAAAATAATGGCGCAAGAAAAACGCCTATAATAATATTTATTGTTCCAATTACCATAATTATTTCATGTTGGGAACACCAAACATAAGACTTTGAAAAGAAAGTTCTAAACAATTCAGCATGTTGATAATTAAATGAGATTAATTGATGAGTTTTCTCAATTAAATTTTGTACTAGGTGTACAGACGATGTTTTTGATACAAGATGTAGCTTTGAATCATTATAGTCAACATTTCTCGTTTTCCATGAACAGCTGTCCCCGGAGGAACTGCAGAATATCTCTCCTGTCATCACACAAGCTGCTTCCTTTATGATTGAGTGCGGCACACAGATATTCAAAGTCCCCAGAGAGCTTGCAGCAGATATTGCCAACTTCTGGCGGGAGATGGAGGATCCAAACAAGCATATCTTTGACCCAGTTGAAGAGCAGGAGAACACACACACCAACCTCTCAAGTGCTAAGAAAAAGTATGGCAGTACCCAGGCTATCAACACGGTCATCACATTTGCGGAAAGGAAGTCATCAAGTGATTCTGACACCAATCAGGACACACAGGTGGCACTCGCGCAGCTTTACGCTCATGTACAGAGCATGCCTGATTCCTCTAAAAAGAAAAAGCTTTTGAAGCAGGTAAGACTGGAACAATTTCTATTTTTATAACTTTCTGAATGTTTAATTAAAGTGCTTATAGTGGACAATAATGATTTCGATAAGAAATTGACAGCTTGTTAACATTTTCAAATTCTGAATCCTGCAAAATTTGGAAAAAAATTTTAAATCTTTATTGTAACAGCTATATGTTAACTGTTTCAAATTTCAATTCCAAATGCCAGGAAAGAAATTTAATGAAAAAAAATTAGATGTGGTCAGTGTTAGTAGATTTAAGTTTTCTCCGTGGTTTTCATGTAGGCATAATTGTCTTTTGCAGTTCAACCGAGCTTCACAGACACAAAGCACTGCTAACACACAATCTGCCACTAAATCAAAACACACACGGAGCCGGACGTTTGGCTCACAGATAAAGAAACACTTCCCTAGCTTCCACAAGCATAAGCGACAGGGTACCAGTGAGACAGCAACCTTGACCTCCGACCTTCCTTGGTCCATGACCTCTACCATCAACATCGACCAAATGGACGACAGTGTATTTGGTACACCCAACAATCAGAAAACAAGAAAATCGGTAATTATTTTAAACATGAAATACTGTATTATATCCTAGAATCATGTACAGGAACCATCTTCTTACACATATAAGCTGTATTCTAATATATGTTCCATTGTATAAAGCACGGCCATATTAATGTTCATGTGTGACCTAATTTGTTTATTGATATTTGTTACAAAGAAAATATTGAAAAGATGTTTTTCTTATAAAATATACCAGATATATTTCTGAGGAAATTTTTGTTTCTTGCAATCTTTTTAACATACTTTAAAATACAAGATCGCATTAAAAAAACAAAACATTTTTTCTTTCTTAGTTTAATAATGGCAGCCCTGCAGTCCATATAGTTGACATGAAGAAGTCTCCCGAAACCCACCGCCGACCCAGGAAGAGGTTGAGTAGTGAGGGCAGTGACGGAAGCATCCCAGACAAACGTCCCACCCCGGACATGTTGCCGTCCACGGAAAACGAGATTGATTACATCATCAAAAAACACCCAGAGAGGCGGATGTGTCCCTGCTCTACACCCGACCGTGTCAGCAAACCTATCGCCATGGTTTCTCCTATTACACATTCACCAATCTCACAGTCCGTCAAAAAAGTTCCCCCTATGATGCAGGTAACTAACTAATAGCTTTTCTTTGAAAGCATATGCTCTATCCTTTTAAATGAAATAAGTTTGAAATAATGAATATTTATACATCAACAGAAAGAAGTTGATTAGAAAATCTTAAGATATGAATTGACAAAACAATGAATAATAATAATATTAAACTTTATTTTCTGAGGATAAAATACATGTTTAGCCAAAGGCTAATCTTCCACATGGTCCTCTTGTTAGTAAAACGCATGGTGTTAGTTAATTAACAGCTGAAGTAAAGTCATATCACAGTTTAAGTAATTATTGTAGTAGTGTTTTTGTTAATTCATGTTAAGGATGTGATATTCATTCGTCATTAATATTTACCTATTTTGTTATTTCAGAAAAATGCAATGACGCCCAGATCACGAGCACCTTTGTTGTTATTGCAGTCCCCAAATCTAACCTCACGGGAAAGTTTGCTGTGAAAAAAAAACTTCCAAGGATTTATCTCTGGACTTGCCTTTCTCGCGATTGGGACTGGTCTACTGCTTCATGTATAGACAAAAAATACTGCATCAGTGCTAGCAGAAGCTGGTCAATCTGGTCAAGGGAGATAACTCTAGAGACAATAGTGCTGTTAAGATTTGAGCCCTGTTTGAGATAAAAGTGCTGTTAAGGGTTTTGTAATCACGATATTATGTAATTATGTGTTAATGATATTTGTAAATTGAGGTGTACAGAAGAGTTTGTTTAGCCTGTATATAGACAGGTGTATAGATTATGGCGCCTAGCGTTTAAGCATTTCAAAAGTAAGAAATAAAGAATTATATATAGATTTGTATATGTTAATGGCTAATTTCCACAGTAAATATTTCCAATACTGCATATACGAAAAATATTTCATATGTAAACAAATACATTGCAACCAAATTTGGCCCTGGTGCCTGGAAAATGTGATTATTTTTAAGGATTTTTTTAAGTATATAAAGATCAACAATATATTTTGACTTAGGTACAGGAAAAGAAGCTGCTGATGTGTTATAATTACTGTGGAAATTCATCGTTTCTGTTGTGATTTGCTTCATGTGATATAACTAGATTTTTATTTTGCCTAAGCTTAGTAAATAGAGGCTTGCCCTGGTAATATAAGTTATTTTGTTTCTGACAAAAAAAGGCTCATACAAATGTGTTTCTTGATGTGTATATCAAAACACCTAAAACTTATTATTATACATTCAGAAAATTACATTTAGCTACTTTCAGTCTTTGTTTTCCTAAATTAAGATTTATAGTTAGAATTGAATGTAGTTTTATTTCAGGTGTTGTAGATACCGACACTTATTAGTGCTGTGTAACAGAGTCAGTAACTGTAGAAATATGTACATGCCTGTGTCTTGCTGCCAGTAAATCTACCATACAGTAACTGTAGAAATATGTACATGTCTGTGTCTTGCTGCCAGTAAATCTACCGTACAGTAACTGTAGAAATATGTACATGCCTGTGTCTTGCTGCCAGTGAATATGTATCTGTATAAACTGTATATCCTACATATAATCAGGGGGGAAATAGGTTTAAAGTAATTTACACAATAACTGTTTGACACAATTCTTTGTTAATAACAGTTTGTTTAAATTAAAAACCATATTCAAGTTTAAGGAAAATGGTAAATGCCATAGTCATGATTTTGTTCGAGGAACTGAACACTTTGTGTTCAGTTTACAATAAGAATATGATTATAGGTTAAAACAATGATAGGTAATAATAATTGTATTGTTCAAAACTATAACCTCAAAATATTTATGGAAGAGTTAATACTGCATACAAAGAAATAAAAGGACATTATTATTTTCTTTACATTAGCTTCTAAATTCATTAAAGATTTATATGAGATTGTAATTAAAAAAAAATTGCATAATTTTCAAAAATTTACTTTTCAAGCTGTTTATATAAGACTAGATAATTGCTGGATTTTTTTTTCACATTGGTGCCATTCTGGAAAAGAGTATAGAGTAGCTTTTAAGAAACCAGAAATGTTTATATGTATAAATATTTACTAATAGTTTAAGGGTAATTGTACAGATATACTCAACAACCATAGGCTAGGTATTTAAACACAGTACTTCATATCAAATACTCAAGGTCTAGTCAAAAGCTCTAAAGAGACACACCTTCTTTATCTTTCTTACTCCTTCTTCCTCTTCCTTTCTCTATTGCTGTTATCCTTCATTCCTTCTTAATACTTTTACTTTTTTTTCAAATACAGTTGTCATTGCGTTTACTGTTATCAAACAGCATTGTACTTATTAATACAAGTGTATTAAAAAATCTTAAAATTTATTTCTGTGCTTTTGCTTTATTCCTGTATATGAACCATATACTTTATTACTTTCTAGCTCACTGTAAAAGTGACAAGAACTGTAAACAATAGACCTGATTTTAATATGAATTGTTATAATCCAACAATTTCTTAAGTAAAACTCCTTGTAGTTTAAATGCTGGTGATCTTTTACCCTGTGAACTGGATTTATACTTTTATGTAGTGTTTGTCTGGCATCAGCAGTATTAAACAGACTCCTTTGAATAACCTAAAGCCTACACCCAGATTATTCATGGTTCTTACAGAAGATGAAAAGTGCTTGAATTGGGGTCAGTGCTCAAATTAGCTCACAAATGCTTGAATTTATACTTACTAGCTGTAAACATGCCAATTTCTTTTTTTAAGATTTATTTAAAAAAAAAATCAAATAACATTTTTAGCTCACCTGGACCGAAGGTCCGGTGAGCTTATGCCATGGCGCAGCGTCCGTCGTCCGTCCGTCGTCTGTCAACATTTTCTTCAAATCGCTACTAGTCAAAAAGTCCTTATTGGATTTTAACCAAATTTGGTCAGAAACATCCTTGGGGAAGGGGAACAGATTTTGCATAAATGGTGACTCGGACCCCAAAGGGGCCAGATAGGGGAAATAGAGGTAATTCCTTTAAATCTCTTCTTGTCAAAAAGTCCTGATTGGATTTTGGCCAAATTAAGTCAGAAACATCCTTGGGCGAAGGAGAACAGATTGCATAAATGGTGACTCTGACCCCTAAGGGCCCAGAGGGGCGGGGCCCAATAAGGGAAATAGAGGTAATTCCTTTAAATCTCTTCTTGTCAAAAAGTCCTGATTGGATTTTGGCCAAATTTAGTCAGAAACATCGTTGAGGGAAGGGGAACAGATTTTGCATTAATGGTGACTCGGACCCCAAAGGGGCCAGAGGGGCGGGGCCAAATATGGAAAATAGAGGTAATTCCTTTAAATCTCTTCTTGTCAAAAAGTCCTGATTGGATTTTGGCCAAATTTAGTCAGAAACATCGTTGGGGGAAGGGGAACAGATTTTGCATAGATGGTGACTCTGACCCCTAAGGGCCCAGAGGGGCTGGGCCCAATATGGGAAATAGAGGTAATTCTTTAAATCTCTTCTCGTCAAAAAGTCCTGGTTTGATTTTGGCCAAATTTAGTCAGAAACATCGTTGAGGGAAGGGGAACAGATTTTGCATAAATGGTGACTCTGACCCCTAAGGGGCCAGAGGGACATGGCCCAATAAGGAAAATAGAGGTAATTCCTTTAAATCTGTTCTTGTCATAAAGTTATGAATAGATTTTGTCCAGGTTTGGTCAAAAACATCCTTTGGGGAAGGGGAACAGATTTTGCATAAATGGTGACTCTGACACCCAAAGGGCCCAATATGGAAAATAGAGGTAATTCCTTTAAATCTCTTCTTGTCTTAAAGTTATGAATAGATTTTGTCCAAATTTGGTCAGAAACATCGTTGGGGGAAGAGGAACATATTTTGCATAAATGGTGACTCTGACCCCTAAGGGGCTATTTTGGCACTTAAGGGTTACAAGTCAGAGATTAATTCCAGGTGAGCGATGCAGGCCCATTGGGCCTCTTGTTTTTTTTAAGATTAATGTTGTCGATTATACCCTTTTTCCTTTGGACAAAAAAATATACCTTGAAAATTGACAAAAAGTGCTTGAATTTTGGTATGAAAAATCTGTACGAACCATGTTATTGATAACCAAGACACTTGGCATGTTAAAGATATCAAGTATGATCAAAGAAATTGCCTTGACCCACTTTCATCACAGATATTTAGAAGAACTTATGAATAGCAAAGAGTCCTGGGGGAAAGGGAACAGATTTTGCATAAATGGTGACACTGACACCCAAGGGGCCAGAAGGGCAGGGCCCAATAGGGAAAATAGAGGTAATTCCTTTAAATCTCTTCTTGTCAAAAAGTCCTGATTGGATTTTGACCAAATTTAGTCAGAAACATCGTTTGGGGAAGGGGAACAGATTTTGCATAAATTGTGACTCTAACCCCTAAGGGCCCAGAGGGACGGGGCCCAATAGGGGAAAAAGAGGTAATTCCTTTAAATCTCTTCTTGTCATAAAGTTATGAATGGATTTGGCCCAAATTCGGTCAGAAACATCCTTAGTGGAAGGGGAACAGATTTTGCATAAATGGTGACTCTGACCCCTAAGGGGCCAGAGGGGCGTGGCCCAATAAGGGAAATAGAGGTAATTCCTTTAAATCTCTTCTTGTCATAAAGTTATGAATAGATTTTGTCCAAATTTGGTCAGAAACATCGTTGGGGGAAGGGGAACAGATTTTGCATAAATGGTGACACTGACACCCAAGGGGCCAGAGGGGCGGGGCCAAATAGTGAAAATAGAGGTAATTCCTTTAAATCTCTTCTTGTCAAAAAGTCCTGATTGGACTTTGACCAAATAAGGTCAGAAACATCTTTTGGGGAAGAGGAACAGATTTTGCATAAATGGTGACTCGGACCCCAAAGCTGCCAGAGGGGCGGGGCCCAATAAGGGAAATAGAGGTAATTCCTTTAAGTCTCTCTTGTAATAAAGTTATGAATAGATTTTGTTCAAATTTGGTCAGAAACATCGTTGGGGGAAGGGGAACAGATTTTGCATAAATGGTGAATCTGAACCCTAAGGGCCCAGAGGCATGGGGCAAATTAGGTGAAATACAGGTAATTCTTTTAAAATTTCTTCTTGTCATAAAGTTATGAATGGATTTGGCCCAAATTTGGTGAGAAACATTCTTGGGGGAAGGGGAACAAATTTTGCATAAATGGTGACTCTGACCCCTAAGGGGCTAGAGGGGCGTGGCCCATTACAGGAAATAGAGGTAATTCCTTTAAATCTGTTCTTGTCATAAAGTTACGAATAGATTTTGTCCAAATTTGGTCAGAAACATCGTTGGGGGAAGAGGAACATATTTTGCATAAATGGTGACTCTGACCCCTAAGGGGCTATTTTGGCACTTAAGGGTTACAAGTCAGAGATTAATTCCAGGTGAGCGATGCAGGCCCATTGGGCCTCTTGTTTTTTTTAAGATTAATGTTGTCGATTATACCCTTTTTCCTTTGGACAAAAAAATATACCTTGAAAATTGACAAAAAGTGCTTGAATTTTGGTATGAAAAATCTGTACGAACCATGTTATTGATAACCAAGACACTTGGCATGTTAAAGATATCAAGTATGATCAAAGAAATTGCCTTGACCCACTTTCATCACAGATATTTAGAAGAACTTATGAATAGCAAAGAGTCCTTGCATGGTGATATTTGGCAAGTTCAGGTCATCCTGGATGATACCAATACCCTTGTGCTTCAACATCAAAATTACAAAGTGAAAAAGGAAATGCAGAGTGGTTAGATTATACTTTCATGCATCCAGGATAAATGCAACTTTAATTCGGGTGCCGAAATTCTGTTTATAGTAACGGTTTCCTAGTTTTTACCACAAAAAAATCAGATGTGAACTTGAGAAACTGCAATCTGTTGAGTGTTGACATCCAAATTTCTATTTAAGAACAGTGACCTAGTTTTTGACTGCAGAAAGTTGAAAAACAAACTTGTACGAGAGGTGATGTGTCATCGTGTCAGTTGAGAATTTCGGCCTGTACAGTGGACACGTTTACATTTCTGTCAATTGCTATTTAAAGTAACAGTGACATGGTTTTCAACGCAGAAGGTTGAAAGCAAATTCGTACAAGAATTGATGTTTGTGATGTTTCGTTTCAATCAGTGAGAACTGTAGGCTGTGGAGGGGGTGGCATCCAAAGATCTGTAAATTGTTATTCATAACAAGCAGCCACAAGGACAGGCTTTATCCCCCGCGCTATGCTGTTTCCCTGGGACAGCGATATGTTCAAGTTAAAGCCCAGAAAAGTTAGAAAACTGTAATGTTTTATTTTTTCTAACCATATTTCCATGGTAACAGAAGAAAATATTTATTGAAATTTTGCCAATAGGAAAAAGCACAATTCCTTAGTAAACTAGCCTAAAATGTATAGAACGTTTGGTCAAAGATCTGTTGTACGGTTATACCCCGGAAAAGCTAGGAAATAGTAATGTTGGTTATCTGACTTTGTTTCAGTGGTAACGGAAAAAATATCGAAATTGAAACTTCGCCAGTAGCAAAAGGCACAACAAGGGCACCAGTCTAATATGTATATAAAGTTTGGTCAAGATCTGTTAAACCATTTTCAAGTTACTCGTATAGCCCAGAAAAGTTAGAAAACAGTAATATTGTATTTCCGACTTTGTTTCCATGGTAATGGAAGAAATATTCAAATTGAAACCTCGCAAACAGGAAAAGGCACAACTAGAGTACTAGCTTGATATATACAGATTGCTTTGTGAAATTGAGTTGAACGCTTTTGAAGTTATAGTCCAGAAAATATCGCGGTCGGAATGAATGTGCCCAATTTAATATCACCTGCAACATCGCAGACGATACTAATACCCTCGCGCTTCAACATCGAACATTTCTGTCAATTTCTATTTATAGTAACAGTGATCTAGTTTTTAATTGCAGCAGATTGAAACGCAACCATGTGCAATGTACAAGGGGTTATGTTTGTGAACACTTGTATAAAGTTTCGTGCCTATCGGTTGAGAAATGCAGCCCCTAGAGCGGTGACGTCCACAATTCTGTCAATTTCTATTAATGGTAACAGTGACCTAGTTTCAAATTTCTGTCAATTTCTATTTATACTAATTGTGACCTAGTTTTTGACTATATCAGGCAGAAACGTGAACTCTTACAAGGGATGATGTTTGTGAACACTTGTGTAATGTTTCATGCCAATCGGTTAAGAAATGCAGTCCGTAGAGCGGTGACGTTTCGTATCTGTCAAATTCTGTTTATAGTAACGGTGACCTAGTTTACAACACAGAAGGTTGAAAGTAAACTCGTACAAGGGATGATGTTTTTGGACACCTGTGTAAAGTTTAATGCCAATCGGTCTGTAGAGTGGTGGCGTCGTTTGGGATACGGTATATCCCTATATACACTCGTCGCGAGGGTATAATAACGGTGACATAGTTTCTCGTACAATGGATGATGTTTGTGAACACATGTGTGAAGTTCCATGCAATGGCCTGATCTTGATCCAGTTTTGCAAGACAGACTGACATTTCAAGTAAAATTTGTTACATGTTAAAGAATATGTTGCTGATGAAAAGGGTTGCCACAACGGCAAAAGGGATACAAAAGTCAATTTGGATACCTAATATATACAACACAGACAAAACAAAAGTGTTCAACATGTTTAATAGTTTTTTTAACATACAAGTATATTTTTTCTCAATATTGTTCAGTAAGAAATCAAAAATGTGTGTAAAAATATAACAAAAGATGTATGCTATAATATTATTTGGTATGAAGAAAAAGAGAAAATCTCATAAAACTGGTAAAAATATAATTTTTCTTCCTTTGGTCATTAGTTAATTGATAAAATCATACAAAAGTATACGAGGATATCAAAATTACCAAGGCCTACATTTGTGTATGGTTATTGAGCACATTCTTCCTTATTCGTTCATTCATTAGCACATTCCCTTCCTTGTTCATTCACCTGTCTTCTCAGATTGTAAACGTTCACAAAAATCAGGAAGTATTCCTAGGCCCTGTCCTTGTTAATGCTCACACGTACCCCACGCCCTTGTTGACCGTAGATCCCTCTCTCTGTTCTCTGTATCCCTCCCTGTTTTCTATATCCACTTCCTGTTCTCTGCATCCCTCCCTGTTCTCTGTATCCATCCCTGTTCTTTGTATCCCTCCCTGTTTTCTATATCCCCTTCCTGTTCTCTGTATCCATCCCTATTCTCTGTATCCCTCCCTGTTTTCTAAATCCACTCCCTGTTCTCTGTATCCCTCCCTGTTTTCTATACCCCCTCCCTGTTCTCTGTATCCCTCCCTGTTTTGTATATCCCCCTCCATGCTCTCTGTATCCCCTCCTGTTCTCTATATCCCCCTCCCTGCTCTCCGTATCCTTCCCTGTTCTCTGTATCCCTCCCTGTCCTCTGTATCCCTCCCTGTTCTTTGTATCCCCTTACTGTTCCACGAATGTATCGCCAGTAACATTCCCCTAGTGCCGTACACGGGCAGATTTGACCAGAGTCCTTTTGAACTGATGGCTGTGGGTTTGCGGTTTCTCCAACGAAGAAAGCATGGCAGTCATCGAATCGACGACGACGCGGATTTCCTCAGTGATATCCCCAGACTCGTCGTCATTCGATTGCTGGTTAAGAAGTTGTGGACGCTGGCGTTTCCCACTATAGTGGGATTCTCCACTGAGATCATGATGGCGTTTAAACGAACTTTTATTTTCCTGAGTGACGTCATTGCCTTTGCTTCCAATATTTCGAATACGCTTAGTTTGAGTGACAATTTTTGAGGTATCAGTAAGTTTTCTTTTGTTATTTTGAACATGGTCAGGGGAACTCTCTCTGGCTTCGGCGTGTTTTAGATCCGGTCTCTTATCGTCAATGACGTCATCAATGGCGCCACGATGACGTGGTGAAGGTCCATTATTTGCAGCTGGTACCCTGCAATATCATTAAACACGTTAGAATCCGCCAATACCTTGGATACACATTTTTTGAGTATGTGTTAGTATATATGCAGTGTTTGTTTAACCTGTACGGGATGTACATTTTTCTTTACATGTTCTATAGCTGGCTGTCCTACAAGTAGAAACCAAATGTATCACAATCCCGTCAAAATAAATATTAATATGTATCGCCATCCCTGTTATACCGTCAAAATAAATATCCATATGTATTGCCAGTCCCGTTATACCGTCAAAATTCATCCATATGTATCGCCATCCCTGTTATACCGTCAAAATTCATCCATATGTATCGCCATCCCCGTTATACCGTCAAAATGAATATCCGTATGTATCACCACTCCTGTTATACCGTCAAAATGAAAATCCGTATGTATCGCCATCCCCGTTATACCGTCAAAATGCATCCATATGTATTGCCATCCCCATTATACCGTCAAAATTCATCCATATGTATCGCCATCCCCGTTATACCGTCAAAATGAATATCCGTATGTATCGCCACTCCTGTTATACCATCAAAATGAAAATCCGTATGTATCGCCATCCCCGTTATACCGTCAAAATTAATATCCATATGTATCGCCACTCCTGTTATACCATCAAAATGAAAATCCGTATGTATCGCCATCCCCGTTATACCGTCAAAATGAATATCCGTATGTATCGCCACTCCTGTTATACCATCAAAATGAAAATCCGTATGTATCGCCATCCCCGTTATACCGTCAAAATTAATATCCGTGTGTATCGCCACTCCTGTTATACCGTCAAAATTCATCCATATGTATCGCCATCCCCGTTATAACGTCAAAATGAATATCCGTATGTATCGCCACTCCTGTTATACCATCAAAATGAAAATCCGTATGTATCGCCATCCCCGTTATACCGTCAAAATTAATATCCATATGTATCGCCAACCCATTATACCGAAAAATTCACAGTGATCAAATGCTACTAGTACTATTGCTACCATGCCGTTGCGACTTAATGCTGAAGCGTTGAAAAATTAATATGTTTTTAAAGGTCTGCCGCATGGTACAGTAAGAATTCAGACTTACCATTCATGGTTGTTCGATGAACAATTTTGGTCAGGTGGCAAAAACTGATCACATTTGCCGACCTGTAACGTTAAAGTATTCAGAGTAAACTGTAAGTAACCCTGTAATGTTATATCATAATGACGTGGGACGCGAAGTGGTTCAGGTTGATTAATACAAGAAGCAACAAATGAAATGATCAGATATCCTTGTCAGGGACAAAGAAAAGACTCCAAGATTAACTTACACAAGTCAAAATGACCAGAATGCCAGAAAAACTTTACCAAAGTCAAGTTTTTATAAGTCGTATTGCTGTGAAGCCCCAAGCTACTTATTTCCATGTTTGCTGTGAAGCCCCTAGCGGCTTATTTCCCGGTTTGCAGTGAAGCCGCTAGCGACTTATTTCCCGGTTGCTGTGAAGCCCCTAGCGACTTATTTCCCGGTTTGCAGTGAAGCCCCTAGCGGCTTATTTCACGGTTTGCAGTGAAGCCCCTAGCTACTTATTTCCTTGTTAACTGTGAAGTCCCTAGCTACTTATTTCACGGTTTGCAGTGAAGCCCCTAGGCCTAGCTACTTATTTCCTTGTTTACTGTGAAGCCCCTAGCTACTTATTTCCTTGTTTGCTGTGAAGCCCCTAGCTACTGATTTCCTGGTTTACTGTGACGCCCCTAGCTACTTATTTCCTTGTTTGCTGTGAAGCCCCTAGTTACTTATTTCCTTGTTTGCTGTGAAGCCCCTCGCTACTTATTTCCTGGTTTACTGTGAAGCTCCTAGCTACTTATTTCCTTGTTTGCTGTGAAGCCCCTAGCTACTTATTTCCTTGTTTGCTGTGAAGCCCCTAGCGACTTATTTCCTGGTTTGCTGTTTACCTGTGCTTTGACTGTGGTTGAATCTGATGTAGGTGGTATACAGGTACCGACAGGGCAATCGAGCAACGTATCATCTGCAAGTGAAAAAAAACACTTACTCGTCAGTTCCAAATAATCCACTGGTGTATTCTGTAACAATTTATCCTTATTTCTAACTAAGTTGAGGTTTCACTAGCTGTAGAAAGACGCTAATATTGCGTCCGAGCTAACGGGGTTCCGATGTAGGGAGATAATTTTGTCCGGACTAGTTGACTAAGTGTCCTGCTAAAGATACTAACGTTAGACCACGTCCGGACTGATGAAAATACGCTGCAGTATGACGTATTAATACCGGAATAGTCGGCAGCCCACGGTTTCATCTTAGAAAGATATTATTACGTCCAGCCTAATGAGGTTCCACTTTTTACAAGGCATCCATATTCCATTGCCTCTGTACCACAAGTTATAATGTAGAAAATACTTAGGTCCGGAATAATGAGTTTAAAATAACTGTGGATCATTGTGTCAGAGTAACAAGGTAACACTGTAGAGATAATTTGTGGACACACTATTAAACGTCCACTATAAACCATTTCACCTACCATTGAAATGTTGCCGTTTCCACTCTTTAGCTCCGTGTTCGATTCTGGTCGGTGTCGTCGTTGCTGTATCCTCTTTGTTCGTGACAGGCTCATATTTGTAACATTCGTGTTTATTTTCCGGTAAAGGCTTCCTCTGTTGGATTTTATTTCTGACTTCTGAAGATGGTCTTCTCTAGGTTATATAATATCAAAAATAAGACAAACGATCACTGAAATATTCAAATGGTTTTGAAAAAGAAAAGGCGTTGAAAACATTACTTCGCATTCTGCTATTGAATCTCCATTTTACCAGCTCGTTGAATTACTTATACATAATTTGGACTTGGTTAATTACTTTTTTAAGCATTAATTACACAACAGGATGATGTAATGATGCAAAAAGGAGGTATTTAAAGTGATATAACTCTAACATTTAAGGCGACTAGTTTGGGTATGATATGACCCTAAGTAGCCATGCCCACCTGTCCGTGTCGAACAGCGTACTGGTCCCGTCGTGACAGTCGACTCTCCGCGAATCTGTAGTCAGCAGTCCAAGGCTCATCCATGATAGTTAATCTGCATGGTAATTTTCTTTTTATTCTAGACAAGTTAAATCTGATTATGGTTTATCACGTCAAATGATGTATGCGTTAGCTTACAATGATGTCACCTTCAGCGAAATGTTCAGCGAAATGCTATTCTATCATTCACCACAGTACTAACTGCATTAACATGTCCTTTGAACATCTTCTTCCTAAGAACTATAAAACCTAGGATTAGATTATATGACCTGTTATCTGCCTTTAAAGATTCTTGAAATATTTTGACTGGCTAGGTTTGAAATTACCACCAAGTGACCATTAGACCAAAAATGTGTTGCGTTTCGATACAATTCATCGCATGAAATGGACAATTTAGTCACAACTTTTTAAAGTTCAATTAAAATCGAAAATATACAGTAAACTTATAAGTTATATCAAGACGAAACGAATTACATGAACATGTGTCTTCGGAAATAGTTTGCTTGTAAAAAGACGTGTTGTAAATTGAAATTTTGTATCTTTTTATTTTATCTTTTTTTCATTTCTGAAAAAGACGCTATTTATTGCTATTCAAATTTCGTTAAAGAATATACAAAAATAAAGGAAACGTTAAAAAAGTGTATGAAAATATATCTATATTAAAAACCTACACACAATAGTAATAGTGACGATCTGTATTTTAATCAGATTGCTGTAACTGTGACCAACACTTCACGGGGAATGTTGTTCCAGGTAGTGAGGGTGCGAGAGAAAGAGTTTTGATACAGGTCTGTAGGCTAAATTGACGTTTTCATCAAAATGTTAAATTGGACGTCATCAAAACAAACGAGCAGATTATCTATGTATAAGGCCTAGACTTAATCTAAATGACGAAAGAAAACAAAATATAAAGGCAGTCCGCATGTTAGGCCTATGTTCAGTAAGGCCTAAATGTTAGTTCTACATTGGATTACATTTGCCAATATTTATCGACATAATAAGTATGTGTGTTTTTTATTATCATCTTAAAATAGATTTTAGGTCTTACCTCTGTTCGAAAGCTTCATCTAAACTTCTTAGAGCTGTTGATTTTACCATCGCAACTTTCACGGCATCCCTCCGCTATGTACAGCCTTCGTTGTCAGGATAATGCGCGACTAATGACGTCATTGTCACTATGACGCGAATGCATAGGTTACAACTGTGACGTCAGTTCCTGTTTTCCAATAGACAAGTATCTTCTCTGCTCGATTGAGGAGGAGGTCGAGAGTTTGATGATTAATAGGGATTGGGATCTAAAGTGAAAACAGGAAGGGGTAGGATCTTGAGTGTAGGGGCGGAGTCTACTGTAAATAAATAACAGAATACTGAAGCGTTAACAAAATCATAATTCAAACTCAAAATCGATTAAACCAGGGGCAAAATATTAACAAAGAAAAGATTTGCATGGAGACCCTTGTAAAAGTACAAGAGAATAAGACCAGGTATTCCGGAAGAGTAAGCGTCTTCTGCTTCATCGACGACACCCGCCATGTAAATCTTTGTCACATCCAGGTAAACATCATCATCAAAGTATCATTGTCAATCACAACAAGTAAACACACTTATGATCATACTCAAAAACGTCCATCTTTCATATCACACAAAGATACAGAATATTTCTCAATGAGACAAAGATGGCGACCATAAAAATTGTAGAAGGCGGAGTTTATAATGTAGGGTAGAAATTTAGAAGACAGAGTTTATAATGTAGGGTAGAAGTATAGAAGGCGGAGTTTATAATGTAGGGTAGAAGTGTAGAAGGCGGAGTTTATAATGTAGGATAGAAGTGTAGAAGGCGGAGTTTATAATGTAGGGTAGAGGTATAGAAGGTGGAGTTTATAATGTAGGGTATAGAGGTATAGAAGGCGGAGTTTATAATGTAGGGTAGAGGTATAGAAGGCGGAGTTTATAATGTAGGGTAGAAGTGTAGAAGGCGGAGTTTATAATGTAGGGTAGAAGTATAGAAGGCGGAGTTTATAATGTAGGGTAGAAGTATAGAAGGCGGAGTTTATAATGTAGGGTAGAAGTGTAGAAGGCGGAGTTTATAATGTAGGGTAGAAGTGTAGAAGGCGGAGTTTATAATGTAGGGTAGAGGTATAGAAGGCGGAGTTTATAATGTAGGGTAGATGTATAGAAGGTAGAGTTTATAATGTAGGGTAGAGGTATAGAAGGCGGAGTTTATAATGTAGGGTAGAGGTATAGAAGGCGGAGTTTATAATGTAGGGTAGAGGTATAGAAGGCGAAGTTTATAATGTAGGGTAGAAGTATAGAAGGCGGAGTTTATAATGTAGGGTAGAAGTATAGAAGGTGGAGTTTATAATGTAGGGTAGAAGTGTAGAAGGCGGAGTTTATAATGTAGGGTAGAAGTGTAGAAGGCGGAGTTTATAATGTAGGGTAGAGGTATAGAAGGCGGAGTTTATAATGTAGGGTAGAAGTGTAGAAGGCGGAGTTTATAATGTAGGGTAGAAGTATAGAAGGCGGAGTTTATAATGTAGGGTAGAAGTGTAGAAGGCGGAGTTTATAATGTAGGATAGAAGTGTAGAAGGCGGAGTTTATAATGTATGGTAGAGGTATAGAAGGCGGAGTTTATAATGTAGGGTAGAAGTGTAGAAGGCGGAGTTTATAATGTAGGGTAGAGGTATAGAAGGCGGAGTTTATAATGTAGGGTAGAAGTGTAGAAGGCGGAGTTTATAATGTAGGGTAGAGGTATAGAAGGTGGAGTTTATAATGTAGGGTAGAAGTGTAAAAGGCGGAGTTTATAATGTAGGGTATAGAGGTATAGAAGGCGGAGTTTATAATGTAGGGTAGAGGTATAGAAGGCGGAGTTTATAATGTAGGATAGAAGTGTAGAAGGCGGAGTTTATAATGTAGGGTAGAGGTATAGAAGGTGGAGTTTATAATGTAGGGTAGCGGTATAGAAGGTGGAGTTTATAATGTAGGGTAGAAGTATAGAAGGCGGAGTTTATGATGTAGGGTAGAGGTATAGAAGGTGGAGTTTATAATGTAGGGTAGAAGTATAGAAGGCGGAGTTTATGATGTAGGGTAGAGGTATAGAAGGTGGAGTTTATAATGTAGGGTAGAAGTATAGAAGGCGGAGTTTATAATGTATGGTAGAAGTATAGAAGGCGGAGTTTATGATGTAGGGTAGCGGTATAGAAGGTGGAGTTTATAATGTAGGGTAGAGGTATAGAAGACAGAGTTTATAATGTAGGGTAGAAGTATAGAAGGCGCAGTTTATAATGTAGGGTAGCGGTATAGAATGTGGAGTTTATAATGTAGGGTAGAGGTATAGAAGGTGGAGTTTATAATGTAGGGTAGAGGTATAGAAGGTGGAGTTTATAATGTAGGGTAGAGGTATAGAAGGTGGAGTTTATAATGTAGGGTAGAGGTATAGAAGGCGGAGTTTATAATGTAGGGTAGAGGTATAGAAGGCGGGGTTTATAATGTAGGGTAGAAGTATAGAAGGCGGAGTTTATAATGTAGGGTAGAGGTATAGAAGGCGGAGTTTATAATGTAGGGTAGAGGTATAGAAGGCGGAGTTTATAATGTAGGGTAGAGGTATAGAAGGCGGAGTTTATAATGTAGGGAAGAGGTATAGAAGGCGGAGTTTATATTGTAGGGTAGAGGTATAGAAAGCGGAGTTTATAATGTAGGGAAGATGTATAGAAGGTGGAGTTTATAATGTAGGGTAAAAGTATAGAAGGTGGAGTTTATAGTGTAGGGTAGAGGTATAGAAGGTGGAGTTTATAATGTAGGGTATAGAAGTATAGAAGGCGGAGTTCATAATGTAGGGTATAGAAGTGTAGAAGGCGGAGTTCATAATGTAGGGTATAGAAGTGTAGAAGGCGGAGTTTATAATGTAGGGTAGAAATAAAGAAGGCGGAGTTTATAATGTAGGGTAGAGATATAGAAGGGATGGAGTCTGTAGTGTAGGGTGGAGTCTGTAGTGTAGGGGTGGAGTCTGTAGTGTAGGGGTGGAGTCTGTAGTGTGGGGTGGAGTCTGTAGTGTGAGGGTGGAGTCTATAGTGTGGAGGTGGAGTCTGTAGTGTAGGTTGGAGTCTGTAGTGTAGGTTGGAGTCTGTAGTGTGCGGATTGGAGTCTGTAGTGTAGGGGTGGCGTCTGTAGTGTGATGGGGATCAGATTTGTGTAAGTTTAGTTAGCTTGGTTTACCAGTGAAATTGGGGAGAGAACCACGGCTTTGGTAAATACAGCTGATTTGGCGCTAACAAGTACGTGCAAGCAGCGCCACCTATGGACATCGTCCATTGGGTGTTGTTAGGCTTGCACGTGCATAAGGGGTGTTGGGAATATAAAGCCAGCAAACAAAAAGGTAGGGTAGATATAAGAGTTACCGGTTGATCCGGAACTATTAAGTTAGGATTGTTATATTTAGGGATGGGGGTAGTATTCGAGTAAATATATAGTCCGTATTGTCATGTAAGTATTTTAGAAGTAAACAATCTGATCGCCAAACAAACCTAGTGTTTGTAAAAAGTCGATCTATAATATATGTCAAAATAAATATCCCGTTAGTGTTAGCGAACTTTATATAACTCTTCTAGTCTTTTATTATAACACTTACTCGCCAAACTATGTAGAGAATTATCCACTATACGATTCGATACAAGGACGCCGGGACGGGCTTTACCACGACTCCCGTTACAGTAGTGTAGGGGTGGAGTCTGTAGTGTATGGGGTGGAGTCTGTAGTGTAAGGGTGGAGTCTGTAGTGTAGGGGTGGAGTCTGTAGTGTAGGGTGGAGTCTGCAGTGTAGGGTCGGAGTCTGTAGTGTAGGGTGGAGTCTGTAGTGTGCGGAGAGGAGTCTGTAGTGTAGGGTCGGAGTCTGTAGTGTGGGGTTGGAGTCTGTAGTGTAGGGGTGGAGTCTGTAGTGTAGGGTGGAGTCTGTAATGTAGGGTGGAGTATGTAGTGTAGGATGGAGTCTGTAGTGTAGGGTGGATTCTGTAGTGTAGGGTTGGAGTCTGTAGTGTAGGGGTGGAGTCTGCAGTGTAGGATAGAGTCTGTAGTGTAGGGGTGGAGTCTGCAGTGTAGGATAGAGTCTGTAGTGTAGGGTTGGAGTCTGTAGTGTAGGGGTGGAGTCTGTAGTGTAGGGGTGGAGTCTGCAGTGAAGGATAGAGTCTGTAGTGTAGGGGTGGAGTCTGCAGTGTAGGATAGAGTCTGTAGTGTAGGGGTGGAGTCTGCAGTGTAGGGGTGGAGTCTGTAGTGTAGGGGTGGAGTCTGCAGTGTAGGATAGAGTATGTAGTGTAGGGGTGGAGTCTGCAGTGTAGGATAGAGTCTGTAGTGTAGGGGTTGAGTCTGTAGTGTAGGGTGGAGTCTGTAGTGTAGGGGTAGAGTCTGTAGTGTAGGGGTGGAGTCTGCAATGTAGGATAGCGTCTGTAGGGGTTGAGTCTGTAGTGTAGGGTGGAGTCTGTAGTGTAGGGGTGGAGTCTGTAGTGTAGGGGTTGAGTCTGTAGTGTAGGGTGGAGTCTGTAGCGTAGGGTTGGAGTCTGTAGTGTGGGGGTGGAGTCTGTAGTGTAGGGGTGGAGTCTGTAGTGTAGGGGTGGAGTCTGCAGTGTAGGATAGAGTCTGTAGTGTAGGGGTGGAGTCTGCAGTGAAGGATAGAGTCTGTAGTGTAGGGGTTGAGTCTGTAGTGTAGGGTGGAGTCTGTAGTGTAGGGGTGGAGTCTGCAGTGTAGGATAGAGTCTGTAGTGTAAGGGTGGAGTCTGTAGTGTAGGGTGGAGTCTGTAGTGTGCGGAGTGGAGTCTGTAGTGTAGGGTCGGAGTCTGTAGTGTGGGGGTTGAGTCTGTAGTGTAGGGGTGGAGTCTGCAGTGTAGGATAGCGTCTGTAGTGTAGGGGTTGAGTCTGTAGTGTAGGGTGGTGTCTGTAGTGTAGGGGTGGAGTCTGTAGTGTAGGGTGGAGTCTGTAATGTAGGGTGTAGTATGTAGTGTAGGATGGAGTCTGTAGTGTAGGGTGGATTCTGTAGTGTAGGGTTGGAGTCTGTAGTGTGGGGGTGGAGTCTGTAGTGTAGGGGTGGAGTCTGTAGTGTAGGGGTGGAGTCTGCAGTGTAGGATAGAGTCTGTAGTGTAGGGGTGGAGTCTGCAGTGTAGGATAGAGTCTGTAGTGTAGGGGTTGAGTCTGTAGTGTAGGGTGGAGTCTGTAGTGTAGGGGTAGAGTCTGTAGTGTAGGGGTTGAGTCTGTAGTGTAGGGTGGAGTCTGTAGTGTAGGGGTGGAGTCTGTAGTGTAGGGGTTGAGTCTGTAGTGTAGGGTGGAGTCTGTAGTGTAGGGTTGGAGTCTGTAGTGTGGGGGTGGAGTCTGTAGTGTAGGGGTGGAGTCTGTAGTGTAGGGGTGGAGTCTGCAGTGTAGGATAGAGTCTGTAGTGTAGGGGTGGAGTCTGCAGTGAAGGATAGAGTCTGTAGTGTAGGGGTTGAGTCTGTAGTGTAGGGTGGAGTCTGTAGTGTAGGGGTGGAGTCTGCAGTGTAGGATAGAGTCTGTAGTGTAGGGGTGGAGTCTGCAGTGTAGGATAGCGTCTGTAGTGTAGGGGTTGAGTCTGTAGTGTAGGTTGGAGTCTGTAGTGTAGGGGTTGAGTATGTAGTGTAGGGGTGGAGTCTGCAGTGTAGGATAGCGTCTGTAGTGTAGGGGTTGAGTCTGTAGTGTAGGATAGCGTCTGTAGTGTAGGGGTTGAGTCTGTAGTGTAGGGTGGAGTCTGTAGTGTAGGGGTTGAGTCTGTAGTGTAGGGATGGAGTCTGCAGTGTAGGATAGCGTCTGTAGTGTAGGGGATGAGTCTGTAGTGTAGGATGGAGTCTGTAGTGTAGGGGTTGAGTCTGTAGTGTAGGGGTTGAGTCTGTAGTGTAGGAATGGAGTGTGTAGTGTAGGAATGGAGTGTGTAGTGTAGGGGTGGAGTCTGTAGTGTAGGGTGGAGTCTGTAGTGTAGGGGTGGAGTTTGTAGTGTAGGCTGGAGTTTGTAGTGTAAGGTGGAGTCTGTAGTGTAGGGTCGGAGTCTGTAGTGTGGGGATGGAGTCTGTAGTGTGGGGGTGGAGTCTGTAGTGTAGGGTTGGAGTCTGTAGTGTAGGGTGGAGTCTGTAATGTAGGGTGGAGTATGTAGTGTAGGATGGAGTCTGTAGTGTAGGGTGGATTCTGTAGTAGAGGGTTGGAGTCTGTAGTGTGGGGGTGGAGTCTGTAGTGTAGGGGTGGAGTCTGTAGTGTAGGGGTGGAGTCTGCAGTGTAGGATAGAGTCTGTAGTGTAGGGGTGGAGTCTGCAGTGAAGGATAGAGTCTGTAGTGTAGGAGTTGAGTCTGTAGTGTAGGGTCGGAGTCTGTAGTGTAGGGTTGGAGTCTGTAGTGTAGGGTGGAGTCTGTAATGTAGGGTGGAGTATGTAGTGTAGGATGGAGTCTGTAGTGTAGGGTGGATTCTGTAGTGTAGGGTTGGAGTCTGTAGTGTGGGGGTGGAGTCTGTAGTGTAGGGGTGGAGTCTGTAGTGTAGGGGTGGAGTCTGCAGTGTAGGATAGAGTCTGTAGTGTAGGGGTGGAGTCTGCAGTGAAGGATAGAGTCTGTAGTGTAGGGGTTGAGTCTGTAGTGTAGGGTGGAGTCTGTAGTGTAGGGGTGGAGTCTGCAGTGTAGGATAGAGTCTGTAGTGTAGGGGTGGAGTCTGCAGTGTAGGATAGCGTCTGTAGTGTAGGGGTTGAGTCTGTAGTGTAGGGTGGAGTCTGTAGTGTAGGGGTTGAGTCTGTAGTGTAGGGGTGGAGTCTGCAGTGTAGGATAGCGTCTGTAGTGTAGGGGTTGAGTCTGTAGTGTAGGATAGCGTCTGTAGTGTAGGGGTTGAGTCTGTAGTGTAGGGTGGTGTCTGTAGTGTAGGGGTTGAGTCTGTAGTGTAGGGTGGAGTCTGTAGTGTAGAAATGGAGTGTGTAGTGTAGGAATGGAGTCTGTAGTGTAGGGGTGGAGTCTGTAGTGTAGGGGTGGAGTCTGTAGTGTAGGGGTGGAGTCTGTAGTGTAGGAATGGAGTCTGTAGTGTAGGAATGGAGTCTGTAGTGTAGGAATGGAGTCTGTAGTGTGCGGAGTTACACGCTGTTAAGTTCTACTCCTATTCTGGATATCCAGGGTTACGTTCAACTATATGCTCTCTACCCCGAGGTTATCGGGAATTTTTTTCTCATGGCTTTGCAATCCTTCTATTTTTGAACGTATTTTTTTGTATGGAAACTATAGCCCTTATGGGCGGATTGGTCGTGTGGTTAACACTCCGGTCTTCCATGCAGGCGGCCGGGGTTCGATCCCCGTAATTTATCGTCATACGCATGGAACATTCAGAGAAAGTGTTTTTTTCCTGTCCTCGCAACTCCAACAAAAAAATTAACCTAGGTGGAGTATAAAATGGTCTGGGGTGGGTGTTGCAGTATATGTGCTGTAGCATTCAAGTGAGGTGGCACCCTAAAAGATGCCGTTGGAAACAAGGTCCAACTACAAACAGAACACAATTCATCTCCAGCACACACACATGGAGATATTAGCCAGGTAGTATAGGACAAGTAGTTATCGCCTGATAAGGCAGCTTCTGTGAACTCCTCAGAATTGTATATGATAGAACTGTATGTGTTAATTGTATTGATTGTATGAGAATTGTATATTCTATGTACTGTAAAGCGCTTTAGAGTGACTTATGTTAGCTAGATAGGGCGCTATGTCAAATGTTGTATATTATTATTATTGTGGTGAAGCAAATAGACTCTCGAGACATTTACCCTATTACTATAGATTCCCATTCAAATCATTATCAATCTATATTCTCCAATCACAACAGAACGTATGGCTTTATACGTCTCTGATCACAAGTAACTTTAAATCAAAGTCCCGGCGATTTGGAGTACGTACATCTGATGACGTTTAATATTGTTGTCATCCCTCTGATATGGCATGGTGGTATCCCCTGTGGATTTCCTCCACCACGCAAGCATAATTTATTCCCTTGGCTGTGTCGTAGACTATGTTGTTGAATAAAAATGTATTTATCCGTGTTTTTTCCAATCGGCTACAAGCTGTAGAGCCTTAATTTATGGCCAAGGGGGGGGGGGCATTTTTATCGAAAATTGATCTAAACCCCGAAAACGTGTAAAATACTCTAAACATCCTATTTTAGGTCCAAAACTAGCTGTTACAAATTCTAAGGTCCCTATGCAACCAACGCCTAGTACAGCAAACTGATTTTTCAGTGGCGATCTCCAAAATTAGGAGAATTAAAGATTAAAATGATCAACTGAATTGTTACGATAAAGTATCTGTTATTTATTACCAAATAATCAAATATTAGAATCAGGGACGTATACGTCCCTGTTAGAATTTATAGCTTATCACAGAATCAAATCCAAAAGTTTTTAAATACATGACGTTAAATCCAATTACAGTCTATGTTCAGCATTTTGTAAATTGATACATAAAAAAAATATTTAAATCACTCGACTTTTTTTACACTGTAATAATGTAGAAACTTCAATATAGATAGATCTACTATAAATGCAACTGCTTTAAGCCTGATTAGTTTCGATGAGTCCTTTTAAAATATTTCTTTATTTTCAATACTGAGTGCCAGTTTGTCGTAATGCTAACCATACTTTTATTAGTCAAATACGTGACGTCAACGTCATTATCTATAGAGCTTTTTGTCAAGCAAGGTAAAATCGAACGCACCTTGATTTTTCGCCCTTCCGGGATCTTCTGAACACTTAGTGGTGTAACTGCTTCTAATTCAAGAGTTTGGAGGTGGTGATATTTACGCATGCGCAAAAGTGTGTTCAATTTAGAGGGGGGAAAACAAAAATGGCGGAAGAGCAGGTGAGGATCGTCCTCAAAACACTCATTGTAATCTAAATTGTAGAATAAGAAAAATGCTTTGACTGCACGTGCAAAACGAAGGATAAACATATATATATTTTAACAAGACACTTGAGTCCCCAAACATATAGTTTACACTAAAATTCACGCTTTGATTTGTGTGGTAACGGTCGAAGCATGACACGAGTTTTGACTTCTGTGTTTACAGAATTTACGAGCCCGTGGTTATGTTGTTGAAAGCAAATGCACTTGTTGGTTCGTAGGAACAGTTATGTCTTGATGCATTTTCTTTGTGTTCAGTCAGTCTAGCTTATCACTTATTAACCTCGAACAAAGTTCGATTTGTCTTTGTAAGTTTGTTTAACAAAAAAATACATATCGTCCTACAATTTCACATCACACGACTTGTTTACAAAGTCAGTGCTGTTAAAATGCATTTGGACAAACGCACATCTATATGTGGGCAAATGTGCTATTATATATGCTCAGCTGTTAATTCCATATGTATGAGCCCCACACGGTTTTGTGATCGAAGTTCAGGAACAGGGATGTATATATACATTAGTTAAATTTTAAAATTGTTTAATTACACCCAGGTTCTACTTCATTTTATTGAGGATAATGATATCAAAGCTCCCACTGGCAAAAATTGTCCTAAACTGAACAAGGTGCCATCAATTTTCAGAGATTGCTAATATATATTTTCTCTTTCAACGTTTCTTATTGTTGAATGCACTTCAACTGTACTTTCACTTTCTTGTAATAATAATAATATTTATTCAGGCAAATCATGTCACAGTACATATAACATCTGTTTGTATGATTGCAAACAGATATATACATACACCTATATGGTTGGAAGTTTTTATGTGGTTACTATTTAGTTTTGGGATCAGTGCAAAGTTAAGAGGCATAAGAAAAACATCAAACAAATTGAGAACTATTCCAACAAAATTTAAAATGAAGTATATATGAGGAACACCCGAAAAACATTAGAATGTGAAATCTCAAATTTTTATATATTATAAAGGAAACAAGAAAAAAAAGGATAAATAAACGACAGTATGACCAGAGAATGAAACTGAAAAGCTGTACATGTTGCCACTAGTGGTTTCAGTGCCAAATAAATATAGAATAAGGGCATGGCTATTGTAGTTAAAAGCTGCTTGTACTTGTAGACACTAAAAAGTAAAGTCTTGATATAATGCCCCTCGTTTTACTTGCTACCCCTGACAGTTTTACTGCCAACATATTTATTCTAGTGTCACTTTCATTAGAATTCTGTCATGTTTCCCTCAATATATTGCCAAGCCCCCTTTCAATGCCAAAATTTCTGTGGATAAAGGATGACAGTATAACAAGGTTTATAATGGAAGTTTCATTGCATTGACCTTTTGTGTTGTGATCTTAAGCTGGGCATAAAATTCGCAACAAAAAAAATGACCGTTTAGTTTTCAAAAGTAGGGTGCGGTAGTACAGGGCTTTATCAACCCTCGTGTTAGGTCCCATTCCCTTTGAAAAAATGTGTAATTTTCCACTAAAAAATTTCCAGTTCAGATGCTTGAATTTTTATGCCATACCGTGGCATCCGTCGTCCGTCAACAATTTCTTTAAACGACTTCTCCTCCATAACCACTGATAGGAAATCAACCTAATTTGGCAGGAAGCATCCTTGGGTGCCAAGGATTCAAAATTGTACTAATGGTGGGACTGACCCCCTAGGGGGCTGAGGGGCGGGGCCAAAAGGGGTTATTTAGCTATATCGGTTTAAGCGACTTCTTCTCCATAACCACTGATTGGGAATCAGCCTTATTTGGCAGAAAGTATCCCTGGGTGCTCAGGATTCAAAATTGTACTCATGGTGGGACTGACCCCCTAGGGGGCTGAAGGGTGGGGGCCATACAAATTTTTTTAGCTATATTGATATTAGCGACTTCTTCTTCATAACCACTGATTGGTAATCAACCTTATTTGGCAGGAAGCATCCTTAGGTGCCCAGGATTCAAAATTGTACTAATGGTGGGACTGATCCCCTTGGGGGCTGAGGGGTGGGGCCAAAAAGCGTTATTTAGCTATATTGGTTTAGTCGACTTCTTCTCAATAACCAATGATTGGAAATGAGCCTTATTTGGCAGGAAGCATCCCTAGGTGCTCAGGATTCAAAATTGCACTCATGGTGGGACTGACCCCCTAGAGGGCTGAGGGGCGGGGCCAAAAACTGTTATTTAGCTATATTGGTTTAAGCAACTTCTTCTCTATAACCACTGATTGGAAATCAACCTTATTTGGTAGGAACTATCCCTAGGTGCTCAGGATTCCAAATTGTACTCATGGTGGGACTGACCCCCTAGGGGGCTGAGGGGCGGGGCCAAAAACCGTTATTTAGCTATATTGGTTTAAGCGACTTCTCCATAACCACTGATGGAAATCAACCTTATTTGGTAGGAACCATCCCTAGGTGCTCAGGATTCAAAATTGTATTCATGGTGGGACTGACCCCCTAGGGGGCTGAGGGGCGGGGTCAAAAAGGGTTATTTAGCTATATTGGTTTAAACGACTTCTTCTTCATAACCATTGATTGGAAATGAGCCTTATTTGGCAGGAAGCATCCCTAGGTGCTCAAGATTTTAAATTGTACTAATGGGACTGACCCCCTAGGGGGCTGAGGGGCGAGCCAAAAAGAAAATATTTTATCATGATTACCTAGATACCAATGTATCCAGGTGAGCGATACAGGCCCTTTGGGCCTCTTGTTTTTTACACAATGAAAATTCATTTGGGCATCATTCCAGGCTGTAAATTTATATTGAGTACTGACAGTGCTTTGAATAGCAATTTAGAAATAAAAGTAACGTTTTTAGTTGTTACAAAAGTGTTTGTGAAAATATCCTAAGATGGCCGTTTCATCAATCAATTTTTCCCAATTAGATCTTGCGGCCATATTCCAAAAACCATCTCTTAAAGCCCAGTAGTAATTTCAGCAAAGATAAAAGTAATAAAATATGTTTTGATCTTTTCAGGAGCTACTGCAGTTGGAGAATCTGTGTAAACAGTTCTATGAGACCAACAACACCAACCTGCGAGCGGACGCTGAAAAGGCTCTTGTTGATTTTGCTGACTCCCCAGATTGTTTGAGCAAATGCCAACTTCTATTAGAAAGAGGAAATGTATGCGTTGATAAGCCAATGATTTGTTTAATTATTTAATGTTGAAAATACAAACAAAACAAAATCTATCCAATCAGAAAAACACTTTTAATTTTTTTGATCAGTTATTTTCTGATTACTTGACCAAGTTTATGAAAGGCTTTTGATCATGATATGGGTTTATCAGGGCAGGTCTGTTTAAGGGACTTATATCAATCATAAACACATTTTTCCACAGTTTGCTCCTTTTGAAAATCTGCATTTGGAAATCTAAAAAAAAATAGAAATTCAATTTTTGTACCAAAGACAGAATGATTATAAAGAATGACTTATATCAAGTTAAACAGGCTTATCTTATGTGTCCAAAAGTTGTTACAATAATCATCCAAATGTCTCCCAAAAAATATATCATTTTGGTTCCCAATTTCATCCCGGAATGCATTTTCCAACACACTCTAATAAACCTGTCATATGTCAATACACATTGAACTTGCTCCATTCTATAGACAAGACAATAAACATTAAAGGTGAACTACAGTCTTAGTCAAATATATATCAAAGGATATTGAGTTACCAGTATTACTGCACTGTAATTTTTGCCAACCATCATCTGATCATGATGATGGGCCATTGTCAGTTGTCCGTCCTTAAACAATTCTTGTTAATGCTATGATTAGAAATTAGGACCTTTCTTAAATTTGATATGTAGATTCCCCTCAGCCTGTGGTTGTGCATGTTTTATTTTGAGAATGCTCATATAAACAAACTGACTGACAGATGGCCATCTTTGATTTTGATAATGAATGTATGCTATTGTCATTACAAAGGAAGCACAAATTTACTTTATGATCTTTCTCATATTTCATGTTTGGGTTCCTTTAGTTTTTAACTGAGCATGTTTGATTTTGAGACAGCTTGGAAAAGCAAAATGATCACCAGGAGGCCATCTTGTATTTTGACTGTATTGATGTCCAAACAAAAGTTTCCATACTATAACTTCAGTTCCCTTGGCCCTTAAGTGATTCTTCTTTATTTTGAAAAAAAAAAATAATTAAAAACTGCATAAATATTTCTTAAAATAAAAGCTGTATCAATATTTCTTAATCAACAAGTGTATCTTGTCTTGCTATCTTTCTACCACGACTTCACAGGAAACTCACACACTTCTGTGGAATTGTCTGATAAAAATTACAGTACATCATGCATGAAAAAAAAAGAAACATTTTCTAATACTTGTATAATTAGTTACAGTTTTAGACAGTGGTACAGGGATCCTGAAGTGTACAAAGTTTCGTTCAATGTCGTAACTAACAACAATAAAAAATAGCATGTCTTGACCAATAAAAGATGTAAGATTCAAATATTCTAGACAAAGATGATGAAGTTTCTGTAAGTTACTGTATGTTTCTTGTTTCAGTCACCTCTTGCACAACTGTTGGCTGCTACAACTCTGACAAAACTGGTGACACGCCCGAATATCACGTTACCCTTGGAACAAAGGATAGACATAAGTAAGTAACGTCTGGTATACACTTCTCCTCCTACGGTTTTAAAAGCTTAGAGATCAGACTGATATGTGGTGATATCTTGTAAGGCTGATGATGTAATTTTTGGAAAATAATCGCACTAGTCAACTGAGATAACTTGTCTTCATTGTTAGATCATGAAAGTGAAAGTTAAAATGTGACATCAACAAAAACACTGTTTCTTTGTGGAAGTAACTCACTTTCATTAGTAAAATAATATGCATGTATAGGTAACTTTTTTTAGAAGTCCATGTATTACAATAACTGATGCCTCAGCATAGGAAACAAATGTGTAATAATTCTAGAATAAATTCTATGCTATATCCCTAATTTATTTATATGCAAGAAACAATATTTTGAAAATCAAAAAATATGAACTGAAGATAACTTCCACAAGCCCCCTTTTTTGCACAAAAGCTGGAAACCGAAGTTTGATGTGATTCATGTATTCCAATATTTGAGGCAGTTATTTCATGAAACAATGTTATTTAGTCCCCTGCTAGTTTTCTGGGGGACTATGGGTTTGCACTCTTTCCATTCTTCTGTCCAAGAAATTTGTACGTGGCATGTCATCCATACTATTTTACCTGGCTAAACAAGCTTTGGTGTACAGACATCTTTGGATGGATGAAGAATAAGGTCACAGTAACCTGTGACATTTCGTTTTAGATCTGGTTCCCTATAATAACGTATATAACTGGATCTGTCTTGTATTTCAGGAAATTATGGCCTCAACTATTTGGGAACAAGGCCTAAGCTGGTACACTATGTGTTACAGGCCCTGGTACAGGTAACAGCTTCCCTCGTGTCTCTCCCCTAGTGTGTGACAGGTGTCTTGTTCTAGCCATGGTTTGTCAGAAAAATAGCTAGCTCAGAATTCCACTAACATTAGACTATGTTCTCCATTACCTGTTTGATGTAATCTTGTAAGGTCTTATTAGGGAAGCACTCATCCTCAAAATTCAGGAGGTAATGCTCACTTACACTCTCATCACCTCTTGAATATTTCATTTTAGAAATTTGATGAGGCATGTGCTTTGTTAAGGCTAATTGTGGCTATAGAAAGATTAAGGTTCCCATTTAAGATATTTAAACATTGATGTAAACTGTCTAAAAAATATTGATGAAATGATAGTAATTTCAGATATGGGTGGTTTTCACACAAGACCATCAGGTTGGTATTTTATAAATAAGTTCGATAATATTTCCATTTGTAGCTATTTGCCAGAATCACAAAGCTCGGATGGTTTGACATGAAAGATGAAGAATATGCATTCAGAAATGTTATCACAGACGTCACAAAGTTCATACAGGTAACGATGTATAAAGTGCATGTAAAAAATATGTATCTGGTACTTTCACCCTGGATATAACGATATTATGTATCAACATTTTGGGAGTGTTCTAATGTTGATCCATTACAGTGTTTTAAAAAAAAAGGACAAAATCTTAAAACAAGTAGTTGTATTTTCAACCTCATTCTGATTTCCACTGAAGATCTTTATTGGTGCGATCTTGCTTTCAGAGTGGCTTCACACAACATGTGATGATTGGGGTACAGCTGCTGTCCCAGCTTGTGTGTGAGATGAACCAGGTCAGCGAAGTAAGTAGGGCACCTCTTGTAGTAGTCCAGTCAATTCATGATTTAACCTCGAACTAATTGCAACAGAATTTATTCTTTCATTTTTTGGTTGATGAGCATCATGCTTATAACGGGTAAAAAGTCCTAGAAAATCCAATTGGGGGAAAGTGGTTTTTTGGCCTCCTAAAGGATCAGAAAAATTAAGAAAATCATGCGTATAACCATATTTGAGGTCTAATATCTACCCCAATTGTAACACTGGACATATTGATTTAACAGTATGTAAACACCAACTAATATAGAAAACAGATACGTTGAGATTTTCCACCCAAGGTATTGTATTGAAGAAAAACAGAACTGTCAATATGGCTGAAAAGCATTTTTAAAAGACTAGTTTGGCTTTTCTTTTCTTTTCAAATGTAAAGAATAATATTGATTAATATCAGTATCAATTTTAGGCTTTATTTAATTTCTTTAAATCTGATTTTCAATTTAATTTACTCAATGATAAATTGTACTTTTGCATACGAAAAAAAAAATATAAATCATCAAATCTTACAAATTGTGCTAAATGGATGATATTTTATGTCCAAATCGAACGATCTACCTATTTCTGAAGCATATAATTTGAATAAGGGCAAGCAATTGAATTAAAGCATCTTATATATATTCATGTATGAGCACCACTTACTGCTAAAACTATTTTTGGTATGATGAGTTTACAAATGTGGCCAAGTTTTGATGGTGAGAACTCCACCCCGTGCATATTTTGCTCAATCATTGAAATATGGCAAAGTCCACGATTCTGAACAACAAAAAATGGATTTTTTTCCTCATTTGTTTTTCAATTAACAAATGACTTTGCCAGTAAAGCTGCCTGATATGTATGTAAATACTGAACTGTATTTGAAGTTTAACATTCATACTACTTCACAGCTTTATTAAAAAAGTATGTATCCCCAATGCGTTGCTATGGGGGAAAAGAAAAAATATTGATTTGTTCAAATATAAAATACTATTTCAACCTTAATTCCACTTAGTCAAAAGGGGCATGTTATGGTAGTAATTCCTACCAAAAGTGTTGGCAATCGTATCTAACATAAAAAATATACACTAATTTTCGTTATTCAAAATCATGGACTTTGCCATTTTCAGCAGCTCAGTCAAAATTGCACGAAATGAGGATTTGATCGACCTGAATTGGTTCACTATTACTAGAAGTCTTCACCAAGATGACATTTCTCTTAAGAAAAATATGCATAGAAAATAATTTGATGACTTTTAAGCATAGTCTTTTGATGTTATCTTAATACAAGTTACATAAAATGAGAAGTTGTTCAATTTGGTCCTCCCAATAGCTCAAAATTAGCGCAACCGGTCAACTTCGAAGGTTCATAAATGTTTATGATTGAAAACAAAATCTCTGATATAAAATTATGAATTACAGATTACCTTATACAATGCAATTAAACTAAGCTTGAATGGATATTTATCATGATTATTAGTATTTCTTTTACTAAAAATGTCAAACGAAGCCATTATCGTTATGTTAAAGATGAATATTACCCATATTGACAGGTCAATATTCCATTGAACTCAATTAGACCGTATTCATTTTTAACACAATTGTACTGTAGTTTGGTTGATCTTGTCATACTGTTAAATCCATTTGCCCAGTGTTACAAATGGGGTAGATATTACACTTCAAATATGGTTAAGCCTGTGATTTTTGTGGTTCTTTAGGAGGCCAAAAAACCACTTTCCCCCATTGGGATTTTCTGGGACTTTTTTTCTGTTACAGTATAGGTACCCACCATTCAAAAAATATAAAAATCAATTCTGTTGCAATTTTGTCACTGTTAGGCCTATATTTTGGCTAATTTGACTGGACTATAGTGCCAAGCAAAGTAGAAAAAGGGGTGGGGGATAGTACTGACAAAATTTATTTCTTAGCCTAAAAGAATTTCTTCCTTCTTGATACAAAAACAAATAAAAAATGAAATGTTTTCCCAATTGGATGAAAAAAAAAACAAAACTTGTAACATTAAACCATCAAACTAACCAGAAATGTCAAGAGGAATACATGAGAGAACTCAGAGTAATAAATAGTGATACAATAATTAGTTTGATATATGTATTTGATACATAGAGAGACATTATAACAGGTGAACTATTCCCGTTGGACTACACCGAGAAGTGTGTTTGAGTATGCTCTATTAACAGATAGAGGAAGAAATGTTCATGTATTGAAATGCTCTTGTCCCTTACCTGGTATGCAGTATGAAGTTGAAAGTACAGTACTAAGTTTGGAGGGGTGGCTATATAAAAACATGTTCTGTTTTCTGTTGACATATATTTTTTTTTCCCTACACCAGGCTGATGCCAGCAGATCCCTAACTAAGCACAGGAAGATAGCATCCTCATTCCGCGACACACAGCTGTTTGAGATTTTTCAGCTGGCATGCTCCTTGTTGCAGACTGCCGCTGGAAACTTAAAAAACATGAACTTCTCTGATGACAGCCAGGTAAAAACAAATTTCTCTGACGACAGCCAGGTAAAAACATGAACTCCTCTGATGACAGCTAGGTAAAAACACTCTGATGACAGCTAGGTAAAAACAATCTAATGACAGCTAGGTAAAAACAAATTTATCTGACAACAGCCAGGTAAAAATATGAACTCCTCTGATGACAGCTAGGTAAAAACACTTTGATGATAACCAGGTAAAACCAATTTTCTCTGACGACAGCCAGGTAAGAAATTGAACTTCTCCTACAATAACCAGGTAAACAATTGAACTTTGATGACAACCTTGTAAAAATATGAATTTCTGATGACAGCCAGGTAAAAAACTTAATTTCTCTGATGATGGCCAGGTAAAAATTGAACTTCTCTGATGACGGCCAGGTAGAAATATGAACTACTCTGATGACAGCCAGGTAGAAATATGAACTTCTCTGAAGACAGCCAGGTAGAAATATGAACTTCTCTGACGACAACCAGGTAGAAATATGAACTGATGGAATTATTTATTCTTTTGATGACAGTGTGTCACTATCCACAGCTCCATGGGACAAAACAGTTCTATTGCAAAAGAGAATAGTTATGATTTCTTCATAAAAAATATGCACTATAAAAGTTAGTTGCTTTTAAATATTCATAATGCAAAGTTAAATGACATTTTGAACTGGAATTAATGTGGCGTTGTAGTCACATAAAAATAAAACCTAATGTAAACATAAACTAAGCAATCGAATAAACATTTTTGGACATTGTTAAAGGCAAATAGTCATTATGATAAAATATAATTATCCTGTGATCTGTGTTTCACTTGCAGCATGGTTTTATCCAGCATTCCTTACGACTGGCACACAACTGTTTAACATTTGACTTCATTGGTACATCCACGGATGAATCGTCAGACGATCTTTGTACGGTACAGATTCCAACATCTTGGAGGTCAGGTGAGTATCATTTAAATTCATCATAGAGGTATGAGTTATTTAAACGCGATATGTACCTGTCCAGAATGTGACACTAGCTATACATACTTACCTGAATCTACCGCCTCCCTCGTTAAGTTCGCCACCCTCGCACATCGCCATAAGTTTTTGTCTACCGCCACCCTCGCATACCGCCACCTAAACCTTTAGAACAGATTTCTCTCCTATATATTCCCTCGTTAAGTTCGCCACCCTCGCATACCGCCATAATGTTTTGATTTGTTCTGAATTAATAAAGCAAATTAAAGTTTCTAACTGGATGAGATGTGTCAGTTCTTTTTCAATTTGATTTTCTCATTTGTTTCCAAACCTCAAATCATACTCCAAAGAGATGTAGATAGACAGGAGAATAAGAAGTTTCACCAAGTGGTCTGCCTGCTCTTACTTCTATTATTATTGAATGAGAATTATTCTGTTGACAGCTTTCCTGGACTTTGCGACTATGCAGCTGTTTTTTGACCTGTATGCTGGCCTACCTGTAACATTATCTCCCTTGGCACTCTCTTGCCTCGTCCAAATTGCTTCTGTCCGACGATCTTTGTTTAATAACACAGAACGGGCAAAGTTCCTGAATCAAATTGTTGTTGGTGTGAGGAATATTCTGGAAAATCCTCAGGTAAGATCTCTAAATGCCCCTAGTGTCTGTGATGCCTTTTAAGTTATGCAGTTTTGAAACAAATGTGGTGCCAGAAAGTCAGGAGTTGTGTTATGATGAAGATTCACTTAAACATGGAGTGGTCAACGCTAATTTGTGCCATATTCCATCTGTTTTCATTAGATTTTATTTCCCTGAAAATCTAGTTTAAGGTTTTAGTACAAATTATAGAGGCTTGTCAACCATTTGATATTTGTATTAAGTTGCTGATTTTGGCACTGAGAATTTTTATGGTTATATCATCCATTTAATGGCATCATATTCAGAATTATACAAAAGTGGTATGCAGTGGTATAGGTCTGCTCTGGGACAGCTTTTGCTGATGATTAACCATATCATAAAAAAAATGTCTTTGTTTTGAGTGATGTGAATACAGAACAGTCTCAAAAGAATTAGCAAGCTATTTCAATTTGTGTAGATTTTTTTGTCGTATGACATTGATGTATTTTCTCCATGTGTTATGGTTTGTGTTAACTTACTCTTTGGTTGCAGGGATTATACATTGATGTATTTTCTCCATGTGTTATGGTTTGTGTTAACTTACTCTTTGGTTGCAGGGATTATACATTGATGTATTTTCTCCATGTGTTATGGTTTGTGTTAACTTACTCTTTGGTTGCAGGGATTATACATTGATGTATTTTCTCCATGTGTTATGGTTTGTGTTAACTTACTCTTTGGTTGCAGGGATTATACATTGATGTATTTTCTCCATGTGTTATGGTTTGTGTTAACTTACTCTTTGGTTGCAGGGATTATACATTGATGTATTTTCTCCATGTGTTATGGTTAGTGTTAACTTACTCTTTGGTTGCAGGGATTATACATTGATTTATATTCTCCATGTGTTATGGTTTGTGTTAACTTACTCTTTGGTTGCAGGGATTATACATTGATGTATTTTCTCCATGTGTTATGGTTTGTGTTAACTTACTCTTTGGTTGCAGGGATTATACATTGATTTATTTTCTCCATGTGTTATGGTTTGTGTTAACTTACTCTTTGGTTGCAGGGATTATACATTGATGTATTTTCTCCATGTGTTATGGTTTGTGTTAACTTACTCTTTGGTTGCAGGGATTATCGGACCCCAGTAACTACCACGAGTTCTGTCGCCTGCTGGCTCGGCTGAAATCCAACTACCAGTTAGGAGAGCTAGTCAAGGTAGACAACTACCCTGAGGTCATCAAAATGATCGCCGAGTTTACTGTGACCAGTCTGCGGGTAGGTGCTATACGTTGTACAGGTGTTTGTTATTGAGGGCTGTTATGACCAGTCCGAAGGGTTAATATGGTAATTGTATATGAATTATGAATATTTAAATTTCTATGGTTCTTATGAGGATGTATGCTTCACTGTAAAGCATATGCTGTAGTAACATAGCAAACATATTTAAAGCAGTCTTGAAATTATTGTAAGAAAATGGCAATTTTTGTTACTTTGAGAAAAAGAAAAAAAAATGAACTACTTGGTGACAGTACCTGACAGATTAAAGTAGTTCACTTTCCAGTTCAGAGTTTGGAAGTGACCTTTGACTTTTGTTTTATTTTCATAGCAAATGTGGCAGTTTGCCCCAAACAGTGTCCACTACCTGTTGAGTTTGTGGCAGAGAATGGTGGCCTCAGTACCGTATGTGAAGGCCACGGAACCACATCTCCTGGAGACGTTCACACCCGAGGTTCTCAAAGCATATACTATGTCACGTCTAGAGTCTGTCACCGTCGTACTCAAGTAAGTTTTAAACACAGCCTCTATTGAACATCCTTTTGTGGCGATGTCAATTAAATGCACAGGTTGTACTTGCTGACCCTGTCTGGTCCTTCCATCTGACATTTAATATGTTGTTTTCTTTACATTTAGATTGATTTATATAATATAAGTCTTTCATTAATAAAAGTCCTGTTTAATGATCTTCCATTTCCGCTGGATTTAACTTCTTTCGACGAAGATTTGCCCTATAGCTAGATTTCATTTGTGAAGCTCTATGTTACACAGAATGTTTTGTGTTTCAGAGACGGGCTAGATGATCCACTTGATGACACAGGAATGGTTATGCAGCAATTAGAACAGGTTTGTAACCACATAGTAATTAATACCAGGAATAAGCCGATGTTCTATATTAGCATTATCAACAATTTGAGCGTCATAGGAGCTTTAGAATTGAGGGTGACTTTTTGCCCATACATATATGTATTACTATATTACTATAAGGTGATCATCTTGGTAATTAGAAAAATTGAAATCGTGAAAGTCTTCATACAAAACAAGGTAGAAATTTTCTCTGGACACCAGTTGACGTCTGAGCTTATTTATTTGTGTCCGATACATTTGTCATTTGTACATCTTAATGAGTGATAAAAAGAGGATCTTACACGATATATATATAATGGGCGGATTGGTCGAGTGGTTAACACTTCGGCCTTCAATGCAGGCGGCCGGGGTTCGATCCCCGTAATAGTCATACGCATAGAACATTCAGAGAGAAAGTGTTTTTCTCCTGCCCACACAACTCTAACAACCCAGGTGGAGTATAAAATGGTCTGGGGTGGATGTTGCAGTATCTGTGATGTAGCATTCAAGTGTGGTGGCACTATAAAAGATGCCGTTGGAAACACTGTCCCACTACAAACAGAACACAATTCATCTCCAGCACACACGCATACATACACACACACATATGGAGATATTAGCCAGGTGGTATAGGACAAGTAGTTAGCGCCCGATAAGGCAGCTCCTGCGAACTCCTCAGAATTGTATGTGTTAATTGTATTGATTGTATAAGAATTGTATATCTATGTACTGTAAAGCGCTTAAGAGTGGCTTATGTTAACTAGATAGGGCGCTATATCAAATATTGTATATTATTATTATTATTATTATTATAATATGGAATTTATTTAACGAGTTTCATCAATTCCATATTACATTGACACGAGTGTAAGATTCTATTTATCACATAACTTATATTTATGAGAAAATACACAAAAACTCTCAAACTAATTCTCCATAAGAAATGCAAATTTCTTCTGTGACAGTACGATTTTCACTACCGAGACAATCATATGACCTCATAAAGATGTCATTTGTTTATGACGTCACAATAGTGTTATTACACATGTGTAATACCATTTTTATGACATGGTCGTATGACATGACTGAACGTGTCAGTTATGTGATAAAAAAATATTTGGCCAAATGTTGATGAAGCTAGAGGGGTGATCAATTTGCATGCAGTTAGGATAACATTTGTTTTCATTTCATGTCTGCCTACAGTTGTCAACCATTGGGCGTTGTGAGTATGAGAAGACATGCGCACTGCTAGTACAGCTATTTGATGAGGCAGCCCAGAGGTACCAGGAACTGATCACATCACAGGCCCAGGGTGCTGAGATTACTATACAGGAAGGTGGGTATAGCTCTAGTATCACATCACAGACCCAGAGTGCTGAGATTACTATACAGGAAGGTGGGTATAGCTCTAGTATCACATCACAGACCCAGGGTGCTGAGATTACTATACAGGAAGGTGGGTATAGCTCTAGTATCACATCACAGACCCAGGGTGCTGAGATTACCATACAGGAAGGTGGGTATATCTCTAGTATCACATCACAGACCCAGGGTGCTGAGATTACTATACAGGAAGGTGGGTATAGCTCTAGTATCACATCACAGACCCAGGGTGCTGAGATTACCATACAGGAAGGTGGGTATAGCTTTAGTATCACATCACAGACCCAGAGTGCTGAGATTACTATACAGGAAGGTGGGTATGGCTCTAGTATCACATCACAGACCCAGGGTGCTGAGATTACTATACAGGAAGGTGGGTATGGCTCTAGTATCACATCACAGACCCAGGGTGGGTATAGCTCTAGTATCACATCACAGGCCCAGGGTGCTGAGATTACTATAGAGGGAGGTGGGTATAGCTCTAGTATCACATCACAGACCCAGGGTGGGTATAGCTCTAGTATCACAACACAGACCCAGGGTGCTGAGATTACTATACAGGAAGGTGGGTATATCTCTAGTATCACATCACAGACCCAGGGTGGGTATAGATCTAGTATCACAACACAGACCCAGAGTGCTGAGATTACTATACAGGAAGGTGGGTATATCTCTAGTATCACATCACAGACCCAGAGTGCTGAGATTACTATACAGGAAGGTGGGTATAGCTCTAGTATCACATCACAGACCCAGGGTGGGTATAGCTCTAGTATCACATCACAGACCCAGAGTGCTGAGATTACTATACAGGAAGGTGGGTATATCTCTAGTATCACATCACAGACCCAGAGTGCTGAGATTACTATACAGGAAGGTGGGTATAGCTCTAGTATCACATCACAGACCCACAATGGGTATAGCTCCAGTATCATATCACAGGCCCAGAGTGGGTTTAGCTCTAGTATCACATCACAGACCCAGGGTGGGTATAGCTCTAGTATCACATCACAGACCCAGGGTGCTGAGATTACCATACAGGAAGGTGGGTATAGCTCTAGTATCACATCACAGACCCAGGGTGGGTATAGCTCTAGTATCACATCACAGACCCAGGGTGCTGAGATTACTATACAGGAAGGTGGGTATATCTCTAGTACACATCACAGACCCAGGGTGGGTATATCTCTAGTATCACATCACAGACCCAGGGTGGGTATAGCTCTAGTATCACATCACAGACCCAGGGTGCTGAGATTACTATACAGGAAGGTGGGTATGGCTCTAGTATTACATACCACATAACGTGTTTTAATTAGTGGTCTTTTAACAAGTTGAGTACCAAAAATAAAAAGATTTCCTCACTTTTGAAAATATGATTGAATTAAGTAAAAAAAAATACTCAGATAATATATCAGTAAATTTTTCAGGAGATTTCACAATAAGAAAGGTCTTGAATATATGTCTAATAGAATGTGTTAGTGTATAAAGCACTGGTGGTGGTCCAGTAGAATATGCTTGTGTGTTACATACTGGTAGAATTTATACGCTGTTCTTGGTTTTACGTTCAGGTCGTCTCTCATGGCTGGTCTACATTATCGGCTCTGTGATAGGGGGGCGTGTATCGTTCGCTAGCACAGACGAACACGACGCCATGGATGGAGAATTGGCATGCAGGTAAATTTCTTATAGTATATCATTACTCGTAAAATATTTAAACTAGATTTATAATGTCTGATTTGCTGAAGTTCAAATGTGACTATACCGGGGAATGGATTAAGGTATAACAATGAAGTGGCTACCAATATCTGTAAAAGTTTGTTAAATCAAACTCTCAAGTTGGGATCCAATATTTGATTTCAGCATAATACCACTAAAATTTCTAAATATTATTTTGATCTTCACAGTGTCTAATGTGTCAAGAATGAATACAATTAGGTGGTGTAAAAACAACATTAAATGTTAAACCTCAAAAGAAATTGCTTCGGAGAATGCAGTAAAAAAAAATTCTTATATCGTTGAGTGTATTCATGTTTTCTGTCCCCAGGGTGCTTCAACTAATGAACTTAACAGACAGCAGGATCGCCGCCCAGGGGGGCTGTGAAAAATTAGACCTGGCAATTCTCAGCTTCTTTGAACAATTTAGAAAAATCTATGTCGGTGATCAGGTGCATAAGATGTCCAAAGTAAGTGTTGCCTTTAGCCGTCTTCCTGTACACTTACATCAGCAGTGCGAAAGAAAGCATAGAAATACTGCTACCATAGTTTTCAATCTGATCACAGACAAATAACAAATAGCTTCTGTGATATTTTAAGATATATTTGACTGCAAGGAATCCAAGGCTTACTCTCAAAGACGGCCTATTTTCAAACCTGGATATTTGCATGATATAATTGACTGCAAGAAATCCAAGGTTTATTTCCAAGACCAGTCTATTTTCGAATCAGGCTTATTATTGAGATTTAAGGGTATGTATCTATAAATTATATGGTAGGTACTCATTTCTCCCTTATCAATCCAGTTATTAGGTCACTTGGCAGGAATGTCCAGTGACCAGGAAAGGATGCTGATGATTTGTGACAGGTTGTGATGAGTACAGGTTTACAGGTGTTGTGATGTTTTGGTTAACAGGTATACCGGCGACTCTCGGAGGTACTAGGGCTCAACGATGAATCCATGGTGTTAAGTGTATTTGTTGGTAAAATGTAAGTAAGATTATGCGAAAATTTCACAATGTTTAGCCAGAGAAAGTATATAGCAGGAACAAAACTGACAAAATGTTTCCTGAATTTAACTGAAATCAATTGGATACAAATCTGAATTTTACAATTGTATACCAAAGTATTTTTTGATGGGCAGAACTTCAAATTTTACTCTATCCTAATATTGGTCAAAAATGGTGTTGGTCAAATATTTACTGATGAAACCAACAAGTATAGATGTGAGGGATTTTGTGTTAGTACCCCAGTGTAGAAGTCGTTTCTTTCCCCAGCTGAAAGTTTCTCTGGGGAAAAAATATCTGATGGGGAAAAAATTGGCTGTTGAATAGAAATGATAATGAATGCATGATATAGTTATGTCCGTATTTGGGATATGTCCTTTTTACCTGTAATCAATATATGAACCTATGTGATGTATCACACATTATGAAATTAAATCATGTAGGTTACTAGAATAAAGCACTTTTATATTGCGACCTTTGATCCAGATCTGTTGTGCATTTCTTATGTAACAGAATCACCAACCTGAAGTATTGGGCGCGGAGTGAACAGATCATCTCTAGGACACTACAGTTGCTAAGCGACCTTTCCGTGGGATACAGCAGTGTGAGGAAACTGGTAAAGCTGGAGGCTGTCCAGTTCATGCTAAATAACCACACAGTAAGTCTGAGAGTTGAAGTTCTTCCTATCTCTAGTATACCCCTAGCATTAAAGATGCATAGACTTTGATAGAAATACTTGATAGAAATAACGATACTATATGATCCTTGTTCTGACATCCAGTTCTCAATTTGTCTAATTGCTACTACTTGTCTACCATCTTGTATTAGTCGTACAAGTTTTAGGCGATTCTTTGAAAAATGTTTTGACTAGTCCCATTACTAAAGAGCTTAAGTTGATTCACAAAAAGCAAAATTACTGTGCCAAAAAAATCACTGGATCGGAGTCGCCTGATCTCAATAGAAATATAAATAGGTGTAGAAATGTATCATGCAGCCATTTTTTATGACTATCAATTGTATAAGATAACAAACACCATCCACTCCTACTAACCCTATACTTTCAGTCGTGTAAACATTGACACTTTTTGCCTTACAGAGTGAACACTTTCCCTTCTTGGGAATCAGTACAAACAATCGGCCGATATCTGACATGCGGTGTCGCACCACATTCTACACAGCACTGGGACGGTTATTAATGGTGGACCTTGGCGAGGATGAGGAAAAGTTTGATAAATTTATGATACCACTTACTGGTAGGAAGGATTTTATATATGTCTGCATTCTCAACTTCAATACTAGAGGCCCCACACTTTGTGTTAAACTCTGTATACTAGAGGCCCCACACTTTGTGTTAAACTTTGTATCCTAGAGGCCCCACACTTTGTGTTAAACTCTGTATACTAGAGGCCCCACACTTTGTGTTAAACTCTGTATACTAGAGGCCCCACACTTTGTGTTAAACTCTGTATACTAGAGGCCCCACACTTTGTGTTAAACTCTGTATCCTAGAGGCCCAACACTTTGTGTTAAACTCTGTATCCTAGAGGCCCTACACTTTGTGTTAAACTCTGTATACTAGAGGCCCCACACTTTGTGTTAAACTCTGTATACTAGAGGCCCCACACTTTGTGTTAAACTCTGTATCCTAGAGGCCCCACACTTAGTGTTAAACTCTGTATCCTAGAGGCCCCACACTTTGTGTTAAACTCTGTATCCTAGAGGCCCCACACTTTGTGTTAAGCTATGTATCCTAGAGGCCCCACACTTTGTGTTAAACTCTGTATACTAGAGGCCCCACACTTTGTGTTAAACTCTGTATCCTAGAGGCCCCACACTTTGTGTTAAACTCTGTATACTAGAGGCCCCACACTTTGTGTTAAACTCTGTATCCTAGAGGCCCCACACTTTGTGTTAAACTCTGTATACTAGAGGCCCAACACTTTGTGTTAAACTCTGTATACTAGAGGCCCCACACTTTGTGTTAAACTCTGTATACTAGAGGCCCCACACTTTGTGTTAAACTCTGTATACTAGAGGCCCCACACTTTGTGTTAAACTCTGTATACTAGAGGCCCCACACTTTGTGTTAAACTCTGTATACTAGAGGCCCAACACTTTGTGTTAAACTCTGTATACTAGAGGCCCCACACTTTGTGTTAAACTCTGTATCCTAGAGGCCCCACACTTTGTGTTAAACTCTGTATACTAGAGGCCCAACACTTTGTGTTAAACTCTGTATACTAGAGGCCCCACACTTTGTGTTAAACTCTGTATACTAGAGGCCCTACACTTTGTGTTTAACTCTGTATACTAGAGGCCCCACACTTTGTGTTAAACTCTGTATCCTAGAGGCCCCACACTTTGTGTTAAACTGTATACTAGAGGCCCCACACTTTGTGTTAAACTCTGTATCCTAGAGGCCCTACACTTTGTGTTAAACTCTGTATACTAGAGGCCCTACACTTTGTGTTAAACTCTGTTACTCTAGCCTAATACAAAAGTTCCAACTTTTAATCCAATTCTATATGTGTGGACATCTTCATAAGAACTAAAGCAGTATTTTTAATGTAGGTCACTGTCTTGGAGGACTAAAGCAGTTTATCAAATGTAGATCACTATGACATGTATTTTCCGCTTAATGTGTTTCGGTTAGATGTTGCATGAAGATTTAATTTGTTGGTTTGTCTTTGTATATATTTCTGATTTCATCAAGGCTCGAGATAGGGATTAAAAAGAACATAATTATTACCAACATTTTCTATGAAGCGTTTCAAGAGATGCTTATATACCCATACTAATAGTGTTTTACCTTTTTGTGAAGCTGCGTTTGAGTCGGTCGGGAACATGCTGGCATGTGCTAATACTCCAATGAAAGCTGAGGAGGCTAAGGTTAGTATGCTCTTTTAACTGTTTTAAGTTTCTCCTCAAAAAGGTTTGATGAAAAGTCAAGTTCTTGGTTAGAATAAGTTTTTTATGAGGAAATGGCTAATAGCATTGGATACAGTGAGTTTGTAGTGTGCGGTAGAATTGATCCTTGATCAAGAAAGGATCCTTTCATTAAACATTACCATATAAAGTTCTATGAGAGAAAAAAAACTTTAAAATTTCAGTTTTCCTAGCTAGTATTCCACATCAACACATGTTGAAGACATGGCAGTTGGTTGCAGTCTTAACATCAAATCATTACTGCAGATCGAAGAACTGTTTTACACTAAAGTGAAATGGGAGTAAGGTTTGATTATGGATAGCAGCTCTAGTTTAATTTGTAGTGAATATTTTTTTTGTATTTTAAATTTATTTTGCAGCGTTCCTTGGTAGGCTTGGCGCGAGATCTGAGGGGTGTGGCATTTGCTTTTAATACAAAGACGAGCTACATGATGCTGTTTGATTGGATGTATCCTTGTGTTATAGTAAACAATAGATAAATAAGCTGATATGTCTGGGAAGTTTTGCCCAGCCTATCTTTCACTTATAAATTCTATATAAGCACATTGTTAACTGTGCTCTCCTGTGGTATAACTATGTTTAGTATACTTTAATAATAATGGTTAGTTGCCTTTATCAAGGAGAAGAGGAAATCTAAGTGTACACTTCTGTTACACACAAAGTGGACCTTTGATAACTTAAACACCAATCTTTGTTTTTCTTCCAAGTAAAAACATTGTGCTTTCTGTAATGTCAAATGGTCCTTCCGTCTCAAGTCTCTGATAGTGAATTCTGTATCGCATTGTAAGTATTATTTAATGTTAGCTGCATACCTGTACTCTTATGTACTTTTAGCTTAGAGACTTTCTGTATGTTCATCGGTTGAAATGATTTATATTGTCCGACAATTTAAAACGAAACTCAGAAAATTAAGGCAGTGCTGGCAGACGCATCTTGTAGCCTCAATGATTTTATATTTTAACTTCCTATCTAGTAACAGCTGTGATAAGTTTAAGAGTTACATCGTTCTCTGCATATTTCTACAACATTATTATTAGTATTCCGTTTATGGTATCTGTTTAAGAGAAAATAAAAAGAGGTAACATGTATCCTTAACTAGTGCTAGTTATCCTACATACACGCCTGTCCTTCAGCGGGCGATCGAGCTTTGGTTTCACGAACCAGCTGTCACGACACCTGTATTAAAACTGATGGCAGAACTAGCACAGAGCAGGTAGGTGGGGCTACAGAACTAACACAGGGCAGGTTGATTGGGCTACAGAACTAACCCTGGGCAGGTAGATTGGGCTTCAGAACTAACACAGGGCAGGTAGGTGGGGCTACAGAACTAACACAGGGCAGGTAGATAGGGCTACAGAACTAGTACAGAGAGAGAAATCTAAATTTACAAAATTTTGATATTGAAGATATTAAATTTTCTAAATTTTGGTACTTATGAAAATAATTGAAGTAAAATGTTTAATTTGTAGGTCTCAGCGACTGCTATTTGATGTTTCATCACCGAACGGATACCTACTATTTAGAGAAGTCGGCAAGATGATTGTCACGTATGGTAAGTTTTGTTTGTTATAACCATTGCAGGTGTGCTGGTATGATAGAGTTTTATGTGCCTGCAACATTCAAGTTGATTTGAGGAGAGATGTTTGAACACACAAGGGCCAGGTCCAAGTCCATCTTTGTATAGTTAATCCAGGGTTAGGCTCACTTTAGCTCCCTACAAACCTGGAATATGTCAGAGCAAAATTGATGGCACGTGAAAAGCTTTTTAATTGGCCTCAGTTAAAATTACCCAATTGTTATGCTGATAAAAGTTCTCTGAAGATAATAGGAGCAACACCCAACTTCAATATTTCATCCTTATGAGACCATGGCATCCTTTTGATGTACATCCAAGGAGAAAACAAGTCTTCCTGTCTCTTGCACAAGGTGGCGAATTCCGAGCTTTTAATTTTCAAAGTTAATCTATATAAAATTAATCCAGGGGTAAGACTCAATATTGCTCTTTGCAACCCTGGAATATGTTAGAGCAAAATTGAAGGCCCATGAATTATACCGAGCCTTCATACTTCAGGGGTGCAGAAAGTGTAATTCTGGGATATCGAGGATGGTCTTAGTTTTACTTCTCTAACTTCACATAACTTTGACAGTATTTTCACTTCTCAAACTTCATATAACTTTGACAGAGTAATAAGTTTTGAGGGAGACTCATCTGGATTAAAGAAGGGGGGTGGGGGGATAAAGATAGCTGAAAAATAAAGGGTTAAAATACAGGGTATATATGTGCTGTGTGTTTAGAAGAAGTAGCTCTAGGGGAAAGGGCATGGAAAGCTTTCATTGAAGTATTGTTTCTTTGTTTCAGGCTCCAGGGTCTTGTCATTAGGAGATATACCCAAGGACAGAACCTACCCAATGAAGTATCCTTTCTGTAGTGGACTTTACAAGTTCTTGATTTAAAATGGAAAGAAATAACAATTAGATTTGTTAAGTTTTAACATAACGAAAGGGACAAATATTAGAACTTGAATAGAAATTGGGTATTAAAGTAGAAATGACCCCAAATTTATTTTTGATGAACCTTCGAATGAAAATATTTAATTTTATTATTTCAGTTTGAGTTGTATGATCCTTACCCTCAAGGATCCATAGAGGTGGGGCCAAAAGGGGTAAAATTGGGTAAAATTTCAATTTCATAGCATTAGATATTGCTACATATATATATACAATTTATATTGTATTGAGTCATGATAATATCAGTGCAAGGACACAATAGCAAGATAATCTATTGGTGTATGGAAACTCAAGTCACTGTGAAGCCCCATGGGCCTCTTGTTATAAGATTGATTGACCTTAACTGTTGTTCAGATTGAAGGGAATTTCAATATGTTTTTCTATGTTAAAGGCAGCGTTGTGTGGTTCGTACGTTAACTTTGGGGTGTTTAGACTTTACGGAGATGATGCGCTAGATAACGCCTTAGGCATGTTTGTCAAACTGCTGCTGTCAATATCACAACGGGACCTCATGGTAAGGAAATTGTCAAATTCCGCAAGCAGAGGATAGAAATTCCATGAATTGGAAAAAGTCAATCTTCATTGATATCTGTGCTGATGAGTGTGATATTTATAATCATATATTTATGAATTATGTATTTATAATGAGACCCCCACCCCCATGTTGAAAGTTGCGATATTTGCAATTCTGTAGTTTTGAGATCGGCCTCTGTGTTGATGAGTGGAATATTTGTAATTCTGTATTTAGAATATAGTTTTGAGATCGGCCTCTGTGTTGATGAGCGGAATATTTATAATTTTGTATTTAGAATATAGTTTTGAGATCGGCCTCTGTGTTGATGAGTGGAATATTTGTAATTCTGTATTTAGAATATTGTTTTGAGATCAGCCTGTGTTGATGAGTGGAATATTTGTAATTCTGTATTTAGAATATAGTTTTGAGATCGGCCTCTGTGTTGATGAGTGGAATATTTGTAATTCTGTATTTAGAATATAGTTTTGAGATCAGCCTGTGTTGATGAGTGGAATATTTGTAATTCTGTATTTAGAATATAGTTTTGAGATCAGCCTCTTTGTTGATGAGTGGAATATTTGTAATTCTGTATTTAAAATGTAATTTTGAGATCGGCCTATGTGTTGATGAGTATGACATTTGTAATCATGTATGTATAACGAGATATCTCCATGTTGTTGAGTGCAATAATTGTGATATTTCTAACACTTCGTTTTGTCAATAGGACTACCCGAAGCTGAGTCAGAACTACTACGGTCTCCTGGAATGCCTGGCCAATGATCATATGACATTTATCAGTAACTTGGAACCACAAGTCTTTCTGTACATCCTCACCACCATCTCTGAGGGGCTCACCGCACTAGGTACGGTCTCTCCGTCATCTTCCCACTTCTGCACCTCCCTCTTCAGCTATATTTAGTAACATAATTATTTACAGCCAAATAATACCAAAACTAAAAACCATTGCATTTATGCTAAATTACTAACCCCCTTCCCCCCACTCCTCTACCCTATAAAAGAAAAAGTTGTGAAATAGTTTTGTGTATATTTTAATGTTGGACTACAGTATTAATTTTATTGATGTAAAAGTGGAAATTCCTATGTGTGGAAACTCTCCAATCTAATCACAGTGTGTAATATGTCACTACGATCTGATGATCATTTATCATTATTCAGCTATAATCTACAAATAGTATATATATGTCTGCATGTATTTTCTTTCTATTTTGTTCAATGTGCAATAAGCAACAAAGTTACATTAATTCCACTTTAAAAAAAGTTTTTCCTGAACCTCATATTGATTCACGAATTGTAAATCCTGTGAACTGTTTGCTGTTTCAGACACCATGGTTTGTACCGGATGTTGTGCTACCCTCGACACTATCATCACCTACCTGTTTAAACGTCTCACCACCAAGAAGAAGAAATCTCACCCAGGAACGGTTCCCGACAGCGAAGCTTTCTTACGCATTCTAGAACTTCATCCTGACATCCTCCAGCAGGTGGGGTACTTTTTAATACCGTAATAGTCCACTAAAACAGAACCCTGGGTTACCAAATTGTTCGTCTGAAGGAAACTTTGAGCTCTTCAGAAATCTTGATATACTTTATCCAGAATCTTTATATACTTTATCCAGAATCAAAGGGAAGGATTTTAAGAAGTGAAATTCCATTAAGAAATTTTGGCTGAACTGTTAACTGGACCCTGTATAGAAAGGAAATATGCTTATAATGAATATCAAATTATATGAAATCATTTAAAGGGGCATCCCGGGGAAGTCTACAATGAATTTATTGAATGAACATGCTGTCTGCACTACCAGATGCATTTTCCTGTTATTACAATATTCAAAGTCCTCTCAAAATGTGTTTATTAGCCACTTGCAAAATTGCATTTCTCGGGAAAGCCCGATAAAAATAGCGATGATCACGCGTCAATCACGTGACTATTTTGTCGCATGTCGACGAAGGGGCCCAACGGGAGGGGACGCGTAATGTATAGGTCCGATGATGAACCAGACACAAAGTCCGTGTATCAATTTATTGAATCATATTCACATTAATAGTCAGACGTTAATTACACACGATATTCATATGAAGAAATTTATTACGGCATCTCTGCATCATTTATCAACATCAGTACCTGACTGAGACCGTTAGCCATGCATTGTCAGAAACCAATACGACACTGCACTATCTTACATTGTACGTTTAACAGTGTCATGTGGGTTTCCGATGATGACAACCATAGGGCAAACCTTAATTTCTGTAAAAAGTTATCTTCACGAATCCTCATTTAGAACCATTTCACAAAAGGTGTGCATGCATTGAAAAGTGCAAAAATAAAATGAAATGATTCCGATTTTTTTTATACAACTCGATGTTTTGAAGATTTTTTTTCAGACTTTCTATATATTCATCTAAAATCTATCCAACTTTCAGCGTCAACATACTTTAACACTTACAATTATATATGTATCACGGAAGTCCGTGCACTCATATGACGCACAACGCACTAAACATGTAGAATACATGTATAATGTATAATATATATATCAAATTTGGAACTTGTCGAGAAGATAATTGTCCAATACTTAATCCATTTATATATGTTATGGTTCATTTTACTTTTTCTATGTAAATTTAAAGGTTCGTTAACATTTTCAACACAACTGCAGACATGGGACATACATGTATATGATTTTTTTTTTAATGAATTAATGACTTCACTTATATAATGCATATATTTTGATTCATATCAAATCCAATACCGGGGTCCAAACCCGATAATATTTGTACAATCCGTATTTTATAGATTAGGTATGACAAGAATTTTTTATCCGCACATGATGACATAAATTTATTCATTTTGTTCAAATTGAATATGTATACATTAAACTCAATCGCCCGGGATACCGGCGTTTTATAACGTAACCCCCCCCCCCCCCCCCATACGGTTTTTCTTGTATGTGAAAAGGTCTTTCTCTTCAGCAATATAATTCAATAATGCCGTTTTACTGGAATATTATAAAGGGAATATTACAATACACGCTTTCAAGTTTTACACACGCATTTCATGTAACAGAGGAATGAAAGACTTATCCCTTGGGAAGCCCCAAAACCAAATCAAAACTGTGTCACCGGCTATCCAGAAGAAAACTGTAACAATGCAAACAATTGGGCTGTTAGTCTCTCCCTTGAATACTTCCCATCCCTCATTATGCTTCCGTAATATAATCCTTACGTTAAAATTTGACCTTTCGGCCACTTTTCGCTTGGTAGTTACATGTACAAATGTAGGTCACGCGGATCGCCATTTTTTGTTTACCGATTTAGCTTGTTATGCGCATGCGTTATTATATGTGATGCAAAAAAATTTGCATGTCCAAATCGTTGATCAACGAATAGTGATTCCCTTTTTTAATTATTAATTAAAATTTTTGAGAACATATTTCAGCGTAAATCGCCCATTAATTTTCCACAAGAGTATACATTTAATTCATATATACAATAATTCTAAATAAGCATAAAAAATATAGTTTTAACGTGATGCCTCTTTAAATAATCATGAATTTTGGAAAAGTTGAACCTTCCCTGATATGGAATACCCTCTCGAAACTGAACCTGAACAGTACATGAGACTTGTATAAATAATATCTACACACTTCATTTATGATCGATTGTCAAAACGTTTGACACACTTATTCACACACATTATCTCTGTGCAGACTTGCCTCTAGGTATTGTCCTTGGTATTCATGTGTTTTCTAACTTCTGTAGATGCTGTCAACCGTGCTAAATATCATCATGTTTGAAGACTGTCGGAACCAGTGGTCCATGTCACGACCACTCTTAGGTCTCATCCTACTCAATGAAGAGGTAGGCTAGGTTCATGTCTTCCAATCTTACAAATTAACAAGTAGCCTGTCTCTGCGATTATAATATATAAAGAAATATAGGTGGTCTTGTTTATCTGAACTAGAAGTTATTTTGGTATATGTACTGTATTTCTATCAATCAAAACATTTCAACATTCGATGCCATTATAAGCAAACTAAATCAATTATCAAATGGTCAATATAAAGGGAGATAATGTGAAATCAGAAACAAAAGCAGCAGTGATATTGATGTCTGACAGCTAAATCAGTCAGGAAAACATTAATAAAGAGGGGAGGCTAATGTGATATCAAAACATTGAACTGTGTTAAAGTAGCTATGCTATTGATGTCACTGATGTCGTATGCTGCAGTATTGAAGCAATATACAAAAAAGTTTCAGAAATGTATTTATACTTTGCCATGCAAGGAGTGGAGCAAGCAAAAATATCGTCTGGACAGGAAAAACTTTCTATAGATGCCCCAGTTTCATGAATGATACTTAAATTCAGGAAATTCCTTAGCTTAGCAACCTCCATAGGAAAGCATTACAGAAGCAATGCTTGCTGATGGAGATTTTAAGTTAAGGAATTTTCCTGAGGTTAAGGATCGTTCATGAAACTGGGGTCTTATGATTGTTGGATGTACCTACAAGTCATTGTAGTGCTGTATTCTATAAAGTATCTTATTTAATGCCCTGTTCACCTTAATTTCTGTATAACTTCCTACTTTGTTGTATTCCAGTATTTCAATAAGTTACGAGACAATATTATCTCCAGCCAGCCTGGAGATAAACAACAGAGGATGGTGCAGTGCTTCGAAAACTTAATGAATGGAATTGAAAGGTCACTTTTGACCAAAAACAGAGATAGGTAAGAATTATTATCTACCTTAAACCTAAGTATATACTTTGTGTTAGTCATTGCCTTCAGACCAAGCTTACATATTCTCAAGTTTTAATGTTAATGACCATCACCTTGAGAATTTAGTATTAATGGCCATCACCTCGAGAATTTATTTTAATGACAATGGTTGTCACCTCATGAGTTTTAATGGTAATGGCAGTCACCTTAAGAATTTTAATGACAATGGCTGTCACCTCAAGAATTTTAATGTTATAGGCCATTCCTTGAGAATTTAGTGTTAATGGCCATCACCTCGAGAATTTTAATCTTAATGGCCTCAGCTTGAGAATTTAAATTGTAATGACCATCACCTCAATTGTTTCTATCCTTATTTGCAGCCTAAAAGAATGTCATTTTAGGATTTCAGTAAATAAATTTGTTTTTATATTGCTTACAAATGGTTGTATTTTGGTATATTTCAGGTTTACACAGAATTTGTCAGTGTTTCGTCGTGATGTAAATGACTCTTTAAAAGCGCCTGGTGGCCAAAGTCCTATTCCTTCCTCTTCTTCTTCACTGGACATGATGAGTTACAGCTAATGTTGGTTCCCTGTGGTGTGAGAGTGTTTCTAGGTGATCTCTTAATGGTCCTCCAGCCCTGGTGACTTATGACTAGTGCTCACCAGGCCATGTATGGATGGTCAGTGTCTGGACAGCTGGACTCTAAGCTGTGGTGTGGCTGGTCATTTTTATAGTGTTCAACATTTGTTATAAAGTGGTATTGGATGGGACTATTGGGTGCCATCCTGATTATCATCCTCCAACTGGACGTGGATGGTTATACGGTGCAGGAAGGCCTGGATGTGAATGGTTATTCAGCGTTGTGTGGCCTGGACGTGGATGGTTATTCAGCGTTTGTGTAGGACAGCCTGGTTATGGTTGGTTATTCAGCATTTGTGTAGGAAGGCCTGGACATAGATTTTTATTCAGCGTTGTGTGGCCTGGATGTGGATGGTTAATCAACGTTTGTGTAGAATGTGGATTGTGTTCTTTTCCAGTTTTTACTGAACACTTGTGTAAATGGGTCATTGCTCTGCCTCAGACCATAACATTAAGGGTATAAGCTACCTTACATTGTATTCAAAAGATAGTTCCATACCGGTACTTAAATATCGGTTATAATTAGTTATCTTCCTTTGTTATTACCCATTGTTCTCCTAGTCTATAAAACAATTAGTTTTGACTATTTCTGGATTTTGTCCAATTTTGGCTTTTGGGGTAAAACAGTTGAAGCTGTTTTCCTGGTTAGAGGAAACTATTACCCAGCACAAATTTGATGCAGAAAAATCTCCCTTCAAGAGACACAGTAACTCAAAATTGTTCTATTTGGTAATAAAACCCTTGTTTAAATGCTGTTTGGTGTTGAGTCCGACTATCATCCCAAAGTAGGGTAGGGGGAAGCCCTTGGGATCTGTTTGCCAGAACCAGTTCATGAAACTGGGGCCTGGTGATAATGGGAGGTACAAGTCAGTATAGTCCCATTTACCTTATTTTCGGTTTAACTTACTAATTTGTTGTATTCCAGTATTTCAATAAGTTACAAGACAATATTATCTCCAGCTAGCCAAGGGATAAACAACAGGGGATGATGCAGTGCTTCGAAAACTTAATGAATGGATTTTTAATGGTCACTTTTGACCCGACAGCCTCGGGGTAAACATTATCCAGGGCTTCCCCCTACCTCGGGATGACAGTTTTGACTCTTCCCCGAATAGCTTTGAAACAGATATGTAATATTATGTCAGGAATTATTTTCAATGATGAGATTATGCCGATATAAGCATGAGTGAAGGAAATAACACATCTGTTGGACACTGTTAAAGCTGTATAAGGAAACCAGTCTAGAAAGATAACAAAGGATGTTATCTTTGAACAGGTGGTCTCTGATACAGGTTCATTCTACACTGAAGAAATTTCTACAATTAGGAACATTGAAGGTGGTCTGTTATACAGGTGGACTCTGATACAGGTTCATTCTACACTGAAGAAATTTCTACAATTAGGAACATTGAAGGTGGTCTGTTATACAGGTGGTCTCTGATACAGGTTCATTCTACACTGAAGACATTACTACAATTAGGAACATTGAAGGTGGTCTGTTATACAGGTGGACTCTGATACAGGTTCATTCTACACTGAAGAAATTACTACAATTAGGAACATTGAAAGTGGTCTGTTATACAGGTGGACTCTGATACAGGTTCATTCTACACTGAAGACATTACTACAATTAGGAACATTGAAAGTGGTCTGTTATACAGGTGGACTCTGATACAGGTTCATTCTACACTGAAGACATTACTACAATTAGGAACATTGAAGGTGGTCTGTTATACAGGTGGACTCTGATACAGGTTCATTCTACACTGAAGAAATTACTACAATTAGGAACATTGAAAGTGGTCTGTTATACAGGTGGACTCTGATACAGGTTCATTCTACGCTGATTACATTACTACAATTAGGAACATTGAAGGTGGTCTGTTATACAGGTGGACTCTGATACAGGTTCATTCTACACTGAAGAAATTACTACAATTAGGAACATTGAAAGTGGTCTGTTATACAGGTGGACTCTGATACAGGTTCATTCTACACTGAAGAAATTTCTACAATTAGGAACATTAAAGGTGGTCTGTTATACAGGTGGACTCTGATACAGGTTCATTCTACACTGAAGAAATTTCTACAATTAGGAACATTAAAGGTGGTCTGTTATACAGGTGGACTCTGATACAGGTTCATTCTACACTGAAGAAATTACTACAATTAGGAACATTGAAGGTGGTCTGTTATACAGGTGGACTCTGATACAGGTTCATTCTACACTGAAGAAATTACTACAATTAGGAACATTAAAGGTGGTCTGTTATACAGGTGGACTCTGATACAGGTTCATTCTACACTGAAGAAATTTCTAAAATTAGGAACATTGAAGGTGGTCTGTTATACAGGTGGACTCTGATACAGGTTCATTCTACACTGAAGAAATTACTACAATTAGGAACATTAAAGGTGGTCTGTTATACAGGTGGTCTCTGATACAGGTTCATTCTACACTGAAGAAATTTCTACAATTAGGAACATTGAAGGTGGTCTGTTATACAGGTGATCTCTTAATAGAAGTGGTCATAATAGGTAGGTGTGGTTGTATATACGTGTAAGGTAGCGTATATCTTTAAATCGTTGGTTAACAAAGAACATATCTCTGTTACTAGAAATATTTCATTTACAGATTCTTTTCCTATGAATTCCACTAAAATGTAGTAAACTGTTCATACTGAAAACACATACATGTAGGGTGCTTTAGATAACACTGCAGGGGTTGGGGCCTTGGGGAAGGTTTTGTATCAATACAGAAATAAATTTCTGCTTTAATACTATCGTACCATATACATATACCTAGGCCTGGTACTTACCTAGGATGATGGGTAGTATTTCTGCTTTAATATTACCGTACCTTATAACTGGTACTTACCTGGGATAATGGGTAGTATTTCCGCTTTAATATTACTGTACCATATATACCTGGTACTTACCTGGGATAATGGGTAGTATTTCTGCTTTAATATTACCGTACCATACCTGGTACTTACCTGGGATAATGGGTAGTATTTTCACTTTAATATTACTGTACCATATATACCTGGTACTTACCTGGGATAATGGGTAGTATTTTCACTTTAATATTACTGTACCATACCTGGTACTTACCTGGGATAATGGGTAGTATTTCTGCTTTAATATTACCGTACCATACCTGGTACTTACCTGGGATAATGGGTAGTATTTTCACTTTAATATTACCGTACCATATATACCTGGTACTTACCTGGGATGATGGTTAGTATTTCCGTTTTAATATTACTGTACAATACCTGGTACTTACCTGGGATAATGGGTAGTATAAATCTAATATATGTACGGAGTTATGGAAAGCCTCGTCTGTGTGGTGATTGGGCACCTCCATAGCAACAGTGTGATATACATGGATTAATTTAAAGTGTTCATGTGAAGGTGTTTGTGTGGCATGCTGAAAGTGTGGCATATATGTATATGTATGCTTATAATTAAGGTGAGTGTTTGAGATGGTTGCTCCCTTCATCAGTGTTACTCTGTGTAAGGATCAGTGTTTGTGAGGGCAGGTTTAAATGGTTTATCAGTGTTTGTGAGGGCAGGTTTAAATGGTTTATCAGTGTGTGTGAGGGCATGTCTAAATGGTTTATCAGTGTTTGTGAGGGCAGGTTTAAATGGTTTATCAGTGTTTGTGAGGGCATGTTTAAATGGTTTATCAGTGTTTGTGAGGGCATGTTTAAATGGTTTATCAGTGTGTGTGAGGGCATGTCTAAATGGTTTATCAGTGTTTGTGAGGGCAGGTTTAAATGGTTTATCAGTGTGTGTGAGGGCATGTTTAAATGGTTTATCAGTGTTTGTGAGGGCATGTTTAAATGGTTTATCAGTGTTTGTGAGGGCATGTTTAAATGGTTTATCAGTGTGTGTGAGGGCATGTTTAAATGGTTTATCAGTGTGTGAGAGGGCATGTTTAAATGGTTTATCAGTGTGTGTGAGGGCATGTTTAAATGGTTTATCAGTGTGTGAGAGGGCATGTTTAAATGGTTTATCAGTGTGTGTGAGGGCATGTTTAAATGGTTTATAAGTGTTTGTGAGGGCAGGTTTAAATGGTTTATAAGTGTTTGTGAGGGCATGTTTAAATGGTTTATCAGTGTTTGTGAGGGCATGTTTAAATGGTTTATCAGTGTTTGTTAGGGCATGTCTAAATGGTTTATCAGTGTTTGTGAGGGCAGGTTTAAATGGTTTATCAGTGTTTGTGAGGGCATGTTTAAATGGTTTATCAGTGTGTGTGAGGGCATGTTTAAATTGTTTATCAGTGTTTGTGAGGGCATGTTTAAATGGTTTATCAGTGTTTGTGAGGGCATGTTTAAATGGTTTATCAGTGTGTGTGAGGGCATGTTTAAATGGTTTATCAGTGTTTGTGAGGGCATGTTTAAATGGTTTATCAGTGTGTGTGAGGGCATGTCTAAATGGTTTATCAGTGTTTGTGAGGGCAGGTTTAAATGGTTTATCAGTGTGTGTGAGGGCATGTTTAAATGGTTTATCAGTGTTTGTGAGGGCATGTTTAAATGGTTTATCAGTGTTTGTGAGGGCATGTTTAAATGGTTTATCAGTGTGTGTGAGGGCATGTTTAAATGGTTTATCAGTGTGTGAGAGGGCATGTTTAAATGGTTTATCAGTGTGTGTGAGGGCATGTTTAAATGGTTTATCAGTGTGTGAGAGGGCATGTTTAAATGGTTTATCAGTGTGTGTGAGGGCATGTTTAAATGGTTTATCAGTGTTTGTGAGGGCAGGTTTAAATGGTTTATCAGTGTTTGTTAGGGCATGTCTAAATGGTTTATCAGTGTTTGTGAGGGCAGGTTTAAATGGTTTATCAGTGTTTGTGAGGGCATGTTTAAATGGTTTATCAGTGTGTGTGAGGGCATGTTTAAATTGTTTATCAGTGTTTGTGAGGGCATGTTTAAATGGTTTATCAGTGTTTGTGAGGGCATGTTTAAATGGTTTATCAGTGTGTGTGAGGGCATGTTTAAATGGTTTATCAGTGTTTGTGAGGGCATGTTTAAATGGTTTATCAGTGTGTGTGAGGGCATGTCTAAATGGTTTATCAGTGTTTGTGAGGGCAGGTTTAAATGGTTTATCAGTGTGTGTGAGGGCATGTTTAAATGGTTTATCAGTGTTTGTGAGGGCAGGTTTAAATGGTTTATCAGTGTTTGTGAGGGCATGTTTAAATGGTTTATCAGTGTGTGAGAGGGCATGTTTAAATGGTTTATCAGTGTGTGTGAGGGCATGTTTAAATGGTTTATAAGTGTTTGTGAGGGCAGGTTTAAATGGTTTATAAGTGTTTGTGAGGGCATGTTTAAATGGTTTATCAGTGTTTGTGAGGGCAGGTTTAAATGGTTTATCAGTGTTTGTTAGGGCAGGTTTAAATGGTTTATCAGTGTTTGTGAGGGCATGTTTAAATGGTTTATCAGTGTTTGTGAGGGCATGTTTAAATGGTTTATCAGTGTTTGTGAGGGCATGTTTAAATGGTTTATCAGTGTTTGTGAGGGCATGTTTAAATGGTTTATCAGTGTTTGTGAGGGCATGTTTAAATGGTTTATCAGTGGGTTTTGTGAGGGCATGTTTAAATGGTTTATCATTGTTTGTGAGGGCATGTTTAAATGGTTTATCAGTGGGTTTTGTGAGGGCATGTTTAAATGGTTTATCAGTGTTTGTGAGGGCATGTTCAAATGGTTTATCAATGTTTGTGAGGGCATGTTTAAATGGTTTATCAGTGTTTGTGAGGGCATGTTCAAATGGTTTATCAATGTTTGTGAGGGCATGTTCAAATGGTTTATCAATGTTTGTGAGGGCATGTTTAAATGGTTTATCAGTGTTTGTGAGGGCATGTTTAAATGGTTTATCAGTGTTTGTGAGGGCACATTTAAATGGTTTATCATTGTTTGTGAGGGCATGCTATAATGGTTTATCAGTGTTTGTGAGGGCATGTTTAAATGGTTTATCAGTGTTTGTGAGGGCACGTTTAAATGGTTTATCAGTGTTTGTGAGGGCATGTTTAAATGGTTTATTAATGTTTGTGAGGGCATGTTTAAATGGTTGATCAGTGTTTGATAATTACTTCAGCAGCGTATAAAATTTCCAATTTAATAGCGCAATCATATTTTAGCACAATACGTTCCATGCAAAAAAAAACCCAAAACAATATTACCACCAAAATATGTACATTGTACCTTTACAGTAATCAATATTGGCAGGTTTCAGGTGTAATGCCCATAACAAAAAATGTCGATTGTACAGTTGGATTACATTGCTTTTGATTTGACAACATGTTAGCTTAATTATAGCTCATTCACCCCTGAAATTTCATAATCATTCCAACTTTTAGATTTGAGTTTAAATGTGTCTTTATGTGTGAATTGATTTAATTTCAGATAAATTTTTCTCTTTTTGAGTTGTAGTTACAAATGCACAACATCACCTGTAATGGCCAAATGATTCTGTTTGATTTTGTCTAGATAATCTTCATGAAGTAAACACATTAGAACGGCTAGAGGAAAGGCTTACTTTTTAGTCCTTTATTGGAGTATAATATTACAGAACATAAAAAGTGCTGGAAATTGTGATAATTATACCATCAGAATTTCAATTTTATGAATTTGGTGCTTTAACATGTTTAAAGAAACATGAAAGTGCTTGAATTGGTAAAATATACAGATTTTATATCCATTAAATGGAGTTAAGAAGTCTTTTTGACCGATACGGTATGTATATATTGTACTGATAGTTTTTGTAGTCTGCTAGAGCTTGCTTGTTATACTTCAAAAGTGCTCTCAAACATTAATGATTGCAAATTAAAATTCAGAGGAAACTTGTGCAGGCTTTATTAACAAGTTGCCTCCCCTTTGAATCATTTTACCAAAAATGTTGTTCAGATGAAAAAAAAAAGGCTTTACTGTTCCAAAATGTAATATGAAAAAGTGCTTGTACATGTATATGTATACAATATTTTTTTTAGAAACTGAGTATATATATGCTAGCTAGATACAGAATTTGACATCTTTAAGAATGTTTTTTGGATTTTGTTAATTTATGAGATTAGAATTTAGAGATATACTTAGGATGGCCACAGGAAGGCTACACATACACTGACAGGTAGCTTATTGTGTTTTATAACACAGATCTAGAGTGCATGGTCTTGTGACATTATTCATTGTCTGTTATATATATGCCATGACCCTGATTGTCTAGAGAATTTAAACTGAAAAACAAAAATGGTATGTAGATCTAGTTGAATGTGTACATGGACTAGTAAAAAATGGAAGCTTAAGCTATTCAAAATAGATTTTTAGTCTGCCAGTTTTGCATCATTTGAGGAGAGCAACATGTACAGTTGAACCACGTTATCGTGAACTTGTGTAACTCTTATATCAATAAGACCCCATTTAATTTATTTTGTCCGCCACAGCCAGACTTCACACAAAGTATTCAAACTCACCTAGCTTGAATATTCGGGTAACTGGATAATTTGGAATTATTTTCGTGCTCCTGTCGAATTCCAGATAATGAGGTTCGACTGTATGGTGTATTACACACATTTTATCATTTGGCAGGGACTAATTTCGTTATACTCACAAACACAAGTGCTATTGGTTAATGCCAAATGTGTTTGCTGCATAAAATGTAGGGAAGACAAAATTGTATAGATAGTGCTTTTAAAAGTGTGTCTTGAGGCTGTGTTTACATATTGAATTATTAACAAGTGTGCATGTACAGTATTCATATCTTGTTATGTCTGTGGTTTGATTGTATGGGAAAATATCAGTGATAATACCATGGTGTGACTATATGGGAAAATATCAGTGGTAGCACCACAGTGTGACACGATGAGGGGGAATGACATTATTTTGGTGTTAAGAGAAATGTCAGTTTAAGAGGTGTTGTGATTCGATGAAGGGAATGTGTAAGAGGTGTTCTGATTGGATGAAGAGAATGTTTAAGGGCTGTTGTGATTGGATGAAGGGAATGTGTAAGAGTTCTGTATATGTCTGTGAAGAATCTAGGTCACATATGTCACGTGTGTTGTCACATGTGTGGCCTTAGTGGGAGACATAATTGCCACAAGTAGCACACACATGCTTCCTGAAACACTTATGGTAAGATTTGAGAATGAAATAAATTGTTTTCCATGTTGTTATTCTATAGTATGTTGTTTGGAGGAAATAAAATATGATTGATAATGATTTTCTTTGATTGAGTTATGATTGATAATGATTCTCTTTGGTTGAGTTATGATTGATAATGATTCTCTTTGGTTGAGTTATGATTGATAATGATTCTCTTTGGTTGAGTTATGATTGATAATGATTCTCTTTGATTGAGTTATGATTGATAATGATTCTCTTTGGTTGAGTTATGATTGATAATGATTCTCTTTGGTTGAGTTATGATTGATAATGATTCTCTTTGGTTGAGTTATGATTGATAATGATTCTCTTTAGTTGAGTTATGATTGATAATGATTCTCTTTGGTTGAGTTATGATTGATAATGATTCTCTTTGATTGAGTTATGATTGATAATGATTCTCTTTGATTGAGTTATGATTGATAATGATTCTCTTTGAGTTATGATTGATAATGATTCTCTTTGGTTGAGTTATGATTGATAATGATTCTCTTTGGTTGAGTTCCATTGTTTATAGGCTAATTCTTCTTCAGAATTAAGAATGGTAAACTTAGTACAGTACCTTCCAGTCAAAAATCAGTGATAACAATAATTAAAACAAAAATCATCAAATAGAAGGAAAGAAGGAAATACTTAACTCTTTGTAGGCTTGACGATCTTTGATTTGATGTTATGTGGGTCACTTTAGGTGAAACACGTAGCCTACAGATCCTTGAGAAATCGGAATCATTATGAAAGTGTGATAATCCCCGTCTGTAGTTACTGATTGAATGTCACATGAAGACTTTCCATTAATAACAGTTCACTGACGGGGTCATTAATGTCGGCACCAGTCCTGATAATCTTACAAGCAATCGAGACAGACAACACAGGGGTGGGGGCTGTAAAGACAATATATTTACATTGCCAGTGCAAGTTCTTCTATAAGCACTTCCAGGAGAAATGATGAATGCAATGTGATCTGCATCCGTTTAAAACATTCCCCACACCTATTAAGTTGCTATCCATGAGTGGCAAAGATTTAACAAACTTTCACCCCTACCAAGTCTGTGTTCTGGGCCCACTGTTGCACCCCTACCAAGTCCGTGTCCCGGGCCTAATATTGTACTCCTACCAAGTCTGGGTTCTGGGCCAACTGCTGTACCCCTACCAAGTCTGGGTTCTGGGCCAACTGCTGTACCCCTACTAAGTCTGGGTTCTGGGCCAACTGCTGTACCCCTACTAAGTCCGTGTCATGGACCCACTGCTGTACCCTACCAAGTCCGTGTCCTGGGCCTAATGTTGCACCCCTACCAAGTCCGTGTCCTGGGCCCAATGTTGCACCCCTACCAAGTCCGTGTCCTGGGCCTAATGTTGTACCCCTACCAAGTCCGTGTCCTGGGCCCAATGTTGCACCCCTACCAAGTCCGTGTCCTGGGCCTAATGTTGTACCCCTACTAAGTCTGTGTCCTGGGCCTAATGTTGCACCCCTACCAAGTCCGTGTCCTGGGCCTAATGTTGCACCCCTACCAAGTCCGTGCCCTGGGTCCACTGCTGTATCCCTACCAAGTCCGTGCCCTGGGTCCACTGCTGTACTCCTACCAAGTCCGTGTCCTGGGCCCAATGTTGCACCCCTACCAAGTCCGTGTCCTGGGCCCAATGTTGCACCCCTACCAAGTCCGTGTCCTTGGCCCACTGCTGTACCCTTACCAAGTCCGTGTCCTTGGCCCAATGTTGCACCCCTACCAAGTCCGTGTTCTGGGCCCAATGTTCACCTCTTCCAAGTCCGTGTCCCGGGCCTAATGTTGTACCCCTACCAAGTCTGGGTTCTGGGCCCAATGTTGCACCCCTACCAAGTCCGGTTTCTGGGCCCAATTGATTTAAACACACATAGTACCCAAAAGCTGAGTAGAGGATTAGGCACAAGTTATTTCAACTTATCAACGCCTATTCAGTAGAATTGGCTGGGCTTCCATATTAGAGAAGACATATTTTGATTGGACCTAGCTGTATTCAACGAAAATGTATCTACCGCTACAAACAAAAATGTATCTACCGCTACAAACAAAAATATATCTACCGCTACAAACGAAAATGTATCTACCGCAACAAACGAAAATGTATCTACCGCTACAAACAAAAATGTATCTACCGCTACAAACGAAAATGCAAAAACGTATCTACCGCTACAAACGAAAATGTATCTACCGCTACAAACGAAAATGTATCTACCGCTACAAACGAAAATGTAACTATACCGCTACAAACAAAAATGTATCTACCGCTACAAACAAAAATGTAACTACCGCTACAAACGAAAATGTATCTACCGCTACAAACGAAAATGTATCTACCGCTACAAACGAAAATGTATCTACCGCTACAAACAATAATGTATCTACCGCTACAAACAATAATGTAACTACCGTTACAAACGAAAATGTATCTACCGCTACAAACGAAAATGTATCTACCGCTACAAACGAAAATGTATCTACCGCTACAAACAATAATGTATCTACCGCTACAAACAATAATGTAACTACCGTTACAAACGAAAATGTATCTACCGCTACAAACGAAAATGTATCTACCGCTACAAACGAAAATGTATCTACCGCTACAAACGAAAATGTATCTACCGCTACAAACGAAAATGTATCTACCGCTACAAACAAAAATGTATCTACCGCTACAAACGAAAATAACGTAGACGCAGAGTAGAATACAATGTAGATGGCATGTTTGCTTTTATAAATGGGAGCCAAACATTTGTTTCGATTGTGAAGTTCTCACAAGAAAAGGCGTCTAAAATGCTTGATAGAATTCAAATAAAAAACGAACGGACCTTTTCATGTTATTCTATTACGGTGATGATTGAATTATTACCTTTCTGCTTGGATACGATCATTTTTCATCGTCACCATTTGTAACAGGATCCAGACCGCAATTCGAACCCGAGACCAGCCTAATTCTAGACAGATGCTCAACTAATTAATCCATCTGGTCGCCGACGTTCCCCCCTCCTTTCAAAAAATCAAAGAATACCTAAGCGTCAACAAAACTATAATCCGAACTCAAAATCAATTAAATAAAGTGCAAAATTTGAACGAAGGAAATATTTAACCGGAGACCTTTGAAAAGGTACAAGATAATAAGACCTGGGCCCGTATTTATGAAACCGTTCTCATGCTCAAGCATGGATTCTGTGCTCAAGCCTTATTTATTGTTATGACTATAAATTATTTAAACAATCAAAGTTTGTCAAAGTTTTGGTAAAACGTTAAGGAGACATGAAGTTGAAAGCTGTTTTTAACATTTACAATGCCTTTTTGACTCTTCGACATGATTCAGGTGAGTTTCAAGAAAGCTGGCTTGAGCACAGAATCCATGATTGAGCATGAGAACAGTTTCATGAATACGGGCCCAGGTGTTCCGGAAGAGTAAATCTAGATCTTATCCAAAGAAATGCCACGTCCTCAAAGTGAGAACTTAGTCAACATTTTCAATCACAAGTTGTCATATTAATGAGCTTGTTTTTCAAAGTCCACTTTCACATCATTAAAGACAAGTCAGCTAAGAGTAGGGCACTGTTTGCTCTTACGGAAATATTGCCAACAATCTGCTGGAAAATCTTTCCCCTCAACAAAAAACTGTCAACCAGGAATTTAATCATTCGTAATGAATTATTTTACTCAATATAGTTTGTCTTAGTTTTTGTTGCGTTTTTCACAAAGTATGTTTTAAGATAGCCATCGTATAATGTTCAAAATATTAAACGTATCGGAGTTATCTATTGATGCTGATGTGACAATGACGGATCAACCAATAGGGCTATTTGGTCACCTGTCTAGTTTCACTACACCAGCGATCAATCTATGTACAATTGTTTTCAGTTGTCCTTTAGCAATGGGTCACAAAATGATAAATTCAAGCAATTCCAGAAATTTTATGAGTCCCATAAAACTCATGATGTAGATTCACCACTTGGTAACGTCCTCTTGTATTCACTGCACGGCCCATGTTATTATTCAGGTAAAAAGGCAACAGTAGCATACATGAAATCAATATTTGGATGGGTAATGTAGTATTTTCCCTAAATTTCAAATAATGTCCTTAATGATCTGATTATGTTTGACAGTTTACCTACTTTCGTATATCAAAAGCTTCAGTCTGCAGCACAGCGGTACAAATTGCTCAGCTATTTCTTACTCCCTTTCAGTATAATAAAGAATGGTTATACATGTACTTATACCACGGACTTAGATTATCTAAGTCCGTGCTTATACATAGGAAAACTTTAGAAATATTGGGAGCTGTTGATGATTTTTGTATACAATGATAACTACGCTTTACATGTCTTTGGGTTTGTAGGTGTTATATATTATTAATTCGGCATCCATTGTTGCGTTTTCCTCACAAATGCATGATAGTTTATTATTTCTACAGTATCGAAAACGAAATTCATCAGTCATCGCATGGTTAATTCCTTGACATGTTATTCCCGCATATTTAGACCTACATGTAATTAATGGTCATCTCATTACCAGGGCACGAACTGTTTTAGCTTTCTGTTTGTATGTTAAACATTAATTAACTTTGTAAATACTTAAACAGTCTTTTCATATGTCATGTCAGTTTTGTTGAGTGCATTAAAATACCAGATGATTTTAGTGTGTCCCTATCTGTGTCGTACGCGCGCTTCTTCTGAGATTTGACAGTTGGCGCGAGATTTGACGTTGCAGTACGTGTGCATCATGTCGACTAGACACGTTCCCGTGTTTTCGATAACAATTTGTTTGTTCTGCTTGAAGGTGAGTTAATGACGTATATTGTTTATCCTGTCACGTTTTGGAACGACGACAGTGTATCTAGATTGCACGACAGACTCACGTGCATTTCATACATGTATACCCCGAGTTCCCCCCAAAATATGCTCTGCCCACACTGGCCACATACTTTAATGTAGTAAGTAGTGTAGAGGTGAGCATAAATTCCACTCAGAGTAATTCTTGCCAAAATCACTTTTGCACTGAATGATCCCATTGCCTATACACAGAAGTTTGTTGAAGGTTATCAAAGTCTATATGATATGGTCTGTCAGTTTCACACAAACTTGGACATCAGAATTTCTGTTCACAAATGCACTTGCAGTACATTGTATGTGTTTTAGTCAGCTCACCAGGCCCGAGGGGCCAAGTGAGCTTCAATTATTCCCTGGCGCAGTGGCCACTGTCAGTCCATTGTATGCCCGTCGTTCCTATGGTGTCAAGTTTTCCATTTAAATGACTTCTTCTAAATAACGAAAAGGTCTAGATGCATGATATTGGCTGGCAGGTTCCTTGGATGAAGCTAGACAAAGTTTGCAAAAAAGAAATGACCTTGACCAATATTCAAGGTCACAGGGGTCACATCTGTTAAAAGGTTTAAAGGACTTCTTTTGATTAACCAAAATGCCTAGAAACATGATATTTGGCTTGAAAGATTCCTTGATTGAAGTCTGACAAAGTTTGTGAATGGAAATGACCTTGACCCATATTCAAGGTCACAGTGGTCAAACCTTTAAACAAACTTTTTCTGATAAAGCATGATATTGGCTGAAATGGGTCTTTGGATAAAGACGGACAGAGTTTGGCAAAGGAAATGAACTTGACCTATATTCAAGGTCACAGGGGCCAAATATGTCAAAACCTTCAAACAACTTCTGAAATACCAGAAGGCCTAGAGACACGATATTTAGCTGGTAGCTTTCTTGGAATGAGACAAACAAAGTTTGTGAATGAAAATGACCTTTATCTTACTTTCAAGGTCACTGGGGTCAAATATGTTTAAATCTTAACATGTTCTTTTGAATGTCTAATTACAGTTAAAGATTTCAGGCCACTGTAGAGTTACAAGTAAAAGATTGATACCAGGTGAGCGATGCAGGCCCATTGGGCCTCTCGTTTCACTTTCTTCCCCATTTCAGTACTTAAATGAAATTATTTCTCAAATCATGTTATAGGTAATTGTTACCCATAATTTGCCCAACCACTGTTGCTTGAGTTCCTGTCAGTAAATAATAGATATATATATATGTGTGAAATGAGCCTCCCATTACATTCTGTAATGGGCTCCCGCCCAATATATATAAACTTTTTTTTGATAAACTGACAGAAACTCAAGCAACTGTGGCCCAACCTAGGGCTAAACCAAAGTGTACCCGTAGAAAACCCATGTGGTTGAACAGATGACTCCATACCTTTTCATGTCAGATTGGGAAATCAAACCCCAGTTTTGTGAGAGGTGAGAGTGTTATATCCACTTATTAATTAATGTGAGGGAAAATTAAATATTGGGCAGAAGTAAATCTTACCATAGAAGGGCAAATCTTTAATGGCTTGGCAATTTCCTGGTATGTCATAATTTAATATATACATGTCATGGTGTGATCCATTATTCCAAGCCATTATGCTTATAGGGTCAACGGAGACACCTCTTAGTACCTTCCTTGAAGTCAACAAAAAAGCCAAACCCACTAAGCTAAACATGTTATTTTTTAGCATGAGGATGTTATGATATGATTATTACAAGAAATAAAGATAATAATTCTTCAATTAACTGATATATTTTCAGGAAGCAGCATCAGTGAACGTTTCCACCAGTTTGCCTGAACCTAACGATGCATTCTCGACAACAACATCCACAGGATGCTTCCAACTCGGAGATGTAGACACGGGTAAAAATAAATACAGATAAAGCTTGGTATCGGCTTCATTGATTTCATTTATAAAGGATATAATTCGGTTTTCTCATTTAGAATTGTTTTTGTCATCTTTCCCCGTCATTTAAAATCTTTTATTACTTTTGGGAAAAAAAAGAGCTCTGGTATTTTCAAATATCGCCTAGAAACCAGTTCTGTTTTATCTGTGATTAATATATGTGTTTACAGATACCGACCAGAAACCAGCTCTGTTTTATCTGTTCCTGCTACTTCTCCTTGTACCAGTGGCTGTAGCAACTTATGTCTACACAAGGTCAGAATGGGGTTTCAAGGCCAAGGGTTATGTGAGCTTATGCCCTAGCATGTTTTTTTTTTTGTTAGATTTTCTCTTTAAAACACTACTTTATATTAGAAATGACTACTTGGATTTTGATTATATTTGGTCTGGAGCATCCCTTTAGTTTCATTAAGTCTGAACATTCTTGGGCCAAAAGAAGTAATTTTGTTTTAATGGAACATGTTCTGTCTAGGGTTATGGTATTTAGCTTGTAAAATATGCCTGGGTGAAGGCTGTCAATATTTGTTCCAAGGTCACAGAGGTCAAATGTATAAGATATTTATAAAATATCATGAAAAACTAACCTGTGGGCCTGGTATTAATTTAAGTCGGTGGCATGCTAGTAAAAAGGCCCGTTATATTTGTTAAAATGATATTGGCAATATTGTCACTGCTTTACAAAATATGATAACATTTTTTGAAAAATCAAATTATCCCCTTCCTCAGATAATATATTTTTTTTCAAACAGAAGGAGGAAGAAGCATCGACAGCGGGGCAAAAAATCAGAGTTTGAGACTTCTCAAAGATTTCTGAGGAAGCATTTTCACCACGGAACCAGAACAGGCAGAAGAATAAAAATAGAGGTGATATTATCCTAGTTATTCAGTGTAAATGTATTCTGGAATCTGGCTCATTAATAACTAGACTTTCATTCATGTTTTTGGACTTGTTTTGAAGCTCCTCGAAAAGTGCTCCATGTGTATTAGTGATCAGTTTGTGGATAGTATGTTGGACTTACTGTAAACCAACTTATTTTTGTTGTTGATTAAAATTTGTGAAAATTAATTGTTGCGAAATAGTTTGAATAAGAGGTATGCCAACTGCAAGAGTAGTGTACTTTAGTGTACATAGAATTTATTACCATATTTATCGCAAAATGAAATCGCCAAAAAATAGTAGTTTCATATGAAAAGGCGAAATTAAGTCGTCACAAAAATAAGTTGGTTTACAGTATATAGTAACAGCCAGGGTCATTTAAGGATGTGCCAGGTTTTGGAGGTGGAGGAAAGCCTGAGTACCCAGTGAAAACCACCTGACCTACCGGGGGGGGGGGGGGGGGGGGGTGTGGGGGTGGGGGTGGGGGTGGGGGTGGGGGTGGGGGTGGGGGTGGGGGTGGGGGTGGGGGTGGGGGTGGGGGTGGGGGTGGGTGGGTATGTTTGTACCTGGCAACTGCCCCACGTGGGATTTGAACTCGTAACCCAGAGGTGGAGGGCTAGTGGTAGAATGTTGGAACACCTTAACCACTCTGCCACCACGGCCCCAGAAATCCCTTCCAAATAACTTCCCCTCAAATGGAGATGTATAATATACATACAGTCAAACCTGCTCTAACGACCGCCTGTCTATAACGACTGCCTGTCTATAACGACCGATTTTCAGATTCCCCGTGAGATTTCACTATATAACGACCATCTGTATAACGACCACCTGTCTAATGTGGCTAACGACCGGTAATTTTGGACCGACGGTCGCTAGTTCGCTTTCTATAACGACCGATTTTCAGATTCCCCGTGAGATTTCATTATATAACCATCATCTGTTTAACGACCACCAGTCTAATGTGGCTAACAACCGGTAATTTTGGAACGACGGTCGCTAGTTCGCTTCCTATTACGACCGATTTCTGGTGAACATATTTTGATCTCACATTCGGCTGTCAGCCGTTCGGTAACCCGTCGCACATGTACAGCTCCGTACAAAATGTCCGGTATTTGCTTACATGATTCACTAGTAGAAAATACTATAAATGTTGAAAATATGAGTTGTAAAACACATTGACTGAAGATATTATTATTTTATGACAAGTGAAAACTTTCCGGTGAGCCCATCACTGCTGCATCAGTTTTCGACAATATCCTGCATTTTGATTGGCTACTGATAGTGACGATCTAGGTTATTTCCTAACCTGAATAACGCGTAGTGCTTTCCAGTATGAGTGTAGTCATATGATACGATTGAACAGCGGTGCATCATTCGTGTTCACGTTTATGCAGGCCTGTTCGCGACCCGTGTGTTAGGCCGTAATCGTCAGAATTACCGTCAACCCAGTGCACTGCCGACTCTATCAATGTCTAGACCCAGTGACTCCCAAATTGTTCATTTTATAGAAAACGTGGAAGATTAAGTCTTATGTAAGATTTAATTGAATAATTTATGAATGATATTGCCGTGAAAACATCGTTTATTTCAATTATCAGTATTAGACCTGTGCCTTCGCTGGTGTCAACAGATCTTCATCGTAACTCGCGCGAGGTGTCAATCAATGTCAAGCCTAATTAACGAGGCATTGTGTTATGTTTTCAAAGTTTCCTACTCAAAAGTGTTTGTTTTATTAACCTTAAATGCCGACTCACCTGGTTGGTGCTATCATAATCATTCCGACTTGACGTTTTTTTTAAGAAAAAGAACAACAAACTCAACCAAGAATTCACAAATGTAATAAAATGAACATGAATATTATTTAATAGGGCATTCGTCATACCATTTTAAGATGTTTGAAAAAATATAGATTTAAACCTAAAAATAATATTATAAGAATATATTTCAAAACAAAAAGTTTGACTTCTGAAAATGTTATACTGAATGCCCTATTTAATTATACTTCTCTTAGTAATTTATGACATTTTCAATTAAAGTGGTTGGTCCAAAAATCTCGACCTGTCTATAAAGGCAACCTGTCTATAGTGACCGTTTTTCTGTCTCCCCTTGAGCAGTCTTTATAGACAGGTTTGACTGTATATGATTACACTGTATAAGTAACCAATGATACATTACATGTTTTATTCATTGATTACATCTGTTTGACAATGTTTTAAGGTAGTAATTATTTTTGTTATCCTTGTGATGAGGTGTTGATGGTTTAGGGATTGCTTGTTTTATATTAAGGGGTCCTCAGTGATGGATATTTCGGTCCATTTTGGTGAAAAAGTACACATTGCTAATTGGTGGCTAAAAATGTCTTTAATATTGTGTCAATTTTCTTTTTGAATTTTGTTGTTATTTGTTGATGCTGTAATTAGTTTTAATTTTTCGATTTGACTTGATATATCTGTAGTCCCTGAGTGATAATAAATTGTTTATCATTGTAAGTTAAACATTTTACATATAAATAGGTGTCGCCCCCGTCCGATGACGATATAGATCATCGTCGGCGATCTTATAGCAGGAGACGTGTTCATACTACTGCCTCTGGTGACTACGACCTTATTACAAATCGGGATCACGACTTCCATGTTTATAGAGGTTTGTTTATAATCCCTTGCTTGTGATTTTTCCTTCATTGATGATGGGGAATGAAGGAGATCTCTCTCATTGGTATGTTGAATGAAGATCTCCCTCGTTGGTATGTGGAGTGATTGAGATCTCCCTCATTGGTATGTGGGATGAAGGAGATCTTCCTCATTGGAGATGTGGAATGAAGGAAATCTCCTCATTGGATATGTGGAATGATGGAGATCTCCCTCATTGGAGATGTGGAATGAAGGAGATCTCACTCATTGGAGATGTGGAATGAAGGAGATCTCCCTCATTGGAGATGTGAAATGAAGGAGATCTCCCTCATTAGAGATGTGGAATGAAGGAGATCTCCCTCATTGGAGATGTGGAATGAAGGAGATCTCCCTCATTGGAAATGTGGAATGAAGGAGATCTCCTTCATTGGAGATGTGGAATGAAGGAGATCTCCCTCATTGGAGATGTGAAATGAAGGAGATCTCCCTCATTAGAGATGTGGAATGAAGGAGATCTCCCTCATTGGAGATGTGAAATGAAGGAGATCTCCCTCATTAGAGATGTGGAATGAAGGAGATCTCCCTCATTGGAAATGTGGAATGAAGGAGATCTCCCTTATTGGAAATGTGGAATGAAGGAGATCTCCCTCATTGGAGATGTGGAATGAAGGAGATCTCCCTCATTGGAGATGTGAAATGAAGGAAATCTCCTCATTGGAGATGTGGAATGAAGGAGATCTCCCTCATTGGAGATGTGGAATGAAGGAGATCTCCCTCATTGGAAATGTGGAATGATGGAGATCTCCCTCATTGGATATGTTGAATAAAGGAGATCTCCCTCATTGGATATGTTGAATAAAGGAGATCTCCCTCATTAGAGATGTGGAATGAAGGAGATCCCCTCATTAGAGATGTGGAATGAAGGAGATCTCTCTCATTAGAGATGTGGAATGAAGAAGATCTCCCTCATTAGAGATGTGGAATGAAGGAGATCTCCCTCATTGGAGATGTGGAATGAAGGAGATCCCCTCATTGGAGATGTGGAATGAAGGAGATCTCCCTCATTGGAAATATGGAATGAAGGAGATCTCCCTCATTGGAAATATGGAATAAAGGAGAGCTCCCTCATTGGATATGTTGAATAAAGGAGATCTCCCTCATTGGAGATGTGGAATGAAGGAGATCTCCCTCATTGGATATGTTGAATAAAGGAGATCTCCCTCATTGGAGATGTGGAATGAAGGAGATCTCCCTCATTGGATATGTTGAATAAAGGAGATCTCCCTCATTGGAGATGTGGAATGAAGGAGAGCTCCCTCATTGGAGATGTGGAATGAAGGAGATCTCCCTCATTGGAGATGTGGAATGAAGGAGAGCTCCCTCATTGGAGATGTGGAATAAAGGAGAGCTCCCTCATTGGAGATGTGGAATGAAGGAGATATCCCTCATTGGAGATGTGGAATGAAGGAGATCTCCCTCATTGGAGATGTGGAATGAAGGAGATCCCCTCATTGGAGATGTGGAATGAAGGAGATCCCCTCATTGGAGATGTGGAATGAAGGAGATCTCCCTCATTGGAGATGTGGAATGAAGGAGATCTCCCTCATTGGAGATGTGGAATGAAGGAGATCCCCTCATTGGAGATGTGGAATGAAGGAGATCCCCTCATTGGAGATGTGGAATGAAGGAGATCTCCCTCATTGGAGATGTGGAATGAAGGAGATCTCCCTCATTGGAGATGTGGAATGAAGGAGATCCCCTCATTGGAGATGTGGAATGAAGGAGATCTCCCTCATTGGAGATGTGGAATGAAGGAGATCTCCCTCATTAGAGATGTGGAATGAAGGAGATCTCACTCATTGGAGATGTGGAATGAAGGAGAGCTCCCTCATTGGAGATGTGGAATGAAGGAGATCCCCTCATTGGAGATGTGGGATGAAGGAAATTTCCTCATTGGATATGTGGAATGAAGCAGATCTCCCTCATTGGAGATGTGGAATGAAGGAGATCTCCCTCATTGGAGATGTGGAATGAAGGAGAGCTCCCTCATTGGAGATGTGGAATGAAAGTGATCTCCCTCATTGGAAATGTGGAATAAAGGAGAGCTCCCTCATTGGATATGTGGAATGAAGGAGATCCCCTCATTGGAGATTTGGAATGAAGGAGATATCCCTCATTGGTATGTGGAATGAAGGAGATATCCCTCATTGGAGATGTAGGATGAAGGAGATCTCCTCATTGGAGATGTGGAATGAAGGAGAGCTCCCTCATTGGAGATGTGGAATGAAGGAGATCCCCTCATTGGAGATGTGGGATGAAGGAAATTTCCTCATTGGATATGTGGAATGATGGAGATCTCCCTCATTGGATATGTTGAATGAAGGAGATCTCCCTCATTGGTATGTGGAATGATGGAGATCTCCCTCATTGTATATATGGAATGAAGGAGATCTCCCTCATTGGACATGTGGGATGAAGGAAATCTCCCTCATTGGATATGTGGAATGAAGGAGATCTCCCTCATTGGATAGGTTGAATAAAGGAGATCTCCCTCATTAGAAATATGGAATGAAGGAAATCTCCTCATTATATATGTGGGATGAATGAGATCTCCCTCATTGGAAATATGGAATGAAATGAAGAAGATCTTTCTTATTGGAGATGTGGAATGAAGGAGATCTCTCTCATTTGAAATGTGGAATGATGGAGATATCCCTCATTGGAGATGTTGAATAAAGGAGAGCTCCCTCATTGGAGATGTGGAATGAAGGAGATCTCCCTCATTGGAGATGTGGAATGAAGGAGAGCTCCCTCATTGGAGATGTGGAATAAAGGAGATATCCCTCATTGGAGATGTGGAATGAAGGAGAGCCCCCTCATTGGAGATGTGGAATAAAGGAGAGCTCCCTCATTGGAGATGTGGAATAAAGGAGATATCCCTCATTGGAGATGTGGAATGAAGGAGAGCTCCCTCATTGGAGATGTGGAATAAAGGAGAGCTCCCTCATTGGAGATGTGGAATGAAGGAGATCTCCCTCATTGGAGATGTGGAATGAAGGAGATCCCCTCATTGGAGATGTGGAATAAAGGAGATATCCCTCATTGGAGATGTGGAATGAAGGAGAGCTCCCTCATTGGAGATGTGGAATAAAGGAGAGCTCCCTCATTGGAGATGTGGAATGAAGGAGATATCCCTCATTGGATATGTGGAATGAAGGAGATATCCCTCATTGGAGATGTGGAATGAAGGAGAGCTCCCTCATTGGAGATGTGGAATGAAGGAGATCTCCCTCATTGGAGATGTGGAATAAAGGAGAGCTCCCTCATTGGAGATGTGGAATAAAGGAGATATCCCTCATTGGAGATTTGGAATGAAGGAGATATCCCTCATTGGAGATTTGGAATGAAGGAGATCTCCCTCATTGGAGATGTGGAATAAAGGAGATATCCCTCATTGGAGATTTGGAATGAAGGAGATCTCCCTCATTGGAGATTTGGAATGAAGGAGATCTCCCTCATTGGAGATGTGGAATGAAGGAGATCTCCCTCATTGGAGATGTGGAATAAAGGAGATCTCCCTCATTGGAGATGTGGAATGAAGGAGATATCCCTCATTGGAAATGTGGAATGAAGGAGATATCCCTCATTGGAGATGTGGAATGAAGGAGAGCTCCCTCATTGGAGATGTGGAATAAAGGAGAGCTCCCTCATTGGAGATGTGGAATAAAGGAGATATCCCTCATTGGAGATTTGGAATGAAGGAGATCTCCCTCATTGGAGATGTGGAATGAAGGAGATATCCCTCATTGGAGATGTGGAATGAAGGAGAGCTCCCTCATTGGAAATGTGGAATGAAGGAGATATCTCTCATTGGAGATGTGGAATGAAGGAGAGCTCCCTCATTGGAGATGTGGAATAAAGGAGATATCCCTCGTTGGAGATTTGGAATGAAGGAGATCTCCCTCATTGGAGATGTGGAATAAAGGAGAGCTCCCTCATTGGAGATGTGGAATAAAAGAGAGCTCCCTCATTGGAGATTTGGAATGAAGGAGATCTCCCTCATTGGAGATGTGGAATGAAGGAGATCTCCCTCATTGGAGATGTGGAATGAAGGAGATCTCCCTCATTGGAAATGTGGAATGAAGGAGAGCTCCCTCATTGGAGATGTGGAATAAAGGAGAGCTCCCTCATTGGAGATGTGGAATAAAGGAGAGCTCCCTCATTGGAGATGTGGAATGAAGGAGATATCCCTCATTGGAGATGTGGAATAAAGGAGATATCCCTCATTGGAGATTTGGAATGAAGGAGATCTCCCTCATTGGAGATGTGGAATGAAGGAGATCTCCCTCATTGGAGATGTGGAATGAAGGAGATCTCCCTCATTGGAGATGTGGAATGAAGGAGATCTCCCTCATTGGAGATGTGGAATGAAGGAGATCTCCCTCATTAGAGATGTGGAATGAAGGAGAGCTCCCTCATTGGATATGTGGAATGAAGGAGATCTCCCTCATTGGAGATGTGGAATGAAGGAGATCTCCTTCACTGGATATGTGAAATGGAGGAGATCTCCCTCATTAGAGATGTGGAATGAAGGAAATTTCCTCATTGGATTTTTGGAATGAATGAAATCTCCCTCATTGGAGATGTGGAATGAAGGAAATCTTTTCATTGGATATGTGGAATGAAGGAGATCTCGTCATTGGAGATGTGGAATGAAGGAGATCTCCTTCATTGGATATGTTGAATGAAGGAGATCTCCCTCATTGGTATGTGGAATGATGGAGATCTCCCTCATTGTATATATGGAATGAAGGAGATCTCCCTCATTGGATATATGGAATGAAGGAGATCTCGTCATTGGACATGTGGGATGAAGGAGATCTCCCTCATTGGATATGTGGAATGAAGGAGATCTCCCTCATTGGATAGGTTGAATAAAGGAGATCTCCGTCATTAGAAATATGGAATGAAGGAAATCTCCTCATTTTATATGTGGAATGAAGGAAATCTCCCTCATTGGAGATTTGGAATGAAGGAGGTCTCCCTCATTGAAGGTTTCAGAAGTTGACATCTATGCAAACAAAAAAAAGCAAGAATTCTTAGTGTAAATTAAAATAGCAACAGGGTCAACAGACTCAAACCTAGGACCTCTGGTTGTGTAAAAGTCAATCATAGCAACCTCGCAATAACTATCAATGTTATATTAAAAACTTAAGATTCATTTGTCGGATTTTTCAAGACTTTGCAGAAACATATTTTATTTCAATATTTTTTATTTTAATCTGTGCTCAGTTACATTTCACCTCGGAAAATTATTGAGTCTTTGTGTCAAGTTTTGAGAATGCAATTTATACTGAAATTCCTGAAATTTATACAAGACAATCTGAAATTTACATAACAAATCCTCAAATTTCAATTGATTATGATGACAATTTATGCATGAAAAGCTGATTTACTTTTCTGTTGTTTTTTTTTCAGTAATGAAGAATGCAAAGAATTGTCATCGATGTAGTGAAGTATCTACTGGTTCTGTGTTTCTGAATGTAAGTGTTTCCAGTCTGTAATCTAGCTTATACAAGCTCATGCAGTTTGTGAAAGGTGTAGGCCTTGTATTTCTCTTACCCTTAAAAGCTAAAAAGAACAAAATCTGTTTAATTATACCCATAACTAAGTGAAATAGTAAACCACCCCCTTCCACCCGAGTATCTCTGTGGAGAGGTTTGATTCTGTAACACAATTCCTCAACCGTGGCGTGTGTCGAGGGACGGTTATGTTACTGAATCTTCCCCCTAGACTGATATAATCCTATGCAGTTACAGGTACGGTAATTGATTTATTTTTTCTTGCAAGTTCAGTTGAAAAACTATTCAATTTTGCTGAATTTCTCAAGTATCCTGTCTGGGGCCTTAAATTAAATATTTCCTCTTCACTACTTATGTAAGCTAGGTTCAAATGCTCCAATGATAAAGAAGAAAAAGTATAGATAATATTTTACTGACAACATCAGACACCAGCAACATCGGAACTATACATTCTGATGACAAGATAATCTGTTTATAATGTGGATGGTATCACTTAAATTGTGATACTGTTGGAAAACTCTGCAAAATGTTGATTAAAGGTGCCGGACTGATCATACAAGTTTCACAAATTTACCAAAGGGTATCATGGGATATCACTGTCTTTAACGGCCAGTAGTCGGTCAGATGGTGTACTGAATAGTCACTTGCCTTAGGTAAAGGGCAATCTGCCTGACCACATGGATTTCCTCCAGATACTTTTGGTAAACTCTTAAGGGCTACCATATTGGCAACTGAAGGGGTTTACTTGGTATGCAAATTGATAGAAATCCTATCATAAAAGCCGGAAAAAATTAAGTGTAAATTTGATATCATTGATGATGTAACAATGCCAGGTTTTCCATTTTGTTTTGTAAGGATTCATCTCTAGGTACACCTACGTACATGTATCCCCATTCCCAGCGAAGATCAAGTCGTGCTAGCAGCGTCAATGGTGGTCATTTGTTGATGGTTCCCGCCTGTGGCCCCGGGGCGTCGAGTCGCTGTGCCTCCTACCTCACCCTCCAAAGTGCCCAGGAACAAGACCCACAGGATATAGACATGCCACGTACCTCACATCACCGCCAGACACGCTCCTCATGTGGTGAGCGAGACTGTCACCAAAGAGGACCCGCCCCCACTGCTAGTGAGTATACAGGTGCCAGAAGCAATATGATTTTCTATCAAACCTGTTAATGAAACCACCTCTAAAAAAAACACCTGTGTTATGAGACCACCTTGTTGTCTCTAGGTCAGCGGAACCACAAAATAAACATTAGAGTTGTCTGAGGATTCCAGTTAAGTGAGATTGAATATATGAAGTCTGGCCAGGACCAATGAATTACTTCAAATTAAAGGAGATCTTCAAGTTACACAAGTTCCTAGTTACACAGGTTTGAGATAACGAGGTGTGACCGTAGTTTCTTGGCTATTTGAACCGGTAGTAATGACCAGCTGTAAGAGTTCATACATTTTACCCCTTCACATGAACTACCAATGACCAGGATATTTAGTAAAGGTAAAGGTAGTCCAATTGATTCGTTCAACATTTTTATTTCGTTTATAGAAACTTTCGTTCATTCGTTTTATAGAAATGTAAAGATTTCAGTTGCCATGCTTGAAGAATTTGTTAAAGGAAAATTAAAGTTGAATGTTACTTCAGCAAAGTTTGATGGGTATGTAATGTTTCGTTTGTGGTACAGTATTCTTTCCTTTTATTTGTAGGAATATCACAGTTGTATTTGTGGTACAGTATTCTTTCTTTTTATTTGTAGGAATATCACAATTGTATTTGCAATCCCAGAGACCAAGTCACCACCAGTCTTTGCCCCATCCCCAGCTACTAGAGGACAGACACGACCAATCCCCGATGTGTGATGACTACGGACAATATGGAACCAGTCCGACTAAACCAAGGGGCAGACCAGAAAAAATAGCCAAAAGTCTACCCTTCTTATATGATTTTGCTCTCAGTGGAAAATCGTACCCTCAGAAAGAGTCGTCTAATCGTAAAGAGTCTTGGCAGAGTGCCAGGGGATTTGGACCTCCTCAGCCATACGTAAATGAATTAACAAACAGAAGTTGGTTTCCCAGTGAATCAGACATTGCCGAGTTCTGCACTGCACACGAAGACACGCTAATGAATTGTACTGAGAGTACAGTTTTTGAGCCTGGCCCCAATACCTCCGAGGGTGTAACATTAGGCTGTGGGGTCAACAACAGCAGTCAAACACCGATTAATCCGGCCGGTAGACACGTAGGGACGCCACAGACGGTCAAGGTCCAGAACTTCTCTGTAAGTCACGTCTACACGGCCGAAGACACAGGCAGTAAGAAGTCTTTATTGTTTAATAAAAAGAAATCTCTCTTGAGCATTGAGTGTGATTCTGATTCTATGGTGAATTTGGCGCCACAAGACTGTATCTCCTGTGACGGCCAAAATAATTCCTCTCACAGACAGATGGACTTCACCAACGAATCGCAGTCTCTCTTGGTAGACAAGGGAGGTAAGCGACCACGTCTTGTTGCCGATTACGAGAATACTACTTTTGAGACGTCCATGGTAGAAGTGGCACCTAGACTTAGTCTTCCACCCCAGGAAAATATAAGTGACTTTCAGATTACTGAAAACAAAAGTGCGGCCGCAATGGTCGACCCGAACAATAACCTTGACGGGAAACCTTGTGTACGTCTACAATCAACGTGTAGTGATGTTCTGGTTCTGGAGGAGGGAGAGAGTATGGTATGATCGTGAGACAAATTACCTGGAGTGGGAAGGAGGGAGAATTCGACACAACCTTGATGGGCTGTAACTGAACCCTTGAGAAGGGGTGTTCTTGGGTTACCAGGTAGTATTTGACACAGCAGAATATTAGTTGTATTGAGTGATCTGAGGATATTGTGTGATGTTAGTGAGGGGAACAGTATAGGATATTGGGTTTGGTGTTGACATTAAAATATTCTATAAGAAATTGTTTTTCCTTATTTTTATACTCCCAACAATGGTAAAGGTGTATATAGTAATCCCTTTTGTCTGTGCATTCCTATGTGCCTGCGTGAGTGTCCAGACATTAATTACCAGGTACAACATGTCTTGAAAAGCCCTGGTCATATTTGTTTCATATTCTCACCATATCATCACACTATCAAGGTCTACACCTAATTAGATTTTGGTGGTCATCTGTCAAGGTTCACGCTTGATCGCTTTGTGGAAGGAGGTTGGTTATATCTATGTGAGCCCCTGCTCACTTTGCTTTTATCAGCTCACATGACCATGACCTACTTTTAAGGTCAAAGGAGTTGAATGTGTAAAAACCTTAAAAAAAAATCTTCTTTGAATACAAAGGCCCAGATTACTGATACTTGACTGGTTGACATGAAGTGCTATACAGTTCTCAACTGACCTTGACCTACTTTCAAGGCTGTAAGGGTCAAATATGTAAATCCTTTTGAAATAACCAGAAGGCTCAGAGTACTGGTATTTTGCCAGTAAATGCTTGGTGTAAGTACTATACAATTTCCTCATATAAATGACCTTGACCTATTTTCAAGGTCATAGGAAAAATTAATAACCATCTGAATAACCAGACAACAGAGAACACCAATACTTGGCAAGTAGGTACCATGCATTATGTTTCCTTAAGTATTTGTTTTAATTGTTTAACTATCTGTGGTCTGCTCTATGTTTTGCATGTGAAACTACATAAGGTTGAACTGAAAACAATTTATTATTTCTTCAGACCATTAATTTTACCAATTTTTTTTATGAAATTTGCTATTGAAGGTTTAACATCAGAATAAGGCTGTTAAATTGTTTCCATATTAAGGTTAACTAGTGCTTGAACAGCTCTTTTTACTTTTCCATTTCCATTTATTTCTGTGACTGGGAATCCAAACCAAGATAAGTTATATGTTAAAAGACTTTTAAAAATCTCTTGTAATATCAACAATAACTGGATATGTGACCTGTAGCATGTTTGATAGAGTAGTATGTAGTCTGGAGCCGCCTTATGCCAATGAGACCCAATACATATAAGAATATTTCCCAATGATTACACATATATCCAGGTGGGCAAGCAACACAATACAGGCAATCTGGGTCTTTTGTCCCTAAGAGAAGTATAATTTATGATTTAAATTCTCTAAATTCGTTGATAATTTTATATTGTTTCTGAAGCTGGTGTATTATTTACGATTTCATCAAACTGATATACTAAAATGTTCAAGCAAAAGAACAATAAAACAAGAGGCTTATGGGCTTTAAAAGTCATCGCACTATTAACATAATTTTTGTTGGTTATTGCGAAAATATACAAATAGTTTGACCACTGTAATCTTGAAAGAAGGTCAAGGTCATTCATTTGAACAAACTTGGTAAACCTTCATCTGAACATACTACATTTTTAATATCGACACCTTGGGCCTTTCCGCGAGAAGTCGTTTGAATGAAAAGTTTATGTCCAGCATATGGCACATGGCAGACCGCATACAACAACTGTCGAAGCATGTCTTCAAAAAGATTTCTTCTTCCAGGAAACCTCCCCTCAATAACTGGACTACCAAGTTTGTTCAAATGAATTGCCTTGACCTGCTTTCAAGGTAACAGAGGTCAATTGTCTCCAAACCTTCTTCTCAATAACTGAAAGGTCTTGGGTACTGATATTTCCTTCTGCCTGTAGCATGCTGAAATAATATATATATAATGCTAACAATTTGATTTTTTTTTTCTTCAAAAAATATTTTCAAATCAGGATAAGTTGAGATACACTTGCAAATAAATAAATAAATAATTTTCCATTTTCAAAATTCATACACCTGTCTATTTTTTTCCTTTTTTTAAATTCTTATTTTGATATGATTAAATTGATAAAAAATTAAAATGAAAGGAATATATTCTAATTCTTTCCCCTTTCTGGTGGTAAAAAGAACTATAAAAAATTATTTATGCTTTGGTATGTCAAAGGAATCTTAGCATCAGATATGAGCTATTAGGCTATTATGAGTTTGCAAAGAGATTATTCTCATGAAAATACTACATTATGATATATAGCTACCGGTTCCGCGACAAATAGGAAGATCCCAGTCGAAAATTTCAAACACGCACTTTTCTCCCCCATGGAAATTTTGAAAAGTTGGCAAGTATGTAATGAATGACCTTGACCTACTTATAAGGTTTACAAATGGCACAAAGACGGTGTTGATGATTATGCACGGTCTTTGTGCCATTTGTAAACCTTAAAAGTAGGTCAAGGTGATACCTTTAATGGCTAAAGGTCATCCTTACCCTTTGAGTCAGATGACCTGAAAAAACCCCAGTATAATTACTATAGGATTATGAAACAGTTGTTTTTAAACTGTGTATATGTATTAGATGTTGTGAATGTGGTCACGAATGTGTGACCACAAACTCTTCCTTGGGAATATGTGACTTGCTTCTTGTTACAACAATTACCATTAATCTAACCTGCAACTTCTAAACTAAGTTTCCCTTCCCCTGTAATAATGGAGGAAATTGTAACAAAACATCAAAGAAGTTTCAGGTATCACAATGATTTTATTATAAAAATAAGATTTGAGCATAAAAATATACAAAACAGTTATATGTAAATAAGAATATACTTTTTTTTTCAATTAAAATATAACTGGATACAAAGACCCAACCATTGAGAACACATTTCCATGATCTAAATGATACAAACTAGAAATTATACCATGGAAGCACCATATTCATTTTGTTCTATCCCTTAATTATACATATAAATATGTTGTCTTCTACTTACATTAAACACTGACAGAATATAAAACATGATTGTTTCCTTGTATAGTCAAGATCTGAAGGCTTCACTACTACATAATAATGCTGAAAACTTGCTACCAAAATGCCCTCAGTACCTCAGAACTGTTATCCAGATAGATTGTCATACCAGGTATTCCTTAAAAGCATGCCCATGAAAAAGTTGTTCACATTTTAAACTCCAGTCCCCCTTGACCAAGTCACAGGTGCTGACCAAGTGGCTATTACCCGACATTTCAGCCAGGTTATGTCGTGACAAAGTGGACATGTTAAAAACACATATTAAAGTAGAAGTCAAACTCCAACAACTATTACATACCCTGTATAAAACAAATGAAGCAAGTGTATTTATTTTCATACATTCGTTTGTTAAAATGTAAATTAACATTCATTACATCCTTAATTATATAATAAAATAATGTACAAGTGTAAATAATATATTATTTACTATGCATTATTTTTGCATAATGTTCCCATGTGAATCAATTTGGTAACAGGTGATTTGTGATAACCATACACCACCTGTTCCACTGTTTACAAAGCACTGATGTTGGTAGACATGAGAAAAATAAAAGGACCGAAGAAGTTCTTTAGGTATGGCCAAGAAACCCTTAGAATGATGTTCTTGTAAGTATAGTCAATACCGGTAGCATACCTTGTTTAGAAAAATCCCAGGCAGCCAGGGGATAATTACATTAACTTTTTTAATAGAAAATTTCTTAAATCCCTAGACAAAGTGTAACTTTATTCTCTTAAAAGTATGATTAAAAAAAAAAAAAAACATAAATGTATAATTAAACTATCTGGAATTAAAACATAAAAGGACATTTTCCCAGTTATGGATTTAAAAGTGCAAGGACAAACCAAGATAGATTGTAATTACATGTACGGAAAAGATAAACAAACATTGACTGTCAATATCGAAAAGGTTTTACCTACATATTTCATTATCAGTCAAACTTTTCATTATGAAACCTGATGTACACAGATTTATTTATTTGATCAAAATCATTAAAAATTTCATTAAACTCTAAAACTTAATAATTATTATCAGATTTCCAAAGGTAAGTATTAATGCAATAACTGGAGTTGGCTCCCAGAAATTAACTAAAGCACTTAAATTGCTGTGTTTTTACAACTGAATATTTCACTAGATAGCTCCTTAATGTTCAATGAAAGTATTAAAGAACATGTTCTATATTCTTACACCAGATGATTTTCTGATATGGCTTGGAATTACATATTGCAAAGATCTAAAGAATCTACAAAGTTTAAACTGAAGTTGAAGTCTTAATACTTTAAGGAAGGGCTACCTTTGCACTTGAAGTATCTTAAAAGAAAAAAATCTGGTGCAAAAATTTGTAAGAAATTGTGTAAGGTTATTTTTTCCCTCTGAATAATACAAAATGAGATCAAATGAGATCCATAATGAAATTTCTAAAACATTCTACATTAACAATGCATAGCTACATCAATTGTAATCTTTTAATTAATGTATTTAAAAAAAAAAAATTGCATGATTATAATTCTATAACTTTGAAGAATGCAGCTTTCCATACATACATTTTGAGCTTTGAAAGCATCCTTATTGAAATTCTATATAAAGCTAAAAATCCATCTAAGAAGCTGCTGAGTTTACATAAATTTTCTAAATTCTAGTCTAAGTTTCCATGGTAACTATTCTCTTGGTATTGTCAATCATCGAAGTAGCCATTCGTATTTGTTTGGTAGAATGTCATTGGCTCCTGATGCTGTGCCGTGTAGTATCCCGACCCCGTTGGGTTGTCATATGACATACCGTACTCGTGTGCTGGTGTCGACCGCTGATCAAACGATTGGTTGTCATACATGAACATCTGTGGGTCGTCCTTGTACCTCACTCGCCGTCCGTTCCCGTTCATTTGGGGCCTGCCGGACCTCTCCTTGGAAGCCAGTTTTCCTTTGGAGTAATTTCTACAAAATATAATAATAATATTTTTAATAGTGATTAGCACATGATTGTTAATTTAACAAATGTTGCCATTTTAAAAGTACACTCTCCATCACATACATGTAGCCTTCATTTTCAGTCATGGGTACAAACTGCATCCTTTCAAACGATACTTACTTTCGAACGTAGACAACACCCAGGGTTATAATGATGATGAGAAGGAAGGCGGCCACAACGGAGGTCACTATGACAACCGTTTTACTGTGTTCATCAATTCTGGTAGAACATCCAGTCGCTGAAAGATAGGAATACAATGAAGTGTACTCTATGTAAATGATATCAAGACTGCTAGCTAATCGAACACCTCAGCCATTCTCATAACCTTCAAACTTTCATTATGGTACTGAAAATATCCGATAATTATTGTACACAAATTACACATTAAAATGTTAATAGATTGTCCCTGGTTTATCAGTATACCTCAACATGGTATTCACATTCATGTTTATTTGTGATACTGTAATCCTTTGATATCAAGTAAGACTGTCTTGTACACAAGTATACAAGGTATGATGGTCTTTATAACTAAACAATGTTCCCTAAAAACCTGTTAGAGCATTCTTTAGTATTTGAAGTGGTTTAATGTGTTCTAGGTTTGGTCTGACAGTACATGTCTTATTTCATTTTCTATATTAACACCAGTAAGTTGCTCCAATAAATCATTAGAAGAACAAGGTAGACACGATTATGGTCCTCTCCAACCCAGGAACCGAAATAAGCAATGTGTAGAAAATTATAAACGGGTGTAAGAATTCTTTTAAAGAGGTTTTATTATTTAAGCCAAAGTCCAAAAACAACTGACCCGTGGTGGACGTTGTCCAGTCTGAGGTAGACACAGATGGCCGACAGTACTTGCAGGAATCTGTTGGGTCAAAGTCATTTGCAGCATAACAAACTGAGCCGATGTAACAGGCATCAGACTGAAAAACAAGCAGAGTTAGAATTAGGACCTAATATCGGATCTCTATGACAAGGTAGAACTATCTTACATAAAAACAAGCAGAGTATATTTTTAGAATTAGGACCCGATATCGGATCTCTATGACAAGGTAGAACTATCTTATATAAAAACAAGCAGAGTATATTTTTAGAATTAGGACCTGATATCGGATCTCTATGACAAGGTAGAACTATCTTACATAAAAACAAGCAGAGTATATTTTTAGAATTAGGACCTGATATCGGATCTCTATGACAAGGTAGAACTATCTTACATAAAAACAAGCAGAGTATATTTTTAGAATTAGGACCTGATATTGGATCTCTATGACAAGGTAGAACTATCTTACATAAAAACAAGCAGAGTATATTTTTAGAATTAGGACCCAATATCGGATCTCTAGGACAAGGTAGAACTATCTTACATAAAAACAAGCAGAGTATATTTTTAGAATTAGGACCTGATATTGGATCTCTATGACAAGGTTTACGTAGAACTATCTTACATAAAAACAAGCAGAGTATATTTTTAGAATTAGGACCTGATATTGGATCTCTATGACAAGGTAGAACTATCTTACATAAAAACAACCAGAGTATATTTTTAGAATTAGGACCTGATATCGGATCTCTATGACAAGGTAGAACTATCTTACATAAAAACAAGCAGAGTATATTTTTAGAATTAGGACCTGATATCGGATCTCTATGACAAGGTAGAACTACCTTATATATAACTCAACTTCTAACAAAGAAAAAAGAAAAGTTCTTAAAACTTTGAAATGTTTTTTACATTTAGAAACATGAAATCTTCCCCTCAGACCACACCATGGCTTTGGACTTGCTGAGAAAGTTTAAAAGCAACATCAGTACTGTTTAATTGCATTCCACCAATGATGGGATATCCAGCCCAAATTCTGTGATTCTCCATTTAATAAAATATGCTGTTTATAAAGTTTGCAAACTTGAAACTCCTATAGATAGTTATCATTATGATAGTATTTATGCCAAATACCAAAGGGGCTGATTATGTGTCACACTGAATCTGTTTGAAGGGGCCGATTATGGGTCACACTGAATCTGTTTGAAGGGGCCGATTATGGGTCAAACTAAATCTGTTTGGAGGGATGATTATGGGTCAAACTAAATCTGTTTGGAAGGATGATTATAGGTTACACTGACCTTGGCTGAACACGTGGCGTCGGTGCTAGTCTGGTTGACGCTACACTGGAAACACGTAGATTTATACACAACGAAGAGTGCTTCGTTACTACTGAGGGTAGACCCATCGTTGCTGATTCTCACGACGTAGCTCTTGTTCTGGGGAATGACACATAACGCTGCAGTCAAACGCTGGAACTGAGCAGGCGAGGTTGATGTGGCAGAGGTCTTAACCACCCCAGTACTGCTCACCTGTAAATAACGTATCAGTCAGGAAAATATCATCTTTAATACTAGATTAAATAAACAGGAATATACGTTTAAAGTGTTTAACTGAAGATCTCTAAATTATAATAGAACAACCGAGAAAATATCATTTGAATATGCTAATTTTCCAGTATATCAATTTGTAAGGTATGGCAATTTCATAATACATTATTTGATGTTTAGTGCTGATATGATTGAATAAAGAATTGTTTAACCCAATTCTACTGTACCTTTACTGCTTTGACAACTTACCCATTGAACTTTAATATGACAACATACCTGTACAACTGTGACAACCTACCTGTACATCTGTGACAACTTATCTGCATAACTGTGACAACTTACCTGTACAACTGTGACAACCTACCTGTACAACTGTGGCAACCTACCTGTACAACTGTGGCAACCTACCTGTACAACTGTGGCAACATACCTGTACAACTGTGACAACCTACCTGTACAACTGTGGCAACATACCTGTACAACTGTGACAACATACCTGTACATCTGTGAAAAATTACCTGTACAACTGTGACAACATACCTGTACAACTGTGACAACATACCTGTACATCTGTGACAACATACCTGTACATCTGTGACAACTTACCTGTACAACTGTGACAAATTACCTACATAACTGTGACAACCTTCCTGTACAACTATGACAACTTACCTGTACAACTGTGACAACATACCTGTACAACTGTGACAACATACCCGTACAACTGTGGCAACCTACCCGTACATCTGTGACAACTTACCTGTACAACTGTGACAAATTACCTACACAACTGTGACAACCTTCCTGTACGACTATGACAACATACCTGTACAACTGTGACAACTTATCTGCATAACTGTGACAACTTACCTGTACAACCATGACAACATACCTGTACATCTGTGACAACATACCTGTACAACTGTGACAACTTACCTACATAACTGTGACAACCTACCTGTACAACTGTGGCAACATACCTGTACATCTGTGACAATATACCTGTACAACTGTGACAACTTACCTACATAACTGTGACAACCTACCTGTACAACTGTGGCAACCTACCTGTACAACTGTGGCAACATACCTGTACAACTGTGACAACCTACCTGTACATCTGTGACAACTTACCTACATAACTGTGACAACATACCTGTACAACTGTGACAACTTACCTGTACATCTGTGACAACATACCTGTACAACTGTGACAACCTTCCTGCACAATTGTATTAATGCATCGTTGTCATGTCCCAACTTTCTTTGTTATTACTGTGATGATTGTAATTTGTATAAGTGAGGGAGAAAATTTGTTTGCATTATGACAAAACTTTCAACTTACTGATACATCTCTCCAGTGTTAACTTACCTGAACCTCTGTCAGGTGACAGGTAAGAGTACTTGAGTTGAGGAATTTGTCTCCATACACCATGAACGTTCCACAGGTCGATGTGAGAGTGTCACACACAGCATTGGTCACCTGGGGTACCACAATAGGCACCTCATTCACAGTCAGGGAACAATCTGGTCCCGCAAAGCCAGTCTGGCAGGTACAGTCACCTGGTGGTCAAAACTCAGGAACTTAACACCTATATCATCACAACCTTGTACCACTGTGTCTTAACTAACCTATATCATATGAACTTGTACAAGTGTACTAGTTCTGTTAATAATGAAAGTAGACACTAAGATCATGCCACCTTTGATTATTCTTTCCTTATAAATATTGGAAGCATCTACAATTTTCCCCACAAATTTGGCAGTTAAAATTTATATAAATACACATGATTTGATCTAGTGCCCTATCTAACTGTATAAGCCACTCTAAAGTGCTTCACAGTGCAAAGATATATACATTTATACAATCAATACTATTATTACATATACACTGAATAATAAATTAATGAATATAGTTTTTGGGAATTAGCACGAGCTACCTATCAAGAAATCAAAGTAATATTATTTGTAAAAACAGGTAGACAAAATAATTACTATATATCCCCCTTACCTAAGTGGAGGGTATAATTACAACATTAGTTCACAGCTACCTGTTTATTTCTAGTAGCAGTTACACATCGCCTAAAAAAGAATTTATATACCGCCATTTTGTTATATTCACGAGGGTGAGTCTAGTTAGGACCTATGGTATGGATTTCTGACAGGAGTTGACCTGTTATATTTGTGAGGGTGAGTCTAGTTAGGACCTATGGTATGGATTTCTGACAGGAGTTGACCTGTTATATTTGTGAGGGTGAGTCTAGTTAGGACCTATGGTATGGATTTCTGACAGGAGTTGACCTGTTATATTTGCGAGGGTGAGTCTAGTTAGGACCTATGGTAAGGATTTCTGACAGGAGTTGACCTGTTATATTTGTGAGGGTGAGTCTAGTTAGGACCTATGGTATGGATTTCTGACAGGAGTTGACCTGTTATATTCGTGAGGGTGAGTCTAGTTAGGACCTATGGTATGGATTTCTGACAGCAGTTGACCTGTTATATTTGCGAGAGTGAGTCTAGTTAGGACCTATGGTATGGATTTCTGACCTGGGTTGCGGTACGAGATTTCTGACCGGAGTTGCTGTACGAAAAAAGTTAACATGTTGGGTCTCCCATTTTTCCCAATATCTATCACTTTTGACCTGATTGTTTTAACTCACCAGCATTACATGTGCCTTGACCCGAACACAGATTTGGACAGAGGGTGTTGACAACAGCGGAGGGCAGAGTGGGTGTAGCAGTGGGTGTGGCTGATCCCCACAGACTGGTGTTACTTTTTACAGCGTTGTTACATGCCTCCTGTAGACTGGCCAAGCCAGAGTCGGCCCAGGTAAATGAACCTGTCAACTGTGTAAGAAAAACATATTTCAATACACCATTTATTGCATTTCTATTACATCAAATTTGAAAGTTTCATCAAGATATCTAAAAAATTCATCCCCTGAGAATGTTTTGCTGAATAAAGCACTTTAACAACATTTCACTATGATAGGAGGTCTCAGTGACATGATATTGATACAATGCCAACTCTTTGTGGGTGATGTCGGTACACTTAGCATTAGATCAAGTTTTCTTTAATATTTCACTCTTTCACCATTTGAACTCAAAGGTTGGAATGGTTCATTAAACAATTTTAAGGATGAGTTAAAACTCATAATCACCAGAACATTCAATGAAAATTAAGCACTTTATCAACATGAATGAAGAGAGGCAACAGCAGTATGTCCTAGTAAGTAATTAGTACTGGGAGAACCAGTATCAGTCTCCATTCTACAATTTTTCAATCCATTTTCACGCTTTGAATATTGTCCTAAATCATGACTGCGCCAATTTAAGTTCATGCATATTGTTTTCTATTGCATATTATGAACCACTTGTACCCAATTCATAAAAAAAAATGATAAAAGTACTGAAATTTGAGTGTTTTGAAATAACAATGTTCAAACTCTTGTACTTTACAGAATCATTCCTTCATCCGTTGCCTTGGTAACACTTGAATTTGATTTCACCTGGTTAAATACACACCTGGACATCCCGCATACAAGCGTTCACTCGTTCTATAGCATTGTCTGTTAGGAGATCCTTGCACTGTGTGTAAGTCTCTGAGCCCACAATCTTGTTACCACAAGTCGTTTGTGCAACAGCTTCCGTGATTCCGTTACTGGTAGGCCAAGTCAATGGCTGAAAGACAAAATAAACAGTTTTTTGCTCACATGCTTCTTTAGTTAACAAACAATGCTTTATGTAATTTATTTTATCAGTGCTTCATTAGAATTAGAACTTGTCCCAAATATTGTTTGATCAAGTTAATAAGTTGTTTCATTCATATGTAAAAGAAGACCTATAGAAGTTTATGAATTATCATCAGTCTGCTCTTATACCCAGAGAAAAAAATAGAATGAAAAATAGTTGGAGATTTGCGAATATATAAAAAAAATATCAACATGAGGGTGAGAGATTTGCAAATTTATTCATTAATTATCAACAGCTTTTGATGGAATTCATTTTCTTATTCTTTCTTTTTTTCAAGAAAGAGAATTTTGTTCTTCACATTAAAATAAAATGCTCTGTGAGGGTTAAGTGATTAGCAGAAACTTATACAGTATATATATAGCTAGTGATCTGAAACCAAGAAATGGAGGTAAACTTAAAATCTAGCCTAACACGTTGGGCCTCCTAAAGATCTACCACATGTTATGTTGGGTGACCATTGGACACCTATTATTGATCTAAACACAAGGTCTAACTAAGATATAAGGTGAGATGAACAGACAAAAGGACAGAAAAGGACAAATATCCCTGTACTTACAAATGGAGCGACATAGTTCGGGTCGTACACGAATGTTGGATCGGGTGTAGCACGCTTCCTCCTGCGAGCAGTGGTCTGTTGTTGTTGTTCATCAGCTAAAGCCTCATCAATTAGGGTCTGAGTCAGATCCAGTCCTAGAACACGACCAACAGTACGATTAAATCTCTAAACCAAAATCCTTTAGATCTAACCCTAGAACACGACCAACAGTACGATTAAATCTCTAAATCAAAATCCTTCAGATCTAGTCCTAGAACACGGCCAACAGTACGATTAAATCTCTATACCAAAATCCTTCAGATCCAGTCCTAGCACAGCCAACAGTACAATTAAATCTCTAAACCAAAATCCTTTAGATCCAGTCCTAGAACACAGCCAACAGTACGATTAAATCTCTAAACCAAAATCCTTCAAATCTAGTCCTAGAACACGGCCAACAGTACAATTAAATCTCTAAATTAAAATCCTTCAGATCCAGTCCTAGCACAGCCAACAGTACAATTAAATCTCTAAACCAAAATCCTTTAGATCCAGTCCTAGAACACGGCCAACAGTACGATTAAATCTCTAAACCAAAATCCTTCAGATCCAACCCTAGAACACAGCCAATAGTACGATTAAATCTCTAAACCAAAATCCTTCAGATCTAGTCCTAGAACACGGCCAACAGTACAATTAAAATTCTAAACCAAAATCCTTCAGATCCAACCCTAGAACACAGCCAACAGTACGATTAAATCTCTAAACCAAAATCCTTCAGATCCAACCCTAGAACACAGCCAATAGTACGATTAAATCTCTAAACCAAAATCCTTCAGATCTAGTCCTAGAACACGGCCAACAGTACATTAAATCTCTAAACCAAAATCCTTCAGATCCAGTCCTAGAACACGGCCAACAGTACAATTAAATCTCTAAACCAAAATCTTCAGATCCAGTCCTAGAACACAGCCAACAGTACGATTAAATCTCTATACCAAAATCCTTCAGATCCAGTCCTAGAACACGGCCTACAGTACAATTAAATCTCTAAACCAAAATCTTCAGATCCAGTCCTAGAACACAGCCAACAGTACGATTAAATCTCTATACCAAAATCCTTCAGATCCAGTCCTAGAACACGGCCAACAGTACAATTAAATCTCTAAACCAAAATCTTCAGATCCAGTCCTAGAACACAGCCAACAGTACGATTAAATCTCTATACCAAACTCCTTCAGATCCAGTCCAAGAACATGCCCAACAGTACAATTAAATCTCTATACCAAATACAAGCCTAGAACACGGCCAACAGTACGATGAAATCTCTATACCAAAATCCTTTAGATCCAGTCCAAGAACACGGCCAACAGTACAATTAAATATCTATACCAAAATCCTTCAGATCTAGTCCTAGAACACGGCCAACAGTACGATTAAATCTCTAAACCAAAATCCTTCAGATCTAACCCTAGAACAGGGCCAACAGTACGATTAAATATCTATACCAAAATCCTTCAGATCCAACCCTAGAACATGGCCAACAGTACGATTAAATCTCTATACCAAAATTCTTACCGGATAATGCAAATCAACAAAAAATTGGGAATGTGAAAAAAAAATACAAGAGTAACTTAAGAGTATCTACAGGTAAACTCGTGTGGCCTGGCCCAGGTTTCATCAACAATCCAAAACTTGAGGAAAGAACCGATATACCTTTGGAGAATTCTAAGTTAAGGAATTTCTGTAAAACAAGGACTGCTGTTAAAACCTTGGCCAGCCAGATAACCAAACCTTAGCTACCTTGGTGAAAGACGAGAATGACATCCAATGAGCATGGAGCTACCAAACCTACCATACCTACCAAACCTACCAAACCTACCATTACAAACCTACCACACCTACCAAACCTACCACACCTACCATATCTACCAAACCTACCATTACAAAACCATAGAACTTACCAGCTGAAGATTCTCCGCAATTGTAGACGTCCTGATTATAATTGCAGGTAGTTGATCCGTCATCGTAGCACAGACAGTACACGGGAGTGTCGAGGGTTACCGTGGACGTGTAACCGAGAGGGAAGTAGGAGTCAACATTGTCCACTCTACAACAGAAAACATTGGAAAATCAACATCCAAACTTCATTTGATTAATGACTAGAAATGTCTGCGAGACATAACTGCCCCCTTCCCCCATATGAAATTAGTTCTTCATGCTTATTACGTATGCAAAGTTTGATGACAATCGGATAAGTAGTTATTTAAATAAGCTGGTTACATTACCATGGGACGGGACAGGACGGACATATGCGTAACACTATATGCGGGGGGCATAAAAAGGATACTTACAGACCAAGCAAGACATTGTTTAAATGACGAGAGATCCAAAAGGGATCTTGGCACCCACCATAGACAATCTTCATTCGTTCTTAAAAAGTTGGGTCTTTTCCCTTCTTTTATCTTAATTAATTAAAAGATTGTAGGCTGTGAGCAATTTCTTTTTCTGATCAGTTCCAAAATCAAAAGGGCACAACTTAACACCAAGGGGAACCTGCATAATAGGAAGAATGGACAGACAAACAACGGACACAGGGTGATTAGAATAGCCCACAATCTGATGACGAAGGCTAAAAATAGATTACTGTATTGTTTTACATCTCCATCACTCACTCCTGAAAACAAATTTGAGATCCTCCCTTACATCTCAATCACTCACTCCTGAAAACAAATTTGAGATCCTCCTTACATCTCAATCACTCACTCCTGAAAACAAATTTGAGATCCTCCCTTACATCTCCATCACTCACTCCTGAAAACAAATTTGAGATCCTCCCTTACATCTCCATCACTCACTCCTGAAAACAAATTTGAGATCCTCCCTTACATCTCCATCACTCACTCCTGAAAACAAATTTGAGATCCTCCTTACATCTCAATCACTCACTCCTGAAAACAAATTTGAGATCCTCCTTACATCTCCATCACTCACTCCTGAAAACAAATTTGAGATCCTCCTTACATCTCCATCACTCACTCCTGAAAACAAATTTGAGATCCTCCTTACATCTCAATCGCTCACTCCTGAAAACAAATTTGAGATCCTCCCTTACATCTCCATCACTCACTCCTGAAAACAAATTTGAGATCCTCCTTACATCTCAATCACTCACTCCTGAAAACAAATTTGAGATCCTCCTTACATCTCCATCACTCTATCCTGAAAACAAATTTGAGATCCTCCTTACATCTCTATCACTCACTTCTGAAAACAAATTTGAGATCCTCCCTTACATCTCAAACACTCACTCCTGAAAAAAAATTTGAGATCCTCCTTACATCTCAATCACTCACTCCTGAAAACAAATTTGAGATCCTCCTTACATCTCCATCACTCACTCCTGAAAACAAATTTGAGATCCTCCTTACATCTCCATCACTCACTCCTGAAAACAAATTTGAGATCCTCCTTACATCTCCATCACTCACTCCTGAAAACAAATTTGAGATCCTCCTTACATCTCAATCGCTCACTCCTGAAAACAAATTTGAGATCCTCCCTTACATCTCCATCACTCACTCCTGAAAACAAATTTGAGATCCTCCCTTACATCTCAATCGCTCACTCCTGAAAACAAATTTGAGATCCTCCTTACATCTCCATCACTCACTCCTGAAAACAAATTTGAGATCCTCCTTACATCTCAATCACTCACTCCTGAAAACAAATTTGAGATCCTCCCTTACATCTCAATCGCTCATTCCTGAAAACAAATTTGAGATCCTCCCTTACATCTCCATCACTCACTCCTGAAAACAAATTTGAGATCCTCCTTACATCTCCATCACTCACTCCTGAAAACAAATTTGAGATCCTCCCTTACATCTCCATCACTCTATCCTGAAAACAAATTTGAGATCCTCCCTTACATCTCAATCGCTCATTCCTGAAAACAAATTTGAGATCCTCCTTACATCTCAATCACTCACTCCTGAAAACAAATTTGAGATCCTCCTTACATCTCAATCGCTCACTCCTGAAAACAAATTTGAGATCCTCCTTACATCTCCATCACTCACTCCTGAAAACAAATTTGAGATCCTCCCTTACATGTCAATCACTCACTCCTGAAAACAAATTTGAAATTGTTTGAGATCCTCCCTTTCATCTCCATCACTCACTTCTGAAGACAATTTCGAAATTGTTTGAGATTTTCCCTTACATCTCCATCACTCACGCCTAAAAACTAATTTGAGATGCTCCAATTCAAATGTTGGAATATTTCATTAGCAATTTCTCTGAGGTTTATCCTTACAAATTCAGTACTATCTGGTGATACCAATCGCTAGGTTACCAAACCTTACCTCCAGGTAACACTGAAGTCGTTAGGCTGCTCGTCTGCACTATTTACAGTATAAATCTGTCCATCTGCGCCTACAAGGTCATTGGCCTGGAGCCCATCATATTTTCCACACAGACCTGAAACCAAGTTATATTCTAATGTAAAACAGAACATATATACTAACAATTCCTGGCCCAAGGGTTTCATCCATGATCCTTAACTTTAAAAAGTAGAAATGTCTGTGAGACATAAATGCCCCCCTCCTCCATATGAAATTAGTTCTTCATGCGAAGTTTGATGACAATTGGATCAGTAGTTATTTAAATAAGCTGGTTACATTACCATGGGACGGGACAGGACAGGATGGGGCGGGGCGGACATGGGTAAGACTATTAACACGATTTAGTATTACAAGTTTTAAAGTTTACACTTGAATGAAACTGGATGTGTCCGTGTGACATGAAAGCAGGAGTAGACCTTTTTAGTGACACCAACTGTTTACTGGGTGTATAACTTTCCACATAGTGGTTTACTATTGGTGGACCAAGGCTGGCTTCAATAGCTAACCAAAAATGTACATTTAAACATATTTGTTATATTCTAATCCAATGTTTATAACTATGGAAACAGGGCAAATGACAAGATATTGTTACTAGATAGTTTAAATGTCTCAGGTAGTGTGCATATACATTGTACATTGTTTTCTGAAGCCAGCACATCTTTGTTACTATATCCGGGGTTAAATTCGTCACGGAACCCAAAGTTTTGTTGATGAACTTTTTGGTCTTATTGACAATTTCCCATTGAGATTGATTTTCCATTGTCAGTATTTCATTTGTGTGAATTGTTGTTTTTTTGAAATGCTAAAATTCAATTTTTGTAAATTTTTTATTATTTTTGAAATGCTAAAATTTCCATTTTTGTGAATCTTTGTCTTTTTCATGCTCAAATTAAAATGTAGCCATAGGTGGATCTCTTAATCATCATATCCAATTACAGTTCAACATTAATTTTCTATCTATTAAAAGAGTACATGAGGGGGTACAAACTTATGACGGAGTGACGGCAAAGGGTAACACTATCCGCCCTGGCCATTTAATGGCGAGGCATAAAATTACTATCTGATTTTGTATCTGCTAAAACAATTCTGCAGCTTGGCTGATTATTTCAGGGCAATAACATACTAATCTTTCACAGTTTCCATCAATGTATTCTAAAACAATTTCACTGTAGTCAAAAACCATACCATCAGTCTTGTTCACATCCAAAACGGACGCCTTGATGTAAACATTCATGTATTTGTCTTGGTCATTCTTCAAGGTCACCTTGGTACCAGTAGGCAGATAGATCTATAGAGAGACAGAGAACACAATTTCAAAACATAAGTCAGAGTGTTGCCTTTCATATATACATATAACAAGAGGCCCAGTGGGTCTGCATCACTCACCTGGATACATTGGTATCTAGGTAATCATGGTAAAAAAAATTTTGGGCCCTGCCCCTCAGTTTCCTGGGGAGGGGAGGGGGTCAGTCTCAACCATAAGTACAATTTTGAATCCTGAGCACCTAGAGATGCTTCCTACCAAATAAGGCTGATTTCCAATCAGCCCTCAGCCCCCTAGGGAGTCAGTCCTTCCATTAGTACAATTTTGAATCCTGAGCACCTAAGGATGCTTCCTGCCAAAAAAGGCTGATTTCCAATCAGTGGTTATAGAGAAGTCGCATAAACCAATATAATTGAATAACCCTTTTTGGCCCCGCCCCTCAGCCCGTACAATTTTGAATCCTGAGCACCTAAGGATGCTTCCTGCCAAATTAGGTAGATTCCCTATCAGTGGTTATGGAGAAGAAGCTGTTTAAATAATTGTTGACGGACGACGGATGCCATGGCATGGCATAAGCTCACCTCGGTCCTTCCACACAATTTGATAGCACCCTTTATCTACCCACTATAAATCACTTTAGAATACAGTAGACTCCGCTTAATATCACTTCTCATTTGTCCGGGGAAAACATGATATTAACCGGAACATGATATTAAAAGAAAACGTATTTTCTGACATTTTTCAGCCCTCAAAACCGGAAGTGGACTTGGTTAAATGTCGTAGTGCTGTGACTCAACAGAGAAGATTGTTGAATAAAGATATTTTATCACTAACAATGTTTTTTTCACTCCAGTGACCGTATAATCTTTGGTTTTATTCTGGAATGCACTTATTTTCATATATATTGTTCGTACGTAATATTATCAGTAGGCTAGCTTCACACGAAACCAGGGACGAAACGTACTACGATTGTTTACTGCAGTAGGCCTACTGTAATGATGTAACGTTAGGCATACAAGTGGCTGGTATTCTGCATCAAATTCGTGTTTTGAAATCATGACACTCCGTAAATATTTACCGTTATCTTGATATGTATACTGGTTTTTCGCTTGTGAAATCTGTTGTTTGTTTAATTTCTTTAGATATTCGCTGCAAGTGTGACATCGTGTTCACAGAGTTTGTCGGTTGTATAGCGCTACCGCGAAATGAACTTTTACCTTTGAAACGTGACGTTTCATTGGATGACCTCTATGCAAATAAAACAACCACGCGATAAGATTTAGTCTCGGCACTTATATTTATTCACCAGCCTGCCTAGAATCACGGCATGTCGGAGTCGTACTTTGGCTATTTAAAAATCATAACAAAGACGATATCTCTGCATTTTACTTGAACATTAGCTTAAATTAATTAATTGGCCACTTATTGTTTAAAAGACACTATATGAAATTATTTCTAACATTTACCTGTAATTTTTGTGTGACAGTGGCCAAAAAAAGTGATATTAACCGAAATCCACCTGGAAACAAGTGATATTAAAAGAATGGCATTACATAGATTATATAGCAGGAAAAACGGTGCATGAAGAAAACGTGATAATAACCGAAAAGTGATATTAACCGACGTGACATTAAGTGGAGTTTACTGTACATAGATAGTACAATTTATACAATTTATACAATCAGTCCAATTTGCTTTTATGTACAAATGTACAATACACTTAATACGGATTAGCAGCACAAAGGCACTGACTTATCAGGCAGTAATGACTAGTCCTGTGTCACCTGGCTAATATCTCCCTTTGCGTGTATGACTGCATGTTTACTGGAGATGTATTGTGTTCTTTTTGAAGTGGGACAGTGCCACCTGACTTGAATGCTACAGCACAGACACTGTGCAATATCCACCCAGACCATTTTATACATTACCCAAGGATTGAAGAGGACACAAAAGACCCTTTATGATCAAGGGAGATAATAAAGAAATAAAAGTGATGCTGGTTTAGATCATGCCTTATGAAGTGAAGCCTGATAAGGGGAACCAATGGACAGACAAATACTGATTTGCTAATAACTTGGCAAAAGGGGAGACAGTTACCTCATACTGGTTGCCGTCCTGCGCCTGGTAGATTTTGGAACCGGAGGTCAGCTGGGAGTTAATGAAGAGTCTCCGGCTGACTGGATAAGCCTGGAGCGTGCCTGGCAAGCATTTGTGAATCTTGATGACGTCATCACCTGATCTGATCAAAACTCCGCAATTACAGGTTCCATCGCCACACCTCACAAATAGTGCTCGTACCTATAATATCAATAATACAGATTTCTTAGCTTTCATATCAAATTTGACAATGATTTATTTGTTTTTAACAGAAAAACACACAGAAGCTCTGTTAGGTTTTCTAGTATTTGACAAAAATTAACCAAACAAGGAGCTGCAAAACATGGCATCAGTTTGGTCAAGATCTGTTGATCGATTTCAAGTTATAGCCTGGAAACTTCTCCAATAGCAAAAGTTGAAACTATGGCGCAATATATACAGAAAGGTTTTGTGAAATTGAGTGGAACAGTTTTGAAGTTATAGCCCGCAAAAGCCCTCAGACACACAAATGCAGGCACAGATGCACAGACAAACTGACCCCAATTTAATATCCCCAGGCAAACTTGTTTTGCGGGGATAACAAGAGGCCCAAGTGACCTGATTGCTCACATGTTACGAGGGGTGTTCCATAAATAATGTCATCTGTGCTTTATTTCGCAGAAATCGTGCAATTTATGCACAAAACCACCTTGTGTCGATTGAGTGATCACTGGCTCGTGACACAGGTAAATATCTCGTCCACACGTTCACTGGCCTCGGTACAGTGTACATCGTTTCATAGCCTATTCGTTTGACCAGACACAAAATGACAGGAAAACAAGCTGAAAATGTTATTGAAATTAGGGCCTCTATAAAAGGTAGATCATTACTCGGCATAAAGGCTGTAGATATTCACCGCGAGGTGTGTGACATTTATGGGGAGGGCCAAATGTCTCACAGGACTGTTTGTAGGTGGGTAGGTAAATTTAGTGCTGGGCAGCAGCAACTGAAAGATGCTGCTCACCCAGGTCGTCCTGCAACAACTACGACCAAAGGTAACATAGAAAAAATCCGAAATATCCTCCAAACTGATGCTCGATTCACCGTAAGACAATGGCTCGAATGACAAACTTGTCATTAGCAAGAGTTCATGCAATTTTGAAGAAACACCTAAAAGATAAATGCAAGATGGATACCCCATTTGTTAACGGATGAGCAAAAGACGTGCGTAACAATGGCAAAAAAACTTCTCAAAATGTACCCAAAATATAGTAAAAAGGCTTTTGATAATATAGTCACTGGTGATGAGACCTGGGTGTATTATTTTGAACCAAAGCGGAAGGTTGCCAACCGAATATGGGCCACTAAAAATGCCAGACGCCTTGTGTGGGCATGTGTGTGCATTGATGCATGCATGCGCATGTGCATTGCTGCAATTAATGGACATCTATGCATGTGTATGCATGTATGTGTGTTTGTGTGCATGCAGGTGTACATGTGTGTTTGTGCTAATGTATGTGTGTGTGAGGGTATGTATGTGTACATGTGTGATTTATGTGTATGTGCATGGATGTATGAACCCCTGTGTAATGGTTCATAATATTAGTGCATGTCCATGTGTACTTACATGTGCACATGCATGTCTGTATGTGTATGTATGTGTGTGAATTATATGTTTATATATATCAATTTGCCTGTGTGTGTATATCTACCTGTATCCTGGCTGTATGTGATACATTTATGTATTCGTTATATGTGTACATGATTATTGTTGATGAATAAAAAAAAAAAAAAAAAAAAACGAATACGAACGGTAAAGAAGGTTTTGTATGCTATTTTTTTCACTAACAAGGGTCCAGCTATTCAAATCCCGATGCCCTCGTATATATCTCACTTGTGATCTAACCAGAGGGAAAGAGAGCAAGGATGTATGCTGTACGGAACTATAATGTATCAGACGTCATCAATTGTTAAAGGTCATTTGTTAAAACATATCTGATTCCTTGTCATCTAGCATGCTAGTTTTCAATACTATATTGTTCGGCTTCTACAAAGGAAGCTACCTGTGTATACATTTGTATATCTGTAGGACTTTCTCCTTTTTCCCTTGGAACCTTGAAAGTAGGTCAAAATTATTATTTTTGCAAAATTTGTTTGGCTCATTCAAGGAAGCTACCAGCCAGATATCAAGTCTCTAGGCCTTTCATTTTAGATGAAGCAGTTTAAAGGAAAAACTGACAGACACCGCACCATGGCATAAGCTCACTAAGGGCCAAGTGCAAATACACATAGTTCTATTTTCAATGAAACTTTTTCCGACACTTACCTCTACATTTTCTTCTATATTCCGGTACATGACAAATTCTCCTTGCAAGTGATTTTCGTACAATCTGTGAAGGAATGTACAAATTTGATATATGTATCAAATACATCTTTTCATGAATTTGTAAAACTGATCACTAGAGTTCACATATGCAGGCACAATAGACTTTTTAATAGAAACTTAGTTTACAGAGTATAAATAATGTATCAACATTAGTCTATAAACCAAGAGGTTAGCAACAACAAGGTATCAACGAGTCATCTTTCCTTTTAGATTGAATATCCGCCAGTTGTGGCTCTATAGCCAACTTGAAATAGATATCATGAGAACTTGGTATCACTCCAAGGAAGTCTGGTTGTATTTGGAAAATCTGTCCCAACGATACTTGAAATGATGGAGTACATAACAATAGCAATAACTCTGGTCAAAACTGAAACATAATATCAGTAACACAGCTATGTGAAGTACCAATCATTGTTGATAAGTTTTGTTAAAATATTGCTTATCATTAAAATGAGTTGTCCAGAAAATCTTTAACCTTGCAATCTGTGGACCGACAGAGGGATGGACATGCTCATTCCCACATACCCCCTTAACCTCGTAATCTGTGGATAGACAGAGGGATGGATATGCTGATTCCCACATACCCCTTTAACCTCGTAATCTGTGGACAGACAGAGGGATGGACATGCTGATTCCCACTTACCCCCTTAACCTCGTTATCTGTGGACAGACAGAGGGATGGACATGCTGATTCCCACTTACCTCCTTAACCTCGTAATCTGTGGACAGATAGAGGGATGGACATGCTCATTCCCACATACCCCCTTAACCTCGTAATCTGTGGATAGACAGAGGGATGGACATGCTGATTCCCACATACCCCCTTAACCTCGTAATCTGTGGACAGATAGAGGGATGGACATGCTGATTCCCACTTACCCCCTTAACCTCGTTATCTGTGGACAGACAGAGGGATGGACATGCTGATTCCCACATACCCCCTTAACCTCGTAATCTGTGGACAGATAGAGGGATGGATATGCTGATTCCCACATACCCCCTTAACCTCGTAATCTGTGGACAGACAGAGGGATGGACATGCTCATTCCCACTTACCCCCTTAACCTCGTAATCTGTGGACAGATAGAGGGATGGACATGCTGATTCCCACATACCCCCTTAACCTCGTAATCTGTGGACAGACAGAGGGATGGACATGCTCATTCCCACTTACCCCCTTAACCTCGTAATCTGTGGACAGATAGAGGCATGGACATGCTGATTCCCACATACCCCCTTAACCTCGTAATCTGTGGACAGACAGAGGGATGGACATGCTGATTCCCACTTACCCCCTTAACCTCGTAATCTGTGGATAGACAGAGGGATGGACATGCTGATTCCCACTTACCCCCTTAACCTCGTAATCTGTGGACAGACAGAGGGATGGACATGCTGATTCCCACTTACCTCCTTAACCTCGTAATCTGTGGATAGACAGAGGGATGGACATGCTGATCTAATACCCCCTTAACCTCATTGTTGGCTTTAAAACAAGTCCATTGACAATAATCAACACATTTTTAATGTTTATCTTTGACTGATTGGGTCTGTGAGACAATTGTATACTTACACATCGTCAAATGTTGATATATGGGGGTCATTTTGGGAGTGACACATGCCAATCAGGTCCACATCTTCAATAATCACCTGTAATTGAGACAATATAAAAATGATATCATTATTAGCTGATGATTTTGTCTAAACATTATTATTTTTCTTACTCACCACTCTGCTGTTATACTTTTCTATTATAAATGCTATGATGTGTCAAATACATGGGAATAAAGTGTATGTGCAGGGACACACTTTCTCAAATATGTCGATTTTATCAATTCTATTATAGCTACCCTGAGATATGGTGATGACACAGAGATGTACCCTCAAAAAAAAAATCAATCCCAATTGTAGCTTACAGTGACATTCTTGAGGACACTTTCACTTGTCTGACTGCCAGCACTGTCCACCATTACGATGTTCAGTGTACGGTTTCTCGGCCCGCTGACCAAGTTGTCAACGACAGCTTTGATCCTCACAACAAAGTTCTGGTTGCTGCTGTCAGCAGTGAATCCACAGGTTGCCAAGGAGACATTGGTGGCCGAAGTCTGGACAACCAGGTCGGGAATGACCGAGCTGTCGGTACAAAGCCGCTGGTCAGAACCTTTGACCACTTGAGACTTCATCTGTACGAGACAGGCCTGGCCGTACTTGACAGCACAGTAGTAGTTGACTGTCTGGGTCAGTGAAATTCTTATTTCGTAGGAAGGACTTCCCTCTCTCACCGTTATAATGTCACCTTCATTGACCTAAAACCAAGGCAGGAAACACAACATTAGCCCCTTAGTTATTGATGGAGGCCCTCAAATTTGAAGTAAAATCCATTAAAAGTTTGACAACTATAAATTGGCAACTACCATGTAAGTACTGTACATTGTGTAATTATTATGTTTGTAAATTTACTGCTTTTTGCTATTATTGAGTTTTTAAAAAATTCCGTTTGTGAAGATTTAGAACTTTTAGTTGCCATGAGCTAGATATGAAATTTTGACTTTTAATAGTTACTAGACAACAGTTCTTTTTATGGTAGCTACTATGTAGCATGCATCCTTAATGTGTTAAAAAGTTATTGAGTCGAAAGATCTTCATCAGCACCAATGCTGAAGGAAACATGTGATAGCCTGTTGGTATTGTTACCATGACGGTGAAGACGATACTGTCGCTGTTGAGAGGTGGGCTTACTCCATTGCCACATCTGCTTGGATTCCATACCACCACAGCGCATTTAATCTGTAACAAATTATAACAGATAGCGTACATAGTCAACAACACAGTGATACCTATAAGCTTACACTTATATATGCCCCAAAACTGTACTTTGGTCTTGGGCTTTACTGTAGGTGAAGTTATGCTCTGGACACAAAATTTTAGCAAAGGGGCAATAACTTTGTTAATAAGGGATTGTGGGCCTTGGATTTGGTACACTGCACATCCCCTTAGTGTGACTAATGTATACAACAAGTTCCATAATCAATGCTTACCTGTGGGTAAAGTTATGCCCCGGACACGGAAGAAAAGAAATACAGACGGCCAAAGCGGCAACTATATGCTCCCCCCCCCCCAAATTTTTCTGGAAGTTAAAAAAATCCTTCTACTTTGGTAACAATGAAATGATTTCAAGTAAATTTATTCTTACAAAGCATCTTTTTGAGAAGGTGATTCAATTATACGGAGGGTTTGCAGCCACAAACTGACTAAAGGAGGGGACAATAGCGGAAACAGAGGTTAACCTTTATCCCTCTTTGAATGTAGGAATTTTCACCAAACTTGTTCTAATGTTATTATCACATGAAGCATATCATGGTAATACAAAAATACATGTATTCCAAAGTATGGTGTCATGTACTGATACAAACAAACAGTTCCACAGCAACAGCGAAATCAAAAGTAACTCACCATTGTGTGTCCAACATAGCACTTAATTTACCAATATCAATATCAATAGCATTTGGTTTAAACCATGCAATTAAAAATTATGATGTTTTCTAAACTGAGAGCTGGACTTACCCCGGTGGTCAGAAGACCTGCTGTGCTTGTAAGTTCTGTGGTCTCCAGATTGTCTGTGGTCACTCCGGAGGTTAGATTTGTACTCTTAGTAAGTGAGTCTCCAACATACCACCAGATGGCGTGCTGAGCTCCCTGCTCTGTGGAGGCAGTGATACTACAGGTGTATGATACCTTGTTTAGGTTAGAGGCCACAGTGTGAGTGAGGGCTGGCTTCGTGGTCAGGCTGGGATAACTGTCTTCTGCACCTGGGCAAAATTTTAAGATATTTGTTGCAGTTTTACACTCAAATCATCCTCGACATCAGGGGGCTACGCTCTCTACACCCCTGGAATATGTCATATCAAAACTGAAGGCTCTGTGTGTGTGACCTTGTTGATGAGGCAAGAACACTAGTTTGATAATTTGATGTACATCAAATGAATTTCTCGGTCATGTAAATGACAGGCTTTGAAGTCGGCTGCGGCTCCTTTGTAATCTTCAAAAGACAGGTATCAGCCTAGTGATTGGTCAGGGGTTTTGTATCAGAGACCAATCAAACTGTCATATTTGTGCAATCAGTTTTGCTTTGACATATTCCAGGGATGTAGAGAGCATAGGTGAGTGTAGCCCCTGGATATCAAGGATGGACTCAAACCAGTGTCGGTGATATATTACTTATTTCAGCTTGATCATAATTTCGTAAAATACTTCTATTTCATTTGAAGTAATAATGTCATCAAAGCTATACTCCGGTGAAAATTGGTCAAAAAAGTATAGTTCTAGTGGCAATTGTTTAAGGTTCCCATGAGCAATCTCACCTGTACATGACGTTGTCGTGGTAACTGGAGTGGTTGTCGTGGTGACTGGAGTGGTTGTTGTGGTTACAGTTGAAGTAGATGTCGGTGCTGTTTTCCATAAAAAAGTTAACATTCAGTTATGTAAAAATGTAAAATTAGTAAAATATTTTCTTAATTACAACAATAAAACTAAACCAAACAAAAACCAAGGTTTATGTGACATGTTTTACATCATGGTCTCCAGATTTAGCCATTGTCAAAGATAAAACTATTTTCTTTAGCCTTTATTTATTGGGTTTTGTTAAATTTCATCTATTACATATGAAGCAAGAAAATTTCCGTGATTTTATGTAAATCAAATATTACTACCTTTATAATATACACTGTAGTTACTCAAAATGTCAACTAAAGAGTAAAATCTGTTATAAAAAGTCAATTAAAATAGCCTTATTTATATCAAGTGAGTTAATTAAACTAGAACTAAGTTAAAGAAAAGTAAATAAAAAAAGTATAATTTTTTATTGTGAATTATCAACCAGTTATGTTTGCTATAAATGACCCCGGGTCCATTTGAAGAACAATAAACAAGAAATCCATGTTAGAAATGAGCCAACTAAAGTGGAACTATACGGTAGAAATTAGTCAACTAAATCAATATTATAGAAATGTTATACACGAGTCAACTAAATCAATATTATAGAAATGTTATACACGAGTCAACTAAATCAATATCATAGAAATGTTATACACGAGTCAACTACATCAATATTACAGAAATGTTATACACGAGTCAACTAAATCTATTATATATTGAGTCAACTACATCAGTATTATATAAATGTTATACAATCAAATGAGTCAAATAAATATGCATTTTACATTGAATCAACTATATCAGTATTATATAAATGTTGTACAATTAAATGAGTCAACAAAATCAATATTATAGAAATGTTTTACATGGGTCAACTAAATCTATTATATATTGGGTCAACTAGTAGATCAGTATTTTATAAATGTTATACTAGAAAATGAGCAAACTAAATATGCATTATTTATTGAGTCAACTAAACCTTCACATAAATATTAAAAATGAGTCAACTAGATCAGTATTATTTATTGAGCCAACTAGATCAGTATTATATAAAGGAGAGAACAAAATCACTACTATTATCCTGTTTAACACTATCAAAATAAGAACGAGTTAATGATGGTATAACTACAGTGTATTTACCAGTATTATAGAATAAACAAATTATTAGAATTCTTAAAAAATAGATTAGGAAAAATAGCAGAATCTCTGAAGTAAACAGTACATAAATTATACAAATGGAAAACAAGGATTAGGGTAAAAATTTCAAAGAGAGAAAAGCAAATTCCAGGTAAATGAAATGGATTAAAAATGAAAGAGTAAAAAAGGTAAATAATAAGCATAGGTTCCTGTGTAATTTAACTGCCTCATTCAAAGTTTTAATAAATCCTATTAACATGACTAGTCTCATCTGTATAGTGTTACACTTAACAAAGTCATATGACCAGCCTCATCTGTATAATGCTATAATTAACTCAGTCATGTGACCAGCCTCTTTTTTATAATGCTATAATTAACTCAGTCATGTGACCAGCATCATCTGTATAATGCTATAATTAACTCAGTCATGTGACCAGTCTCATCTGTATAATGCTATAATTAAATCATGTGACCAGTGACAGTCTCATCTATGTAATGCTATAAGCAGTAGCTAAGCCTTTCATATGATTTATTAAAAAATAGTTAATTTCATAAGTGTGAGTCAAGTTAGAAACAATGCAATGCAACACATCAACTTCTGGCAATAAATTTGGCAAGCGCAGAATATCACATTTGCATAATTATTCACACATAAAAATATGGAAAACTTTTCACTTTCTTTTTCCGGACAAGACATGTACAATGTTATACCAATACAAGTGTGAAACTTTGAATGTATACAGTTGTACAGCATGAATGTAAGGTGTGCAGGGAGGCATGGTTGTATAGGTCTATATAGGTAGTTACCACTGCTTGTCGGCTCCCGAGTGGTAGTCACATCTGTGGTAGTGGAGCTCGCTTCAGCTGTACTGCTAGGTAGAGTGACCACTTCTGTAGTGGTAGTGGGGACACTAGTGGTAGTGGTTTCTGGTTTGGTAGTGGTAGTAGTGGGCACTGCAGTGGAAGTGGTTTCTGCAGTAGTAGTGGTAATTGAATCTGTGGTAGTAGTGGGTTCTAGAGTGGTAGTGGTAATTGAAGCTGTGGTTGTAGTAGTGGGTTCTAGAGTGGTAGTGGTAATTGAATCTGTGGTTGTAGCAGTGGTTTCTGCAGTAGTAGTGGTAATTGAATCTGTGGTAGAAGAAGTGGGTCCTGAAGTGGTAGTGGTAATTGAATTTGTGGTAGTAGAGGTGGGTTCTAGAGTGGTAGTGGTAATTGAATCTGTGGTTGTAGCAGTGGTAACTTCTGTGATAGAAGTTGTACCTTCAGTGGTAGTGGTCGAGGGTGGTTCTGTGGTGGAGGTTGTGACCTCTGAAGTGGTAGAGGTCGTGGGTAATTTTGTGGTCGAGGTCGTAAGGGGCTCAGTTGTAGACGTTGAAAGCTCTGCAGAAGTAGAAGCCATGGTAGAAGTTGTACCTTTTTCTGTTGTAGAGCTTGTTGCTATGGTAGAGGTGGTGACCTGTTCAGTGGTAGAAGTTGCATTCATTTCGGTAGTACTGGTCATTTCTGTGGTAGAGTTTGTGACCTGTTCAGTGGTAGAGGTCATTTCTGTAGTAGAGTTCGTGACCTGTTCAGTGGTAGAGGTCATTTCTGTGGTAGAGTTCGTGACCTGTTCAGTGGTAGAGGTCATTAATTCGGTTGTTGTTTCAACATCATCGAGAACAGATACAATTTCTTTACATGCTTCAGTGATCACCCATCCTTCGATGACAATATTGGCATACACGGTTGTGCTGGACCAACCTATATACAGGTTTGTTACCCGGGTAACGGTAACCGTTCGTGTGATAAATTGAGTCGTCGAGGCAACAACGGCACCATCAAAGTACAGTGCTAATCCAGTCTGTATACTCCAGGAGAACTCTATGTTAACAAATGTATTCACCTGTAGCCGTGTGGTATAAACCGTCCATTCAGCGGTCGCTGTAGAAACGGTTAAGTACAGTCGGCTATGGCGGTAATACATAGCCACACCATATCCATCAGCTTTATCGCCACCAAAATTAAGAATGTACATGTTTTCTGTGAAGGTAATGACCTTGAGGTTAAAGCCCATAGTCATACCAAGTCCACAGGTGGTGAGGTCAGTGATGCAAGTGTTTAACTGACCACTGAGGTCAATATACTGACTGACCCCGTCCAGTTGTAAGGCCTGACCAGTAGGACCAGCCACCAGTACTGGGTTCCCGACTACGGTGAAGGTTACAGTGGAGGTGGTCAGAATGTTAACACTGATGGACAAAAAGAAGAAGGACACTTCTAACACTTCTGCACCTGAAACAAAAAAAAAAAGAATCAATCTAATTTTGGTCATAATAATGGAAGATTTCAATTTGGAACAAAAGTTTTCAAAATTCTGAAATAATGATTATAAAAATTCTTGGGTTTCCTTAATTTCTGATATTTTTTTGTTGTAAAATAATGACTTAAAAAAATGAAAACAATTTGAAATAAATGGAAAAGAAAGAGCACACCTTTTTTTCAAGCAAATTTTGACAGAATAAAGGCTACAGTTTAATGTATTTACATTTATGATAAACCATAACAGGAAAACACGGAGAGGCAAGTAATCGTCAGATCCTTTTGAGAAGGTATACTCACGTGTGACAATGGACCAGGTATTGCTACTCAGAGAAGCATTACATATTTCCAAAGGAGATGCAGGATTGAAAAATCCATCCCCATAGCAACCATCCCCAATGAAGCAGACGTTTGTCTGAAATAGGTAAACATAGCCGAACAGTTAGAGTGTCTATGCAGGGTAATGACATCACACTTACGTTTACAGTACAGTGGCTGCTATTGATCATTTTAAATCCCTAGTAAGGAAAGTTATCTCCAATTTATGACAATATGTTTTCAAGAATCATGAACTAGATATGCTGCAATAAGCACCAGATCCTGAGGTGTACTTGGGCGAGATGTTCTTGATACAAGAACAAAGTTCTCATGTGAAAACCTGACACAAACTTGAGGAACCCAGAACAAGAATACTATTCTGGAAAGAAATGTTAAGCCCGCCCGTTAAGCAGGAGAGAGACGAACAAAGATGGCATATGGGCATATAACAATACCTTTTATAATTAATATACAAGGTGTTACACAAACTGAGATCATAGGCTTGTTTAACCTACATAGTAAACTGATTTTAAAAGTTATTATTACATGAAAATAACATTCAGATGTATGATAAACAAAGTTTTCAATATGTATGACCAGAGAGGTATATGTATATACATAAACAGCTTTATCAATTTCAATGCCTGTGATGTTTAGTAGAACACTCCCCCTATCCGATGTTCATTCTAAAAGTTACTTTCACCCATCCCCCTAACATCCCTGATGTTAAGGCCCTGCCTATCTCTGGTTTGCCCAGAGCTGTTGTGTTCTCATTGTTCTTTCTCTTCCCTATGGGAAAGGTTTTGCCCAAGCACATCCCTTCTGACTGACACAGTGATTATTCCATAACTTTGTTGCTTAAGTATAATGATGTCTAAAGTTGTCTTACTTTTGGTTGACATCCATTCTCACTGCAATCGTAACAGATTTGGTTAAAGGTCACGAAAAGGACTGCTGTAGTGATGACCACACCCCCTCCGGCGTTGCTAACGGTGATATTGAATGATCCAGCATCAGGAAGGTCACAGATCACTTGTTCACTACTGACATATGTGGCGGTCACGGTGATAGTGTCACCAATCGCTGTGTATGTTGTGGTTGTTTTCTTAAAATAAATAAAGACAAAATCATATTACTTAAATATACTGTACTGAAATATCATTAATAATCATAAAATTTTGTTTGATGAAGCCTTCTAGAAGATAATAGTTTCTCTCATTACAGAGAGTATAAAACATAGCTGGCCAGAGTAAAACAGGGCTTTAAGACAGACAGACATACACACATGTTACAATTTTCTATTTGACAAACCATTTCACCGACATCGCAATGACATACATGCTTCTTCATAAAATTGTGGTCGTCTGCACGACTTACCTACCTTGTATGTAGTCTGCATGTACGACTTACCTCCCTTGTGTAACCCCCCCCCCTTCCCCTACGTATTAAATCTAGTTCTACTCACCTCAACTCTTTGTGGTATACAGACGACAATGTTACCTCCCTTGTGTGGAGCCCCTCTTTCTACTCACCTCCACTCTTTGTAGTATACAGACGACACTGTTACCTCCCTTGTGTGGAGCCCCTCGTTAAACTCACCTCCACTCTTTGTAGTATACAGACGACACTGTTACCTCCCTTGTGTGGAGCCCCTCGTTCTACTCACCTCCAATCTTTGTAGTATACAGACGACAATGTTACCTCCCTTGTGTGGAGCCCCTCTTTCTACTCACCTCGACTCTTTGTAGTATACAGACGACATTGTTATCTCCCTTGTGTGGAGCCCCTCGTTCTACTCACCTCCAATCTTTGTAGTATACAGACGACGTTGTTATCTCCCTTGTGTGGAGCCCCTCGTTCTACTCACCTCCACTCTTTGTAGTATACAGACGACGTTGTTACCTCCCTTGCGTGGAGCCCCTCGTTCTACTCACCTCCAATCTTTGTAGTATACAGACGACATTGTTATCTCCCTTGTGTGGAGCCCCTCGTTCTACTCACCTCGACTCTTTGTAGTATACAGACGACATTGTTATCTCCCTTGCGTGGAGCCCCTCGTTCTACTCACCTCCAATCTTTGTAGTATACAGACGACATTGTTATCTCCCTTGTGTGGAGCCCCTCGTTCTACTCACCTCGACTCTTTGTAGTATACAGACGACGTTGTTATCTCCCTTGTGTGGAGCCCCTCGTTCTACTCACCTCCACTCTTTGTAGTATACAGACGACACTGTTACCTCCCTTGCGTGGAGCCCCTCGTTCTACTCACCTCCACTCTTTGTAGTATACAGACGACACTGTTACCTCCCTTGCGTTGAGCCCCTCGTTATACTCACCTCGACTCTTTGTAGTATACAGACGACACTGTTACCTCCCTTGCGTGGAGCCCCTCGTTCTACTCACCTCGACTCTTTGTAGTATACAGACGAGATTGTTACCTCCCTTGCGTGGAGCCCCTCGTTCTACTCACCTCCACTCTTTGTAGTATACAGACAACACTGTTACCTCCCTTGTGTGGAGCCCCTCGTTCTACTCACCTCGACTCTTTGTAGTATACAGACGAGATTGTTACCTCCCTTGTGTGGAGCCCCTCGTTATACTCACCTCGACTCTTTGTAGTATACAGACGACGATGTTACCTCCCTTGTGTGGAGCCCCTTGTTCTACTCACCTCGTTCTACTCACCTCGACTCTTTGTAGTATACAGACGACGATGTTACCTCCCTTGTGTGGAGCCCCTCGTTCTACTCACCTCGACTCTTTGTAGTATACAGACGAGATTGTTACCTCCCTTGTGTGGAGCCCCTCGTTATACTCACCTCCACTCTTTGTAGTATACAGACGAGATCGGCTCCTTGTATGAAGCCCTGTCCTGTGATTGTGACTTGCTGACAGGGAAAGCGTGCGAGGTCACAGAAAGGTTCAGGGAGGAGGTCCACAGCAGGAACATCCTGGATGATAATCGAACAATCCTCTCCAGCAAAGCCAGGACTACAAACACACACCTCTGCAAAATATTACATTAAACATCATTATTTCCTTGTTTTCACAAATTATTTAAGGACTCGTACTAGAAAGAAGATTTCGCAGATTCAAGTTTAGAATCTTGGAATACTTACGCTCAACACAATTTCCATTTCCACTACAGAGACTGGGACATAAGAAGTCTATTACTGAGGGATTTGGGGCCGGGATTCCGTCAACTACCATCCAAAGTTCAACGTTGATTTCCATCTGAATTGTGCACAACTGAAGAATGGCTGAAAGAGCTTCTTCTGCCCAGTCAATGTCATCCATGATCTGTAAAGAAGTCATCCAAGATTTATATACAAGGTCATACAATATTTATATACAAGGTCATACAATATTTATATACAAGGTCATACAATATTAACATATATACAGTAAAACCCCGTTATATCGCCACCCCTTATACCCCCAAACCCACTTATCGCCATGAATTTATTCGTAACAGATTTCCACCCATGTTAATGCACCCATTTTACCGCCAAACTCGTCCACCGCCATCATATTTCCAGAACAAAAGGTTAAAATAACACAATCATGACCTTGTTAATATCGCCAAATTGAGTCAGAAGGACACATGTTTAAGTGTTATTGTTACAAGACCGTTTGCCGACTGACAGGTAATTAGCTGTATACACTGTGACCGCTTGTACACACATGGAATCAATGAACCATTGCTTTTCCTATGTTGTCTTTCTACCTGTAAGTTTTGGAAAATATGATGAAAACAATATCATGAAACCATTCAAATTCGCAGAAGAAAACATCCCTCTCCTCATCATCAGCAAAGGCCGACTCGATGCCGACGTTTTGCATCCAAGTTTGTGTTGGTGAAGGCAATCTCCGAGAGTATTTTTATCAGCCAATCAAATTAAACAGAATTACATGTCAGATAAACATCATTTATGTATTAGACTCGCAGCATATTGGGGACATTCCCGTATTTGTTTTCGGACAGTATATACCGCGATAAGCAGTCAGGGTGGTAGGTCTGCATCAAGAAATATGCCGTGATAGCACGATAAGGGATAAATGTATATTTATGTACAATTCGATGCAATCATGTGATACGAATGAATTTTTTTTGAAAACAATTTCTGAAGTTAATTTTGATCTTCAAAGTTTACAATTGTTAGAAGGTTTAGACGACAAACTCAGGTTTGAATGTCGAACACGATATACCGCCAAACTTGTTATATCGGTAAAATTGCTGAGAACAGAAGGTGGCAATATAACGAGGTTTTACTGTACATAGAAACGACGTCATCCAATATCAACATATATACATAGAAATAAGGTCATCCAAGAATTCAGGGTTCATACGGATTTGTCTAACCAAATTCAAGGCTTTTTCAAGGCCTGAGAGGGAACAAGAGAACAAAAAAAAGCTACTTATAGATGTCCACTAAATAAAAAAATAACTATACACAGTCACATTTATCTTATTTTACCTTTACTTACACAATATCTTTCAATGTGTTCAAGTTTACAGGTCTACCAATTGCTACTTAAGAGATTTAGGAGCTGACTCACCCATTTTCTTTAACTCAATGAATTTCTGACAGAGACAACATTCTGCTTTGGTATTATCACATTTAAAAGCTTTGATCCAAGATTTAAACAATGGGTCATCAGTTCATTTGGTGTTAAAACGGCATTTCCCATTTTGGCCTGCGCTAACAGAAGCAGACGACCATCAAACGAAAGCAAATAGTCAGTGGGAGTTATCTTCCCTCGGACACTAAAACCTATGTCAAGGCCACTGGGAGAAGACATCACCACACTACGTGTTTCTTTTTTTTGTAAATCTGTTGTTTTTTTTATATAAATGTGAAAATTAAACATGAAAGAAAAGCAATACTTTGGATAATTATATACTGAATGCTGAACGCCAAAATTCAAGGACTTTTCAAGGCCAGAGGCCATTTTTCAAGGCTTTTCAATGCCCTAAGTGAAATTCAAGGCTTTTCAAGGCCAGCAGGCAAATTCAAGGCTTTTCAAGGTCCCGTGCGAACCCTGAAGATATATATATAGGGACATGGTCATCATATTCTAAGAAGGAGTAATTATTACCTTGGACAGTATAACGAGTATTGTCATTACCTAGGACAGTATAACGAGTATTGTCATTACCTAGGACAGTATAACGAGTATTTTCATTACCTAGGACAGTATAATGAGTATTGTAATTACCTAGGACAGTATAACGAGTATTGTCATTACCTAGGACAGTATAACGAGTATTGTAATTACCTAGGACAGTATAACGAGTATTGTCATTACCTAGGACAGTATAACGAGTATTGTAATTACCTAGGACAGTATAACGAGTATTGTAATTACCTAGGACAGTAAAACAAGTATTGTCATTACCTTGGACAGTAAAACAAGTATTGTCATTACCTTGGACAGTATAACAAGTATTGATATTACCTTGGACAATATAACGAGTATTGATATTACCTTTGACAGTATAACCAGTATTGTAATTACCTAGGACAGTATAACAAGTATTGTTATTACCTTGGACAGTATAACGAGTATTGTCATTACCTAGGACAGCATAACCAGTATTGTAATTACCTTGGACAGTATAACGAGTATTGATATTACCTTGGACAGTAAAACAAGTATTGTTATTACCTTGGACAGTATAACGAGTATTGTTATTACCTTGGACAGCATAACGAGTATTGTCATTACCTAGGACAGTATAACGAGTATTGTTATTACCTTGGACAGTATAACGAGTATTGTCATTACCTTGGACAGTATAACGAGTATTGTCATTACCTTGGACAGTATAAGGAGTATTGTCATTACCTAGGACAGTATAACAAGTATTGTTGTTACGTTGGACAGTATAACGTGTACATGTATTGTCATTACCTTGGACAGTATAACGAGTATTGTCATTACCCTTGGACAGTATAACGAGTATTGTCATTACCTTGGACAGTATAAAGAGTATTGTCATTACCTCTGACAGTATAACGAGTATTGATATTACCTTTGACAGTATAACAAGTATTGATATTACATTGGACAGTATAACGAGTACATGTATTGTCATTACCCTGAGGTCCGCAACATAGGAGTCGAGAGACAGAGCGAAGCCTATTACCTTGGACTGTATAACGAGTATTGATATTACCTTTGACAGTATAACAAGTATTGATATTACCTTGGACAGTAAAACAAGTATTGTCATTACCTTGGACAGTATAACAAGTATTGATATTACCTTGGACAATATAACGAGTATTGATATTACCTTTGACAGTATAACCAGTATTGTAATTACCTAGGACAGTATAACGAGTATTGTTATTACCTTTGACAGTATAACGAGTATTGTAATTACCTAGGACAGTATAACCAGTAATGTAATTACCTTGGACAGTATAACGAGTATTGTCATTACCTAGGACAGCATAACCAGTATTGTAATTACCTTGGACAGTATAACGAGTATTGATATTACCTTGGACAGTAAAACAAGTATTGTTATTACCTTGGACAGTATAACCAGTATTGTTATTACCTTGGACAGCATAACGAGTATTGTCATTACCTAGGACAGTATAACGAGTATTGTTATTACCTTGGACAGTATAACGAGTATTGTCATTACCTTGGACAGTATAACGAGTATTGTCATTACCTTTGACAGTAAAACAAGTATTGTCATTAACTTGGACAGTATAACGAGTATTGTCATTACCTTGGACAGTAAAACAAGTATTGTTATTACCTTGGACAGTATAACGAGTATTGTTATTACCTTGGACAGTATCACAAGTATTGATATTACCTTGGACAGTATAACGAGTATTGTTATTACCTTTGACAGTATAATGAGTATTGTAATTACCTTGGACAGTATAACGAGTATTGCTATTACCTTGGACAGTAAAAGGAGTATTGTCATTACCTAGGACAGTATAACAAGTATTGTTGTTACGTTGGACAGTATAACGTGTACATGTATTGTCATTACCTTGGACAGTATAACGAGTATTGTCATTACCCTTGGACAGTATAACGAGTATTGTCATTACCTTGGACAGTATAAAGAGTATTGTCATTACCTCTGACAGTATAACGAGTATTGATATTACCTTTGACAGTATAACAAGTATTGATATTACATTGGACAGTATAACGAGTACATGTATTGTCATTACCCTGAGGTCCGCAACATAGGAGTCGAGAGACAGAGCGAAGCCTATTACCTTGGACTGTATAACGAGTATTGATATTACCTTTGACAGTATAACAAGTATTGATATTACATTGGACAGTATAACGAGTACATGTATTGTCATTACCCTGAGGTCCGCAACATAGGAGTCGAGAGACAGAGCAAAGCCTATTACCTTGGACAGTATAACGAGTATTGATATTACCTTTGACAGTATAACGAGTATTGTTATTACATTGGACAGTATAACGAGTACATGTATTATCATTACCTGGAGGTCCGCCACACAGGAGTCGAGAGACAGAGCGAAGCCTATGTCGGGCACGTCCCTACAGCCCTGGAAGGCAGCTGTACCTTCTATGTACGCCTTACAACTGGCCAGGGCGCCTGCCTCCGTAATTCCCCCGGGAGTCGGCCACGTAAAGTCCTGTCAGCAAATGTTACATTATATATAATACAACATCAGTAAATCTGTATTCTGTTCTACATAACAAAATACAATAATCCTGTTCAAATCAACTGTCCCCATTCCTTTCAACCATGGATGTCTTATATTGATTCAGAGATAAAACTTTCTGCCTTTTTTTAAGTAGGATGAAACCATTAACACTGTATCTTTTCTCACAGATTTGCTTCTCAATACTGTAACAGGAGAGGAAAATGCAAGGCCAGACGGGGGTTTGAGACCAAGACCTTCTTAACTCTAGAAGGATGGTCGACCAATTGAGCTATCTAGTCACTGACGATTGACCAAGTCTAGATCCTTTACATTCCTCCCTCCCTGAACAAAGTCTTTAATCCGGAAGATACACATAAAACCCTATACAATCTTTTGTGGGTATATTTCGTTGAGTGGCAAATGTAACTAACAGGAGAGGAAAAATGCCAGACTGGGGTTCAAACCCAGCACCTTCTGAACGCTAGACATACGCTCAACAATTGAGCTCATCTGGTTGCTGACGATAACCTGGTCTAGATCCGCTACAATACTATGCAAAGTTTCATTTTTTCCAACTCAGTGCAAAAAATAATTATTTGAAAGATCAAAACTGCAGATAGGCAAATCATATATATGTCAATGATGATAGTATCAGTAAACCAGGAGAAGAGGCCAGGAGGGCCTGTATTGCTCACATGGATACATATGTATCTAGGTAATCATAGTAAAATATTTTCTTTTTTACCCCGGCCCCTCAGTCACCTGAGGGAGGGGGGGGGGGGGGGGGGGGGGGGTAGGGGGGTCAGTCTTACCATTTGTACCATTTTGAATCCTGAGCACCTAAGGATGCTTCCTGCCAAATAAGGCTGATTTCCAATCAGTGGTTATGTATAAGAATAAGCCAATATCAATATAGCAAAATTATTCTTTTTGGCCCCGCCCCTCAGCCCCCTAGGGGGTCAGTCCCACCATCAGTAGAATTTTGAAACCTGAGCACCTAGGGATTATTCCTACAAAATGAGGCTGATTTCCAATCAGTGGTTATAGAGAAGAAGTCGCTTAAACCATGATATAGCAAAATAACCCTTGCTGGCCCTGCCCCTCAGCCCACTAGGGGGTCAGTCCCACTATGAGTACAATTTTGAATCCGGAGCACCTACGGATGCGTCCTGCCAAATAAGGCCGATTTCCAATCAGTGGTTATGGAGATGAAGTTGCTAATATCAATATAGCTAAATAATTCTTTTCCTTCGGACCAGGTGAGCTAAAAATGATTAAATCTTACTTTTCTGTGGATTAAAGATTTTTAGTTCTGAATCTGTACTTACCGCTGATACATATGTGATGTTGAAATCAAACAATATCTCGGGTTCTGTAGAGAAACACTTGGTGGGGGCCTTCGCTGCCTTTATATATGTTGATGTCATGTCCACACCTAATTACGACACAAGTTAGGATTACTTAACTAACCTACCGTATAAAATCATCTCTTCTCATCTGAAAGCTATTTCATTATTAATTCAGCAAGATTTATTTTTGACCTTTCCTTTTTTTTTTTTACAGAAAACTAAACCTGCATTCACCCTTTCAGGGCTATAGACCAGTACAGACAGATCAACACATGGTAGAGTTTATTACTTTGTTATTCACATCTTTCATGTTCAACAGTCAATCAATTTGACGTTTTAGGATATGACAGTTATTCTAACACCCTTCAGAAGTGGTCTTTCTGACAGGTTTGTCTGTACATGTTACACGTGGTCTTTCTGACAGGTTTGACTGTACATGTTACATGTGGTCTTTCTGACAGGTTTGTCTGTACATGTGGTCTTTCTGACAGGTTTGTCTGGACATGTTACATGTGGTCTTTCTGACAGGTTTGTCTGTACATGTGGTCTTTCTGACAGGTTTGTCTGGACATGTTACATGTGGTCTTTCTGACAGGTTTGTCTGTATTGTTACATGTGGTCTTTCTGACAGGTTTGACTGTACATGTTACATGTGGTCTTTCTGACAGGTTTGTCTGTATTGTTACATGTGGTCTTTCTGACAGGTTTGTCTGGACATGTAACATGTGGTCTTTCTGACAGGTTTGTCTGTACATGTTACATGTGGTCTTTCTGACAGGTTTGTCTGTACATGTTACATGTGGTCTTTCTGACAGGTTTGACTGTACATGTTACATGTGGTCTTTCTGACAGGTTTGTCTGGACATGTTACATGTGGTCTTTCTGACAGGTTTGTCTGTATTGTTACACGTGGTCTTTCTGACAGGTTTGTCTGTATTGTTACATGTGGTCTTTCTGACAGGTTTGTCTGTATTGTTACACGTGGTCTTTCTGACAGGTTTGTCTGTATTGTTACATGTGGTCTTTCTGACAGGTTTGTCTGTATTGTTACATGTGGTCTTTCTGACAGGTTTGTCTGTACATGTTACATGTGGTCTTTCTGACAGGTTTGTTTGGACATGTTACATGTGGTCTTTCTGACAGGTTTGTCTGTATTGTTACATGTGGTCTTTCTGACAGTTTTGTCTGGACATGTTACATGTGGTCTTTCTGACAGGTTTGTCTGTATTGTTACACGTGGTCTTTCTGACAGGTTTGTCTGTATTGTTACATGTGGTCTTTCTGACAGGTTTGTTTGGACATGTTACATTTAAGCCGCTTTCGTTTATCATGATAAAAACTGTTCAACCAGTTTGACCGCAGTGTTTTTGTTAATGAAATAAGGTCGGACCAAGTAATCTGCTTCACTATTTACTTCCAGGTGCAATTAACGTTTAAAGGTGTGCCAGGTTTATAATAACCTGAATTGTTACATTTAAATTATTTAAATACAGACACACCAGTTAAACCAATCAGTGAAAGGGACCCTAGTCATTTCTAAAATAAGCCAATTCAACAGCCATACCCAGCATAATTTAAACAGTGTAAACGTATTTACCGTATTTAGACCGCCTCTTTTTCTTTTTCGATTCATCCTGAAGGTGTTCCACGGACAAAGGTTGGTTACACGACAAAAGGTCAAGATTGTTGGTACAGGTCATGCTATTTATGTCGCAATCACAGTACGTCTCCATGGTAACGGCTGGAGGTACATCCTCAGGACAGATCCCATTGTACAGACTTGATATTCCTAACTCTGTTACTCTGTCGGGACGCAACAAAACATCAACAGTGACCAACTATCTTACACCAAACAGGACTTTTATAAAATAGTACCTACTTTACAGTATTTAAATGGATGGGCTAATTACCGGACAAGGGTCGGCTGCAGGATGAAAACAATAATGAGACTTCATGACCTTCCAGGTCAGGCTACCTAGTAATGTTGTGTAAAAATGGTTGCCATGTTATTGAAACAAATAACAATTTAGAATCTAATCAAACTAAATTTGTTCACAATTCACTCTGAAATGACTAGAAATGTTTAAAAGCTTAGGTTTACTAAATAAAAGTGTATACATTAGCCATACCTCCAGCTCTTAGAGAAATCCTTTGGACGTTTTTCTGTACCAAAATACTCTGTGCCATCTGGGTATTTCAGATCGTTGGAGGGATTACCATCAAAGTTTCCACACAGACCTGATAACATATGAGTAAAATAATAATCATTATCATCAAGATGATTCAAGCGTCAACTATGATCTGAAACGTTGGACGCACAGACAGAAATTATATAGCGGGTAAACCAGACTAAGACCACCTGTCTATTTGATCCCCGACTAAACTTCTGAGTCATAGCTTGAATTTTATGATAAATGTAATCAATCAACAAATATGGATCTTAAATGGTAATTTCCAGAATTGTAAAAACATAAACAGTTTCATTTTAGTGTGCACATCTGGTTAGAGCTTTGATCAGTCAGAACCTGAATTTCTGTACCATTTTGTTTTCTCAATCTAAGCTGAAAAAGTATTATTATATATTGTTTATTTTTTTAGTTTTCTTAACTAAAAAAATATTATTTTACAAAACTTTTTACATATTCACCATTAAAAACAGGCTTTATAAGAGCAATGCAATGCTCTGTATGCGTCACTGTTAGGTGCTTTGCAATATAATATTCATACAACTTAAAGCTTCACCTTCAGCATTGCCGTAGTCTACAGCTGCGGCCTTGTAAAATATGTTGATATATTCCTTTTTCTTTCCGGCAATCTTCACCGTTACGTACCCTCCTGTCGGCAGCACAATCTACAACCATACATTTGGTGATTACAAAGACCGCTGCCATTAAATCTGAACAAATCTTGCATGCAATGCTGATTTCTTGGTAATAATGATAATAAACAATCATAGTATAGTCTAGACAATAACAGCTGAAACACCCGGTACTTTTACCGACTAGAGTCCTAACAATTGTGATTCAGAAGAAGACATCTAATCCAAATATATCCTATAATCTTTATATTTACAGTTCTAAAGAAGAAAGCTTTGCCATTATAATGATTACAGAATTTACAGGACATACCTTGTACATTTTTCCATTGTTGAAGCTGATGACATAAGTTCCTACAGTCAGGACACCGTTGATGTATATACGTGGAACCAAGGGAGCCTTTTTACCACGATCCTTTGCCCCACATCGGTCAATCACGATGACATCATCACCTGATCGCACTGCCACGGCACAATTACATGAGGCTCGTTTGTTACAGCTGCGGTAGAATGCTCTCACCTGTACGACAACAAATCTTATTGTAACTCTCAATTACCTACTGTTAAAAACTGTAACTAATGTTACTTATATATATACAATTAAATCTGCATAATCAACAATCAAATTCAATGCCCAATTTTACTTTTTTTTCTTTCAATAATTCATGCCCTAATGGTATTCCCACATCCCTTAATATCAAAAGTTAATTGGAAAATTAGCAGTATAATGGTTTTTTCTTTTTTCTTTTTTAAATATATCTGATGAATAACTAAAATAAATTAGGCAACCATCTGAAAAAAATAGAATGTACTGATTGGAATCCCCCCTCCCCTCTACCTTACAAGGTGAGGCATATAAAACCCTGAAAACTTCAAGTATCCTGGATTATAATCTGCAATAAACTCCGGTTCTATCATATAAACTCTGACTTATAGTAGTAAGGGTGGGGGACTTACTTTCCAGACAACATAATAACTTTTTATTATTCATTACTGTTTTTGAATTGGATGGGCTTATTACCAGACAAGAGTTTATTCTACAGTTTGATAAACATGGTTCTAGATTAAGACAAATATGGTTCAACATACGGATAAATATGGTTCAACATACGGATAAATATGGTTCAACATACGGATAAATATGGCTCAAGATCAAAAGAACTCACCTCATATGGTAAAGATTTATGCTTAAATAACACAAACTCTCCCTCAAAGAAATTGTCATATTTCCTGAAAAAAAAAGATGAAAATCTTTTGAAATATGTTTTAATCACAATCATAGTTGTTAATAATTATTGGGGGACCAAATAAATTTGTATAGCATATAAACAACGACATCAGTTTCTCAATGACACCATTATCTTGACATGGTTTATTAAGATTTTATGTATTCCAAATGTCATTTAAGATACCGGTAATGTGAAATCCTACCTTTTATCAAATGTAGTGATGTGTGGATCATTGATAGAGGTACAAGTTGCTGTACGATCCTGGTCAATAACCTTCACCTGTAAAATATTCAGATGGATTGAATCCAAAGATGCATAAATCATTTAAATAAATATTTCAGTCCGATATAAGGCAAGTGCAAGTATTACTCCTATAACATAAGACGCCGCTGGTCGGCCTTTTTATTATCGGATATGATTTTGCCGACTGCGACCTCTTATTTCCGAAGCACTAATTCTTTGATGCAGATTCCGCCCTCGATTTAAGGGGAATGAAATCGGCTTGAAAAAACCTACTTCAGTGATTGACAGTTCATAAAAACAGTGTCTACTCACGTTTTATGTAATTAAGATCCCATATGTATGTCAAAGATACAATTATATAGAATATTACGGACCGTCAAACGTGAAATACAAGACCAAGCGGCTGAAGCACCTCTCCGGCTTATTTTTCAACATGGCTTCCTCGGTTGAAACAAAATAGTACAGGATTTTTTAAACGGAACGAAATGAGACAGAAGTTGGTTGTATTCCGCTTGTAGAACATTGTATGTATTTCCATTTTTGTATTAACCGCAAAAAACATGTGATATTTAAATTTACTTCCGACAATGTTGTCTGCTTCACTTCAACATAAGAAAAACATTATTTGTATAAAATTGAGTGTTTGACACGAAATTCTCCAGATTTCATGATGGATTTATGGAAAGGAATGCTATTTGGACTTTGTTGATCATTTAAATGTAAGTGACACGCTATATTTTTTTCAAATTCCTGACTTTGAAAAATTGATCGTCAGCATCGGGAAAATCAGCTATGGGCAGTTAGAGGTTACACGGCGCCTGTCAAAAAAATATCTCGTCGTGTTAAACCTCTAACATTGTTGGAGTAGTGCAAGTATATTCTTTCTGAACAAAAAAAATACTAAGGGAGATAACTCACAGATATGGACACGGATGTAAACTCGGTTACTGCTATGCCATCCAATAGCATGGGCACCAGGTGTACTTTTTGTTCCTGGTCATCATCCTTCAGGCCATCAAGAGTTGCTCTGACCTTGATGCAGATCTCCGTCATCCAGTTCTTGTCTGTTATGTGGACTGAACAACTGTTATTTCCCTCCACCTGGAACATGGCCTGAGGAAGCCGACGCCCAGAGGGACAATAACTGGACATTGCCTCGGAGAAATTATGGGATATCTGGATACTGCAGTTTGTATCTTTGTCACTGCAGAACATCCTCGGGGGAAGTACGGATCTGACAGACACGCACTCGGAGACTCCTCCCTCGTAAACCTTTATTGATGTCTTCTCAAACTAAAATGTTAACAGATACTGTATGAATACTTATTTCTGCAGTATTCAAATATCAGTGCCTTTCATGCTAAAGTTTCTCCATCCTGTGTATATCAGAAAAGTGTATTATTTCTAATTTAAAAAGTATACTTGTCATCTTTGCAATAATTAAATATTGTGCCAGTTATACTAATCCTCCACAGAGCACTAAAGTAAAACTGTGCTAGTTCAACAATACATACAGTAAACGATAACAATCTGATACCTGTACCAGATTCTATTCCCAGAACTTTACAAAGTGAATTTACACTCGTTGAGCAAAACATCTCTTATAGAGTGACATATGAAGCAAATTAATTTGCCAAACCGTGGTACAGGCAGACAATATGAATCACTCACACAACATCATGCATATTTTCATCAACTGATGCTGGTTTTTACCAAATATTATGCAAGATTTAAACATGGCCTGTTGCTAACCTGTATTGTTGTTGCTAAGGAGTCGCTCCTCCTCTCTGGCCCTGTGGTGCCATTACAGTCATCAGCATAGCAGGCCATCACACCACACATAATCTGTAACACAATAATAAAATAGGCTGAACCGACCAACTGTGTCCAGAGACCACCTGGGTCTAGAGACCACCTGTATCTAGAGACCACCTGTATCTAGAGACCACCTGTGTCTATAGACCACCTGTGTCTAGAGACCACCTATGTCCAGAGATCACAATTACAATATTTGATTACTTACTCCACAGGAGTAATTTCATTCTACAATATGTAAAGCTTTGAGAAGAATTATTTTTTTTTTCAAATTGAAATGAAAGTTAGATAAAACTTGAAGTGTAATATCATCAAAAAGGCCAAAAATTTGAAATGTTTCTATAAAGAAATTTTACTTGAGAAAAAAACCTAAAGATAAAATATGAATTGTAATTTATCACCTGCAGTTGGGTATTCTGCTTTTCCTAAAACATATTATTATGCAATAATTTTTGGAAGTGAAAGGGATGAAATCTGCACCATTTAGATTTTGAGAAAAATATCAATTTGTCATTTTTCTCTCTGTCAATCCTTTCAACTGAAACAAAAAATCACATTTCAACATTTATTTTGTTTTCATAAATTTAACAAATTCAAAATACCTTGCTGCCATAGGTAATTTTTCCAAGAGTTTCCTCTGACAATTTACTGGCGAAGGTTTGGTTGTCAAGGTCATACGACATCACAGTTGTGTTGTCATTGTACCACATGACCTTGTACAGGTATGGTCGTGTTGTCATGGTGATCGGCTTGAAGGTGCAGGTTAGAGAAATGCTACCATTAACGACATCCACATCAATGTCAGGCTCCTCATCAAACGTTGGCAGAGCTGTGTGAATTACAAGTTAACATTAGTCATACAGTAAATAGGTATAACCAATAAGGCAAGGTACGGCAAGGTGATCCAGACTCCCCTACTATTGGTGTTACCTGTCTGTAACGAGTTATAGGTCACAGTAATACTAATAAATAATTCCAGGTTCTTATATACCACTTTATCACAATCTATAGGTCATCTCAAAGCGATTCACAATTATTATATGGGAAATAGAGCCTTAGCAACCAGCAAATATCGTTCTCAACTCCTTGGGGAGCATACAACTGGTGCTGCCATTTCGGCGCTCACAGCTAGTACTCTACGATTTCTAGCACTGCCCAACCACGTATTCATTTAAAGCTGAACAGATTGGAACAAGCAGAGTTAAGTATCTTGCACAAGGATACAACACAAGTACCGTGACCGGGACTTGAACTCGAAACCCATTGATCATGATCCCAGCGTCCTACCACTAGACCATCATGTTTCCTGTGATACACTACATTCTCTACACTCCACCAGTCAGGACATACTTGTATACCAATCTGTTACTGTAGCTGATATAGCATAGAAGACATGCCCCAGACAAATCTGTTTCACTGGAGGTCAAAGCCTTGAATACAAATATCTATATACATAATCTAGACTAAGACTTTGTACGGCTGGAGTATAAACCTACAAGTCCCACCAATGTCCTATGACAATGAATTGTGGCAGGAAAACATGATTAAAACTGTATATTCCCCTCTCCTCTCATAGAGGAACATAAAAATAATTCAATACCAAGGCATCTTGGAAACACTGTTAAGCAAATTATTTCCAGTTTTTTCCCTTACAGAAATTATTTGTCAACTTCCATAAAATGGAACATTATCTGCATATATATAAATAATCATTCTCATGAAGAGAAAATTTCTTTGGTTTCAAAGTTTAAATCTAAACAGGTTAACAGATTCAAGACATTGGACATAAGCAGCTAGCGAACAATTTTCATAAATACGAGCAAAATATTATTTTACTTCATGAATATATTACATACTGAAGGAAATGTCCAGTTGTTCTATGATGTCCAAGGACGCCGTGGCAACAGAGAATCGATCAATAGCCATGTTACAGAAAGTCTGTCCGGTCAAGGACTGGCCGAAGAAGAAATCGGTACTCAAAGTGACAGTCACTGCTCCTCGGTCAATGTAATTGGTTGTCTTGGCAACCCTTGTGTTGTCTAAATATAGACGAAGTCCCGTCTGTAGACTCCACGAAAACTGGACAAGGTAATGTCGCCCTATTTTAAAGTTGTTGGTGTACACGGTCCATTCTCTCGTCCGTGTTGTTACTCGGCAGTAAAGACGATTTCCTGTAAACCACATGGCATATCCATAGCGATCACCTTCATCACCTCCATTGCTAAATACGTAAACTTTCGAAACATCGACTGATTTAATTTCCAGTCCGAATGTCCAAGTCACGCCGAGGTTGCATTTCTCTATGTCTCCTATACAACCACTCGTGAGGTCTCCGAGATTGAATGCCTGGTTCACGCCGTTTAGAAGAATTGCGAAGCCTCCAAGTGACCCATACACCAGTCGTGGCGAGCCAATAAGATTGAACTGATAAGTACCCGCAAACAAGATGGAGAGTTCAATCCTCAAAAACCGGAAATAATGGACGGTCACAGTTCCAGCTGAAAGACAGAACATCATACTTCATTGCAAAATATTGACTTGATATACAAAACATTTCTATTTATATATTAAACTTAACACCTGACTAGGCTAACTATTGAACAAGAAAATAGTGACCAGACATTATGTATAGTATAAGTTGAGAGTTTAGGTCATCTTACTAGCCTTGGCTAGCGAGAATATCCCTTTAGTCAAGCGGTAGGGTATCTGACTCGAGACTGAAGGGTCGCTAGTTCGAAACCCGTTGGGCCAGACTTGTTTTTTTATTACTTCTTTCTATTACATTTATCTATACACCATGAAACTTTTGCTGCAGTTTATCTTAAGGCTATTTGAATCTCTCCAATGAGGGTAAACAGATCACAACAGCAAATATTAGCTGGCAATAATAATCATACTGTTATCAAGTGATAAAGAAACACTGGGCACATATGGATTTTCACAGTGAAAGGCAAATCTTTGTTAAAAGTTTCCACTAAGCAGTATTTACCCATTACTACCTATCAACATGTCAAACTTAAAACATAAAGTCTTGTGGAATGTGTGACATCTTCTCAAATGAAAGTACCAGTACTTCAAGTTTAGGGTATTTTCACATTATATTACAGTAAGATATGCTATAATAATTATTGTAAATTCTTTTCAATGCTCTTCCAAAGATTTGAGCACTTTTCAGTGTCTACATCAAGTGCTATAAACTATCACTTGTCTTTTCTCTTACCCTGTAGTTGTGACCAGCTCGTGGTCGACTTGCTGATATCACAGACTTGATTTTGATTGTTTTCGTCCACCGTCCCATCCTCGTAACACACTGAATTAATTCTACACACATCCGTCTGCGAAAATGATGAAAAGGGATGATTACATGTAAAATGTTAAGATTTAGTAAATCTCTATCATAACTTATTAAATGAGCAACTGTTTAATATTTTATTGTATTTCACAATGAATGTTTGTGAGATAGTGAAAAGAAACAAAAACAAAATAAGTAATTTTGTTACAAATAAAGGACATTTTTTCTTAGTTTTTTTTATTAAACATTGGAGGAAACTGCTCTGGAATGTTCAACCAGTTTGAAAATTAAATATGAATAAGGCAGCTTTCATCATGAGGACAATCAACTAACATGTCATCGGTTTGTGTATGATCCTGGTCTCAACTCAATAACAAGAGACAATTATTCGAATTGGGGTAGTTCATACTTGGAGTGCTACCTCCCTTTAATTTCATTAAATGTAACATGACTTTGCCAGAGAACTAGTGTAGTTCGTACATGGAGTGTTACCTCCCCTTCATTTCATTAAATGTAACATGACTTTGCCAGAGAACTAGTGTAGTTCGTACATGGAGTGTTACCTCCCTTTAATTTCATTAAATGTAACATGACTTTGTCAGAGAACTGGGATAGTTTAAACATGGAGAGAGCGATGGTGAATGTGAGAGAACGACAGACTTACCCGGTTGAAGCAGTGACCTGTTGAGTTACAATAAGTACATAGAGAATCGTAAACAATGTAGTCAAGGCTGTTACTGAAGGACAGGCCGTCATTTGTACAGCTGATGACGGCATCAAAGATGTCAATGTTGGCTGGCAATGGACAGGCGATGTCGTCATAGGACTGGAAAGTGGCATACTGCAGGACTGTCGGCTAATAGCGAAAGGTATAAGTTACACGATTGTGCTGGAAACTTATTAAGTAGTCAGATTAATAAACAAATTCATTAGGAAAGTTAAACTTTCATGACAGTTAATCACTTTTTTTTTCTTAAGCACTTATCCAGGTGATTTGCAAAATAGGTCTTATGAACAAATTTTCAAATTTGTGATAAAAAGGAAGCAATTTCAATATTTATACCTATGATTGATGGATTTAACATTTGTTAAAGATATATCCCTGTATATTTGCCCTAAAACTAAAGATGAAATTATCATCGTTATCATAGAATATGTTCTTACCCCATCTGTTATTAGGAAGGAGCAGGATAGATTAGCCGCAGAAGAGAACCCGAGACCAAAGATAACAATCCTTTCACAGGTGGTTGTCCGCCGGTCACATATCTTGCCTCGGAAAATGTCCACTAGGGTTGGTGGGTCAGCAAGGACAATAGAGCAGTCGTCACCCCCAAACGCAGGATCACAGGAGCATACCCCTAAAGGTCAAGGTCGATATTTACAAATATTTGCATATATAATTCACGGTCAATGTTACACTAAGCGAATAACCTTAAGGTCAAGGTCTTAATACTTGACTTGTGTACGGTTACACAGTAACATAACTGTGAACTTAAGGTCAGTTATTATAAAAGTTAGTTTTGCATATTATTTATTACATCTAAGTGTCAAGGTTAGCATATACATATGGATGGTTTCTTAGCAACTCTGCATAAACTTCAGGGTCAACTTATGATGAACTTATTTTCATATTTATCTTTGGTCTAGATCAGAGTATACATGTGTATGGTTTATATCATATGGCAATTTAAGAGTGACCAATTGGTTCAGAAAATTAAGATATTTACCTTTGCTACAGTTGCCATGGTTACTACATTCGTTTGGACAAAGGAGCTCCAGAGTATCAGGAAACAGGGGTAGACCATCATCACCCTCGACCCAGAGTGTGATGTTCGTCTCCATGGCAGTGAGACACTGCTGGTTTATGTCCGACAGTGCCGTATCTAGCCAGTCTTCAAACGTATCAGTTAACTGGAAACGATGTAAAAATGAAAGGAACTGCTGACAAGCACAGGAATCTAGGAATATTATGACATTGATGGTCACAATAAAAAATGATGCAAATGAAGCTACATGTAAATTAGCAGTATCAATTACCATAAGTTAATCAAAAGAATGAAATGTTTTAATACATTTGACCCCTGTGACTTTGAAAGTTGGACAAGGTCATTACAATGTTCATTCATCTCAGCATGCAAAGTACCACATATTACCACTGTAGACTTGTAAACTGACATTAGGCTGTTTGTGACTTTGAAAGTGAGTCAAATAAAGCAAGGTAGTTATGCCCTTGAAATTATGTTAATGATAACAAGCTTATTTGTACAATTACCATTAATATCCCCCATTTCCCCCCCTCTCCTTAGGGGGTTATCATATTTTAGGTAAAAATGTTCATGCTGTTGATACAAGACGTACTGCTTGGTACACAGAAATTTGAAACGATCATCGGGGGGCTATTATTCTGCCAAATAACATCAGTCAAAAGTGGCATTCGAACATTGCCAAGCCCTTTAAACATTTAAACTTGTTACCAAGCTTCCAGAAAATAGGATGATATTTGTTGCCGTTATTGCATGGAAATGAAAGAAAATGACATTTTTCGTAAATCAAAGGGAGATCAAACTTGGCCGAGCCCTTTAGGTTTTCTACCTTGTGACCAAGTTTCAAGAAAATTGGATAATATCTGTTGCCATTATTGCATGGAAATGAAGCATGACAGACAGACAGGTGGACAAACCAGAATTAATATCCCCGTTTCAGTGAAAGCGTCAGATAAAAAAACTTACTCGAACATCAACTACACAGGAATCAATGGTGGCGGAGAAATCGACACTTGGGACGGACTGACAGGCTGCTCCAGACACAGAAGCTGTTATGTGCTGTGAGCATTTATCATATGCCATTTGATATGTTATACCACTCGGAGTGGGGAAGTCATTAACCTGAAATAGTAAAATATTGGTAATATCAGCAATATACCTATAAATCATAAGTTGATCACTGTATAATCAGAGAAACTATGTTTCGAACACTTTCAAAATTGCATCATGTATAATTTGTATACAGTACTGACACTGTCGAAACTGTAATTGAAATCAAATCAAATTCAATTAACATTATTCAGATCAAACTTACCACGGCGATGTAATTAATATTAAACTGAAAGATGATTTGAATCACACTCGAGATACATTTCAGGGGTTGGACACTTTCCAGTACCAGCTCAGTCGTGATGTCTTGCACTGAAACAATGAGTATGTCACAGTTATTTTTCAAAATGTACAGCAGTTTAAACGTCTGTTTATATTAGTCATAATGGCTGGATCTTTTTATCTTAGCAACAAATGCAGCGCTTCAACATGAACAGTGACAGGACAACACCTGATCATGTCTCTCTTAACTTGAACAGCGACAAGACAACTCCTGACCATTCCCCCTTAACTTGAACAGTAACCAGACAACACCTGACCATTCACCCCTTAACTTGAACAATAAAAGGACAACTCCTGACCATTCACCCCTTAACTTGAACTGCAACAGGACAACACCTGACCATGCCCCCTTTACTTGAACAGTGACAGGACAACACCTGACCATGCCCCCCCCCCCCTTAACTTGAACAGTAACAGGACAACACCTGACCATGCCCCCTTTACTTGAATAGTAACAGGACAACACCTGACTATGCCCCCTTTACTTGAACAGTGACAGGACAACACCTGACCATGTCCCCCTTAACTTGAACAGTAACAGGACAACACCTGACCATGCCCCCTTTACTTGAACAGTGACAGGACAACACCTGACCATGTCCCCCTTAACTTGAACAGTGACAGGACAACACCTGACCATGCCCCACTTAACTTGAACAGTAACAGGACAACATCTGACAATGTCCCCCTTAACTTGAACAGTAACAGGACAACACCTGACCATGCCCCACTTAACTTGAACAGTAACAGGACAACATCTGACAATGTCCCCCTTAACTTGAACAGTAACAGGACAACACCTGACCATGCCCCCTTTACTTGAACAGTGACAGGACAACACCTGACTATGCCCCCTTTACTTGAAAAGTGACAGGACAACACCTGACCATGTCCCCCTTAACTTGAACAGTAACAGGACAACACCTGACCATGCCCCCTTTACTTGAACAGTGACATAACAACACCTGACCATGTCCCCCTTAACTTGAACAGTGACAGGACAACACCTGACCATGTTCCCCTTAACTTGAACAGTGACAGGACAACACCTGACCATGCCCCCTTTACTTGAACAGTGACAGGACAACACCTGACCATGCCCCACTTAACTTGAACAGTAACAGGACAACATCGGACCATGTCCCCCTTAACTTGAACAGTAACAGGACAACACCTGACCATGCCCCACTTAACTTGAACAGTAACAGGACAACATCTGACCATGTCCCCCTTAACTTGAACAGTAACAGGACAACACCTGACCATGCCCCCTTTACTTGAACAGTAACAGGACAACACCTGACCATGCCCCCTTTACTTGAACAGTGACAGGACAACACCTGACCATGCCCCCCCCCTTAACTTGAACAGTAACAGGACAACACCTGACCATGTCCCCCTTAACTTGAAGAGTAACAGGACAACATCGGACCATGTCCCCCTTAACTTGAACAGTAACAAGACAACACCTGACCATGCCCCCCCTTAACTTGAACAGTAACAGGACAACATCTTACCATGTCCCCCTTAACTTGAACAGTAACAAGACAACACCTGACCATGCCCCCTTAACTTGAACAGCAACAGGACAACACCTGACCATTTCCCCTTAACTTGAACAACAACAGGACAACACCCCCTCCTCCTCAATAGAACCTTCAAAACCTTTATTGGACATCTGCTCATCACATTGAATTCAAAATAAACAACACTTTCCTGAATTATCAGATGAGAACTGTACTCTAATTATTTTAGTAACAGTGACCTTGACCTTAGAAATTATTTAAATTTATATAATTACATCTCTCCCTTCTAAAAATTGACGTATTTGCAGTGAAAAAAGGCTTAGCAGACTGATTTCTGTTTTAAATATTGTGTCTTTCATGCTTCAGGATGATAACTATTAAATGACTGCAATTGTTTGGTTCCTTCAACATCTTGAAACTTTCGAGGTAGAGAAGGTACCATTGACTGTGAGACTGCCCGATATTGGCCTTGTAGCGGAGGGCTCTGGTGGTTGTCAGTGGTCAAACACCTTACCCACTCAGCCATTTTAGCCCCCTAATAGTGCACAAGTAAAAACAATAACAGAAGAGAAGAGCGTGATATTGACCTACCTCGTTTGTTTTTCCTGTTGCGGACAATTCCACAGTTGACGACATCATTGCCGACTCCACACTGTGGTGCCTCGTTATAAAAGCAGTCACACGAGTATCCACCGTTACCTGTTATAGAACTCTGGAATTCCAGCGTGGTGTCGCCACAGTAACCGTTATACAACGTGGCATCAGTACTTACTCTGGTGGGGGAAGAAAAATTGTAAATATTCAAATTGTCAGATCAAAGTATATGCCTTTTTGGTGTAAAGGAAATTCATAAACGATTCTCTTAAAATCCTGTTCAGCATTCTATTCAAGTCTCCACAAACTGTTAAGAGGATTGATGAAGAATATGAACTTTGACTTGACCTTGCGACCTTGTCGGTGAAGTGGGGTTGTAGGAAGGATTCTACCCAAACACTGATCTCCACAGAAAGAAAAGTGGGAAAAATCTTACATTATTTTCATGAAGGACATTATTTTTACATTACTTTCTTGTACATATTATTTTCATAACTGTTTAACACAAATTAAATTAAATTGACTGGTGTTTTTTACAAATTATGAGAAAGCTATCTAACAATGAACAATTAAATACAAAGATCATATTACTGGAAGTGTTGAATTAACAAACCTCCAAGTGACAGAGAAGGTGGTTGGTATCTTTTTGTATTCAATGATAGTTCCATTGGGCGTCATCAAATCGTTATCAGTATCGCCATCAAAGTTCCCACACAAACCTGAAAGTGACATGAAGGAATCCATGAAAGATGTTTGAAAGCTTTGCTATTTGTCATAAAAAGGCACTGTTTTTCTCTCGGAACGAAGATAGCAATCTATTCATAATTAATAGAATCATTTTCACAAGTTTATATTAATCTTTTTGGAAAAATATATATTTGCAACAAAATCTAGACTTAATAATATTCAGTGTTCCATGTGTGTAAAAACATTACAAGAAAAAGAAAAACTACTAAAATAGATCACTTTTTTATATGGGATTTAATTTCAGCAAATCAAATCTGGTTTTTGGAAAAAAAATCAACATATATTTCAATTTACCTTCAACACTGTTAATGTCGCTTGGGGCGGATTTCATCCAGACATTCAGGTATTTACCCCGTTTCTTTACAGTCACATAAGCACCATTGGGAAGATAGATCTGATAATAACAGAACAAATATTGTTTATTTATGTGTTTCATTCATGTAGGGATTGGAAGTCATTTTTTTAACTTTCATAGCACTATGAAAGTTAAAAAAATGACTTTCAATCCATATATTTACATTTTTACTATAGAACAATTGCTTAACTTCATTTATATTTTTTCCAATTAATAGTTTATTACCTGCGTTTGTATATTTGTCGTCCTTTAAATGACATTGGCGGAACAGCCCAGCTTGAATAAAATTGGCGCCAATGATAATAATTACTCATTTGAGCGTTCGGCGCAAGGGCATTAATATTCTCCATGTTATTCGATGCAGCACGACAAGACTCTCATTGAACAAGCATGAGAACCATTGCTTTCATACTTTTATGAAAGGCATTTTTGCTGTTAATGTTCATATAGTGGGTTGCAGCGCAAATGTTAATATATAAGTTTACGGCCTCTTTCTCTGTAAATTATATTCTGGTGTTTAATGAACACCACAGTCAGGACCATAGTGTCAAGCACACTTAAACCATGTACTTGTTTACAGCTGGGTAGACTGGAACAAACACAGAAATGTATCTTGTTCAAGGATATACAGTGCTGTTATGCGACTCGAACCTGTCATCCTTCAGCTAGGAGCCCTGCATCTTCGGACTAGGATACTTGCATTTAAATCTTTCTATCAATTTTTTAAAAGTTGATGCACTTTTTCTCTATAATACTCCACCTATACCACATATCCATTGAAATATAGAGTCCCTAGCTGTTATATTGTATATCAATGATGCTGCATTCTGAAGGAGGATTTGCAATTGAAAGGTTGTTATTTTTACACATTATTTCTGATAATACAATTGTCTATTTAATTAATTTGTACTCATAAAAGAGTCTCCTTGCTTTAATATTGATTTTTGAGAAAGATCCATCCAGTACTTCTTAAGAAAAAGTGCTAACAAATTTTATCTCTCAAATTCAAGATGGCTGACTGTCAGCATCTTAGTTTTGTGATCTGTCCTAAATAAGTGGCCAAGTACCTCATAGCTATCTGAACAACATCTTATATATGTATATTTTATTGCAAAAATAGAGTAGCTAAGTGTAATAGACAATGCTCAAAGATACCTACCTTATTTCTCAAGGATACTTACAACATAGGTTGATCCACTGTTCTTTCGATAGACGTAAGTTCCTGGGGTCAACTGCCCATTTAAGTACATGATTTTGGTCAGTGGTTGGACACGGTCAGTCTTTGTTGGGCCACAGACATCAATCACGATGACATCATCACCCGACCGCACAGCAACGGCACAATTACACGAGGCATGTCCATTACAACTCCGATAAAACGTGTGCACCTGAACAATTTCCGAGGTAAAATAATTAGATTATACATTCTAGAGACCACCTGTATATAAGTTACTGAGGTAAAATAATTAGATTATACATTCTGAAACCACCTGTATTTATGTTACTGAGGTAAAATAATTAGATTATACATTCTCAAGACACCGGTATATAAGTTACTGACTAAGAAATGTTACATGTTCAAGGAGTTACACTCGCCACACTCCTGGAATATGTCATAGACCTCCAAGAGTTCAGATTAGAAAGAGGCTGTAATGTGTGAGAAAGGCAGAGGAAGAAGGGAGGTAACCATATAGAAAGAAAATAAGACAAAGCTGAACTGAAAAGAGGCAGGGCAAGGGGAGATAAGTAAGTGAATATTCACGACAAGGACAAAATAGAAGTACTCCACAGAAGTGGATGTGTTGTCGTTACTGTGTTTTACTGTATAAAGTTTGAGCTTGATAGACCCAATGGATCTCAAGTTATTGCCCAAATACATATGTTCCGACATGAGTTCTATTTATAGTAACAGTGTCCTTTATCTTTGAACTTCAATCCTGAAAATTAATCAAAAGCAAGGAGTAAGTAAGAACTGTAGGAAGATTGGTCTTGATAGGCCCAAGGGAACTCGAGTTATCAAGTGGATGTACAGATGTAGATTCTATTTAAAGCAATAATGACCTTGATCTCTGACCTTCAGACCTGAGGATCAATTAATGCAAGAGCCGTTAATAACAGTATGAGTTTGATATTCCAATGGGAAATCAAATTATTGCACGGAAACCTTTCTTAAGTCAACAAAAGCAATGCCGCTGCCGAAAAAGGAGGAAGGACAGAGGGCTGAGATAAGGAGAGACAGTAAGGGTTGGAGCTAAGAAAGGGAGAGTAAGAAAGGGTAGAGCAAAGAAAGAGAGAGAAAAAGGTGTGGAGCTAAGAAAGGGAGGGTAAGAAAGGGTAGAGCAAAGAAAGGGAGAAAAAAATGGGGTGGAGCTAAGAAAGGGAGATACAGAAACAGGAAGGGTTGGAGCTAAGAAAGGGAGATACAGATACAGGAAGGGTTGGAGATAAGAAAGGGAGATACAGTAAGGGGTGGAGCTAACAAAAGGAGAAACAGGAAGGGGCAGAGCTTAGGGAGGTAAAGGTGAGGATGAATTTGAGATGGATGGTCATGTAGGACAGAATGAAAAGAGGGAAGGAAACTACTAAAACTGAATGTTCCTTACTGCATAGGGTAGAATCTTGTGTCTGTACAGAACAAATTCTCCTTCATAGAAGTTGTCATATTTCCTGAAAGAAAAAGAAAAACAACTGTTTGTTAAATGTGATACTCATCTATCTTATTTGTTTTTAATAACAAAAGAACTAGGAGCATTAAGAGTCATTTCCGGCCTCACCAAATAATTTAACTGTATGAATATTACTTATGGCAGCACTTAGTAAAAATTTATTTAACAATATGCAAAATTGTGTTTTGATAAAATCAACCTAAATGCTAAAAGTGATTGAACCTGAAAGTGAACATTTCCCAAATATGGAGTAATGTTTCTATGGAGTAGTCTTACTTACAAGCCATCAAACGTAGTCATGTGAGGATCATTAATAGATTTACAAATGGCCGATCTGTCACGATCTTCTACAGTAAGTTGTATGCGATCTGTGATGTAACGGACAGGTACGCTTGAAGCACTTTCCACTCGAATCTCCACCTGAATGGACTTTTTCTGGTCACCGTCATTGAGTCCATCGATCTTAGCAAGGATGGGGATGTTAATATCTTGTTGCCAGGTTACAGTACTGGTAGCCATGGCACCACAAGTGGTCAAGTGACCAGTTAAATTATCTGACATTGTGGGGAAGACCGCCTGTGCTATCTGTGTGCCGCCTGGACATCTTTTTTCCTTGTGAGGTCGCAGCGAGGTCCAGATAGTTACGTTACAATTGTCTGATCTGTCTGCAACTTTGCATAACAGTCGAGGAGGAACCATGCTTCGGAATGTTAGATTTTTTGCGCTGCCTCCTTCAGAAATAGTCAATTCTTCTGTGACCGTCTACAAAAACAATACCATAATTTGATTTTAAAACCATACAATTAGTTCATAAACAAGAGGCCAAATTTTCCATCCATTATTTAATGCTTAATGTTGTACTATCCACACATCTTTTATATTCACATGCACTGCTCAAAATTTAACAGACCTTAAGGACATTTAGGAGCTTGAAATTGTATTTGGAAGTCAATGACCTTGACCTATGGAGGACAAAATTGAATGAAGTGCCGCCACACCTTCTAATGGTGGTTAACATCCATGCAAAGTTTCATCCCTCTAACATGACAGGTCAAAAGTTATTGATAACACGGTATGATACGTCTGTATCACACACACAGTAAATAACTCATCCGAATAGAGTTATAGATAACACGGTATGATAAGTCTGTATCACACACACAGTAGATAACTCACCCGAATAGAGTTATAGATAACACGGTATGATACGTCTGTATCACACACACAGTAGATAACTCACCCGAATAGAGTTATAGATAACACGGTATGATACGTCTGTATCACACACACAGTAGATAACTCACCCGAATAGAGTTATAGATAACACGGTATGATACGTCTGTATCACACACACAGTAAATAACTCACCCGAATAGAGTTATAGATAACACGGTATGATACGTCTGTATCACACACACAGTAAATAACTCACCCGAATAGAGTTATAGATAACACGGTATGATACGTCTGTATCACACACACAGTAAATAACTCACCCGAATAGAGTTATAGATAACACGGTATGATACGTCTGTATCACACACACAGTAGATAACTCACCCGAATAGAGTTATAGATAACACGGTATGATACGTCTGTATCACACACACAGTAGATAACTCACCCGAATAGAGTTATAGATAACACGGTATGATACGTCTGTATCACACACACAGTAGATAACTCACCCGAATAGAGTTATAGATAACACGGTATGATACGTCTGTATCACACACACAGTAGATAACTCACCCGAATAGAGTTATAGATAACACGGTATGATACGTCTGTATCACACACACAGTAGATAACTCACCCGAATAGAGTTATAGATAACACGGTATGATACGTCTGTATCACACACACAGTAGATAACTCACCCGAATAGAGTTATAGATAACACGGTATGATACGTCTGTATCACACACACAGTAAATAACTCACCCGAATAGAGTTATAGATAACACGGTATGATACGTCTGTATCACACACACAGTAAATAACTCACCCGAATAGAGTTATAGATAACACGGTATGATACGTCTGTATCACACACACAGTAAATAACTCACCCGAATAGAGTTATAGATAACACGGTATGATACGTCTGTATCACACACACAGTAGATAACTCACCCGAATAGAGTTATAGATAACACGGTATGATACCTCTGTATCACACACACAGTAGATAACTCACCCGAATAGAGTTATAGATAACACGGTATGATACGTCTGTATCACACACACAGTAGATAACTCACCCGAATAGAGTTATAGATAACACGGTATGATACGTCTGTATCACACACACAGTAGATAACTCACCCGAATAGAGTTATAGATAACACGGTATGATACGTCTGTATCACACACACAGTAAATAACTCACCCGAATAGAGTTATAGATAACACGGTATGATACGTCTGTATCACACACACAGTAAATAACTCATCCGAATAGAGTTATAGATAACACGGTATGATACGTCTGTATCACACACACAGTAAATAACTCATCCGAATAGAGTTATAGATAACACGGTATGATACGTCTGTATCACACACACAGTAAATAACTCACCCGAATAGAGTTATAGATAACACGGTATGATACGTCTGTATCACACACACAGTAAATAACTCACCCGAATAGAGTTATAGATAACACGGTATGATACGTCTGTATCACACACACAGTAGATAACTCACCCGAATAGAGTTATAGATAACACGGTATGATACGTCTGTATCACACACACAGTAGATAACTCACCCGAATAGAGTTATAGATAACACGGTATGATACGTCTGTATCACACACACAGTAGATAACTCACCCGAATAGAGTTATAGATAACACGGTATGATACGTCTGTATCACACACACAGTAGATAACTCACCCGAATAGAGTTATAGATAACACGGTATGATACGTCTGTATCACACACACAGTAAATAACTCACCCGAATAGAGTTATAGATAACACGGTATGATACGTCTGTATCACACACACAGTAAATAACTCACCCGAATAGAGTTATAGATAACACGGTATGATACGTCTGTATCACACACACAGTAGATAACTCACCCGAATAGAGTTATAGATAACACGGTATGATACGTCTGTATCACACACACAGTAGATAACTCACCCGAATAGAGTTATAGATAACACGGTATGATACGTCTGTATCACACACACAGTAGATAACTCACCCGAATAGAGTTATAGATAACACGGTATGATACGTCTGTATCACACACACAGTAGATAACTCACCCGAATAGAGTTATAGATAACACGGTATGATACGTCTGTATCACACACACAGTAGATAACTCACCCGAATAGAGTTATAGATAACACGGTATGATACGTCTGTATCACACACACAGTAGATAACTCACCCGAATAGAGTTATAGATAACACGGTATGATACGTCTGTATCACACACACAGTAAATAACTCACCCGAATAGAGTTATAGATAACACGGTATGATACGTCTGTATCACACACACAGTAAATAACTCATCCGAATAGAGTTATAGATAACACGGTATGATACGTCTGTATCACACACACAGTAAATAACTCATCCGAATAGAGTTATAGATAACACGGTATGATACGTCTGTATCACACACACAGTAAATAACTCACCCGAATAGAGTTATAGATAACACGGTATGATACGTCTGTATCACACACACACAGTAAATAACTCACCCGAATAGAGTTATAGATAACACGGTATGATACGTCAGTATCACACACACACAGTAAATAACTCACCCGAATAGAGTTATAGATAACACGGTATGATACGTCAGTATCACACACACAGTAAATAACTCACCCGAATAGAGTTATAGATAACACGGTATGATATGTCTGTATCACACACACAGTAAATAACTCACCCGAATAGAGTTGTAGATAACATTGCTGTAACTAGGATCTCCTTTCGTGATTTGACAGTTGCTTGAAAAACAGGCAGATACTTTACAGTATAGCTGCAACGAAAAAATAATATAAAATTTAATTAAATGTGAATTATCGAACCTTAAATAAATCTTGTTTAAACTCATCATGATAATTTCAAGTCAATCAATCTATTTTCTTACAATCTTGATGTATACGAAACCAATATCTGATTTACATACTTTATTATTTCAGCATTTCTCTGTTAATGACCTTGACATAGGTCAATCATTCCTATTATTTTATGTCTCAAATCCTACAGAACACACTTATGTGTAAGAATCACTGTGCACGGATGTACATGTTGTGACCTTGACCTCTACAATATAAATGCTCTCTTGAAGCACTGTGCCAAAGGGAGGTTCTCATATAAGTATGTTCTCAGTGACCTTGACCTTAACATCTTCACACGAGTCGAACTGACTCCATATTAACCTGTGACTTTCACTGTTATAAACTTTGAACTCCTGCGTCTTATGAAGTTTCATCATAACACCATGTAATTTTGACATTATATCACTCACAAATATGCCTTATTCAATCTTTCAATAATCTTTCGATACTTTTTTGTGACCTTGACCTAATGTGACTCACCCCTGTGCCATATTTAGGTTCTCCGTATATATCCTCCGACAGTGTCGTTTCGTAGTCATCTCTTGTGAGGTTCTGATTGGTCAGTTTCGTGTCTCCAAGATACCACTCAACCTCGTACCTGACGTCCGCCCGGAACTGCTGGAAACGGCAGGTGAACATTGCCTTGCCTGTGTCATTGTCCAGGCCAACAGTAAGAGTAGGAGCGACAGAGAAGCTCGGCAAACCTGCAGCAGATCATATAATATATTATACCAGAGATATTCACAACCCTGTCCAATAATGAAACGCTAAAGCTTCAAATAATAGTTTGTATATTTCGACAGCTATTGAAGTGTTTTTGTTGTAGGGATACTAAGTTTCGATATCACAAAGTTTCAGAATAAGGATTAAATAAGTATTAAGAGTAAACCCAATAACACACAAGTTGTTTAGATTGGCGAGTTGTATTTCAAGCTACATGTAAAATTTAGTTTTGCCCAAAGTTACGTTTATTGGGCCTTTAACAATTTAGCTGAAATATCAATTTTTATTACAAATGAAAACATTTACAGGGAAGCGAATGTGTTTATTTCAATATTTGCACTGAAACGGTATTAGTGTGTTAGACACAAAATTAAAAAAAAAAAAGCAAAAAAATCATACCCGAGATCCAGATGGAAACGCAAGATGAAGATTAATTACGGGAGCATTGGCAGAGACATGTACTAGTTTGTTTCAATAATAATAAAAAAAAGATGTTATTGTAAGGTAATAAAAGTTTGCATTATGACGTAGACATATCATAGCAACCTAAAGGTATGATTAATGTGTGGCAGGTTTTAAGTGTACATAGGATTTAGGTCGTCTTCTAGCTTCGAGCTTGAGGAAATTTCCCTAAATTTCATTTACAAGATGTTACAAAATCAAAAGGATTGGACAACAGTCTTAAAGCCTATATTAGTCCTATTACGATATCTTTACCAAGCCGGAGAAAAATAATGGTATGCAAATATGTCATATTCACTTACATCTCTAGGCTTAATATTATCAATTATTAAGTTCATATACAAAGCAGCGAAAATTACATGTATGTTGGCCGTGACCTATGTATATAGGGCCGCACAGAATTACTGGAATATACACGATAAAGGTTTTTCCATGCCAGAGTAAGAATATAAGTGTTATTTCTACTAAATGTCAATTGCTATGTACACTATACAGGTTTTGTTAAAGTTTCATAAAAACAAAAATTTAACCTTCTGTGTATAGTGATATGTGAAGCACAGAGAACGTAATTATAAAACCACGAGCTTTTTGCTCGCCATAAAAAAATATAAGTGTTATTTTCAATAAATCAATAATAATTCTGATAATGCCTCATAAACAACTGTATACTCATTATAATAGTAAGTAAGAAAATCGATCAAGTTTGTTAATTCAGTATATATATACATTGCGTTAGTGACCATCAGGGGAAGTAACTCGTAAATAACAATATCTTATCCAGAGGGCGGATTTACACTGTAATTACGAACTAATATTTCCGACTGACAAATTGGTCAAGTATTTTGGTTTACGCACATGTACAAGGTAATATATCACTGAAATCCAAATCAGGGTCGTTGGCTATGGCGCGATTATATAATCAAAGTTTAACATAGCAAACTACACCATGCCAGTACATTCCACGGTCCGTATACGAGAGGTATAGGCCTATAACACGAATGCATGTATACACGCGAGAGGTCAACCAGAGGCAGAGACGTAATATTTAAATGAGCCGTGGGAGTGAAAAATTGATTTCTTTGTTACAAATCGCATATAGATTATCAAAGTCATCATAATTATTAACAATACCATGGGAACATCATTTCCTGTTAGGTTTAGACTTTCAAATAGTTCAGATATCATGCGATTGGTAGCAATTCAAGATTTTCCGGAGCGGGAGGGGAAAAAATGACATGGGTCAAAGGTCACAGAATAGTGGCAGCAATAGACGCAAAAACTACTCGTAGTTTTAGCGCTAAAAACCTTTACTATACAGTGGATTCCACTTAATATCACTCCTGTTAATATCACATTCCTCTTAGTATCATATTTTCCCAAACACCGTTTTTCCTTCTTTATAATCTATGTAATTTTATTTGGTTAATATATGTATCATGTGTTTTGAGGTGAATTCCTCTTAATATGTTTCTGTTTACCAAGCAAATAAAATATCCAGAAAATGATGTAATTTCATTTAATTTCATATACAAATTGTACAAAAATTTGCATAGAAAATAGGAAAAAAAGAAGTTATTTTAATGAAAAGCAATGCAATGTAATCTGTATATTGAAACATCTTCATGTGTACATTGGATAGCTTAATTTTAGTTATTGAAATTGGAAATGCACTAGATTTAGTTGAAAAAAACATTTTTCTCTTAATGTCACATTCCTGTTAATATAATTTTTTGTCTGACAAATGCAACATGACATAAAGAGGAATGTATTGGGTGTTAACACTGGTATTTTTTACAAAGCACTAACAAAGCAAACAGAAACAATGTACATGCATCAAATACAATTGTAATTATCCTGCTTGCATGTGGCAACATTTTAAAATTGGGAAAGATATAATGGAAAGTGCTCAATATCCTATTTTTTAATCAGTGATTTGTGAATGGTATCCACATAAAATCTTATACATTTATTATAATTTTCGTATCTGTTTAATGACTATGTAATCAATATAAAAAATTCTGGAATAATTTGAATTTAAGCCAGAGATCATGTTACATGATTTAATTGGGTTTCAAAAAAGATGGCATGAGTACAGAATTCACGCTGTTTAGCTTGTGAATGGTTCAACAAATATTGCCGTAGATGTTTTCACATTACTATAGCTACACTCACAACTTGTACTCAGAAGTCATTGTACCCACCTATGACGAAGCCAAGATAGATTAAAATTTCCCTGGATGCCAGACGGATATTCCAGTACTCCAACTCCATTTCTGTGAATGTTCCGTTTGCCTGTGGTGCCCCGATATAAAGATTACAATCCTTAGGATGAGGCACATCTCTATACAGGAAGTCAGTGGTACTGGCTTTTAGCTCATAATCCATGTACATATGAAGTCCAAACTGCTTGCTCCAAGACACATCGAAATGGTAGAGCGTGTTGATGCTGGTGATTGGTGTTGAAACGGTCCACTCCCTGCTGCGGGAACTAACGGTGAAGTATACACGCCCACTACGATAAAACATGGCATAGCCAGTGGAATCGGGCTGATCGCCACAATTGGTGTAGATGTACATGTTGTCCTTCAGAGATCTGAATCGCAGTGATAAGCTGATCGTGATCCCCAGCGTACAGAGGTCGGGTTGTATCATACATTCACCAACAGAAGGCAGAATATTGAAATACTGATCTACTCCGTTGAATTCTACTGCATTCCTGCCGTTTTCATTAAGATTCAACACCAAGCCTCCTTCCAAGGGAATTGGTCCTGCATTTGTTAATATATTTGTTCCTTCTATGGACAGGAAGAGCAGGTCGTACCAGTAAATCACCGTAACTGAAAACAAGAAGAAAACCATGGTAACAGACTTATGTTTCAGATATACAATCCTTAGAGGAAAACTCACACACTTTTAAAAGTAGTTAGAAAAACCAATGGTTACAATACTGTACACCCAGGAGAGGAAAAATGCATGGTTTGTCAAGGATTTGGACCAGAACCTCCAAACGAAAATGTGGACAGTCACACTTTTGTGACTAATTCTTAGTCATCCTTCAAAGATTATCACTAAAATTTGTGCTTATCGTAAATATACACTTATTGGAACTGAAAGCAAACACCTACATCTGGTCATCAAAGGAAAGGAAACTTTTCTGAAGACCGTGTCTCAAAGTTACGTACCACTGACCACCGTCCAATCAGAAGTGGACACTTCAACTCTGCATGCTATCGAGGGATCACGTGGGTTTACGAACCAGTTCTCATAGCAAACACCGCCAATAACACACACGTCAGTCTAAAGGGAAAATAAAACAAGTCATTCTCACTGAGTATATGAAGTGTAATCATGATATTTTTTTTATTTTTTGTTATTTTTAAATGAAAATGGTTCATCATGAACCACAGCAAAGTGAATATATATGTTGCACCTTGAACCACAGCAAAGTGAATATATATGTTGTAAGAAATTGTTTGTTCAAATTTCTTGTAAAAAAGTGTATAAGTATATTTTCCTACCACAGTGTCACACTTACCCTTGGGACACAGCCGGTACTCGAACAATTCAGACAGATTCCGTCGTAAATGAAGTAAACATTCGCCTCACTCTGAATGACTCCGTTATTGCTGACAGACACGTTATAAATGCCATCGGAGGGCAACACACATTCCACGGTTTCAGAATTGAAATATTCCGCCAAAAATGATACTTCACTTCCCATAATTGACAAGTTCGCCTGAAATTTATCAAAAAAAATATTACCACTGTAAGATTACAATCATCAGAATATATAAATGCCATGATAGCAACATCTGGGTACTCCTTAAAGGGATTTATCCCTCGTAGCAAACTCTAATAGTAAAGTAAAGATTACCTTTTTTAATTTCAGGATTTATTGTCTTTAAAAATAAATTTCCTTTTTTCTTTTCAGCAAAACATAGTTTTATATGGCTGAACAGATTCCGTTTTCCTAGAAAACATTTTACTTACAGATAAACTCTGGTAGTGACAGGTCAAATTTTCAGTATCTGCAAAAAAATCTCCGAAAATCGTCAGGGTTTTGCAGTATCTGGAAACGCGAGTATCACAGAGGTCACCATTCTTAAAGGAGTAAAAGTCTGGGGCCTTATTGATGTCGACTTCACAGGAATCTCCGATCCAGCCAGCGTAACACACACACAAACCTGTTACACAGAGAATCAACATTTAGTCGTGGCCTTATTACAAAATCTCCATCAGAAGTTTTTATTTAATTGACATACTGACATCATCTTGGTGGACACCCTTGAATGTTTGAGACAAGACATCACCTTGGTGAACACCCTTGAATGTTTGAGACAAGACGTCGCCTTGGTGAACACCCTTGAATGTTTGAGACAAGACGTCGCCTTGGTGAACACCCTTGAATGTTTGAGACAAGACGTCGCCTTGGTGAACACCCTTGAATGTTTTAGACAAGACGTTGCCTTGGTGAACACCCTTGAATGTTTGAGACAAGACGTCATCTTGGTGAACACCCTTGAATGTTTGAGACAAGACATCACCTTGGTGAACACCCTTGAATGTTTGAGACAAGACGTCGCCTTGGTGAACACCCTTGAATGTTTGAGACAAGACATCACCTTGGTGAACACCCTTGAATGTTTGAGACAAGACGTCGCCTTGGTGAACACCCTTGAATGTTTGAGACAAGACGTCGCCTTGGTGAACACCCTTGAATGTTTGAGACAAGACGTCGCCTTGGTGAACACCCTTGAATGTTTGAGACAAGACATCGCCTTGGTGAACACCCTTGAATGTTTGAGACAAGACGTCGCCTTGGTGAACACCCTTGAATGTTTGAGACAAGACGTCGCCTTGGTGAACACCCTTGAATGTTTGAGACAAGACATCACCTTGGTGAACACCCTTGAATGTTTGAGACAAGACGTCGCCTTGGTGAACACCCTTGAATGTTTGAGACAAGACGTCGCCTTGGTGAACACCCTTGAATGTTTGAGACAAGACATCACCTTGGTGAACACCCTTGAATGTTTGAGACAAGACGTCGCCTTGGTGAACACCCTTGAATGTTTGAGACAAGACGTCGCCTTGGTGAACACCCTTGAATGTTTGAGACAAGACATCACCTTGGTGAACACCCTTGAATGTTTGAGACAAGACGTTGCCTTGGTGAACACCATCTGGTAAATAAGATATTCCACATCAGGAGCCTCCTGTCTAAATTTTTTAATGTGACCTCATCTATATAGAAATGAAATTATTTCCAAAAGGCCCAACAATATATTTGACTTATAATCATCACCCCTCAGAAATTGTATTGACCTTTGACCTTTTTCGACCGCTGCCTTTGATTGAGATATTACCTTCGACACAGTTCCCATTGTTGCTACATTCATCGGGACAGATGGCCCCCGTTATGACAGGATCAGGAACAGGTTCTCCGTCGTCCCCGACAACCCACCGATCCACGTCCACCTCGACAGTGACTAGACACTGGAGAAGCAGGTTATCAAGCTCCTCACTGACCCAGCTCAGGTCATCTGTAAACTGTAACAGACAAACATTCCCAGACTTTACTACTAAGAAAATTAGGGGAGCCATATACCATATAGTGAACAAACTAATATTTCAGGAGGCATAATAATGAAAATACAGTTGGATACCTTCTGAAAGTCACTGACATGAATCAGGAAGCTACTAAAATAAGTAACTATTGAAACTTGTATATATGTTTATCTAAATGTATACCTTAATGTCTTCAATACATCCTTCTAGTATGGCAAACAGTTCGTCTTGGTCCGGAATGTCGAGACAGAGCTTTCCAGACTCCAACGTCGACATAAATGTCATACATATATCTGTTGCATTCTGTAGAGTGATGCCACTAGCCGTTGGCCAAGTAACGAGCTAAACAAACAAAAAGCCAACAATGGTAAAAATCGTAGTGGAGATGATAAGTAACAGTTACTAAAGGAACTAGAGAGAACTTTTCTATAATAGAAAACAAAATCCAATGCTAACCCCGAGTTTATCATCACTTAAACCATAAAATGTTTTATAACAGTATTGTTACATACCTGAGGTCTGTAGTTTATGTCATATTGGAAGAAGACCACCACCTGGGAAGAGAAACACTTGGCCACAGGGCTCTCTGCAGCGCTCACCAGTTTCTCCGTTATATCCTTTGTTCCTGTAAAGATTATGTTTACATCACTTGTGGGGCTTTCTATAAAGAGGTTGCCATAGAAATATCTGTTATCAGAGAGATTTTATATTTACTCGCAATACCTCTTCAACATAACACATTTTTATCAACAATGCTGTAAGAAAATGATTTCATGGAGCTATGAATGCAATGGGATCAATGTTAGGGATCTCAAGGAACCCTGGCTTTTCTCCCCTTATAAAACATGGCACATCCATAAAACATAAAACAGGAAAAAACCAAACTAAAATCACCCAAATTAGGGAGGACAGAAAAAGTGATAAACATCAGTGAAGGTTTCCTAACATACGATATCACAGACTTACAGAATTACAGGAGTACTTACCTTTCTTTTCCTTGTTGTTTTTCTTTCGCTTTTTGATTTCCTCACATTCCATGAGGTCAAGACTTGGACTACACTGACCAGACTGGCCTGTACTACAGTCACAATAGGTGGTGATCTGCGGGGCAGGGACACCTGTCGGACAGTAGCCGCGGTACAAAGACTCACTATCGGCAACCCTGAAATTATCATTAATAATATTGTCAAAACTTATATTCTGAAGTCAGCTTCAACCGGCTATTTCACTATACAACGGAAATATATGTATATATTTAATAAGTCCCTGTATCTTTCATTCCATACACCCAGGGCCTGAATTCACGAATCTGATCAAATACTCAAACGTATATTCTAGGCTCAAACATATTTTCCTAAAACTCACTCATGTTAAACAATGAATTAGTTAATTACAAACAGTATTCTGCTGCAAGTCTCCTCAATATATTTCTGAATCATTGATAGAGTAAGATTTTCTATATTGATTTAAAACAACAGTGAGAAATTTAGGTTGAGCATAAAATCGATATTTGAGTATGAGAAGAGTTTCATGCCCTAATGTGTACTAAGAACCTGGAGATCGTGATCCATGTGTAAGCACACTATTCACCATCCTGTTACACCTGTTCAGGGCTCAACATCACTATGGAAACTTTTAACCAATCACAGGGATAAGAAAGATCACATGGGTTCATACACAAACACATATGGGCATACTGACACCAGATATCACAGTGAAGTATGTAATAAAAATAAATATGCGTTCTAATTCAAGTCTCAAGTACCTCCAACTTGATGAGAATGTTTCTGGTAGCTTTCCGGTCTCTCCAGACAGGCCCCCAGTCCGTAGCCAAAGGTCGTTCGTTTTATCCCCATCATAAGTGCCACACAACCCTGTAGTTAAAAGATACATGCTTGGGTAGTGTTTAAACTTGTTTGTACGACGTCTGGAGCGTGGTGACATAACAGTTATTTTCCAATGTGTTTAAAATCTGTTTGCGCTTTTCTGCAATTGTTTCCCTTACAAGAGTTTCACTCAAGGGAACTCTCTTATTCGTGAGTGAATGAGGTGGAAATGTAATTTCACATTTTCAAACATGTCCCATATCTGAAAATATCAAACATGTCCCATATCTGAACATATCAAAAATGTCCCATATCTGAATATGTTCTTAAAACAAGAAACTTCAGTAATTTTCATGATGTCCAACGGAATGGATTTTGTCTTTATATTATAATGTATATCATTTCCCGCAAAATTAACATTTGTTCCCTCCCCTCTTTCATTGAATTTCTGATGGAATATATCAGAGATATTTGTATATTCGATATCAAAAGGTTCTTCGAAAAACTTATGTGAAGTCATATATATACAAATCTTATGTGAAGTCACATATCCAGCTTATGTTATGACTAAAACATTGATGAAATTGAAGACTTACCTTCTGATTTCCCGAAGTCATAAGCAGAAGCTCTGATTTTCACGTTGATAAAGGGAGTTTTTCGCCGCTTCCCTTTCATCACAAACACAACAGCCCCTGTAGGCAGGATGATCTGTGGAAATATATGTAAAGATAAGTTTTGATGTTTACAAGTCTGTGTACTACCAAGAATCAAGGTCAAGAGATATTAATCATTAGCAGTATCGTACAGTGTTACAGCCAATTGAACTGATAGCGATTAAAAGTTAGAGATTGAAAAATAACTATTAACGGACTCAAAACTGTCCAATACATATCCATGTTTTCTTTTCAAAGAGAAAGTGCTGAAATAATAAATGCCTGGTGATTTTATGTCAGCTGTCTGCATTCTAATAACCCACTGTGTCTATGCCAGGTGTCAACAGACATTCCCCTGTCCAAGGTGTCAATCAACGTAACATTTAAGCTTCGTGTGGCATGTTTTCCCCAAAAGGATTAATTACAAAGCTCAATGTGTTTATTTAGTTAACCTTCATAAGTGACACTCCATCTTGACATTTTTTTCTAGAAAAACTAAATCAAAGCTTATTTTCTCTTTTTTTTTTCAATTTCTTTCTACCGAAAAGTGCCTGCGCAGTATACACGAGTGTGTGCAATACACACATATTTGCGGTAATACAACAGGATGACCTCTGACCTTGTACTGTTTTCCTCCGCCTGTACGTATGACCCGTGTGCCCTCTGTCAGATCTCCGTTGATAAACATCTTGATGTTGAGTGGCGGCCTTTTACCCTTCACTGGGTTGTAGCTTGGACCACACGAGTCTATGACTATGACATCATCATCCACTCGCACAGCTATAGCACAGTTACAGGAAGCGTGGCCATTACAGTTACGGTAGAACGCCCTCACCTAAATCACAATACAGCACAGTTACAGGAAGCGTGGCCGTTGCAGTTACAGTAGAACGCTCTCACCTAAATCACAATACAGCACAGTTATAGGGCCGTTACAGTTACAGTAGAACGCTCTCACCTAAATCACAATACAGCACAGTTACAGGGCTGTTACAGTTACGGTAGAACGCTCTCACCTAAATCACAATACAGCACAGTTACAGGAAGCGTGGTCGTTACAGTTACGGTAGAACGCCCTCACCTAAATCACAATACAGCACAGTTACAGGAAGCGTGGCCGTTACAGTTACAGTAGAACGCTCTCACCTAAATCACAATACAGCACAGTTACAGGGCCGTTACAGTTACAGTAGAACGCTCTCACTTAAATCACAATACAGCACAGTTACAGGGCCGTTAGAGTTACGGTAGAACGCTCTCACCTAAATCACAATACAGCAAAGTTACAGAAACGTTACAGTTACGGTAGAACGCTCTCACTTAAATCACAATACAGCACAGTTACAGGGCCGTTACAGTTACGGTAGAACGCTCTCACCTAAATCACAATACAGCACAGTTACAGGGCCGTTACAGTTACGGTAGAACGCTCTCACCTAAATCACAATACAGCACAGTTACAGGGCCGTTACAGTTACGGTAGAACGCTCTCACCTAAATCACAATACAGCACAGTTACAGGGCCGTTACAGTTACAGTAGATCGCTCTCACCTAAATCACAATACAGCACAGTTACAGGGCACATGGCTGTTATAGTTACGGTAGAATGCTCTCACCTAAATCACAATACAGCACAGTTACAGGGCCGTTACAGTAGATTGTTCTCACCCAAATCACAATACAGCACAGTTACAGGGCCGTTACAGTAGATTGCTCTCACCCAAATCACAATACAGCACAGTTACAGGGCCGTTACAGTTACAGTAGAACGCTCTCACCCAAATCACAATACAGCACAGTTACAGGGCCGTTACAGTAGATTGTTCTCACCCAAATCACAATACAGCACAGTTACAGGGCCGTTACAGTAGATTGCTCTCACCCAAATCACAATACAGCGCAGTTACAGGGCCATTACAGTAGATTGCTCTCACCCAAATCACAATACAGCGCAGTTACAGGGCCATTACAGTAGAACGCTCTCACTTAAATCACAATACAGCACAGTTACAGGGCCGTTAGAGTTACGGTAGAACGCTCTCACCTAAATCACAATACAGCAAAGTTACAGAAACGTTACAGTTACGGTAGAACGCTCTCACTTAAATCACAATACAGCACAGTTACAGGGCCGTTACAGTTACGGTAGAACGCTCTCACCTAAATCACAATACAGCACAGTTACAGGGCCGTTACAGTTACAGTAGAACGCTCTCACCTAAATCACAATACAGCACAGTTACAGGGCCGTTACAGTTACGGTAGAACGCTCTCACCTTAATCACAATACAGCACAGTTACAGGGCCGTTACAGTTACAGTAGATCGCTCTCACCTAAATCACAATACAGCACAGTTACAGGGCCGTTACAGTAGATTGTTCTCACCCAAATCACAATACAGCACAGTTACAGGGCCGTTACAGTAGATTGCTTTCACCCAAATCACAATACAGCACAGTTACAGGGCCGTTACAGTTACAGTAGAACGCTCTCACCCAAATCACAATACAGCACAGTTACAGGGCCGTTACAGTAGATTGTTCTCACCCAAATCACAATACAGCACAGTTACAGGGCCGTTACAGTAGATTGCTCTCACCCAAATCACAATACAGCGCAGTTACAGGGCCATTACAGTAGATTGCTCTCACCCAAATCACAATACAGCGCAGTTACAGGGCCATTACAGTAGATTGCTCTCACCCAAATCACAATACAGCACAGTTACAGGAACGTTACAGTTACGGTAGATCGCTCTCACCTAAATCACAATACAGCACAGTTACAGGGCCGTTACAGTTACGTTAGATTGCTCTCACCTAAATCACAATACAACCGATTGTTTTGGCCATTATTACAATTTCACAAGCATTTTATCCAAGAACAGCTGTTTGATACATACCTCATAGGGAAGAGTTCTATGTCGGTACAAAATAAATTCTCCTTCAAAAAAATTGTTGTAGTATCTGCAAAACAGAGGAAAGATAAATTGATTTAAGTAGTAAATATAGACAATGAGTTTTCAGGCATATTAGTGTAAATGATAAGTTAATGATCCGTAATGTCATGCTGTAGTTGTGAAGCCTTCTGAATTCTGTACTTGTGAAATCTGTTTTTTCCAATGCTTTTATTATGAAATCTGTTATGTCCAAAGCTTTGATTGTGAAATCTGTTATTTCAAGTGCTTTGATTTTGAAATCTGTTATTTCCACTGCTTTGATAGAGAAATCTGTTATTTCCAAAGCTTTGATTGTGAAATCTGTTTTTTCCAAATTTCTGAATGTTCTTATTGTGAAATCTGTTACTTCCAATGCTTTGATTGTGAAATCTGTTATTTCCAATGCTTTTATTGTGAAATCTATTATTTCCAATCCTTTGATTGTGTAATCTGTTATTTCCAATCCTTTGTCTGTGAAATCTATTACCCCCAGTATTTCCAATGCTTTGATTGTGAAATCTATTTGTTCCAATCCGTTGTCTGTGAAATAAAATGTTTTGAATGTTATATTTTAAATAAGTTCCAAAAGCTATGACCTTCTACAAAATTAGAAAAGAAAAAGAGAACCCACCTTCCATCAAATGTTGTAATATGTGGGTCGTTGATGGAAGAGCACGTCTTTGCTTTATCTCTATCGACAGCAGTTACCTGTAACATTGAACAAACCATGTGTTAAAAGTTCAAAGTAAGTAAAACTCCGCTTACAACATGAGGTTGTGATGTGATTGTACCTCCATACTAATCAGTCGAAGCTTGATGCAATCACCCTGCCTACTCGCAGGTATCCACTCATATACACGAAAAATCTGATAAAATGTCGCAAAGGATTAAGGCGTCAGCTCCTCTCCCCTAAACTATAAACAAATCCCATCACAAAAACCTCGTTTGATTGTAAGACAGATTCTCAATTATCCTTTTCTGAATGCACTGGAACTGTCATCCAAAGGATAAATAATAACGACATTTAATGACATTGACCGTGGAGTGAACTTGTTTGGGATATTTTAACTATTTAATTTTGCATAAATCAATGTCACTCCTTTAAAAAGGTTTGAAATATGAAATGAAAAATGCTGGTGCACCATTACATTATATACTTATCATTCCAGTAATTAAATTCTGCTTGTTAGTTAAGATGTTTTTGTAAAAATAGCCTTAACTCTCATAAAAGGGTTTGAAATCTGCAATTATGATCTTTGCTTGTTAGCATGACATCAATTTACTGTGAATGCAACATCATCCCACCGCTATGGACTCCCCCATTTCAACGATAGAGTGATAGATTTACCTCACACTAGTTAAAGTGTGCATACACCGTCCAGGGAAGGGGAATGAAAATACTGTCATTTTTAACACATGAAACAGAAAACAAATAAGTGGAAATCATGTCCATGTTCAACCTACCTGTAGAGTAGATCTTGTAAATGTGATACTGTAGACGTTTATACCCGAATTGATAAAAAGACGGAACAAGACTTCTCGTTTCTGGTCTTTGTCTTTGAGTCCGTCGATTGTGGCTTTGATAGGGATCTGTATACCAGTAAACCAGTTATCCTTGTCAATGATGTATTTACAAGCATCGTCATAATCATTGGTCCGTCCCTGATGTCCGAACACGACCTGTACGATTTCCTCACTGGTTCCGGGGCATTTCCTTTCCTTGCCACGTAACAATTCCACTGTGAAGTGCAGGCTACAATATTTATCGCGGTCATCCAGAAGACAAAAGAGGCGAGGAGGAACGGCCATTCTCAGCACACTTATCTGTGACTCCGCCCCTTCAATCGTCTCCAATTCAAATGTGTTTATCTGGAAAAGAATCCAGTTAATTGAATCATTAACAAGAAACCACATAGTGTTACATTATCCCCCGCAATATGTTGTTTCTTCCAAGAGCAATATCGTATCTGTTTTTTTATGGTAACAAATTAATAGCTAATAATAAAGCCTTGCCAATAACAAAACACAAGTAGGGCCATTTTAATGTGTCAAAATGTCACAACAAATCAGGACAAGATGGCCGTCTTGGATTTTATGATTTTAGAAGTAACAACACTTTGACAAGGCACCAAAAAGCAGTTCAATAACAAAATCTCAGCAATATAATAACGACCACCCCTTCCTCCTCAAAGGGCAGAGATAAATCCCCAGGGAAATAATAGTCATAAAGTAACAACATTTGTGACTTTGTATATTTCATACCATCTCATGGGGACCATACCAAGTCAGTTTGATTTATTTCCCATTGAAAATAAACAAAACATTCCAACTAGTGTCAAACCAACTAGTGACCAACTAGTGACCAGCTGGTGATGGAAATTCACATCTTCGATCAAGCAATTTCTATCCATGCTAATTGATAATAATAATTAGCATGTCTTAGTTTCTTGATGGTAATAGTTAACATTTTAGCCAAAATGACCTGCCTATAGGTACCACCCTTCAGACCACAACGGAACAAGATCCTTAGAATTCATTTGAGTCCTTAGCGATCTCAGATTATCAAATTGGAGAAGAAAAAAATATTGATTGTGTTCCCAAGATGACATTTGGTGACTGAGAAAAAGCATTCACATCAAGTAAACTAAGACGTTGTCACTGGCAACAACAGGGACCTTGGCCCAAACCACCGTACTACAGGTTCTATTTCACAATTATCTGTCAGTTGATTCAGTCATGTTATCAGCTTCGGCACCTTATGATAAAACTGATCAAAAATTAATATGCTGTATATGATATTGTTCTTTTTAAAATGAAGATATCATTTGACCCACTACCTTAACAATAGTATTTAGTGTGTAAAAGGGAATCCTTATTATCCATGAATTTGAGAAAGACTTGTTAAGCAGTTTTTAGGAAATTATCAAAAGATTATACTGGAACTATCAAAATCTTAGATTGCCGTCTAGTGACCCTTTTGATTTTCTAATAAGTCTTGAAATGAATAATGTGAATTCAAGAACAAAAGAAATATGAACATAGAGAAATTTGATATAGACCATTCCAGCATTTCTTGAGAGATATTGATAACAAATCAAAGTTTTATTCTTAAATTCCAAGATGGCTGCCTGTTAGCATTTTCACTTGTGTACCACTACAGACTATTGGGAACCTTTTAAGGACTGAAGGATGGAGAAATAAAGGACCGCAGACAAAGGGCTGGAAGAACAGCCTACTTTCTGATGTTGGCAAGTTATATAGAGGTTACATAACGAGTGGTTGTTGAATCAGAATATGGGTTTTGCTTCACCTGAGTTGATTATTTCTTAAAAGTTATAAAAGACAAAGCTTTAGCGAGTGTCTTTTGTAACTTGAAAAAAATAATTAACGAGAGTGAAATAAATTCCATATCCAATAACCATGAGTCTTGTGACGCAAGTCGTGTTTCTACCACAATATTAAATCAGCAGTGTCAGTGTTGATATTTGGAGTGAACTGCGAACTATTTGCGCGAAAACACATCATCTCGCATATATTCTTGCCAAGTTGTGAGGACATCAACAATTGATGAAGACGTCAACAACTGTGATTTCCGGTCTAAGTTCAACTTCTGAACCAATCAAAGGTCTGGAAGGTCATATACCACTAGTGGTATATAACATATACCTATCCAACAGTCAGCCTGTTTAAACAATGGTCTTAGAGTGGAATAACATAGGGTATTGTGGTAGAAAATTCATTATATCGATGCTGTTAAGTTTATCTTACTATTGCAGTGGCTTCTAAATCTACGCTGTCTCTCCAGGGGCCCCTTGTGTTACTGCAGTCTAGAGGATCGCATGCTGACACGGAACAGTAGAACTGAAATGTACAATATTTACTGTAAGTATCACCTTTACATATTGAACAAGTACATACATTCCTATTTCGTTTGTCAATCAAGATATTAAGGTGCAGGACACCAATCAGTTCAGCTACAATACCATCATTGTCATTGTGGAAAATAAGAACAGGATTAAAGACCCAGCAAAAATATAAATTCTTTTCACATGACATTTTCATAAAAATAATATGCTGAAATGCATGTTACAGAATTATAGAAATTGGAAACCGGAATAGAAAAAAAAAGCCAAGACCTTTACACTGAAAATTCCTCACTTATAATAACCTTATTGTGAATGATGTCAGGAAATATACAAGCACAGTACCAAAGTGACAGGGGAAGTAACTCTAGTATGAAAATCCTAACAGAACTCTTCATTGAAATTATAACTGATGAGCAGTACCATGAACTGATTGGATTTCAACACTTACTAAATCTCCATAGATCACTTGTTGAATAACTGCCTCAGATATCATGCTGGAGAAGACATCAGTAGGGATGCTGGTGAAGTTTGTACCGTTCATGTCATCCGTAACTAGGAGGTTGTTGTTATGGTACCATTTAACACTGTAGGATAGGCCGTCAGTAACAAGGGGAGAGAATTCACAAGTGAAAGACACCTTCTCATCCAGACCAACTTTCACACCGAGTTTTGGACGGTCAGTAAACTCAAGAGTAACTGAAAAATGGTTAAAAGGGAACGATCATACTGTGAGGAAGATCAAACATAAAACAAGGCAAGAACTCTTCATTAAACATTCTTCAAAATTCATTTTTCAAGCAAACTGCAAAGTTTGTGTTTTCAAATTAAGATTACTGGTAGAAGATAAAAGATGATTTGAGACCATAACTCTTCTTCGAAATTCATAAAATTCAGGCATAACTATGAAATAGTATTTCAACTGACATTAATAGATAAAACATAATTTAAGTCCATAACACTGAAAAAAACATTCTGCACCCCGGAGAGTTTATTGAGATGCTAAGTAGATATTTCCGCAGCAATAACCAAGTCGTGATTATAATGATAACATGACCCAAACATCGATATCAACAACAAACATACAGCTGTTTTGTCTCCAGTGACCCTATGATTATCTTACCAATTGTTGCATCCAATCCCACAGCTATGTCCCTTGTTGCCTCAGTAACACCCCAGCCCTCGATGACAATGTTTGCAAACAAATTCAACGAGACTGAGAAACCAATGTACAGGTTTGGATTCCGGACTGCATCTGGTCGTTCGTAAAAACGAGTCGTTTGAGACACCATGGCACCATCAAAGAAAAGACTAAGACCAGTCTGCAGACTCCACGAGAATTCTATCTTCAGGAACTTATTGGTGATTTTGAATGGCGAGTACACGGTGTAAATTCGTTTTCGTGTACTACAAGAAAGATAAAGACGCTTTCTTGAGTACCACATTTCAATTCCATAGAAACCTCCTTGCATATCTCCATTGCTGATGATTCGCATTCCCTCCTTAAATTGTATGACTTTCAAATTGAAACCAACTGTCAGACCAAAAAAGCAAGTCTCCAAATCGCCGAAGCAGGAAGGTTGTGTTAAGGTGTCCAATGTAATGTATTGGTTGAGTCCGTCGAGTAGCAGTCCACGGCCGCCAGTAGGGCCATCCACAAATGTAGGCCCTCCTGATACCGTGAAACTAAAACTTAACGTCTGAAGAATGTTCCCGATGATTGTAAGAAAAGTTAATCTTCTTATATTGATATTGGAGCCTGTGAAAAAAATAGAAACTATCTGTTATCAAATAGGTATTATTGACATAATCAGGAAATTCTGCCTTTATCTTAAATGTTTTGTGTAGAACTTATTCATTAAGTAACTTGTTGGAACAAAGGATTTCATTTAGGAGAGTTGAAATAGGTGATTCACCCTGTAGTAAACATAGAAGCAACTCTATTTTTCAAAATAACACAACATGTTTTTTTGCCAATTTCAAGAGTGAAAAAAATGAATGCTAGATAGGAATAAATAATTTGTTTTAAAAATGTTTCTTAAAGAGCATTACTTAACTTAAAGACACTCAAAAACATTAAAACTATAAATGACATAATATCTAAAGTCCACAACAATGTGACATGAATAATTGTCGGACATACTTGGAAATTGATAAACAAAACACAAGAGGCAAAAATGGCCTGTATCTTTCACAAGTTTTCCCTTTCGGCCCAGTGAGACTTTAAGTTTTGTTTAAATGCCTTCAGTCATTTCCCTGTGGGTATTGCCCCTTTTTTTGTAAATGGATCATACAGATTGGGGCATTCACCCTTTTTTATATGACACATAGACCCCCATGAACCAGTGATGCTTTGTTATAACCAAATTTTATTAAAATCTGATGATCTGTTCTTGAGGATTAGTTTTGAGGATTAGCTATAAAGGGAAAATTTAACAGATGAGAAACATTATGCCATCATACCCACTGCCAGGAAGAAGTATTGTGAAAGATGTATTTTGACAAAGCATGCTAAAATAAATATACGCATTCGATAGGAAGAATTGTTTAATAAAAAATTTACGGGTGAGTGTGGACCATCCGACTGCTGTTGTGCTTGGCAGACAGACACGAGTTGTGTTTCCAGGATCAATGAAGCCTCGGCCATAGCATATTCCGCCAATAATACATACATCTGACTGTAAACAAAAACAATACTCCGTCAATAATACATACATCCGACTGTAAATAAAAACAATGTGACAGTAATTGCAGAGAGAATAATGCATATAATTTTAAGCAGATTGTAAAATGATTTTTTTTCTCCTCTTCCAAAAATGCAATGGAGTTCTCTCTCTTGTCTTTCTGATGAATATATGATCATACAAGTACAGTCAAACTCGTTATCTCGAAGTCGACCGGACCATAGGAAAACTTGGAAGTTATCCGAGTATTCGAGTTACGTGAGTTAGAATGCTAGTGTAAAGCTTGGCCAGGACGGACAAAATACTAAAATTTAGCGGGGTCTTCGAGTTATGCCAATTGGAGATAACGAGGTTCTACTGCATCACGAGTACTACACATACAAAACTTTAGAGTTACCTACCCTGGGTACACACTGTGTGAGGGTACAAGTCTCACAAAGGCCGTTAAATACAACGAACGTCAGGCCCTTGGTAGCGTGGGTCACCCCGTCATTACTGACACTGACTTCGTAGAAACTGAGCCCAGGTACAGGACACTGCACCACTTCCAAGTTACCATAGATACCAAGCAGTTTCAACTCTGTTCCCTGAAAAATAATTGAAACTAAAGTAAGATCAGAACAGCTATACTGTTTACTTATAACTGTAACATGAGAGGAAAAATGCATGGTGCAAGACCGGGGTTCGAACCCGGGACCTACTGAACTCTAGACGGGCGCTCAACCAATTGAGCTATCTGGTCGCCGATGATCGACCCGGTCTAGATCTGCTACATAGTTACCCGCGAATATAAAACTGATTCATTAGTCCTCTGACAGTGTGATTTTATTTCTCTTATCTGTCGGAGTTTAAGACTTTTAAAAAGTTAATTCATATTGTAGTAATATTGATATTTTATGCAGTTTAGATGATTTGAGGTTTTTTTCAAAGTGAGTTACTGTTTATTTCTTGAGAAACAGCAATCAAGTCAAAAGTTGTATTGGTATGGCCCAGTGTTATGTTTATATAAATACGGGTACAGATAAATGACTTATAGCTTTCCTACTGAGTTGAACTTATTCCTTACACAAGATCCAAGGCTACATGTAAAAAGGCATAACCTGGACTAGAGGGAATCCCCATATGAAATCTGAGAAATGTCTGTTAACACCTTTTGAAAAATATAAAGTCTTGAACTCTCAAAATGGTGTTAATCTTGTTTTCCAACCATTTTCAAAATTCACAATTAAGAAAAAATTGATGATTGGTAGAAAGACAACCTTTAAAGTGATTTCCAAAAACTACAAACAGTCTGTAGGAGTAGATAAGATTTACAAGTACCAATAAACAAGTAAAAAAATATGAAATATGATTGAGTTTTTGCCCTTTGATGACTTACTCTTTTTGAAAGTAACGCTTCTATACATATATATACGGTTGTGTTTTTTTCAATCACTAGCTCCCCCCCCCCCCCCCTGTGATTTATTATCGATAAACAACATACATTTTGTAACAGAAAGTGGCAGGTTAGCGTGTCAATATCAACAAAGTCTGTTCCGTAAATCGTGAGAAGATTTCCGAGTGATGGCAAGTTGATATTCCAGAAGGAGCTTCCGTGTCCGAATGAGGTTACAGACGGAACATCACTGACGGAAACTGCACAGTCGTCGCCAAGGAAACCGGGGTTACAATCACACACCCCTAATGTAGAAAAATAAAACACAAGTAATATGTTCATTACATTATCGTAAGTTTCTGCACAAAATTAAATAATATTTTTCTCTACTGGCAAGGAAATGCTAAAATCACATTTTAAAGTCTGCATAAATGATTTCAATATTATCGGTCTGTAAAATCTCTTCCACAATTATCATGACCCTATAGGTCGACTGTAAAGATTGTTTTAATTTACAAGGTTCTAATATTTGCAACATCTTGTGGCTATGAAGTTTTACAGTAATCAATTTTTGGGGAAAAATAAATACTTGATGAACATATGTCAAAAGTGGTTTGAACAGCAATCTTAAAACAGGAAATTCTGCATAACTGACCATTTCAGCAAATTAACTTGCAAAATTTTAAGTAAAGAAAGAATTATATAATTGTTTAAGTTTTTCAACAATACAGATAAATGAGGTTATTTAATTCACCTTCGTTACAGGAACCGCGATCACTGCATTCAGCAGGACACAGGGCATTGTCAAGATTAGGAAGTTCAAATGTCCCTCCAACCACAATCCAGATGGTGAAGTTAAACGTGAGCTCTATAGTGCACTGTTCCTGTACGTTATCCAGCAAGGTATTTACCCAGCCTTGGTCATCGGTCAGCTGTCAGTGACACACAAACGCAGTGGTCAGTATATCATTGGCAAGTACTGATTTTTACAGGGCCAGTTATAGCATTCCAAACCCAGCCCATCAATAAATGATGACGGAGGAAAGTGTAGAAATACTGTAATTACTGTAGCATTATTACCCTCAAACTTAATTTATTTGAACAAAATTCGTCAATATCTAAATTTGACCAATCAGAGTCATTTCCATGTTATTTTTCAGAAAGGTTATTGTTTAGGTGAATTTTCATGAGAAAAATTGAATTCCAAACAATTCAGTTCCTGTTTTTTATACCTGGATATCTTCAACACAACCGTCCAAGGATAGATCAAACTGAATGTTGGATAAGCCCAAACATTGCGATGACCAAGATACATCAACAACGAATTTTCGACAGTACTGCAAAGCTATTTCATACGTAATTCCAGAGGGTGTCGGCCATGTTGGTTCCTGTGAATTCAGAAATAAAACTCCTAAAATCCTGTTAGCTATTTCTGGTAATATGCCAACAAAGCCATTCTATACAGTCGATGACTACAAGATTCTTCCAAGAGCAATTACAACTATTGCACTTCAATTTCCTTGACTTTCTGGCACAAATTTATTTATCTTTCTCACACTTTTATCACAATAATTAGCAATGAGTTCATGATCAGGAATCAGAAAACCGTGGTTTTAGAAGCTACTATTTTGAAATTTCAACTTAACAACTATGAAAACATGCGGTTTTTTAGCTTACCAATTTCGAAATTTCAACTTAACACTAAACATTTCGACAAAAAAAAAAAACTCAGACAAACTAAATGATCAAAATGTCAAATAATTGTTTATCCAATTCCTGCTTAGACAAGACTTGTACTGCCTTGCAGCCCCTAAGGTCATTACTTTAGGAGAGTTATATTTCTCTCTTCATGTCTGGCATTCAAGATTATAAGGCAGAGATCTGTTTCCATGACTACCCAGAGACCCTTAGAGACAGGAACCTTGGGCCTACCAATGTAGCATGATCGTGTTCGTCACTTAAAACTCAGAATTATCACGGTAACACATTCAAGACATTTTATATTCCCGAAGCTTTACTTTAAATATGACTTAAGTTTTAACTCACAGGGGAAATGTAATCCGGATCATACTCAAATAGGATTTGTGTTTCGTTCAGGAAGCATTTGGTTGTCTGTTGGGAATAGAACGCCAGTAAAGTCTCAGTGATGTCTTTACCTGAAAACAGCAATCAGGAAAAAAAAACTAAATCTATGACCATCATAAATCAAAAGATAACTATTCTTACTTGGAGAACAAAAAGACCTACAAAAACAGAAATGAAACAATTGACATGAAAGTTGCAACAGTGCATTCGACTTCATGACGGTAAAAGACATTCTAATGTGTTGTTGTCGGCAGTTATAGGAATATTTAATAAGACTTGATTATGAATGAAAACATGATTGATAAATTCATTTACCTTTCCTGCGTTTTGATTTCGTCTGTAAGGGTGGGCCGCAGTCTGCTATGTGGAGAGTATCACCACAGTTTCCATAGGAATCCATACCACACTGACAGTAGGTTACCTTGGAAGCGTCCTCGACATCAGACGGACAGAATCCTGTATATAGTGTGTCCTCCTTTTGGGGATCAATCCTGTGATGATTGTGAAAGATACGAATGTTTGAGGATGTAAAACATTAATGAACATATTTTACTCTGTTTTTTCTTTCAATAACGGATTAAAATTATTTTTGAGCAATCCTATTGGAAACTTTCAGTCAAGAACATAAAAATATATTCTATTCTTGCTTACAAACGCTGTATCACCTTTCCATTAATCTATATTTTTGAAATCCCTTTTTCATTTCCGATCCCTGGTAGGTATGAAATTCCACAAGTCTGACAAGCTAGTATGAAAGTTTGGCCAAGTTAATCGAATTTAACTAGTTCTCCGCTGTCCCTCTACAATCCCTCCCCATCCCTCTACATGTTCTCCCCTGCCCCTCTACAATCCCTCCCCACCTGCTTCAAGTCCTCTCCTGTCCCTTTACAACCCCTCCCCACCCTTCTTCAAGTCCTCTCCTGCCCTTCCACAATCCCTCTCTTGCCATTTAAATATCCTCCCCTGACCTTCCACAATCCCTCCCTTGCCACTTAAAATATTCCCCCCTGCCCCTAGGTTGTTTTTGTGAACATACAACCAGCTCCTAGAGAATTCCTTTGGTCTCTTGGCCGATCCAGTGTACAAGGAACCATCCCGCATGGTTTTGTCGTTGCTCCGATCACCATCCCACGTGCCACACAGTCCCACAGAATTCTTGTAATCTGGAGCCCCAACCTTTGCCCAAACATTGATAAACTCTGGGGTCTTTCCTCTTCCATTCTTTACAGTAATTACCATACCATGAGGCAGGAACACCTGAAAACAAATATCATGATAGTTAATTGATTATCTTCAAATTAAGATTAATAAGTTATAATTTGATTTGTTAGGAAGAAGAGGATTTTAAAGTGTTGGTATGTATTCCATTCTGCTTGTGCTGGTCTATTCAGCTGTAAATGAATATGTGATTGAGTAGTGCTAGAAATGTAGAATGCTAGCACTGAGCACAGGCTGTATGCTCCGCAGAAGTAGAGAAAGATATGGCATATGGCCAATTCCCTGCAGCAGAGAAAGAAACCTTAATTTTACTTTTTGATTCATTTTTCCATCTAAATTCAAAATGAAGTGATGGTCAAATTGTTTATCGAATCTGTCAGAAAATTGACTATGCACAACTAGGGACCTAGGGAACATACATATGAAATTTGACAATGTTCTCAAGAAAAAGCGATAACAAGCAATTACTCCCCAATCCAAGATGGCGCCTGTCAGCCATATTTTTTATTGGATCTGATTGACATCTTTGATATAAACTGATGAATCAAAACTCTGGCCGAGGGAGCCAAGAAAAACAAAAACATCTATTTACCTCTGTAGTAAATATGAACCAGGTATAAGGTTTACCTGATATTTCTTTCCACCACCTAATCGCCTGATCCTTGTTCCTGGAGTCAGTCCACCATTGAGGTATAATGTAATAGTCATCGGCTGCCTTTTACCAGCCTTTGCTCCACATCGGTCAATTAAGATGACATCATCACCTGATCGTATCGCCACGGCACAATTACACGAGGCTCGTTTGTTACAGCTGCGGTAGAATAGCCTTATTTCGTACGGAAGGTGTGAGTGTTGGTAGAAAATAAACTCTCCCTCCAAAAAGTTGTTGTATCTCCTGTGGATGCAAAAATGAACTTTCCTTCAAATGTAATAGTTGTGCACCCCTTGAAGGTAATTAAAGATGTTAAAAGATTAAAGAAATATATTTTTGGAAATATTGCATCAAACATTTATCTTACACTATATGAACTAGAACTGTAAGCCGATGGCTGACTAATACCCCCCCGCTACCTCTTATTAGAGGTGTCTGACATGTTTTTGAAAAAAACATGATGTAGTACAAGTTGTATATAACATGCATTATATAATGTCAACAGTCAGCAGAATTTTAAAAGCTGAACGGACAAAATTTAACCTGTGTATAGTAATCCTCAACATTACTTACTGCGAAGTTTCATTGAAAATGACCCAGTAGTTTAGAAGAAGTTGTCCAGACATCATGTTATTACGGAAACCTGTGTATAGTCACCTCATTACCATGGCAACCAAAATTTTGACAAACGAAACCCTGTATGCAAATCTATACATGGTCCCCAACAATACTGCCAAGTTTCACTGAAATTGATCCAGTAGTTTAGGAGGAGTTGTCCGGACAACACATTATAATGGAAACCTGTGTATAGTGACCTGGTTACCATGGCAACCAAAATTTTGACAAACAAAACTCTGCATGCACATCTACACATGGTCCCCAACAATACTGCCAAGTTTCATTAAACTCGATCCAGTGGTTTATAGGAAGTTGTCCGGACAACACGTTATTACGGAAACCTGTGTATAGTGACCTGGTTACCATGGCAACCAAAATTTTGACAAACGAAACTCTGCATGCACATCTACACATGGTCCCCAACAATACTGCCAAGTTTTATTGAAATCGATCCAGTAGTTTAGAAGGAGTTGTCCGGACAACATTTTATTATGGAAACCTGTGTATAGTGACCTGGTTACCATGGCAACCAAAATTTTGACAAACGAAACCCTGCATGCACATCTACACATGGTCCCCAACAATACTGCCAAGTTTTATTGAAATCGATCCAGTAGTTTAGGAGGAGTTGTCCGGACAACATTTTATTATGGAAACCTGTGTATAGTGACCTGGTTACCATGGCAACCAAAATTTTGACAAACGAAACCCTGCATGCACATCTACACATGGTCCCCAACAATACTGCCAAGTTTTATTGAAATCGATCCAGTAGTTTAGGAGGAGTTGTCCGGACAACATTTTTCTACGGACAGACGGACAGACAGACGGACAGACAGACAAGCTGATTCCAGTATACCCCCCCTAACTTCGTTGCGGGGGGGTATAAAAAGAAATGTCTGTGATTCCTGGGTATATACAAACATGAAAATAAAGTGAGTTTTTCTTAATGTAATTGTTGAACATGCTTTTGTATTGAATAAACTCTCGTTAAAAATAATTGTTGCACTTTCTGCGGTCAAACATTTCTATAAACTTTTTAGATATATATATAGTTGATTTATTAATGTATTAGCAACAAAAAGTTATATGATATAAAGGCTAACGGTTGTGTCTAGTTATATGATATAAAGGCTAACGGTTGTATCATACTGAGTTTGAGTGATGAGGTATACGTACCAGCCATCAAAAGTGGTCATATGAGGATCATTGATGGATTTACATATAGCACTTTTGTCGCCATCAGTAACAGTGACCTTGACCTGACCAACAGTGTCATTGAAGACAATATTATCCCCACAGTGGACGGAGGCAGTGATGTTCAGGTTTCGCTCCTGATTTCCGTCATAAAGGAGATCAACAGTGGCAGCGACAGGCATACGGAACACTTCATTCCACGTCTCCATTGAGATAAGACCACCACAAAACGCCTCATCAGGAGAGGAACTGTACCTGTCAATGTAAAATATCTGTGTAAAGGAGTTTTCTTATATCATGATAGATCTAAGTGGAAAACTATGGACTCAACTATAATCTAACTAGCACATTTTCTAAGTTTATCAGTGTCTGTTGCAACCACAAGGGGTCAGATTTTAGTCTGTTTCTTATTTCTTTGTAAAGTTTGTTATTTACCACTTTTAATGAGGGGGAAATTCCAGCTTAACTTGACCGCAATGTGGGACATGTTTGAAGACAGGATTTTGGCTTATTTGTTTCCTTTCCATTTTGATTTCAAAAAATGAATTTTGATTACCTGTTTGAAATCAAAATCATAATGTATAAAGCATTAATATTATATAGCTCATTCAACCCTGAAAATTCCATCACAAACCAATCTATCCTTTGAATTAGACAGTTCAATATGTTAAGGGGTAAATGACTACAGCCCGCCTTACCTATATCCCAACACCGCTTGGTGTAATGTATTCCCATTAGGACAAACACTTTCTTCCTCTAGAAACTTTGCAGTCAGTCTGACAAAACAAGAGTTATTTCCCCTTTGTGAAGGTGGGAAAAACAGGCGAGGAGGCACAGTGGTCCTAACAAGTATGTCTCCTGCTGCACTCCCTTCATTGATTGTCAACTCTGTAGTCACAACCTGCAACAAAAACGTTAGCTTGAAGAATGCTGTAAAACAGTTACATTTCATGCGGCATTTATTTTCACATTAATACCCAAGGATACTCAATCGCAAATTCAAATTCTTCGCGATTATTTGTGCAAAAATAACAACTCTGAATGGTATCCATTTTGATTCCATAATTATCACAACTAGCTTTTATAAACATTTCTTTTGTTTTTATATATACCATATCATATATGGACAAAAAGATATGCCTGACACATGTCACCTTTAAATCCAGACATCTTTAGAAATCTGTTCTTTAAAACAACATCTCCATAATGCTGACTGTAGCTGGTCTGCACAACACAGCATAATTCATAAGTATGGCCTTCGTGCTGTAGACCAAACTGTTTTTCCTACTTACTCTGACTTCTGCGGTGAAAGTGAGGCTGTGTCGTTGTGGTCCACGGGTATTGTCACAATTGTACGAATAACATGGTGTCACATGACAGGAAACCTACAACAAAATGGTTTACAGTATTCATAGCTTGTCAAGTTAAGATATTTATAGTCAATGATTCTCAAAAGTCAATGGCGAAGAAGATTTAATATTCTTTGAACAAAAACTTTAACTTGTCAAAAATATAACAGTTTGCATGAAAAGTTTTAGGAATATGTTTTCTTTGTCTTGTCTACTGATGTTTTATCTCTCAAAACCTTTAACCCAGATCCAATTTATGAAAATCCCAGATCCAATTTATGAAAATTGATATCAACAATGATCTGGTAAAAATTGATGTTGACCAAGTCTAGTATTGACATTAAACATTAGTTTGAAATTCAAAACTTTAGCCAAGTTTTTTTTTATTATTTGTACAATCCTTGGGGGCCACTAGATGAAAACTTACATTTTTGAAAGGTTATCTGTTGGCAGGGAAATTTTCTGCCAAATTATTCTACAGCAATTTATAGTTTATACAGTCCTGGAAATCTGAAACGGTAAACTGATGTCACAAGGTGAATTTGTCTGAGCCTATTAAAGTTAGTGATCTAAAACATTGAAAAACTAACCTTGACCCCATAACCTCCATCACCGTACGTTGCTTCATCCATTTTGTCCTCGTCACCGTCTATAGTTGATGTCTTTACAACAACATCATTGACCTTCCAGTCCAACAGGTAAACAACGTCCCCTCGCTCCAGCTTGTCAAATTTACAAACAAACTCGGTCTCCATGGAAGTACTGTTGTATTCAACAGAAATGACGGGCTTCTCAGGCAGTTCAGGGAAATCTACAATTAAACAGAGAAAAACTCAGCTAAAGCATAGAATAAGTCACCTACTGTCTAGGGGCCACAGTACAAAATGGTTGACCATGAATAGAGTCTGCATGTTCCCCTGACAGGGATATCTAAACCAAAGTGTCAAAGATCGGCTGGCTAACACTCAGCAAACCTCATGCTAACCAGCCAAACTCTTACACAATGACTGATATATTCCTGTCCACAGAAAAATCCCATGCAAGATTCCTTTTCATGAAAACTTACAAAAACAGTTAGAAATAAAAAGATACCTTGAAATGTATGCATTATGTCATCATCAATGTCCCATGAAAGGTGCATTAAGAAAGATTAAATGTTAGCAATTTGCATCATGGCTAGACCATCATAAGTCACGTCATAGCATGTGTTAAATGTCATACCCTAGGTGATTACAGAGATATCATCCTTATGAGGATGACAGAGAAATCCTGAATGGGTAAAAAGGGAGATAACTCTGTGAACGATGGGAGAAAGTATGGTCTGTTACCTCGTCGTAAATTTACAATCACATTGACTAGTAGACCATCTGTTTCTACAGACCAATTTAATCATTCATCTCTGAAATTTCCCTCCATTCTATCTTTGAAATTGGATCACTACATCATACACTTTTAACGATTTACTATAAAACCAAATGATTTTCAAAAATCAAATTGTAAATTACAAATATATTTTTACAGATATATTGTAAAGAAAATTCCTTGTCAGCTTGTGAATGAGATGATATACTTACCAACAATGAAGTTTACTGCTGTAATGACCGTTCTCTGCCAGTTAAACATTTGCCACTGACCCAGAACAAAGTGAGCATGGAAATTGCCTCCAATCTTCAGCTGACCTATAGTAGTACCGAATATGGTGCGCTTTACAAAATTCACAGTGCGCCCCCTACTGGCACCATCAATGAAGAACTCTAACCCATAACTTCGGCTCCAGGTCCATTCGAACTCCACGAAGTTCTTCACCGTGGAGAATATAGTGGACACTGTCCATTCCCTGTCTTTGGTGCTGACAGTCAAGAAAATTCTACCACGTCTGTAAAACATGGTCACGCCACGATGAGTAGGGTTATCTGCCCCTGACGAGATCATAACCATACCATCTGTCAATGTTAAAATGTTGATGGAGAATTTGAATGTAAAACCCCGTCCAGCACAGGGATCTGGATCGCTGAGACATTCCAGCGTGTTTACGATGTCAACATATCCAGAAATGCCATCAAAGGACAGTGCATAGTCCCCTCTCCAGCCATTCACCAAGGTTACCTGGCCGCCGTACGACATGTTCCAGCTTGACATTACTATCACGCCTCCAGATATTGACAGGAATCGTTCCCGGGTTACAACTATCATGCTGGCTGTGATAAAGAAAAGAGGAAACAAATTTATATTTTTCTCCAACTGGCAAAAACCTCATAAACAATAAAACCAAACAAGAATATCTTTAATTAGTTCTTACTTATGAGTCTATATGTCTGAAATAGAAGTATACCTATAAATGAAATTACTACAAACATATGAACAAATGAAAACTTGCCAACAAAATTGAAAATAACAAGGCAATTTGGTGTATGAGCGAGGTGTTCAATTCAACATTAATGAATTCTGTTGTTTAATACAGATTATATTACATATATATACTGCACACATAGTTGGTAAATTCCGATTTTCTGTCCAAAACTTATTTGCAAATCACAATTCTGTCTATTTCAGAACACCTTGATAAGAGTTTGAGTGTTTGTTACGACAACCAGCAGTTAAGTGACTTAAACATGATGTGTATATAATTAATGTTTGTAGAACACATCAAGGTGAAGAGTTACCTGTGAAGCATGGATGATATGGTAATGATCGCAAAATATTCATAAGGGATTTATTTTTCCGAATTTGCAAGAATTTAAGAAATAAAATTCCTCATCAATATTAGCAACTACTGTATACAGCAGTACATCAAGGATCATTGCTTGGTTGTACAAAGTGATGCCATTAGTGCTGTATTGGATCACAGTTTTATTTGTTGTTTGGGTTATAGCTTTATTGGTTCATGGAGAAATCTCTGTAAGCTTTTCCCCAGATCACCTAAAGTCCCTTAGTTATCAATTTCCTACTCACCATTGACAATGGTCCAGGCAGTCGTGTTCATACTTGGGAAACAAACCCTGGTTGGATCCTGGTCGAAAAACTGCCCTTCAACGTAACATTTCCCTCCAATCTGACAAGTGTCGTTCTACAAACATTGAAATAACCAAATCTGAGAGCATGAAAACCAAATTGTTAAAGACACCACAACATTCTTGTTTCCACCAAGAACCGCTGAACATTTTTGCAAGTTTTATGAGAGGGAAAGTATCAAGAAAGCTGACAGTATGCCTGAAAGGTCATGCCAAGGTCAGACTAGTGTGTTACTTATGAAGTACATGTATAGTAAATTTAACTTCAGAATCTTTATCTGCCAAATATATTAGATATATTTCCAGTAAACTATAAAAGTTACTGCAACGGCATTTTTCATCTTGTGTGAGAAATAGTAAAACCCAAGGGTGTTATGCATGACAACATGATTCATAACTTTGGTGCATCTTTGGACACAAATGTTAATTTTTTTTATCACCGGACAATGCATGATGAAAGATGGACAACAAAAAAAAGGCGATCAAAATAGGTCACTTCAGACCGTCTCAGGTGACCTAAAAATTTATTAAGATTTATACCACACTGGAACTCATCAGTAACTTTTGTACAATCTTACCTTATCCATGCAAATTCTTGAATCAAGGTCACATGACTGGCAGAATGAATCAAACACAAGGTAGGGTTCCGGGTCACTCTCGAGATTATCGTAGTTGCTGACCGTGACATTGACACTTCTACTACTGACGAGTTCACAGACAACCGTGTCCAGGGAAACAAATATGGCTGACACAGTCTTAGTCTCTTTTGTCTGTGAAAAGTAATAATGATAATAGTAATAATTTGTGGTTCTTATTATATACCACTTTATCACAACCTTAAAAGCCGTCTCAAAGCATTTCACGAATTATTATCCGTGGTTATAGGGCCTTAGCAACCAGCCAATATCGTTCTCAACTTCCTGGAGAGCAGATCAATTTTCCTGTGATTTCTAGCTATTCACAGTTGAAAGGTCTACTGTACCAATTTAATATAATATACAAAATACAGTTTGCTACCATTTATATAACAAGAGTACTGTAATAATCTGTCTCTTTCTTTACTTGTGATTAACAAGGAGCCAGAATGGTTCTGTGTACCTGAAGGTCTGTGAAGTGACATTTTAGGTTCTCATTCAGGATGAAATTTCTTCCATAGATAATAAGGCGCGAGCACGACATGATTCTTGTATCACAGAGTTGTCCCCCTTCAAATCCTAGAAGGACAGGTGGATCAGTCTTCACCAAGGAACAATCGGCTCCGGCAAACCCGTCAGCACACTTACAAACTCCTGGATTGAAAGAGACAAAAAGTGGTTCATCTTTTATACTCTGTATCATTGTTTTAATATAACAATTACCATGTTACAGACCTACATAATTTAATGAACATAGATTAATTATTTCCAGGTAATATTATCTACTTTCACCCATACTTGCCAACCCTCCCAATTTAGGAGGGAGCCTCTCGATTTTGGACCCTAAAATGTTGCATTTTCAACTTTGGAATCTGCTTAACTGTTCCTATTTTTAAAAATCTGATGATTTCATCTGAAAGAAGAGCTCAAAAGAAGCCATTTAAAAGTGTTATTTTTCCTATGAATGTACTTGTGTAAACGTAGATATTTTTCCTATGAATGTACTTGTGTAAACGTATTATTTATGTTTTCAATTCCGAGCACGCGTAATCTCTCCCATGAAAATTTCCAAAAGTTGGCAAGTATGCTCACCTTCCACACAGATGCCATTGTTGTCACATTCCGGACACAGTGAGTGTGTGACGTTAAACGGAGGGATAAGACCTCCTCCATCCACCACCCAGAGGTCAGTGTTGGTGGCGATCGCCGTCAAACACTGGATCTTCACACTGGACAAGGCCTCAAATGCCCAAGATATGTCATCTGTGATCTAAAATAAATTGTGCAAATCACAATATCATTTGTCTGTTAAGCAAGAGGTACAAAGGACCTGTATCATTCGTCACTTAGTCAGCACTGTTTGTAATTTGTGTCTTCAAAGTGGATAAGGACAACTTAATTCAACAATTTTAATACAGTAAAACCCCACTGACTCAAACACGGTTAACTTCAATACCCCTCATTCGTCGAACAGTTTGTTTAATCCCAACTGAGTTCGTACAAATTCAACCAACCTTGGATTACTCGAATACCATGTATTCCTCGAACTATTGATCAGGTATCAATGAGTTTGAGTAAGTGGGGTTTTACTGAAGTGTTCACGCTAAGACTACTGGATGATTATCGTCAAGGTCCACTTACTGCAATGTCTTCTACACAGGATCTGATGCTGGCGTTGATCTGTACGGATATAAATCCACTACATATCACCCCGACCTCCACTGAGAAGATCTTCTCCCAACATATCCTATAGGCCTCAGTCTCGTTCATACCACTAGCAGTCGGGAATGTTCCAGCCTGAAAAAAGGATGTTTGGTTTTAAATCTTTTCATACCATTCGGTGAAGAACAGCATATTCATACTTTAAATTTGTTACCAGAGACTTTTGAGGAAATGACAAGCAAACCATCATTCTTTCAAGATCACATGGGTTTCAATCCAATAAAGTTATGGTGTATGTGGTTATACTTGACTGTGTATTATCAGTTTGATTTACAGGAAGTGTTACAGCATCAACAGCTCTATCTTTATAAAGTACATTTTAGAAAATATTTACTATTTACTACAAATTTGAAGAAAGAAGCACTTTTTGAAGTTCCCAAAAATAATTGCATTATAATGTATATGAGCATATATTTTTTTATCTACATGTTCATCTTGAAAATTAGTGAGTGGAAACTCTGACGAAGAGTTACCTCCCTGTAACTACGGATTAGGTGACATTAGAATGGAAACTCAAAGAGTTACCTCCCTGTAATACTAATCGGGTGATATTAGACAGAACACTGACAAAGAGTTATATCCATGTAACAACTAATTAGTTTTATTGGAGTGACAAAGAGTTACCTCCCTGTAATACTAATCGGGTGGTATTAAGACAGAACACTGACAAAGAGTTATATCCATGTAACAACTAATTAGTTTTATTGGAGTGACAAAGAGTTACCTCCCTGTAACTACTGGAAAAGAGTTACCTCCCTGTAACTACTGGACAAGCGTTATCTCCCTGTAACTACTGGACAAGGGTTACCTCCCTGTAAATACTAATTAGGTGATACCTACATCTGAAGTGTAGTTATAATCGTATTGGAATGTCAGCCAAGGCTGGACACTGAAACATCTCGCAGGGAAAAAGTCCGGAATGGCAGCGGTGATGTCTTCTCCTGGTATATAAAAGTAATAATTAGTCTGGTGACTTTAATGGCAAAAAGAAATATTCAGTAGCAATTCTATGTGAGTATATACAGGATTTTACATACCAATCAATAATTCACACCTGTTTATTTATATGTTTTCAAAAAATTTAAAAGGCTGCAACTCAAAAAATAAACAGTTGAATAATTTTACCCAAGATGTCAAAAAATGTTACCAAATATGAGGTTTTTCCATTAATGTGAGTTAAGTATACAATGAGCGAGTTATGGGTACGTACCAGGTACAGGGTCGACCTCACAACTGTAGAACAGGCGGGAATCACAGGTCATGTTTTTCCCCTCTTGACATGAGCAGGACATTTCACTTTCCACTGACTGTTGATCCTCTGCACGGGGACAATAACCACCAAACAAGGAATCCTCCTCTCTATAATCAAATCATATCAAATTTACTCGAAAATCTCACAACACTTAACAAACCGAAAGTTACTCCAAAATCTCACAACACTTTACACACTGAAAGTTACTCCAAAATCTCACAACACTTTACAAACTGAAAGTTACTCCAAAATCTCACAACACTTTACAAACTTAAAGTTACTCCAAAATCTCACAACACTTTACAAACTTAAAGTTACTCCAAAATCTCACAACACTTTACAAACTTAAAGTTACTCCAAAATCTCACAACACTTTACAAACTTAAAGTTACTCCAAAATCTCACAACACTTTACAAACTTAAAGTTACTCCAAAATCTCACAACACTTTACAAGCTTTAAGTATCAAATAAAGACAACACCTAAGGATATATCCTCAAGAATCGGAAGCATAATTTTGAAATAAATTTTTCTAAGATTCTGACTATTTGTTTAGCAGAGTGTAATGTAAATAACCCTACACCTGTAACTAATATTTAAAGATGCCAAACGGTTATCATTAGAATTATTTACAATTCAACAAAATAAACTTCTGTCCTTCTACCTTTGGTTTGGCCTTCTAGGACAAAAAATGTTGCTTCTCTGAAAATGATATCAAGCAAGTTCCTTTCATTATAACACCACGGGTATCAGGATGGTTACTTTCTACCACAATACCCCATGTTATTCCACTCTCAGACCATTGTATAACGTGCTAACTGTTGGATAAATATATGCTATATACCACTAGTGGAATATGACCTTTTTGACCTTTGATTGGTTGAGAAGTTGAACTTTGCCGGAAATCACGTGGGTCAATGCAACGTGCTGATTGTTGACGTCGTCATCGATTGTTGACGTTGTCATAATTTGGCGGGAATATATACGAGATGATGTGTTTTCGCGCAAATATCATCCGCGGTTCAAAGAAAACAACACTGCCACTGCGACTTAATAGTATTGTAGTAGAAACAGGTCACACGACTCATGGTTATTGGATTTGGAATTTATTTCGCTCTCGTTAAATATTTTTTTAAAGTTACAAAAGACACTCGCTAAAACTTGTGTCTTTTGTAACTTTTGAAAAATAATTAACTGGAGTGAAATAAATTCCATATCCAACAACCACTTGTTGTGTAACCTCAATGTATATACCTTTACTTCGTTTGTATTCTCACCTGACTCTCCACTGGAGAGAGAATTCATCAGGCTTCCGTGATTTCGTCTCATATACTGTTCCATTGGGCAATGTTAAATCGTCCTCCATATCGCCATTAAAAGTGCCGCACAAACCTGGTAAACAAACAAAAAAACTTAATGTAAACTCTATATTCCAAATCATTTATGTTTTTGGAGACTCTTTTTGGCCTTTTGAATTTTATACTTTAAATGGAACAGTAAATTATTTGAAAAGAAAATCAACCAACCTCTTTTTCTGTACACTGTTGACACATTCTGTTGTTCGTGAATGATTATTTCATCACTAATTCAATAGACTTAAAAACTAGCAAATGTGTTTGGATAGAGTCTTTAAAGACAAAATTAGCGAACTGGTTATGTTGATAACCTACCTACAGTCTGGTTGAAGTCATGGGCTGAGGCATGCACGAATACGTTCAGATAACTCTGGCGGTCCCTCTTCAAATTACCATCTTTTATTACTACATAGGTCCCTGTGGGTAGGTACACCTACAAAACAAATTTCCTCAATCATTACTCATGCATGCTACATCTACAAAACTGATCTTCTAAAGTAAAGTATCATATAATGTGTTTTTATGGCTGCTGTCATTGGACGAACCGCTTACATGTGAGTTTTGTTAAATAGTAATATTGACTTGAAAATCAACTAATAACGAAAAACTTTTAAATAACAGCGCCACTATAAAAAGACTCTGGATATACCCTAACATACGGGATCCTGTACATGTAGAGACATGTATGTGTTGAGCTTGAAATCCACGTTTGTCATCTTTAATCATTACTTGGTATATACTTATTATAATTATAGTTAGCCTCAATCAATAGGGTTCCTTCTGGTCAATATCAACAACATATATATTCCCTTAGTAAAAAGTCCATAGTTGTATAATATTGCTCATGCATGCCATGTACCACAGTCTATCAATCTAACATATTGTTACCTAGAAACCAAATAAAACTTACTGTACAAGTGTTACATGGCCAAGTCTACATTAAATATCACAGGTACCACAAGTGAAGAAAGTTATCAAAGAAATTGGAGCTCTTTTTCTTTGGAGATACAACACAGATCACTGCAACAATCTACCTTAAGTATTTTCTAGGCTACTGAATCCCCAACAAAATGCCAAACAGCTTTTAAATGAGTTAATTGACAGATGTTTTGTAAAAGAAACTTAAGTTGAAGTAACTAAAAAAAAAGACTGTAGTATCGGTGAAATTTAAATCTCAACACCAGTAGAATTATACTTGCCCTGTGTTCTTTTCCTCCTTCATACTTCATGACACGCATCCCAGAATTGACTGGACCGTTGACGTAACGCTTGATTTCAAGACGAGGTTGGGCCCTGTCCTTGTTAGGGCCACATCTGTCTATCAGGATGACTTCGTTGAATGCCCTTATAGCCACAGCACAGTTACAGGCCGCGTGTCTGTTACATTTGCGGAAAAAGGCTCGTACCTAAAAGGTTATGGATTCCCGAAAGGTCAAAATTGTTAGTACAATATATCGCTTATAACATAATGATATATATATATATGTAATTACATTTGCATTGCTATTGTAATGATTATTTCAATCACTAGTAATTTTAAAAAGTCAAAAAAGATTGTAGCATCAAATTAACTGCAAATAACAGAAATATGAATATTTCAGATGTTTTTAATGTATCAAAAATTATTTCTTAAATATTTAGTGTAATTTATTTGAAAAATTATAGAATAATGACTGGATAACATTTTGCTCACATCAAATGGTAAGGTGTTGTGTTTGTAAAGGACAAACTCGCCCTCCGAGTACACATTGAAGTATCTGTAAAAGACATCATTAAATAAATTTACAAATCAGATACAGAGATAAGGACTGATATTGTGAGAGGAAGAAGAACATGATGGCCTGGTTAAGACTGGGAGCCAAGAAGCTTTGAAATGTAGACAAAACCCTCGTACAAATTCAGCCTGACTTTGTGGGCGATGATCAACCCAGACCAGTTACGCTACTATCATCCTTGACCTTCAAAAAAGTCTTCGCAAATACATAACTAGACAAGGATTGGCACCAGGACCATTATAATCTAGACCAAAGCTCAAACAAACTCAATTTGACTTGGTAATCAGCTTTTAACCCAGTTATGCTATAATTTCTTTCTTTCTTTGACAAAATTTAGACGGAAGAAATTTAAAGCCAGACTTGGAGTTGAACCAAAGACCTTGTACCTGTAGTCAGAACCCTGATACTGGTAACTGGATGTGGTGAATGACCCAGTCCTGTTTCACTACATATGTGTTACCCTAGTTAATACTAGCTGCAATATACCGTTCGACTAGAGAGATCTTCTCTTTAGCTCGATCAGTTGAGTGCAAGACTAGTAGCCAGAAGTTCCATGATAGATTCCTAGCTGAGACATTAAATAATAAAGACCTCTAGCTGTTACATATAAAACAATGGCTCAAAGCCATTAGGTTAATCAGCCAAAGTCGTCAGAGGGAACAATATCAGCAATGTCTCAGAATGACAAATTTCAAATGTTACAGCATCCATATTGAAACAGGACTAGACTGCGAATTTGGCTTCACCAATGACATGGTAAAGGATCAACTGCTCCCCATCAGTACTTGGCTACCTGTATAAAGACATCCCTAACCCCAATAAATGTCCGTTTAAGTTTAGGGCTGTCCCAGAATTAACCATTTGGAAGGGCAGGAGGCACTTTTTTAGAGACCCCAATACCCATCAAATATCAAAAGAGATTTAATATAAGGAATGGAAGGCAGATCTGCTTTTAACCCTACCACCATGATATATTAATGGAGGTGCCCCCCCCCCCCCCCCCCCCCACACACACAATGTTAATCAAGCAAAAGCTCTTACCAAACAAGAGATTAACAGTTTATATATACTTTTTAAGCATGTTCCTAGCTAATTCCTTCAACCAAAAAATTCAATATATCATAAGATTTTAGCTTGCTTTTTTTTATGAAAACAATACAAAGTGAAATAAACTTATATTGTTAAAAAACTATCTCAAATTATCACTTTCTGATACATTACGTAAAAGGTCCCTTTATTAATCTGTACATTTTTGTTCAACTGCAAGATTTAGGAAAAGTAATTATACAAACCTGCCATCAAACGTTGTTGTGTGTGGATCGTTGACTGAGGAACAGAGGCCTGCCGGGTTAACATCTTCTACCATCACCTGACATCACCAAAATCACCAATTATACACTTTTACGACACAGGTGAACACTAGGAAAAAGAGGCCCAGAGGGCCTGTATCGCTCACCTTTACCATTACAGTTGAACACTAGAAACAAGAGGCCCAGAGGGCATGTATCGTACCTTACCCACAACAGGTGAACACTAGGAACAATGCTCTACCATTTTTGTTGTCTAATTAAACAGAGGAAATACAATTTCCACTTCCGAGCACTTTTAGCCACTGATAATCATCAATATCCAGAATTTCTAAGTATCATAAACATAGTTTTGACAATGTGTCTTCATTAATTAGGCACCGCTCATTAAAACCTTTAATGCCTGAAGTTGCAGGTAAAGTAAATGTATATAAATTCAACGAAAAATAATCAAATCATACATTTCTGTCTTCAGGAACATCTTTATATGAAATACTTTAACTTTATATGTAAAGATACAAACAATCAAATTCTGTCTTTAGGAACAACTTTATATGAAATACTTTAACTTTATATGTAAACATACAAACAATCTTACAAATGATTTAGGACAAGTTGTATATACAAGATTCCTGGACAAACAGATGGATGCATGCTTACATGGACAGGAAGATTTCAATATTCCCAGGACTCCCTCAAGAAAGATTTTTTTATTTTGGGGTGGAATAACAAGTGTTTTTTCTTGGGGGGGGGGGGGGGGGGGTGTTATAAAAATCAACAGCAAAGTTGTTTTCCTTCTGGGAGTGGTGGTATAGCAATCCTCAAGTTTTTTTCCTTTGGTTAGTGGTATAACAATGTCCTTTTCTTACCTTGACAGGAACTTCATTGCCGAGAACTCCCCCGTAGAGACTTACCTTGACAGGGACTCCATTGCCGAGAACTCCCCCGTAGAGAACTCCCTCGTAGAAACTTACCTTGACAGGGACTTCATTGCCGAGAACTCCCCCGTAGAGACTTACCTTGACAGGGACTCCATTGCCGAGAACTCCCCCGTAGAGACTTACCTTGACAGGGACTTCATTGCCTAGAACGCCCCTGTAGAGACTTACCTTGACAGGAACTTCATTGCCGAGAACTCCCCCGTAGAGACTGGACTTAACCAGAAGAGTTCTCTCCTGGTCCCCATCCTTCAGATTGTCCACAGTGGCCTGAACATCAAACTTGTACTCGTCGCTCCAGTCATCCTCTGTAATCATCAGGCCACACCGCGGGTTTTGGATCCGTAACTGTGGAATTATCATCCCATTACACATGAACTCCTTAGTTTCCTGTACCATGGCCATCACCTGGATACCACATGTGTCGTTCGAGGACGTGGCATTGCAGAAGATAAAGGGAGGGAACTCCATTTCTAGTTCCACGTGTTTCTCTTTCTGTCCCTCTGTTATGGTAAGTGATTCTGTCTTAACCTAAAATTAATTTAAACAAAGAAGTAATAACTATATATGCTTGCTTCAGTACATTTTTCTTTTGTTTGGGAGACCTTATCAATATTTTTTGACAACTATTAAGCTATAGGCACAAGATATTGATATGATTTATCTGATACAACATAATTTCTTAATTTCGTTTGAGGAAACAAATGTTCATCTTTTCTGTTATCCTTTTCCTCTCTCATTTTTCAAGGAAACATTGCTAAAGTTAGATTACTCACTATAAAAAAAAAAATAAAAAATTTCATGAATATAATTTTCTTAGGAGAATCTATTTCTTAGGCCCTGCTGGGTTTTCGTCAACAAGTTTTCAGTGAGGCTCTTATAAAGGTGGTGTTTGAAGGATACACATTATTGGAAATCAAGGATTCAAAGTTACCGTTACAATAGCGTGAATCGTGTTGCTGTATTTGATAGGGCCGGTAGTGTTGTTACAGTTATAGTTACCGTTACAATAGCGTGAATCGTGTTGCTGTATTTGATAGGGCCGGTAGTGTTGTTACAGTTATCTTCGTAACATGCTTCAATCCCACACTGCACCTTGGACCCATACGTAAAGTTCTGAAACAGATCTAAATCAGCATCTTCCTGTGTCCTATTTGAATCAGTGACGTTGGTTTCTAAGCGGACGGTTCTTACAACCTGGCCATCAAGCACCCAGACGAGGGAGAAAGCTGAGTCGTTCCTCTGTGTTGGTAATTTATAGTCACAGTGAAACCAGAATCGCTGAGCGGACATGTTGTAAGAGTAGGTAAGGACCGGGGAATCCCGCACCAGGGGATAGGCTGAAACAAACAAGTTTTGAATTTCATTTTTAAATTTCAAAAAATTAGAAACATGGCTTACAATATCTTACAAAACAAGCCCTAGCTATTAATAACGTATTTTACAGCAAATAAGCCCCCTCTTGCGAATAAGCCCCATCCTCACTTTGGTAAATGGTCTTGAGACAGGGTGGGTGCCTGCAATTAAACCCCCTCCCTGAATCTTGTCACTCTCCCTACTTTTGGACAATTTTTTTTCACTGGGGGTGGGGGCTTATTTGCGATTAAGTATGGTATATAATTCCATTTTTACTTACGCCTGACGATGCTCCACATGCTGTAATGTTCATCTGGATTACACACTTGTGAACTGTTACCAGGGTTCAGCTGTCCGAACTTGAAACATTTGTTGTCTATAAGACAAGTCAAGGGCTGCAATGAAAAGAGAGGAAACCATGAAAGGAGACGAGGAACAGGGAACATGTAATGTTGTTTGAAACACTTCCTTTTCTTGACTGCAAATAAAATCTGATGACATCATTTTTTGCTGTCAGTCTGTATTAGACATAAATAGTGGAACTCTTTTGTGTTTTGCCTGTAGGGAGACATAAAGTTACCTTGGCCACGCATGTTGCAGGGGCGGAGCACTCATGACATTCACTGTGGAACACTGTGACGATATGGGAATCGGTAAATGTGGAGTTGTCGTTGCTATAGGCGACCTGATAACTGATGGCTATCTTGGTCATTACTGCCACTTGGTAGGGTGTTAGGAAGAAACCTGGTATGTACTTCTCTTCTGGAGAAACCATGGAAGTTCCATCATATGTCAACTGAAAATACAGCACAGTATTTCTTTAGATTTTCGTAGTATTTATTTTATCTTTATAATCTGACCACTTGACTATAATGTATAAATTCAAGTAATAATGGATTTTCTGCCACAGGGGTAATACAACATCTTGAATATACCTGTAATGCCTGAAAGGCATCATCACAATGGTAATATTTCAACAAACATTAACATACTTATATATTATACAGTAAACTGCTAGTTAATTGATATGAAAACAGCTTTCCACACTCTTACCTGTATTTCCTCTTGCCTGCATTTCTTGTATCAAACCTGTCTTTTACCTGTATTTGCTGCATCTTACCTGTATTTGCTGTATCTTACCTGTTATACCTATATTCCCTGTATGTTACCTGTATTCCATGTATGTTACCAGTATTCCCTATATGTTACCTTATTCCTTGTATGTTACCTGTATTCCCTATATGTTACCTATATTCCCTGTATGTTACCTGTATTCCCTATATGTTACCTATATTCCCTGTATGTTACCTGTATTCCCTATATGTTACCTATATTCCCTGTATGTTACCTGTATTCCCTATATGTTACCTATATTCCATGTATGTTACCTGTATTCCCTATATGTTACCTATATTCCCTGTATGTTACCTGTATTCCCTGTTTGTTACCTGTATTCCCTGTATGTTACCTGTATTCCATGTATGTTACCTGTATTCCCTGTTTGTTACCTGTATTCCCTATATGTTACCTATATTCCCTGTATGTTACCTGTATTCCCTATATAATACCTGTATTCCATGTATGTTACCTGTATTCCCTATATGTTACCTATATTCCCTGTATTTTACCTGTATTCCCTGTATGTTACCTATATTCCATGTATGTTACCTGTATTCCATGTATGTTACATGTATTCCCTATATGTTACCTGTATTCCCTGTATGTTACATGTATTCCCTGTATCATACCTGTATTTCCTTTATTCCTGTATGTTACCTATAAACCCTGTATCTTACCTGTATTTCCTGTATCTTGGCTGTGAGACTCCTAGATCTGATGAAGGTATCCCCAAACACTACAGATGTTGTACATGGGGACCGAGCAAGATCACAAAATCCTTGTCCTGCCAGGAAGTACACCTCTGGAGCCGCAGCTGTAGACACTCTACACACCTCATCCCCGTAACCATCCCTACACTGACAGGTCCCTGTATAGAAACATAGAAACATTGGGGAAAAGGTCAAATGATAATGCTGTAGACACTCTGCACACCTCATCCCCGTAACCATCCCTATACTGACAGGTCCCTGTATAGAAACATAGGGGAAAAGGTTAAATAATACTGTAGACACTCTACACACCTCATCCCCGCAACCATCCCTATACTGACAGGTCCCTGTATAGAAACATAGAAACATTGGGGAAAAGGTCAAATGATAATGCTGTAGACACTCGACACACCTCATCCCCGTAACCATCCCTACACTGACAGGTCCCTGTATAGAAACATAGAAACATTGGGGAAAAGGTCAAGTGATAATGCTGTAGACACTCGACACACCTCATCCCCGTAACCATCCCTATACTGACAGGTCCCTGTATAGAAACATAAGGGAAAAAGGTTAAATAATATGTACAGTAAAATCCCACTTAACTCAAACTCGTGGGGACCTGATCAAAAGTTCGAGGAATACATGGTATTCAAGTAATCTGAGATTGGTTGAATATGTTTGAACTCTGGGGGTTTTACAGAAGTTGAAAAATAAATAGACAAAAGCTCTAAAACATCAAACACTTCTGCCTGCATATGGTGTCAATAACTTTGGGTATGAAAACATAAAATATAGTTACCAACCTGATGATTGGTGGTTTTACAGTTACCAGCCTGGTGATTGGTCAGGTTTTACAGTTACCGGTCTGGTGATCGGTCAGGTTTTACAGTTACCGGTCGGTCAGGTTTTACAGTTACCGGTCTGGTGATCGGTCAGGTTTTACAGTTACCAGTCTGGTGATTGGTCAGGTCTTACAGTTACCAGCCTGGTGATTGGTCAGGTTTTACAGTTACCGGTCTGGTGATCGGTCAGGTTTTACAGTTACCGGTCTGGTGATCGGTCAGGTTTTACAGTTACCGGTCTGGTGATTGGTCAGGTTTTACAGTTACCAGCCTGGTGATTGGTCAGGTCATACAGTTACCAGCCTGGTGATCGGTCAGGTTTTACAGTTACCAGCCTGGTGACTGGTCAGGATTTACAGTTACCGGCCTGGTGATTGGTCAGGTTTTACAGTTACCAGCCTGGTGATTGGTCAGGTTTTACAGTTACCGGATTAGTGATCGGTCAGGTTTTACAGTTACCAGCCTGGTGATTGGTCAGGTTTTACAGTTACCAGCCTGGTGATTGGTCAGGTGATACAGTTACCAGCCTGGTAATTGGTCAGGTTTTACAGTTACCAGCCTGGTGATTGGTCAGGATTTACAATACCAGTCTGGTGATTGGTCAGGTCTTACAGTTACCAGCCTGGTGATTGGTCAGGTTTTACAGTTACCAGCCTGGTAATTGGTCAGGTTTTACAGTTACCAGCCTGGAGATTGGTCAGGTCTTACAGTTACCAGCCTGGTGATTGGTCAGGTTTTACAGTTACCAGCCTAGTGATTGGTCAGGTTTTACAGTTACCAGCCTGGTGATTGGTCAGGTTTTACAGTTACCGGCCTGGTGATTGGTCATGTTTTACAGTTACCAGCCTGGTGATTGGTCATGTTTTACAGTTACCAGCCTGGTGATTGGTCAGATTTTACAATACCAGCTGGCGATTTGTCAAGTTTTTTTCACCAGAGACAAATCAAATGAAATTGTGTCTTCAATTTTACTATGACATATATCAAGTTGCAGAGAGTGGAAGTGAGTGTAACTCTCGGATATCGGTGATATATAAACAGACTTACCGTTCACACATGTTCCTTTGCCATTACAATCTTCAAAGCAAATGCCGTTAAGAATCATCGGAGACGGAGTGACCATACGCTGAACCTCTATCAGACACTGTGCAATGATATTGGTTACCATGGTGTGCGTCCAGTTGTATGAATCAGTAATCTAGGAATATCAGGAAAATGTGACAATGAAATATCCCACATAATTGATATCGGGGAAATTTTGTCTACATGCAGACACAACTTTAAAATTTACATGCGCATGTCATGTTAAAATTTTCATTTCCAGAGAAATGTTGACTTTTGAAATGATCATGCTTCTAATGTTGTGAATTCAAGAAGAGTTAAACAAATAGACTGAAAAGCCAAGTCCAAAATAAAACTTTGGAAATCAAAATCAAAATCTTATTGAATTATGTTTTTATTTTAATGTTTTATTTCAGCAGTGACTCTCACCGGATTATAAATTCCCAATTCAGTCAGAACAAAAAAATTGAAAACTAGTGACTCGAGAAGCTCATTACAAACAAGGGTGAATACGAAGTTGCTTGTTTGCACTAGAACTATCATCAACCCAGAACTTTATAGTTTTGTGTGTTGCTGATTTATCATTAAATATCAATAGCATTTTTCCTCTTAATGAAAAACTAGAAATGTCTGTGAGACATAAATGCCCCTGCCCCCATATGAAATTAGTTCTTCATGCGAAGTTTGATGACAAGCGGATCAGTAGTTCTTTAAATAAACTGGTTACGGGATGGGATGGACATGGGTAACACTACATGCCTCCCCCTCCCCTTTCATGGCGGGGGCATAAACAAGAGGCCCAACGGGCCTTAACGGTCATCTGACTACCAATTGTAAAATCACTATGAAAATACGTGTAGTCATTAAATCAAGTTATAATATGCCTGTATAGATTGCCAAGTTCAAGATAGTGGCCTTCTTGGATTTCTGATGGGCTTGAAAAATAACAACACTTTGTTGGGACCATCTCAGGATATCATTTCTGGCAAGTTTCAGCTCAATTCCACTGGTAGAACTTGAGAAGTTTAGAATGTGTTTTCAAAATGGCCGCTGTGGAGGCCATCTTGGATTTTTGACTACACAAAAAATAACAACAGTTTCGTTTTGGCCCCAGTGACCTTGAATGAAAGTCAAGGTCATTTCTTTGAACAAACTTGGTAGCCCTTTATCCCAGCATGCCACAGGACCAATATTAGATCTCTGGGCCTTTTGGTTATTCAGAAGAAAATGTTTAAAGATTATGACCGTTTTGGTCCCTGTGACCTTGAATGAAAGTCAAGATCATTTCTTTGAACAAACTTGGTAGCCCTTTATCCCAGCATGCCACAGGCCCAATATCAGGTCTCTGGGCCTTTTGGTTATTCAGAAGAAGTCGTTTAAAGATTATGACCGTTTTGGCCCCTGTGACCTTGAATGAAAGTCAAGGTCATTTCTTTGAACAAACTTGGTAGCCCTTTATCCCAGCATGCCACAGGCCCAATATTAGGTATCTGGGCCTTTTGGTTATTCAGAAGAAAATGTTTAAAGATTATGACCGTTTTGGCCCCTGTGACCTTGAATGAAAGTCAAGGTCATTTGTTTGAACAAACTTGGTAGCCCTTTATCCAAGCATGCCACAGGCCCAATATTAGATCTCTGGGCCTTTTGGTTATTCAGAAGAAAATGTTTAAAGATTATGACCGTTTTGGCCCCAGTGACCTTGAATGAAAGTCAAGGTCATTTCTTTGAACAAACTTGGTAGCCCTTTCTCCCAGCATGCCACAGGCCCAATATCAGGTCTCTGGGCCTTTTGGTTATTCAGAAGAAGTTGTTTAAAGATTATGACCGTTTTGGCCCCTGTGACCTTGAATATAAGTCAAGGTCATTTCTTTGAACAAACTTGGTAGCCCTTTATCCCAGAATGCCACAGGCCCAATATTAGGTCTCTGTGCCTTTTGGTTATTCAGAAGAAGTCGTATAAAAATTATCACCGTTTTGTCCCCTGTGACCTTGAATGAAGGTCAAGGTCATTTCTTTGAACAAAATTGGTAGCCCTTAATCTCAGCATAACACAGGACCAATATCAGGTCTCTGGGCCTTTTGGTTATTCAGAAGAAGTTGTTTAAAAAGATTTTGACCTTTTTGGCCCCTGTGACCTTGAATGAAGGTCAAGGTCATTTGTTTGAACATACTTGGTACCCCTTTATCCCAGCATAACACAGGCCCAATATCAGGTCTCTGGGCCTTTTGGTTATTCAGAAGAAGTCGTTCAAAGATTTTGACCTTTTTGGCCCCTGTGACCTTGAATGAAGGTCAAGGTCATTTGTTTGAACAAACTTGGTAGCCCTTTATCCCAGCATGCCACAGGCCCAATATTAGGTCTCTGGGCCTTTTGGTTATTCAGAAGAAGTCGTTTAAAAATTATTACCGTTTTGTCCCCTGTGACCTTGAATGAAGGTCAAGGTCATTTCTTTGAACAAACTTGTTAGCCCTTTATCTCAGCATAACACAGGACCAATATCAGGTCTCTGGGCCTTTTGGTTATTCAGAAGAAGTTGTTTAAAAAGATTTTGACCTTTTCGGCCCCTGTGACCTTGAATGAAGGTCAAGGTCATTTGTTTGAACAAACTTGGTACCCCTTTATCCCAGCATAACACAGGCCCAATATCAGGTCTCTGGGCCTTTTGGTTATTCAGAAGAAGTCGTTCAAAGATTTTGACCTTTTTGGCCCCTGTGACCTTGAATGAAGGTCAAGGTCATTTGTTTGAACAAACTTGGTACCCCTTCATCCCAGCATGGCACAAGCCCAATATTGGGTCTATGGGCCTTTTGGTTTATGAGAAGAAGATGTTTAAATGGAAAAGTTTACGGACGGCGCACGGCGCACGACGCACGGCGCACGACGACGGACGAAGCATGATGACTATAGGTCATCCTGACCCTTCGGGTCAGATGACCTAAAAACTGAGTACCTCGAAGATTTGTAGAAGAGAAATCGATAATAAAGAGGCACAGAGTATAAATAAAGACAAGGTTATATTAACATGTATGTCTAAGTTCGGTTAACATGAGAGTAGGTTGGTTAACATCAGTACCCGGACATCCATGACACAGGACTCCACGGCCAGACCCATGTCCACATTTGTAACATTTTCACACAGCTGTCCCGCCTTACTATACATCAGTACTCCCTGACAGTGAGCTCGAGCCATGTCCTCTGTGATGTTGGACGCAGTCGGGAAGCTATAGTCCTGAAAACAAACAGGTTATCATACTGTATTATACGAGAATGTTTGTGGGTATACTGTCCTCCGTGATGTTGGACGCAGTCGGGAAGCTGTAGTCCTGAAAACAAACAGGTTATTATACTGTATTATACGAGAATGTTTGGGGGTATACTGTCCTCCGTGATGTTGGACGCAGTCGGGAAGCTGTAGTCCTGAAAACAAACAGGTTATCATACTGTATTATACGAGAATGATTGGGGGTATACTGTCCTCCGTGATGTTGGACGCAGTCGGGAAGCTGTAGTCCTGAAAACAAACAGGTTATCATACTGTATTATACGAGAATGATTGGGGGTATACTGTCCTCCGTGATGTTGGACGCAGTCGGGAAGCTATAGTCCTGAAAACAAACAGGTTATCATACTGTATTATACGAGTATGTTTGGGGGTATACTGTCCTCTGTGATGTTGGACGCAGTGGGGAAGCTGTAGTCCTGAAAACAAACAGGTTATCATACTGTATTATACGAGAATGTTTGGGGGTATACTGTCCTCCGTGATGTTGGACGCAGTGGGGAAGCTGTAGTCCTGAAAACAAACAGGTTATCATACTGTATTATACGAGAATGTTTGGGGGTATACAGTCCTCCATGATGTTGGACGCGGTTGGGAAGCTGTAGTCCTGAAAACAAACAGGTTATCATACTGTATTATACGAGAATATTTGGGGGTATACTGTCCTCCGTGATGTTGTATGCGGTCGGGAAGCTGTAGTCCTGAAAACAAACAGGTTATCATACTGTATTATTTGAGAATGTTTGGGGGTATACTGTCCTCCGTGATGTTGGACGCGGTCGGGAAGCTGTAGTCCTGAAAACAAACAGGTTATCATACTGTATTATACGAGAATGTTTGGGGGTATACTGTCCTCCGTGATGTTGGACGCGGTCAGGAAGCTGTAGTCCTGAAAATAAACAGGTTATCATACTGTATTATACGAGAATGTTTGTGGGTATACTTTTCTTTGATCATTATGAAACTTCAGGGGTAAATGGGGTATTATTGACCAGATTTAAAATCATCTTTATCATCAGAAAGAACATAATGTACTCAAACAAGACATAACAGACTAACTTGCATATCAACCAATCAAAAATGACTGAAAATTATATAAATACATATACAGGATATTGTTTTCACACTGCAATTACGATGATAAAGTGGCACAGTTTTGGGAATCATAGTACCTATTTATGACTATGAGCTGTCCATTAAAAGGACATAGTAAAAGACCATTATCTTTTCTGGGGTGAAAATAAGAATACACCTGTGACAAATGAAGTGTTATCGAATATGAACCTCATCATAGATGTCAAAATGTCATTGAGTTTCAGGTAATATATTAATGACTCTAAATAAACATCCAAGGCCTATAACATGCTTCCAATGACAGAATCACAAAATATATAATGAGTTACCTCGGGCACAAAGTCATCATCAAACTCAAACTGCATGTCTTCCGGGACCTCCTCATCACACCCGAGAGGCGGAAGCTGCTGCATGGCAAGCAGGTCTTCTGTCAGATCGTCTAGACAAAATAATCATTATTCAGTGAACCTCAAAACTAGATAAAGTCTGAATAGGTCACAACTGGTTGGACCAGGAGTTTAGTAATCTGAAGCTGCTTGCAAGACGAGCTTTCTTAAAGTATTCATAAAGCCTTTTGAGGCCAACATAGAGAGGTTTCACTTTTAGGTCAATTCAAATATTAATGATTTTTCTAAAACAGAAAAATGATGAAGGCCAGCGGTGTCATTTGTTTTCATTTTGATAGAACATTACTACTTACATCCTGGTAGCTTGTGAACAGGACAGGGCTCAGCATCCATTCTCAGGCCGCAGGTCTGGTTATCTCCCTTGCCACAGTCACACGACCCAAAAGTACGCGATGGTTTCACCTGGTTGCAGTGTCCATTGTACAAGCTCTCGTTCTGAGGTACCCTAAGGATGATGAGACAGATGTTGGTTTGGTTTCTATTTACAGCTTTATTTTTCAATCTTTATTGTACAGCATATAGACATACATTTAAGGATTACGCTTTTATTTTGTTTAGTTTATGAGATCATAAATCCAATGGAGCATGAGGTATTGCATAAACGTGAAGCGTTAAATTTACTGACTGTTCCATTGGATTTATGATCTCATGAACTAAACAAAATCAAAAGTTTATTCTTATATTTACAGTATTTTGCTGTAAATGGTTCATAATTATTCCGTTTAATATAAGCCCCCATTTGCAGACATAGATTTCATTTCAAAACTTACAAATCTAAAAACGGTTCAATAAATTTAACAGCATGGAGTTTGCATAGCTGTGGTTAACTCCACCCATGTCCATTGTTGATGACGTCAAACAATTATGACTTCCAGGAGAGAATGAAGGGGTCGGGTCTTTGTCCCGGAACAGTATAAAGGGTGGGGTGGGGTAGTGTAATACTTACTTCCAGGAGAGAATGAAGGGTTCGGGTCTTCGTCCTGGAACAGTATAAAGGGTGGGGTGGGGTAGTGTAATACTTACTTCCAGGAGAGTATGAAGGGGTCGGGTCTTCGTCCCGGAACAGTATAAAGGGTGGGGTGGGGTAGTGTAATACTTACTTCCAGGAGAGTATGAAGGGTTCGGGTCTTTGTCCTGGAACAGTATAAAGGGTGGGGTGGGGTAGTGTAATACTTACTTCCAGGAGAGTATGAAGGGTTCGGGTCTTTGTCCTGGAACAGTAAAAAGGGTGGGGTGGGGTAGTGTAATACTTACTTCCAGGAGAGTATGAAGGGTTCGGGTCTTCGTCCTGGAACAGTATAAAGGGTGGGGTGGGGAAGTGTAATACTTACTTCCAGGAGAGAATGAAGGGGTCGGGTCTTCGTCCTGGAACAGTATAAAGGGTGGGGTGGGGGTGTGTAATACTTACTTCCAGGAGAGTATGAAGGGTTCGGGTCTTCGTCCTGGAACAGTATAAAGGGTGGGGTGGGGTAGTGTAATACTTACTTCCAGGAGAGTATGAAGGGTTCGGGTCTTCGTCCTGGAACAGTATAAAGGGTGGGGTGGGGAAGTGTTATACTTACTTCCAGGAGAGAATGAAGGGGTCGGGTCTTCGTCCTGGAACAGTATAAAGGGTGGGGTGGGGTAGTGTAATACTTATTTCCAGGAGAGTATGAAGGGTTCAGGTCTTCGTCCTGGAACAGTATAAAGGGTGGGGTGGGGTAGTGGAATACTTACTTCCAGGAGAGTATGAAGGGTTCGGGTCTTTGTCCTGGAACAGTATAAAGGGTGGGGTGGGGTAGTGTAATACTTACTTCCAGGAGAGTATGAAGGGGTCGGGTCTTCGTCCTGGAACAGTATAAAGGGTGGGGTGGGGTAGTGTAATACTTACTTCCAGGAGAGTATGAAGGGGTCGGGTCTTCGTCCCGGAACAGTATAAAGGGTGGGGTGGGGTAGTGTAATACTTACTTCCAGGAGAGTATGAAGGGGTCGGGTCTTCGTCCCGGAACAGTATAAAGGGTGGGGTGGGGTAGTGTAATACTTACTTCCAGGAGAGTATGAAGGGGTCGGGTCTTTGTCCCGGAACAGTATAAAGGGTGGGGTGGGGTAGTGTAATACTTACTTCCAGGAGAGTATGAAGGGTTCGGGTCTTTGTCCTGGAACAGTATAAAGGGTGGGGTGGGGTAGTGTAATACTTACTTCCAGGAGAGTATGAAGGGTTCGGGTCTTTGTCCTGGAACAGTATAAAGGGTGGGGTGGGGAAGTGTAATACTTACTTCCAGGAGAGAATGAAGGGGTCGGGTCTTCGTCCCGGAACAGTATAAAGGGTGGGGTGGGATAGTGTAATTCTTACTTCCAGGAGAGTATGAAGGGTTCGGGTCTTCGTCCTGGAACAGTATAAAGGGTGGGGTGGGGTAGTGTAATTCTTACTTCCAGGAGAGTATGAAGGGTTCGGGTCTTTGTCCTGGAACAGTATAAAGGGTGGGGTGGGGTAGTGTAATACTTACTTCCAGGAGAGAATGAAGGGGTCGGGTCTTCGTCCTGGAACAGTATAAAGGGTGGGGTGGGGAAGTGTAATACTTACTTTCAGGAGAGAATGAAGGGGTCGGGTCTTCGTCCCAGAACAGTATAAAGGGTGGGGTGGGGTAGTGTAATACTTACTTCCAGGAGAGAATGAAGGGGTCGGGTCTTCGTCCCAGAACAGTATAAAGGGTGGGGTGGGGTAGTGTAATACTTACTTCCAGGAGAGTATGAAGGGTTCGGGTCTTCGTCCTGGAACAGTATAAAGGGTGGGGTGGGGTGGGGTAGTACTTACTTCCAGGAGAGTATGAAGGGGTCAGGTCTTCGTCCTGGAACAGTATAAAGAGTGGGGTGGGGTAGTGTAATACTTACTTCCAGGAGAGTATGAAGGGGTCAGGTCTTCGTCCCAGAACAGTATAAAGGGTGGGGTGGGGTAGTGTAATACTTACTTCCAGGAGAGAATGAAGGGTTCGGGTCGTCGTCCCGGAACAGTATAAAGAGACTTATCCCTCTTTTGTAGGTCGTTGTTACGGTCTCCATCAAAAGTTCCACACAGACCTATAATTTATAAATTTTTATACAGTAAAATCTTTTTATATTGCCACAATTATCCTATACAGTAAAACCTTTTTATATTGCCACAATTATCCTATACAGTAAAATCTTTTTATATTGCCACACTTATCCTATACAGTAAAACCTTTTTACATTGCCTCAATTATCCTATACAGTAAAACATTTTTTTACTGCTACAATTATCCTATACAGTAAAACCTTTTTATACTGCCACAATTATCCTTTATAGTAAAACATTGTAAAAACTGTCATCATTCAACAGTAAAACCTTCTTATACTGCCACAATTATGCTATATAGTAAAACATTGTAAAAACTGTCATCATTCAACAGTCATGATTATAGACAGTAAACCCTACTGAACCGGATTGAAAACTGAAGATAATTATAGTCTTTTTCAGAATATCTCTGGACTGCATCCTTTTTGTTAGTCACTCCCCCAAACTGTTTGGTATTAGCAAATTCCACATTTTGATATGGCAATACGCTCTGGCCTCAAACCAGATATGGTGTCGGGGCCAGAGGAATCTCGGGCCACTCCGTCCCTTCCCATCCCAAATGGGTTACACCTTCACCAATAACACCTGTGCGCCATCATACAGGGCGGCAAGAGTGATTGATATAAGATTCATGATTGTTGAAAGCAGATAAAGTTAATGTTTAACACAATTTACCCTCAGTTTTGTTGAAGTCAGTGCTGGACGGCTGAATCCAGACATTGAGATAGTTGAAGTTGACATCGCTGAGGCCGACATGGACAACGGCGCCAGTGGGCAGGTGAGCCTAAACAACAGGACAGACATCTCATGTTTTATAGGACATTTATACAAGTCATCAGGACAGACATATCATGTTTTATAGGACATTTATACAAGTCTTCAGGACAGACATCTCATGTTTTATAGGACATTTATACAAGTCATCAGGACAGACATCTCATGTTTTATAGGACATTTATACAAGTCATCAGGACGGACATATCATGTTTTATAGGACATTTATACAAGTCATCAGGACAGACATATCATGTTTTATAGGACATTTATACAAGTCATCAGGACAGACATATCATGTTTTATAGGACATTTATACAAGTCATCAGGACGGACATATCATGTTTTATAGGACATTTATACAAGTCATCAGGACGGACATATCATGTTTTATAGGACATTTATACAAGTCATCAGGACAGACATATCATGTTTTATAGGACATTTATACAAGTCATCAGGACGGACATATCATGTTTTATAGGACATTTATACAAGTCATCAGGACGGACATATCATGTTTTATAGGACATTTATACAAGTCATCAGGACAGACATATCATGTTTTATAGGACATTTATACAAGTCATCAGGACGGACATATCATGTTTTATAGGACATTTATACAAGTCATCAGGACGGACATATCATGTTTTATAGGACATTTATACAAGTCATCAGGACAGACATATCATGTTTTATAGGACATTTATACAAGTCATCAGGACAGACATATCATGTTTTATAGGACATTTATACAGGTCATCAGGACGGACATATCATGTTTTATAGGACATTTATACAAGTCATCAGGACGGACATATCATGTTTTATAGGACATTTATACAAGTCATCAGGACAGACATATCATGTTTTATAGGACATTTATACAGGTCATCAGGACAGACATATCATGTTTTATAGGACATTTATACAAGTCTTCAGGACAGACATCTCATGTTTTATAGGACATTTATACAAGTCTTCCAGCATGGCAAGCTTGTAAGGCTGATAGTAAAATCTGATAAAAATATGGCCCTTTACTGTATCAATCAAGTTGTTTATTTGCATGTATTGACAGTCTTAGAAGGGGGTCTAATTGATAGACTCAATTATCAACCGTCAATGTTATAAGGACACACCCATCCTATCCCTGACCCTGATCGTACCTCGTATGAAAATCCTCCGTTTAACTGCTGCACCCTGAAGCCAGGAGTCCGCTCACCTCTGGTGTAGTAATGTAACAAGAACGGCCACTTGGTGGCTCTGTCTTTCCTAGCACCACACCTGTCCAGTACGAAGACGTCGTCCAGCATTCTGATAGCCACAGCACAGTTACAGGTCAACTGACCATTACATTGTCGGTACAGCATATGTACCTGGTAGGTATAAATACACCTTAATTAGGTAATCACACCTTAATTAAGTAACCACATCTTAATTAGGCATAACCACACCTGAAGTTTACATCATTGGTACAGCATATGTATCTTGTAGGTATAAACACACCTACATTAGGTATCCACACCTTAATTAAGTAACCACACCTTAATAAGTTACTGTTACTCTGTATTCCTGTACTCAGGAAATCGCAGACGTCATACTAACAGCGTACTGTTTATACTTACAGCGTACTGTTTATACTTACAACGTACTGTTTATACTTACAGCGTACAGTTTATACTTACAGCGTACTGTTTATACTTACAGCGTACAGTTTATACTTACAGCGTACTGTTTATACTTACAGCATACTGTTTATACTTACAGCGTACTGTTTATACTTACAGCGTACTGTTTATACGTACAGCATACTGTTTATACTTACAGCGTACTGTTTATACTTACAGCGTACAGTTTATACTTACAGCGTACTGTTTATACTTACAGCGTACTGTTTATACTTACAGCGTACTGTTTATACTTACAGCGTACTGTTTATACTTACAACGTACTGTTTATACTTACAGCGTACTGTTTATACTTACAGCGTACTGTTTATACTTACAGCGTACTGTTTATACTTACAGCGTACTGTTTATACTTACAGCGTACTGTTTATATTTACAGCCTACTGTTTATACTTACAGCGTACTGTTTATACTTACAGCGTACAGTTTATACTTACAGCGTACTGTTTATACTTACAGCGTACTGTTTATACTTACAGCGTACTGTTTATACTTACAACGTACTGTTTATACTTACAGCGTACTGTTTATACTTACAGCGTACTGTTTATACTTACAGCGTACAGTTTATACTTACAGCGTACTGTTTATACTTACAGCGTACTGTTTATACTTACAGCGTACTGTTTATACTTACAGCGTACTGTTTATACTTACAGCGTACTGTTTATACTTACAGAGTACTGTTTATACTTACAGCGTACTGTAACTCTGTATGTTGGTACAGGACAAACTCCCCCTCGTAAAAGTTGGTGTAGTAACTAAGAATAAGAAGAACAAGTGTATATACTGATGTTTACCATTTCACTGTAATGAGAAATTTGTCCTAATTACAGAAGGCCAAAAAGGTGAACACTAAACTACAACAAACATTAAACTCAATACAGAGTAAATCAATATCATTACCAGTCTTTCACATTAAATATCGTGAATCAACATAAATGGTCACAAAAAAATGGAATTTAAGAAGTTTTAAGTATCAAAAATACTTAGTCAAGATCTGGAACGGAAAGCAATTTTCAACAGGATTTAGCTGAAATGAGTAACTTGACATTTTTTCGTAATTTGAAATATTGGATCTTGAATGAACCAGCACTCAGTAAGGGTGATATCTCTTATACAAGGTGAATCACTCATTAACCAGCACTCAGTAAGGGTGATATCTCTTATACAAGGTGAATCACTCATTAACCAGCACTCAGTAAGGGTGATATGTCTTATACAAGGTGAATCACTCATTAACCAGCACTCAGTAAGGGTGATATCTCTTATACAAGGTGAATCACTCATTAACCAGCACTCAGTAAGGGTGATATCTCTTATACAAGGTGAATCACTCATTAACCAGCACTCAGTAAGGGTGATATCTCTTATACAAGGTGAATCACTCATTAACCAGCACTCAGTAAGGGTGATATCTCTTATACAAGGTGAATCACTCATTAACCAGCACTCAGTAAGGGTGATATCTCTTATACAAGGTGAATCACTCATTAACCAGCACTCAGTAAGGGTGATATCTCTTATACAAGGTGAATCATTCATTAACCAGCACTCAGTAAGGGTGATATCTCTTATACAAGGTGAATCACTCATTAACCAGCACTCAGTAAGGGTGATATCTCTTATACAAGGTGAATCACTCATTAACCAGCACTCAGTAAGGGTGATATGTCTTATACAAGGTGAATCACTCATTAACCAGCACTCAGTAAGGGTGATATCTCTTATACAAGGTGAATCACTCATTAACCAGCACTCAGTAAGGGTGATATCTCTTATACAAGGTGAATCACTCATTAACCAGCACTCAGTAAGGGTGATATCTCTTATACAAGGTGAATCACTCATTAACCAGCACTCAGTAAGGGTGATATCTCTTATACAAGGTGAATCACTCATTAACCAGCACTCAGTAAGGGTGATATCTCTTATACAAGGTGAATCACTCATTAACCAGCACTCAGTAAGGGTGATATCTCTTATACAAGGTGATTCACTCATTAACCAGCACTCAGTAAGGGTGATATCTCTTATACAAGGTGAATCACTCATTAACCAGCACTCAGTAAGGGTGATATCTCTTATACAAGGTGAATCACTCATTAACCAGCACTCAGTAAGGGTGATATCTCTTATACAAGGTGAATCACTCATTAACCAGCACTCAGTAAGTGTGATATCTCTTATACAAGGTGAATCACTCATTAACCAGCACTCAGTAAGGGTGATATCTCTTATACAAGGTGAATCACTCATTAACCAGCACTCAGTAAGGGTGATATCTCTTATACAAGGTGAATCACTCATTAACCAGCACTCAGTAAGGGTGATATCTCTTATACAAGGTGAATCACTCATTAACCAGCACTCAGTAAGGGTGATATCTCTTATACAAGGTGAATCACTCATTAACCAGCACTCAGTAAGGGTGATATCTCTTATACAAGGTGAATCACTCATTAACCAGCACTCAGTAAGGGTGATATGTCTTATACAAGGTGAATCACTCATTAACCAGCACTCAGTAAGGGTGATATCTCTTATACAAGGTGAATCACTCATTAACCAGCACTCAGTAAGGGTGATATCTCTTATACAAGGTGAATCACTCATTAACCAGCACTCAGTAAGGGTGATATCTCTTATACAAGGTGAATCACTCATTAACCAGCACTCAGTAAGGGTGATATCTCTTATACAAGGTGAATCACTCATTAACCAGCACTCAGTAAGGGTGATATCTCTTATACAAGGTGAATCACTCATTAACCAGCACTCAGTAAGGGTGATATCTCTTATACAAGGTGAATCACTCATTAACCAGCACTCAGTAAGGGTGATATGTCTTATACAAGGTGAATCACTCATTAACCAGCACTCAGTAAGGGTGATATCTCTTATACAAGGTGAATCACTCATTAACCAGCACTCAGTAAGGGTGATATCTCTTATACAAGGTGAATCATTCCACCACCTGATCCATTTTGATCTGATATAATGAAACAAACATCTAGCGTCGTAATTCTCTTACCTGCCGTCGAACGTGACGATATGAGGACTGTTTACCGAGCTACACAGGCCAGGATTGTCCATATCAACAGCCGTCACCTCCAACGTCTCAAACTCAACCGAGGCTGACATTGTTCCATTCTCCGATACATGTCCGGAGATAAACACTGGCCTCACGTGATCACCGTCGTAGATCCCGTCTATTTTGGCTCCTACCCTCATTTTCAGAATTGATCTAGGAGGAAAATGATTCAGACAACCGTCAATACACTGAAGTAAGCTATTTTATTCAGAGGCTAACAAACTCTCCCAAATGTTCCTCCACACCTTTATTAGCCATCATCAAAAATGCCTCTCATCTGTAATTCTACGAGCATGGTCTGAAGTTTCATGTCCTTCACTGATAGGTACATATGATACTACACTTCATCATGTGAAAAATGCAACAACCTTAAAATTCGAAAAGAAAACTTTAACAGAAATCACCTCCAATTCTCCATGGTAACCACAACTCCACATGACAGGTCCGCCATCTCATCACCTGATCCAATGACCAGTTGTTGTACAGTGGACTGGTCAGAACAGGTCAAGTCATCTTCTGAGGAATTGACCGCTGCCTTGATATAGACATGACAGTCCTTAGGAAAGACTGACGGCCCACACAAAAACGACGGTGGGGCGGTCAACTGTACACTTATCATCTCTCCCTCATCACCTTCCGTTACTCTCAAGGTTGTTGATGATAAAACCTGAAAGGTTAGTGTTGTAAGTGACAAATCATGAAAGGTCAAGGTGGTACGTGATAAATTCTGAAAGGTCAAGGTTTAAAGTGATAAATCTTGAAACGTCAAGGTTTAAAGTGATAAATCATGAAGGAGTGATAAATCATGAAAGGTCAAGGTCGTACGTTATAAATCATGAAAGGTCAAGCCTGTAAGTGATAAATAATGAAAAGTAAAAAATCATGAAAAGTCAAGATCTTAAGTGATAAATCCCGAAAGGTCAATGTCGTACGTGATAATTCTGAAAGGTCAAGGCTGTTAGTGATAAATCATGAAAGGTCAAGGTTGTAAATGATTAATCATGAAAGGTCAAGGTTGTAAGTGGTATGTCTTGAGTCCTTCAAACAAAGTTAGCTAAATTATCAAGATCAAGTGATTGTTAGGAAAATGGACACCTCTCCAACTTCTTAACACTTGTGATGAACATATAGTATTATATATAATGACAAACACTTACCTGTACAGTGACTGCGAGTGGTACACTCTGTCTGAACGCCCCTACTGTCTTGTTACAGCTACCTTGTATACAGGCCGACACTCCACAAGAGAGCTGAAAAAAACCCATAATTTATCAATGACAAAACAATTATGGGGCATTCCCTTTCCATGCTTCTATTGCCAAACAGAATTTGTCTAGGAGGCGGAATCAGTTTGAGGTAATTGGTGTCATTGATTCTTAGCAAACTGCATCAAACAATGACCAGCAGTGACCTTGACAGTTAACAAACAGAGACCTCAACGGTTAACAAACAGTGATCTTAATAGTTAACAAACAGTGACCCTAACAGTTAACAAATAGTGACCTTAACGGTTAGCAAACAGTGACCTTAATAGTTTACAAATAGTGACCCTAACAGTTAACAAATAGTGACCTTAACACAGTTAACAAACAGTCACCTTAACAGTTAACAAACAGTGACTTTGACGGTTAACAAACAGTGATCCCAACAGTTAACAAAACAGTGACCTTGACAGTTAACAAACAGCAACCTTGACAGTAACAAACAGCGACCTTGACAGTTAATAATACAGTGACGTAGAGTGATTTTAATCAAAAGTAGGTATGAAATAGTAATCCTAATAGGATTGAAAATAATGATCTTGAAAGGTTGTTAACAGTAACCTTGGTTAGTACAAACCTTAATGAATATATAACTGTGACCTTTATAGGAACATGTATCAATGACCTTGACAGGTATCAAATTGTGATCTTGAATGGTATTACCCACCATTCCACCTCCTCTTTATTTATGTCAAATCGTGACCTTGATAAGTACAGCTTACTTTTGTACCAAACGGTAAATCTGCCAGATAGCTCCGATCCAGGTAGTGATGAGCCATGTCCTCCATTGCTGTCATCCATTTCTCCTGCATGACGATGTGATCATTGATCAGCCACCGTACCTGGTACTCTATTGTACTCGTGACAGATGGAATTGTCATATAACTACATTTCAGGGTCTGGTTGTTCTTGTCTTCTCCGGGAACCATAGCAACAGACACCTTGGGATTGCTCTTTAGTATTGGGAAGTTATTACCTGAGAAAATTGGACAATAGTTTTAAACATATTGATTTTTCTGTTCTCTCCTTAAAGTTTAGAATTATTTTCTTCTTTCTTTCACTATTTCCATTAATGTAAATATCTCAATAGGTTGAAAATAATTTATTATTCATTTAATTTATTAACTAAATTCAAATGGCAGAGAAGTAAGGGAGGTTTTTCCTTTATATATGTATTTTAAAGAAAATATAATTTGCTCATGCTGCAGATTTCTACATGATAATTAATCAACAAATGTTTCTGCTGAGACAATACATATATCGCCTTTATACTTTTTCAACAGAAAGCTTGATTTGGCAAACATTTGTCATATACAATAAATCAATGTTTAGATCAAGGAGTTAAAAGTAACAATGTGTAAAACATTGGGAAATGAGATTTTACGTTGGAAAGTCATAAACAATTGATCAATGATTGGTAAACTTCCATTGAACAAAAAACTCAGTTGGTTAGGAGTGCTAATTCAGGTCCCAGATTCAAATCCCAGTTTGGCTTTGTTACATTTTGACACTAGGAGCATTTTTGTTGACTTCTGTTGTTTATTTCATCCGTATAATTTTTTTAGAATTTCAGAAAACACATTTTTTTCATATTTAATCAAAGCTGTTGGAACTTTGTTTTCTCAATGACTACAATTTTTGACAGTGTTACAGGGATCCTTAATGTACACGAAAACCCAATACAGAGGTACGGGGATCCTTAATGTACACTAAAACCCAATACAGAGGTACTGGGATCCTTAATATGCACTAAAACCCAATACAGAGGTACGGGGATCTTTAATGTTTACTAAAACCCAATACAGAGGTACAGGGATCTTTAATGTTCACTAAAACCCAATACCTGATTTACAGCTCCACTCCATGTAGATAAACCCTGACCAGGCAACAAAATCGGACAAAACATCCGACCTTTTTATGTCCATCAGTGTACAAAGGCCGTCTTGGATATGAAATGAACGGCACAGGAAGTCTGTCTGAGACAGACAAAGCTGCTGGCATTCGTTGAGTAGTGTGACTCCTGCCACCGTCTTCCTGGTATGGCCTATGATGGTGTAACCGGGGAATCGCACCCAATTGACCCCTCGTTTCCCACATGGATCTGGAATATAGGAGCAATAGCAGTTTAAAAGACAGCAATATTATAGTTTGTAATCAAAGAGTATTGTCCTTTAACAGGAAATATCATTTCATTACATTGACTAGTTTTTTTACTTGTAAATCAACCCTTGTTTACAGGGGTAGATCCAGAACAGAAGATTGAGGAACTGAATTTCAAAATTGCATTGTATTTTATAGTAAAGATTCCTAATTCATGAAGTAGGACCTGGATAATCCAGATTTTGTTCCCATCAAAACGAGGAATGCTTGCAAGACAACTATATTACAGGTGATGAAATAAAAAAATCTCTTTTTTCTCTAAAACTCAAGCTAGATTGGAGGCCGACATTTTAGTGATGATTTATAGGTTTTTTTGGTGAAGAGTGAAGTGGAAATGAATCTACATAAAACCTGGTTTTATCTATACTTTTCCAACCCAAAAAAAGGACCATTGTATTCCAGGAATGCTAACTTCAATATCACATAAACACAGTCGAGACATGGCACACTTACCATTCTGACACTGCCATTCATAGAGAGCCAAGTTTTTCTCTTCAGCTCGTTCAGCTCCGAACGCCAAGGTGTCCTTCAGATTGAGCGTACAGTTGTCGGACGTAGCGTTGTAGGTAAATGACTGACAGATTTTGTCTGCTTCATACTTCGACAGACATGCATTTTGACAGTTGTTCATGTCTCCATTGCTTTCAACATCCTCCAAAGCCATACCCATGATGTCACTTCCTGCATACCGGTACCAGGTCAGATCCAAAATTTCGCAGGAATCTGAAAGAAAAAAAAATTATTAAAGGATTTCTGATATAATATATTCCACATACATTTGAATGGTTATAGTTTCATTGCACCTCATAGAATTTGCCTAATTCCTCTTGGATACTTTAAAATACAAATATAATTACCCATATTTAATACCACAAATTGAATGCTCTTTTCTGAATGCAGTCTAAATAACTATTGAAACGACTCAAATAGATAAAAGATTTATTCAAATTATTTGAATATCAAAACACCAACAGAAGCTATATTTTTAACTTCTGCTCTTGCCCAACTCACCATTAGCCATCTGCCATTGCGATGTGTTGACCTTTGGGTCACAGAACTCTCTACTGTTGGAGGGATTATAGTCGCCAGCCTCATAGCACACATCATTGATCAAACACGAGGTGTTCTGTCAGAAAATAACAGTGACAAATTTTATTCATTTAACCAGGATATTTTTGTTGATTTAGTAATTTCTTTTCTTCTCCAAACCTTTTAAAAATAATTAAGAGTTCAAAATGGCCTAAAGGGCTTTGAATTTCACATTCATGCATAACATGTATATGCTTTGAAAAAATGACTTCCCTTAGCCAAGGAAAGAGATTGTCAAAACTAAGTTCAGTTAAAATCACTTATACTAAGAAATTCTTTTCCACCAAAATCTGACTACAAATGACATACATTACAAAACTGAAGTTTACAACTTAGCTCAAACGGGCAAAACCTCACCAAATTCATCAGGATAAAAGCTGCTTGAATCAAATTTACATAGGGAAACAATTTTTATTTGCTAAACTCATTCACCCTTGCATTTTCATAATGGACTTTTCCCAATGTTTGATTTGGTAATGATGAAGGTGAGAGGTGAATAGTTACGTGTCCTACCTTGGGTGAACAGGTCATGGTTTTGACGTCACAGGTGAAGCAGAGAGAGTTGTACACTAAGAAGTAAGCCTTGTTACTCAGAGCTTGTGTGCCATTGTTACTGATGCTGATCTCGTAACTTCCCTCGGCGGGTAAGGGACAGGTGAGCTCGTTAAACGACACAAAGGTGGCCTGTACAGTTGTTGACTCGTTCAAAACTGTGAACGAGGTCTCGTTCAGCTGTATAGAAAAGTTTAATAAAAAACAGTAATCACAAAATTTCTGACAAAAGCCTTAATTAATATGTCAACAATATACAAAACTGACCTGATAATTAATTTTTCCCTAGAAAGAAGGGGTTTAATATCTTTATGTTATATATCATTCCCTTTGTCAACTTATTTTCTACACAAAATCAACATCTGGTTCTAATCATTTTCTACAAGAAGTCAATGTTTAATCCAATCCTTGTCACCTACATTGTGTAGTTCACTTGTCAATATAGTAAATGGTTGAATACATCGACACTTGACAGATGATTAACATTCTAGTAACTTTACTATCTCTGGTCCACAATTTTGATATCTCAATATCATTTCAAATACATAGTGAAACATCATTAATATGGTCGATCTTCAAACAAATTTTCAAATTTGTTTTACCTTTATGTCAATGAAAGTGGTTCAAGGTCGCACATTTTAATAAATGTGATAGCAGTTCACTTAAGACTAAATATGACCACCCTCTGACTATAGGGTATGAAGAAAAAATCTGTAAAATTTGGTTCAATGAAGAAGGTGATAATTTTTCACCTTGTATGTTTTGATCCACATATCTACAAAAGTAGGTCAAGGTAATTCATTTGGACAAAGTTAGAAGATAGCCTGTTCAGCTTAACTAAATCTTACTGAAGGTACAGCTCAGTGTGTTGTTACTGTACACAGATACTAAGCTAGAAGTCTGGTTAGCTTACCTCAATCTTACTGAAGGTACAGCGGAGTGTGTTGTTACTGTACACAGATACTAAGCTAGAAGTCTAGTTAGCTTACCTCAATCTTACTGAAGGTACAGCTCAGTGTGTTGTTACTGTACACAGATACTGAGCTAGAAGCCTGTTCAGCTTAACTAAATCGTACTGAAGGTACAGCTCAGTGTGTTGTTACTGTACACAGATACTAAGCTAGAAGCCTGGTTAGCTTACCTCTATCTTACTGAAGGTACAGCTGAGTGTGTTGTTACTGTATACAGATACTAAGCTAGAAGTCCGGTTAGCTTACCTCAATCTTACTGAAGGTACAGCTCAGTGTGTTGTTACTGTATACAGATACTGAGCTAGAAGCCTGGTTAGCTTACCTCAATCTTACTGAAGGTACAGCTCAGTGTGTTGTTACTGTACACAGATACTGAGCTAGAAGTCTGGTTAGCTTACCTCAATCTTACTGAAGGTACAGCTGAGTGTGTTGTTACTGTACACAGATACTAAGCTAGAAGCCTGGTTAGCTTACCTCTATCTTACTGAAGGTACAGCTCAGTGTGTTGTTACTGTATACAGATACTAAGCTAGAAGCCTGGTTAGCTTACCTCAATCTTACTGAAGGTACAGCTCAGTGTGTTGTTACTGTATACAGATACTGAGCTAGAAGCCTGGTTAGCTTACCTCAATCTTACTGAAGGTACAGCTCAGTGTGTTGTTACTGTACACTGATACTGAGCTAGAAGTCTGGTTAGCTTACCTCAATCTTATTGAAGGCACAGCTGAGCGTGTCCTGGTTGAGTGTGTTGTTACTGTACACTGATACTGAGGTACACAGGGCACTTCTCAGGTCACATAGTCCATTATAACTGAGGGAGAATATGTTTGGGGCTTCTGTTAACTTCGTAAAGCAATCCAGTCCAGCATATCCTTCAGTACAATTACAGGATCCTGACAAACACAGAGTTAGACACATGATAATAATAATATACAACATTTGATATAGCACCCTATGTAGATTACATAAGCCACTCTAAAGCGCTTTACAGTACATAGATATACAATTCTCATACAATCAATACAATTAACACATACAGTTCTATCATATACAGTTCTGAGGAGTTTGCAGGAGCTGCCTTAACAGGCGCTAACTACATGTCCTATACCACCTGGCTAATATCTCAATATGTGTGTGTATGAATCTGTGTGTGCTGGAGATGAATTGTGTTCTGTTTGTAGTTGGACCGTGTTTCCAACAGCATCTTTTAGAGTGCCACCTCACTTGAATGCTACAGCACAGATTCTGCAACACCCACCCCAGACCATTTTAGACTCCACCTGGGTTGTTGGAGTTGTGTGGGCAGGAGAAAAACACTTTCTCTGAATGTTCCATGCGTATGACGATTACGGGGATCAAACCCCGACCGCCTGCCTGGAAGGCCGGAGTGTTAACCACTCGACCAATCTGCCACATGCCTTATATACTTCAACATTAATCTAATTAATTAGTTTGCTGTAAATAAAATCAGTTTTTAGGAGTAAAAACCTTGCTCTCTGGTGTTGTTATCAAATATTTCTTGCAATACATCATCTAAATTTTTGCAACATCACTAGAGAGCTAGGTTATTATAGCATGAAAATGGTTAAACAATTGTTGGTAGTAGAGGGTCAACAAAAATTTCCAAATTTTAAGTGGTGGTGGGGTTTCAATGAAATTATAATTGTGGGTTGTTAGGTAGGGGTGCTGAAAACTGCCTCCCCCTCCAAACCTTCACAGTGTCAAAACTGGAATGAATAGCCAGTAAGACATAATTTAACAGTAGACTTTATTTTGAAATTTTACACAAATTAATGGCATATTAACAAAATTTGTTTTCGACCTCTAAACTGACCTTCCACACAGGAACCAGCACCACCACACTCGTGGAGACAGATCTTGTCGAGGACTGCTCGAGACGGACCAACATGCGACGTGTCTGGCCGTTCTACCCATTGGTCTATGTTACTGTTTACATGAATCTCACACTGTTCCTTAATGTTCTCTACTGGGGTCAAACTCCAGCGCAAGTCATCGGTGATCTGGAAAAGGACGAATTACATATTTTACACAAATATAATGATATTCTTATTTTAGTTACCTGAGGACATAAGGCTTCACCATACAGGAGTAACTGATTATTTTTCTTCCATAATTTCCTTCCGTAAAATAAACTGTTGGCCTAATGGTGTACCCATTGCATTGCGCCATCATTAATGATAGGTGCAATGTGTGACAAAATTGATAACGCTGCTCAGCTCACTGGGTTAAACTGCATAAAGTATGACAAGTTAGTGACAATATATAGCGTATGTGAGCCTTCTTCTCCCTAGGTAGATGAAGCCTTTAATCCCTGTTCAATAGTTTTGATTGTAACAATCGCAAATATTAGCCATTCAAAAATTTAACAACAAAAGTAACTACACTAGACCAACTAGTAACATACCTGTAAGTCAGTAACGACCAACTAAAACGTACCTGTATGTCAGTAACACAGTTCTGTAAACTGGTGGCATACTGTACGCCCGGCACATCCTTGCATGTTGTCGCTGCTCCTGAAGCATCCACAGCTGACTGACAGACAGCCTCCACAACCACTTGTGGAAATCCTAACTGTGTCGGCCATTCTAATGGCCCCTATTAATTGTAAAACAAAATTAACCACCTGCGGGAATCCTAACTATGTCGGGCATTATAATGGCCCCTATAAACAGTAAAACAAAATTAGCCACCTGTGGGAATCCTAACTCTGTTGACCATTCTAATTGACCCTATAAATAGTAAAACAAAGTTAACCACCTGTGGGAATCCTAACTGTGTCGGCCATTCTAATGGACCCTATAAATAGTAAAACAAAATTAACCGCCTGCAGGAATCCTAACTCAGCCGGCCATTCTAATGGCCCCTATTAATTGTAAAACAAAGTTAACCACCTTTGGGAATCCTAACTCTGCCGGCCATTCTAATGGCCCCTATTAATTGTAAAACAAAGATTTAATTTTAGTATTTTCGCACATGGCCACAAACAAAGGGAATTCTGTACAATACCTTACTTTCCAGTGGCTGGTAGAACGGATATATCTATAAAAATAACTCACGGTAACAGAGTAATTTGGATCGTAGCCGAACTCAGGATACTGTAAGCTCGCCCCTGGCACACATTTTGTAGGGAAGGCGGCCTTGGATACGACATCATTGGTGATATCCTCTCCTGTAAAGTATACTCAAAGTTATAGTGCCACAAAAATGGTGAAATTAAAGTCCAGTTATACTTGTTTCCTAATACCATATAATTATATTTGTTCTGCCTCTTAAATAAGTTATGGTTAGTCTTATACAACAAAATAAAAGGCAGTTATACTTTGGAAAGTTACCAATGTTTTTGGTTCAACTTCCCCAAAAATATCCTGCTGTCAGGTAAAGAATCACTGTAAACAGATACATTTTGGTTTATATACCAGGTAGATTCTTCTGAAAGAAAGATAACAAGCACTACAGCATGCTAGTGTCATTAAATTATCATTAATAGTTCATTAAAACACAATTAAAATTTCTAAATTTCATTTTATTCCTTTATTGAAACTCAAAATTTCATTTTAATGAATGGTTGTGTATGTTATTAAAATCTTATTAAAGTTATGTTTGATACCAATCAAAACAAGGTTTAATGGTCATTAAAATGGATTAAATCAAAGCGGAAAATTTTGAGTGGTATTAAAATTTGTTAACTTTTGAAATAAATAATTGAATAGTCATTAATTGAACTAAACAGTTATCAAAATGTAGGATTAATTTGTATTAAACTGTAACAAAAGAATTAATAGTGGTTAAAACAAAATTCTCACAGGTTATCACTGCCATCTGATAGTTATCTTTTAACGACTATCAAAACAATATTTAACAGCTCTCATAATAAATGTTCTGAGTTGATAGCAATTAAAAATCTATGTACAACTTATGAATCTAAAATAATTGTGAGATTCAAGTTAAAGCCTCATTAAGACTTTTTTATGAAGGAATGATTTTGGAAATTACTTTTCTCATTTGCTTATTATCGCCAGCGAAACACATTGATGGCGTATGTTAAATTGGACTCTGTCCATCTATGGAGCTTTTCTGGGCTAGAACTTAAAGCCGTGAAACTGATCTCCACAAAACTTTGTTCACATACATGTATCTGACTAGTGGCCCAGTTGTTTTGTTCACACTTGAGGCTGAATATGGTGTAGATTCCATTTTTGTTTCACCTTCGACGATGGTATTCAAGTATAAGTACTTGAACGAGATATGATAGAGAAATGTTAGAAAAGTTTTGAAGTATGTGAAACAGATAATATAGAAGAATGTTTGAAAAGTTTTGAAGTACATGAACCAGATATAATGTTTGAAAGTTTCAAAATACATGATATTGCATCAGATGTTATAGAGAAATGTTTGAAAGTTTTGGGACCAGATGTTACAGAGAAATGTCTGAAAGTTTTGGGGTACCAGATGTTATAAAGAAATGTCTGAAAGTTTTGGGGTACCAGATGTTATAGAGAAATGTTTGAAAGTTTTGGGGTACCAGATGTTATAGAGAATTGTTAGAAAGTTTTGGGGTAACAGATGTTATAGAGAAATGTTTGAAAGTTTTGGGGTACCGGATGTTACAGAGAAATGTCTGAAAGTTATGGGGTACCAGATGTTATAGAGAAATGTTTGAAAGTTTTGGGGTACCAGATGTTATAGAAAAATGTTAGAAAGTTTTGGGGTACCAGATGTTATAGAGAAATGTTTGAAAGTTTTGGGGTACCAGATGTTATAGAGAAATGTTTGAAAGTTTTGGGGTACCAGATGTTATAGAGAAATGTCTGAAAGTTTTGGGGTACCAGATATAATAGAGAAATGTTTGAAAGTTTTGGGGTACCAGATGTTATAGAGAAATGCTTGAAAGTTTTGGGACCAGATGTTATAGAGAAATGTTTGAAAGTTTTGGGGTACCAGATATAATAGAGAAATGTTTGAAAGTTTTGGAGTAACAGATATAATAGAGAAATGTTTGAAAGTTTTGGGACCAGATGTTATAGAGAAATGTTTGAAAGTTTTGGGGTACCAGATATAATAGAGAAATGTTTGAAAGTTTTGGGGTACCAGATATAATAGAGAAATGTTTGAAAGTTTTGGGGTACCAGATATAATAGAGAAATGTTTGAAAGTTTTGGGGTACCAGATGTTACAGAGAAATGTTTGAAAGTTTTGGGGTACCAGATGTTATAGAGAAATGTTTGAAAGTTTTGGGGTACCAGATATAATAGAGAAATGTTTGAAAGTTTTGGGGTACCAGATATAATAGAGAAATGTCTGAAAGTTTTGGGGTACCAGATGTTATAGAGAAATGTTTGAAAGTTTTGGGGTACCAGATGTTATAGAGAAATGTTTGAAAGTTTTGGGGTACCGGATGTTATAGAGAAATGTTTGAAAGTTTTGGGGTACCAGATGTTATAGAGAAATGTCTGAAAGTTTTGGGGTACCAGATGTTATAGAGAATTGTTAGAAAGTTTTGGGGTACCAGATGTTATAGAGAAATGTTTGAAAGTTTTGGGGTACCAGATGTTACAGAGAAATGTCTGAAAGTTTTGGGGTACCAGATGTTATAGAGAAATGTCTGAAAGTTTTGGGACCAGATGTTATAGAGAAATGTTTGAAAGTTTTGGGGTACCAGATATAATAGAGAAATGTTTGAAAGTTTTGGGGTACCAGATGTTACAGAGAAATGTTTGAAAGTTTTGGGGTACCAGATGTTATAGAGAAATGTTTGAAAGTTTTGGGGTACCAGATATAATAGAGAAATGTTTGAAAGTTTTGGGGTACCAGATATAATAGAGAAATGTCTGAAAGTTTTGGGGTACCAGATGTTATAGAGAAATGTTTGAAAGTTTTGGGGTACCAGATGTTATAGAGAAATGTTTGAAAGTTTTGGGGTACCGGATGTTATAGCGAAATGTTTGAAAGTTTTGGGGTACCAGATGTTATAGAGAAATGTCTGAAAGTTTTGGGGTACCAGATGTTATAGAGAATTGTTAGAAAGTTTTGGGGTACCAGATGTTATAGAGAAATGTTTGAAAGTTTTGGGGTACCAGATGTTACAGAGAAATGTCTGAAAGTTTTGGGGTACCAGATGTTATAGAGAAATGTCTGAAAGTTTTGGGACCAGATGTTATAGAGAAATGTTTGAAAGTTTTGGGACAAGATACTTTCTAAAGAGGATGAATTCACATGAGAAATTCAATTTAAGACATTACAACAATTTTTTGTTCTACTACATCTGACACTCTTAATGTTCTATTAATGTTCTATCTGGGTGATAGTATAATTTACTTAAAGCACAATTATTTTGTTGACATATTTCAGGATCAACAAGTACTGGGCTTTGACTTGAGTCAATGATGTATACCAATAATTAATTTGTATGATATTTGTTTCATTTTTGCAATTCAGTTTTTACCAACTTTTAAACTAAACTGAATTCTTATACAACTGAATTGCAAAAACAACTTTAAAGAGATATCAGAAGATAGTGTTATAGCTATATTGGAGATCTGTCTCCTGTAAAACATTGAAATTTTTGTAAAGTGGAAATGCTCAAAGTTTCTGTATATCATACATACAAAAGATCAAACTAGGTGAATTGACTGACAAAACACCAAACTTTGAAGTTAAAGGAGTGTTTGAGATACATGAGTTTGAAATAATGAGGTCAGCTGTATGTTATAACATTATAATTTCTGAAGCATGGCTAACATCAAAATATACACACAATGTTTAAAGATTCAGAATACGACCATTTCCATTTACACGAATTTCTAAATTCACAGTACCACAGCTACCAGCTACCTAGAAGTTGATACAACAAGGAACCTTGAACTGGGTTATTCTAATACACTGTACTTACTTCTTTGTGGACCAGCTGTCGTGAACATATTAACAAACAGTTTTTATTTTTAAAAAGATGAATTTTCCAACCCCCATTGACAATATGAAAGAAGTATATTACTCACCACATTGTCACAATTACATCTTGATAAAGTGTTTTAGACACAGAAGACAATAGCAGTAGACAATATGGAGAGATATGGTTTTTGAAATCAGGCAACATTTATATTTTAACACATTAGTTGCCTCCAAATGGAAGACACTTTCTTAAATCAGGAAAGGGTAGCTGCCATTATAACTTTGTCTCAGGAGACCTATAAATGTTCCTTTAACCGGTGATCACCAATATTTACCGGTATTGAGGCGTTACCATGTAATAATGCTAATATTTGTGAGCTAACTATATATACACCAAATTTTTGCCAAATTTGTTCTGTTATTCTGGAGAAGAAGTATTTTTACTTTACATGGTGATATATGAGTGATGGACACTGCGACATGGCAGATGAGTTCGATGTTACTCATTCATCCCTGAAAATTTTCCAACAAAACATTCAAATTTTTTAATTGCGAGAGTGTTAATGTGTCACCTTCAGGGTGAAAGAGTTAGCCGTATTATATAAGCCTTGATAGAGAATAACAGATGTATTTACCATCCTCCTCGTACGGGCAGGTGAAGACATCGTACCCTACCCCACACTCCTCACTTCCTGTCATCCCGCAGTAACAGAAACTCTGCTGAAACGGGGTTGGATCAACAGCCGTGTCCGAGGAACAAACTCCATTGTAAATAGTATCAGCCGGGTCGACTCTGTCAGAAAAGATTATCTCCGTCAAAAATGGGTTTTTATTTAAATGACATTACAATTTCCCTATATCAGTCCACAGACCTATAGGAGAACGTTTTGTTTATTAGTTTTATGTCCTAGGGGTCACCATGGCCAAGTGCATGAATGACTATAAGGTGTCTGACATTCTGCTGCCACTAGCCCTCTGACTCTGCATTGCGGGTTCAAGGCCTATATTGGCTGTCACCAAGTGCTGTAAGTTAGTGTATTTTCCGGGAACTCTGACTTTCCTCCATCACTCAAGCTTGGCACGTCCTTAGATAAGCAAAGTAGGACGTAAAACACAAACAAACCATTGACGCTTTATGTCCTGTTAAATCAGTTATGGTCCTTTGAGCACATGGATGGTTTTTGTGGTGGAGGAAAGCTAGAGTTTCAGAAATGTTAACTGATTTTTGATAAAGCCAAAGATCTGATATCATTTGTTGTCATGAAAGCCAGAATACAGCTCAAAATGAATAAAATATAGAATGCATATTCAAACATTCAATAAGTTCTTCATTTCATAAAAGTCTGTTGTTAAGTATTTCAGCTTTTATCCATATACACACATACCAATTGTATAGGTCAATTACCAATCAGAAGATAGAAGTCATACCTCCAGCTTAGTGAGAAAGTGTCAGGTCTGTCAGCACTTCCCGAGTACAACGCCCCATTTGGCATCGTAAAGTCGTCAGCGACATCATCGTTAAATGTTCCACAAAGACCTAAACAGAAAAGTAGAATTAAGTCAAATTATTTTCATTTATCGATGCTGGGAAGATAGATGTATTTACATTTTTATTAAATTCAAGTGTTTTAGACAAAGAGACAACAAAAATAAAAATGTGGTATAAAGAAAATAACAGTTTTGAAACAAAATTGGTTGCGATTCTGACCTTGTGTATGGTTATAGTCAGCCGAGGATGCCTTCAGCCAGACATTGAGGTAGTTCTGTCCTCGGATTACACTCCTCTTCACAATAACAAATGTCCCAGTAGGGAAAACTATCTGAAAGTGTCAAGATTATATCATGTGTTAAACAAGTTGACATAACCAGTAAAATAGGTCAAGGTGACATTACCAGTAAAATAGGCCAAGTTGACATAACCAGTAAAATAGGTCAAGGTGACATAATCAGTAAAAAAGGCCAAGGTGACATAACCAATAAAATAGGTCAAGGTGACACGACCAGTAAAATGGGTCAAGGTGGCATAACCAGTAAAATAGGCCAAGTTGACATAACCAGTAAAATAGGTCAAGGTGACATAATTAGTAAAAAAGGCCAAGGTGACATAACCAATAAAATAGGTCAAGGTGATATGACCAATAAAATAGGTAAAGGTGACATCACCAGTAAAATAGGTGTGACATTGTCACTAAAAGTATCAAGTTAAAGCACTTATAGAAAGGGGTTGAGAAATTACCTGTTTACACTTAGTATCGTTTTTACAAACTAAAACATTACAACTTTAAGAGGTGTAACAACAAACCTTGTACTTTCTGCCCTCATAGTAACTGATAATCCTCAGCCCTGGAGTGAGCTCCCCGTTCCTAAACATTTGGACTGTGATCGGGTAGAACCCTGTGTTTGTTGCATCAGGACCACACTTGTCAATAATAATGACATCATCGCCCACCCGGATGGCAACAGCACAGTTACATGAGGCACGGCCATTACAGCGCCGGTAAAATGTACGGACTTCATATGGTAGGTAATTATGTCGATAAAAGATGAACTCGCCCTCATAAAAGTTGTCATAGGGACTGGAAATAAGTAAATTTTATATAACTAGGTGATCAGTAGATCCCTTAAATGATAAAATCACATAAAGCCTTTATACCTAGTAATTAGGATGTTGTTAATTGCAACAGGTTTTTATACATTTGGCCCATGTGACCATAAAAGTTAATCAATGTCATTCATCTGAACAAACTTGAGAGCCCTCAACCCCAGCACTCTACAGGGTAGACATAATGATAATACTGTAGCCTTTTGATTATTCAAATAAGCAATTTTAAAACTTAACTGCATTTAACCTTATGATCATAAATTGGGTCATGGTTCCTCGAGTCTAATCAGACTAACAATAATATATGAATTCTTAAATAAAATATGATATCAAAAAAACTATTATATCAAAAAAAAATGATAAACAAAATACGATATCAAACAAAAATTGACATAAACAAAATATGATATCAAACATAATATCACAATAAAACATATATATGATATAAACCAAAATACTAAATTAACCAAAATATGACATTAAATAAATACTGCAATAAGTCAAAAAATAAATTACTTGGGATTAAGCAAATTTCAATATAAATTATAATGAATAATACTTACTAGATGTCAAAAGTGGTTATATGAGGATCGTTGACCGAAATACAGAGACCATATCTATCACGGTCGATCACGGTCAGCTGAAATATAAGTTATTTTATTACTTTCAGTTAATAATAACTGCTGAAATACGATTTACTGATAATACCTGCTCCTGACACATGATATCTTTTCTTCCTTGTTGCAAATCATTTTCTCTGACTGCATTTTTTATTAGATTTGTTTGGGATATAACTTAATAACTCATTCACCCCTGAAATGTCATAATGAACTATTCTAATCTTTGAATTGGAAGGGTTCAATACGTCTTTACGGAATGCAGTCCATTATAATAACAGGAAGAACTGAGAAAATGTTTCATTAAGAAATTTCAAGAATTTTTGAAAATCATGAATATAGATGGGACTCCTTTTGCAAAAATATCTCCAAAACTTTAGATAGACAATCAGATCATTGGTAATTAATTCTTAACACATTCATGGTAGTATTAATAAAATGAAATTTGCCTATTTGTAAATTTAGGATATGACTGAATTTATAATTTGTTGATAGAGTATACCTAGATGTTCTTTTCTAAACTTCCATTTTTTTAGCAAAACAAACTGCATTTGATAACTTGTTATAGCTCAATATAACTCTACACATTTTTTAATTGTTTCAACTTTTTTAATTAACGATAACAACAAAATACCTGAGACTCAAGCTTGGAATTGTCTGCTTGCTCCACCATGCCATCGACGGAATAGTCTGCGTATAACGTAAGCTTTCGTGAGTAATTGCCCTCGATCTTGTTGTCAAGTGTTGCCTTAACCTCCAAATTATACATGGCAGACATCCAGTTATCATTGGTAACGTTCACCATACAAAAGGGCGAGGGATTGTCAGAGTTTTCTCCCCTGATATACATGCGTGATGAGACCTGATTGGATAAAATAAATATCTTCAGTCAATCATGCTCATGAAATTACCTGTATAAAAGGACACCTTTTCTGTACACCCAATCATAGTAAAATATTGTTAACAGAACATGTGATAAAGATAAAAAGAGAAAAGGTGACCTTAAATTTGTTTGCAATAAGTCAGATGGCAAAAGAAACAACAGTCATTATATCAAGGTGAAACAAAGGGCATTACATCAAGATCTTTATAAGGTCTTTATAAATTGAGTGATATTTCACAATGGATTAAAATACCTGTTGTATGAGGGTACCGTTGGGACAGGAGACATTACAAATACCTGTTGTATGAGGGTACCGTTGGGACAAGAGACATTACAAATACCTGTTGTATGAGGGTACCGTTGGGACAAGAGACATTATAATACCTGTTGTATGAGGGTACCATTGGGACAGGAGATATTATAAATACCTGTTGTATGAGGGTACCGTTGGGACAGGAGATATTATAAATACCTGTTGTATGAGGGTACCGTTGGGACAGGAGACATTATAATACCTGTTGTATGAGGGTACCGTTGGGACAGGAGACATTATAATACCTGTTGTATGAGGGTACCGTTGGGACAGGAGATATTATAAATACCTGTTGTATGAGGGTACCATTGGGACAAGAGACATTATAAATACCTGTTGTATGAGGGTACCGTTGGGACAGGAGACATTATAATACCTGTTGTATGAGGGTACCATTGGGACAGGAGACATTATAAATACCTGTTGTATGAGGGTACCGTTGGGACAGGAGACATTATAAATACCTGTTGTATGAGGGTACCGTTGGGACAGGAGACATTATAATACCTGTTGTATGAGGGTACCGTTGGGACAGGAGACATTATAATACCTGTTGTATGAGGGTACCATTGGGACAGGAGACATTATAATACCTGTTGTATGAGGGTACCATTGGGACAGGAGACATTATAAATACCTGTTGTATGAGGGTACCATTGGGACAGGAGACATTATAATACCTGTTGTATGAGGGTACCGTTGGGACAGGAGACATTATAATACCTGTTGTATGAGGGTACCATTGGGACAGGAGACATTATAAATACCTGTTGTATGAGGGTACCGTTGGGACAGGAGACATTATAAATACCTGTTGTATGAGGGTACCATTGGGACAGGAGACATTATAATACCTGTTGTATGAGGGTACCGTTGGGACAGGAGACATTATAATACCTGTTGTATGAGGGTACCGTTGGGACAAGAGACATTATAAATACCTGTTGTATAAGGGTACCATTGGGACAAGAGATATTATAATACCTGTTGTATGAGGGTACCGTTGGGACAGGAGACATTATAATACCTGTTGTATGAGGGTACCGTTGGGACAGGAGACATTATAAATACCTGTTGTATGAGGGTACCGTTGGGACAGGAGACATTATAAATACCTGTTGTATGAGGGTACCGTTGGGACAGGAGACATTATAATACCTGTTGTATGAGGGTACCATTGGGACAGGAGACATTATAATACCTGTTGTATGAGGGTACCGTTGGGACAGGAGACATTATAATACCTGTTATATGAGGGTACCGTTGGGACAAGAGACATTATAAATACCTGTTGTATGAGGGTACCGTTGGGACAGGAGACATTATAATACCTGTTATATGAGGGTACCGTTGGGACAAGAGACATTATAATACCTGTTGTATGAGGGTACCGTTGGGACAGGAGACATTATAAATACCTGTTGTATGAGGGTACCGTTGGGACAAGAGACATTATAATACCTGTTGTATGAGGGTACCATTGGGACAAGAGACATTATAAATACCTGTTGTATGAGGGTACCGTTGGGACAGGAGACATTATAAATACCTGTTGTATGAGGGTACCGTTGGGACAGGAGACATTATAATACCTGTTGTATGAGGGTACCGTTGGGACAAGAGACATTATAAATACCTGTTGTATGAAGGTACCATTGGGACAAGAGACATTATAAATACCTGTTGTATGAGGGTACCGTTGGGACAGGAGACATTATAAATACCTGTTGTATGAGGGTACCATTGGGACAAGAGATATTATAATACCTGTTGTATGAGGGTACCGTTGGGACAAGAGACATTATAAATACCTGTTGTATGAGGGTACCGTTGGGACAGGAGACATTATAATACCTGTTGTATGAGGGTACCGTTGGGACAGGAGACATTATAAATACCTGTTGTATGAGGGTACCGTTGGGACAGGAGACATTATAAATACCTGTTGTATGAGGGTACCGTTGGGACAGGAGACATTATAAATACCTGTTGTATGAGGGTACCGTTGGGACAGGAGACATTATAAATACCTGTTGTATGAGGGTACCGTTGGGACAAGAGACATTATAATACCTGTTGTATGAGGGTACCATTGGGACAAGAGACATTATAAATACCTGTTGTATGAGGGTACCATTGGGACAAGAGACATTATAATACCTGTTGTATGAGGGTACCATTGGGACAGGAGACATTATAATACCTGTTGTATGAGGGTACCATTGGGACAAGAGACATTATAATACCTGTTGTATGAGGGTACCATTGGGACAGGAGACATTATAATACCTGTTGTATGAGGGTACCATTGGGACAAGAGATATTATAAATACCTGTTGTATGAGGGTACCGTTGGGACAGGAGACATTATAAATACCTGTTGTATGAGGGTACCATTGGGACAAGAGATATTATAAATACCTGTTGTATGAGGGTACCGTTGGGACAGGAGACATTATAAATACCTGTTGTATGAGGGTACCATTGGGACAGGAGACATTATAAATACCTGTTGTATGAGGGTACCATTGGGACAAGAGATATTATAAATACCTGTTGTATGAGGGTACCGTTGGGACAGGAGACATTATAAATACCTGTTGTATGAGGGTACCATTGGGACAGGAGACATTATAAATACCTGTTGTATGAGGGTACCGTTGGGACAGGAGACATTATAATACCTGTTGTATGAGGGTACCGTTGGGACAGGAGACATTATAATACCTGTTGTATGAGGGTACCATTGGGACAGGAGACATTATAATACCTGTTGTATGAGGTACCGTTGGGACAGGAGACATTATAATACCTGTTGTATGAGGGTACCGTTGGGACAGGAGACATTATAATACCTGTTGTATGAGGGTACCGTTGAGACAAGAGACATTATAAATACCTGTTGTATGAGGGTACCGTTGGGACAAGAGACATTATAAATACCTGTTGTATGAGGGTACCGTTGGGACAGGAGACATTATAAATACCTGTTGTATGAGGGTACCGTTGGGACAGGAGACATTATAATACCTGTTGTATGAGGGTACCGTTGGGACAGGAGACATTATAATACCTGTTGTATGAGGGTACCATTGGGACAAGAGACATTATAAATACCTGTTGTATGAAGGTACCATTGGGACAAGAGACATTATAAATACCTGTTGTATGAGGGTACCGTTGGGACAGGAGACATTATAAATACCTGTTGTATGAGGGTACCATTGGGACAAGAGATATTATAATACCTGTTGTATGAGGGTACCGTTGGGACAAGAGACATTATAAATACCTGTTGTATGAGGGTACCGTTGGGACAGGAGACATTATAATACCTGTTGTATGAGGGTACCGTTGGGACAGGAGACATTATAAATACCTGTTGTATGAGGGTACCGTTGGGACAGGAGACATTATAAATACCTGTTGTATGAGGGTACCGTTGGGACAGGAGACATTATAAATACCTGTTGTATGAGGGTACCGTTGGGACAGGAGACATTATAAATACCTGTTGTATGAGGGTACCGTTGGGACAAGAGACATTATAATACCTGTTGTATGAGGGTACCATTGGGACAAGAGACATTATAAATACCTGTTGTATGAGGGTACCATTGGGACAAGAGACATTATAATACCTGTTGTATGAGGGTACCATTGGGACAGGAGACATTATAATACCTGTTGTATGAGGGTACCATTGGGACAAGAGACATTATAATACCTGTTGTATGAGGGTACCATTGGGACAGGAGACATTATAATACCTGTTGTATGAGGGTACCATTGGGACAAGAGATATTATAAATACCTGTTGTATGAGGGTACCGTTGGGACAGGAGACATTATAAATACCTGTTGTATGAGGGTACCATTGGGACAAGAGATATTATAAATACCTGTTGTATGAGGGTACCGTTGGGACAGGAGACATTATAAATACCTGTTGTATGAGGGTACCATTGGGACAGGAGACATTATAAATACCTGTTGTATGAGGGTACCATTGGGACAAGAGATATTATAAATACCTGTTGTATGAGGGTACCGTTGGGACAGGAGACATTATAAATACCTGTTGTATGAGGGTACCATTGGGACAGGAGACATTATAAATACCTGTTGTATGAGGGTACCGTTGGGACAGGAGACATTATAATACCTGTTGTATGAGGGTACCGTTGGGACAGGAGACATTATAATACCTGTTGTATGAGGGTACCATTGGGACAGGAGACATTATAATACCTGTTGTATGAGGTACCGTTGGGACAGGAGACATTATAATACCTGTTGTATGAGGGTACCGTTGGGACAGGAGACATTATAATACCTGTTGTATGAGGGTACCGTTGAGACAAGAGACATTATAAATACCTGTTGTATGAGGGTACCGTTGGGACAAGAGACATTATAAATACCTGTTGTATGAGGGTACCGTTGGGACAGGAGACATTATAAATACCTGTTGTATGAGGGTACCGTTGGGACAGGAGACATTATAATACCTGTTGTATGAGGGTACCGTTGGGACAGGAGACATTATAATACCTGTTGTATGAGGGTACCGTTGGGACAGGAGACATTATAATACCTGTTGTATGAGGGTACCGTTGGGACAGGAGACATTATAATACCTGTTGTATGAGGGTACCGTTGGGACAGGAGACATTATAATACCTGTTGTATGAGGGTACCGTTGGGACAGGAGACATTATAATACCTGTTGTATGAGGGTACCGTTGGGACAGGAGACATTATAATACCTGTTGTATGAGGGTACCGTTGGGACAGGAGACATTATAATACCTGTTGTATGAGGGTACCATTGGGACAGGAGACATTATAAATACCTGTTGTATGAGGGTACCATTTGGACAAGAGACATTATAAATACCTGTTGTATGAGGGTACCGTTGGGACAAGAGACATTACAAATACCTGTTGTATGAGGGTACCATTGGGACAAGAGATATTATAATACCTGTTGTATGAGGGTACCGTTGGGACAGGAGACATTATAAATACCTGTTGTATGAGGGTACCATTGGGACAGGAGACATTATAATACCTGTTGTATGAGGGTACCGTTGGGACAGGAGACATTATAATACCTGTTGTATGAGGGTACCATTGGGACAGGAGACATTATAAATACCTGTTGTATGAGGGTACCGTTGGGACAGGAGACATTATAAATACCTGTTGTATGAGGGTACCATTGGGACAGGAGACATTATAATACCTGTTGTATGAGGGTACCGTTGGGACAGGAGACATTATAATACCTGTTGTATGAGGGTACCGTTGGGACAAGAGACATTATAAATACCTGTTGTATAAGGGTACCATTGGGACAAGAGATATTATAATACCTGTTGTATGAGGGTACCGTTGGGACAGGAGACATTATAATACCTGTTGTATGAGGGTACCGTTGGGACAGGAGACATTATAAATACCTGTTGTATGAGGGTACCGTTGGGACAGGAGACATTATAAATACCTGTTGTATGAGGGTACCGTTGGGACAGGAGACATTATAATACCTGTTGTATGAGGGTACCATTGGGACAGGAGACATTATAATACCTGTTGTATGAGGGTACCGTTGGGACAGGAGACATTATAATACCTGTTATATGAGGGTACCGTTGGGACAAGAGACATTATAAATACCTGTTGTATGAGGGTACCGTTGGGACAGGAGACATTATAATACCTGTTATATGAGGGTACCGTTGGGACAAGAGACATTATAATACCTGTTGTATGAGGGTACCGTTGGGACAGGAGAATTTATAATACCTGTTATATGAGGGTACCGTTGGGACAAGAGACATTATAATACCTGTTGTATGAGGGTACCGTTGGGACAGGAGACATTATAAATACCTGTTGTATGAGGGTACCGTTGGGACAAGAGACATTATAATACCTGTTGTATGAGGGTACCATTGGGACAAGAGACATTATAAATACCTGTTGTATGAGGGTACCGTTGGGACAGGAGACATTATAAATACCTGTTGTATGAGGGTACCGTTGGGACAGGAGACATTATAATACCTGTTGTATGAGGGTACCGTTGGGACAAGAGACATTATAAATACCTGTTGTATGAAGGTACCATTGGGACAAGAGACATTATAAATACCGTTGTATGAGGGTACCGTTGGGACAGGAGACATTATAAATACCTGTTGTATGAGGGTACCATTGGGACAAGAGATATTATAATACCTGTTGTATGAGGGTACCGTTGGGACAAGAGACATTATAAATACCTGTTGTATGAGGGTACCGTTGGGACAGGAGACATTATAATACCTGTTGTATGAGGGTACCGTTGGGACAGGAGACATTATAAATACCTGTTGTATGAGGGTACCGTTGGGACAGGAGACATTATAAATACCTGTTGTATGAGGGTACCGTTGGGACAGGAGACATTATAAATACCTGTTGTATGAGGGTACCATTGGGACAAGAGACATTACAAATACCTGTTGTATGAGGGTACCGTTGGGACAAGAGACATTATAAATACCTGTTGTATGAGGGTACCATTGGGACAAGAGACATTATAATACCTGTTGTATGAGGTACCATTGGGACAAGAGACATTATAATACCTGTTGTATGAGGGTACCGTTGGGACAGGAGACATTATAATACCTGTTGTATGAGGTACCGTTGGGACAGGAGACATTATAATACCTGTTGTATGAGGGTACCATTGGGACAGGAGACATTATAATACCTGTTATATCAGGGTACCGTTGGGACAGGAGACATTATAAATACCTGTTGTATGAGGGTACCATTGGGACAAGAGACATTATAAATACCTGTTGTATGAGGGTACCATTGGGACAGGAGACATTATAAATACCTGTTGTATGAGGTACCATTGGGACAAGAGACATTATAAATACCTGTTGTATGAGGTACCATTGGGACAAGAGACATTATAAATACCTGTTGTATGAGGTACCGTTGGGACAGGAGACATTATAAATACCTGTTGTATGAGGGTACCGTTGGGACAGGAGACATTATAAATACCTGTTGTATGAGGGTACCGTTGGGACAGGAGACATTATAAATACCTGTTGTATGAGGGTACCATTGGGACAAGAGACATTATAAATACCTGTTGTATGAGGTACCATTGGGACAAGAGACATTATAAATACCTGTTGTATGAGGTACCGTTGGGACAGGAGACATTATAAATACCTGTTGTATGAGGGTACCATTGGGACAAGAGACATTATAAATACCTGTTGTATGAGGTACCATTGGGACAAGAGACATTATAATACCTGTTGTATGAGGGTACCATTGGGACAAGAGACATTATAAATACCTGTTGTATGAGGGTACCGTTGGGACAGGAGACATTATAAATACCTGTTGTATGAGGGTACCGTTGGGACAGGAGACATTATAAATACCTGTTGTATGAGGGTACCGTTGGGACAGGAGACATTATAATACCTGTTGTATGAGGGTACCGTTGGGACAAGAGACATTATAAATACCTGTTGTATGAGGGTACCATTGGGACAAGAGACATTATAAATACCTGTTGTATGAGGGTACCGTTGGGACAGGAGACATTATAATACCTGTTGTATGAGGGTACCGTTGGGACAAGAGACATTATAATACCTGTTGTATGAGGGTACTGTTGGGACAGGAGACATTATAAATACCTGTTGTATGAGGGTACCGTTGGGACAGGAGACATTATAATACCTGTTGTATGAGGGTACCGTTGGGACAGGAGACATTATAATACCTGTTGTATGAGGGTACCGTTGGGACAAGAGACATTATAATACCTGTTGTATGAGGGTACCATTGGGACAAGAGACATTATAATACCTGTTGTATGAGGGTACCGTTGGGACAAGAGACATTATAATACCTGTTGTATGAGGGTACCGTTGGGACAGGAGACATTATAATACCTGTTGTATGAGGGTACCGTTGGGACAGGAGACATTATAATACCTGTTGTATGAGGGTACCATTGGGACAAGAGACATTATAAATACCTGTTGTATGAGGGTACCGTTGGGACAAGAGACATTATAAATACCTGTTGTATGAGGGTACCGTTGGGACAAGAGACATTATAAATACCTGTTGTATGAGGGTACCATTGGGACAGGAGACATTATAAATACCTGTTGTATGAGGGTACCGTTGGGACAGGAGACATTATAATACCTGTTGTATGAGGGTACCATTGGGACAAGAGACATTATAAATACCTGTTGTATGAGGGTACCGTTGGGACAGGAGACATTATAATACCTGTTGTATGAGGGTACTGTTTAGACAGGAGACATTAAAATACCTGTTGTATGAGGGTACCATTGGGACAAGAGACATTATAATACCTGTTGTATGAGGGTACTGTTTAGACAGGAGACATTAAAATACCTGTTGTATGAGGGTACCATTGGGACAAGAGACATTATAAATACCTGTTATATCAGGGTACCATTGGGACAAGAGACATTATAATACCTGTTGTATGAGGGTACCATTGGGACAAGAGACATTATAAATACCTGTTGTATGAGGGTACCGTTGGGACAAGAGACATTATAAATACCTGTTGTATGAGGTACCATTGGGACAAGAGACATTATAATACCTGTTGTATGAGGGTACCATTGGGACAAGAGACATTATAAATACCTGTTGTATGAGGGTACCGTTGGGACAGGAGACATTATAAATACCTGTTGTATGAGGGTACCGTTGGGACAAGAGACATTATAATACCTGTTGTATGAGGGTACCGTTGGGACAGGAGACATTATAAATACCTGTTGTATGAGGGTACCATTGGGACAAGAGACATTATAAATACCTGTTGTATGAGGGTACCATTGGGACAAGAGACATTATAATACCTGTTGTATGAGGGTACCGTTGGGACAAGAGACATTATTAATACCTGTTGTATGAGGGTACCGTTGGGACAGGAGACATTATAATACCTGTTGTATGAGGGTACCATTGGGACAGGAGACATTATAATACCTGTTGTATGAGGGTACCATTGGGACAAGAGACATTATAAATACCTGTTGTATGAGGGTACCGTTGGGACAAGAGACATTATAAATACCTGTTGTATGAGGGTACCGTTGGGACAAGAGACATTATAAATACCTGTTGTATGAGGGTACCGTTGGGACAAGAGACATTATAAATACCTGTTGTATGAGGGTACCATTGGGACAGGAGACATTATAAATACCTGTTGTATGAGGGTACCGTTGGGACAGGAGACATTATAAATACCTGTTGTATGAGGGTACCGTTGGGACAGGAGACATTATAATACCTGTTGTATGAGGGTACTATTGGGACAGGAGACATTATAAATACCTGTTGTATGAGGGTACCGTTGGGACAGGAGACATTATAAATACCTGTTGTATGAGGGTACCGTTGGGACAGGAGACATTATAATACCTGTTATATGAGGGTACCGTTGGGACAGGAGACATTATAAATACCTGTTGTATGAGGGTACCGTTGGGACAAGAGACATTATAAATACCTGTTGTATGAGGGTACCGTTGGGACAGGAGACATTATAATACCTGTTGTATGAGGGTACCATTGGGACAGGAGACATTATAATACCTGTTGTATGAGGTACCGTTGGGACAGGAGACATTATAATACCTGTTGTATGAGGGTACCATTGGGACAAGAGACATTATAAATACCTGTTGTATGAGGGTACCGTTGGGACAGGAGACATTATAAATACCTGTTGTATGAGGGTACCGTTGGGACAGGAGACATTATAAATACCTGTTGTATGAGGGTACCGTTGGGACAGGAGACATTATAATACCTGTTGTATGAGGGTACCGTTGGGACAAGAGACATTATAAATACCTGTTGTATGAGGGTACCATTGGGACAAGAGACATTATAAATACCTGTTGTATGAGGGTACCGTTGGGACAAGAGACATTATAAATACCTGTTGTATGAGGGTACCATTGGGACAGGAGACATTATAAATACCTGTTGTATGAGGGTACCATTGGGACAAGAGACATTATAATACCTGTTGTATGAGGGTACCATTGGGACAGGAGACATTATAAATACCTGTTGTATGAGGGTACCGTTGGGACAAGAGACATTATAAATACCTGTTGTATGAGGGTACCGTTGGGACAAGAGATATTATAAATACCTGTTGTATGAGGGTACCGTTGGGACAAGAGACATTATAATACCTGTTGTATGAGGTACCGTTGGGACAAGAGACATTATAAATACCTGTTGTATGAGGTACCGTTGGGACAAGAGATATTATAAATACCTGTTGTATGAGGGTACCGTTGGGACAGGAGACATTATAAATACCTGTTGTATGAGGTACCATTGGGACAAGAGACATTATAATACCTGTTGTATGAGGGTACCGTTGGGACAAGAGACATTATAAATACCTGTTGTATGAGGGTACCGTTGGGACAGGAGACATTATAAATACCTGTTGTATGAGGGTACCGTTGGGACAGGAGACATTACGCCCGTCAGTGTTGGTCACCGCTGCCCTTAGGCTAATAGAGCAGTTGTCAGACGAGGTGAGGTTCCGGTTTCTACACAGGACGTACGGAGGAGCAGTAACATCCACACTGACCGTGTTTGGCTTCTGTCCCTCGTACAGATCCATGGTGTCTGCCCCTCCGTTAATCTGTAGAAAAGGTTGATACTTATATCATATATTTCATATCTCACCTATTATGTAGAAGTGGGCTGATGATCAATTACCCGGTAGGTTAATCGAAAACTGATTGGTTTGTCTTTTCTGATTCCGATTATCGAATGCAAAATCAATTCTCAAAATAAACGCCTTTTCATTAAAATCAAAGTGTTAAATGATTTTGTTGTAGAAAATGTATTAATAGTCATCTATTCTCATGATTTTTAACATATGATTGACAAAACTGTATAAACATTTCTAGGAAATCCTTTCATTTCAAAAGAATGAAACCTAGTGTAAAGATAGCAATATTGTCCATTAACGTTATGTTGGTATATATTCTGATTTGGGTATTCAGTCACATAAGGAACTGATCATTCAATCCATCATTGATCGGTTTACAATGTTATTTGCAAATGATGAAAACAGATGGTCTTACATATAATTGCAAAATAACTGATGTTTAACAAATAGCATTAATATTTTATATATTGCAAGTCCCAACTTGGGAGTATAAAAATGATACATATCCATGTTATTTACCTCTATAGTGGCGGTATAGGGTTTGGAGAAGACAAGGTTTCCTCTGGTATTCTCACAGTTACCATAGTAACAGGCACTGACAGAACACTGGAGCTAAAATGAAAAGAAAATCACTTAATTTTCAGAGCCTTGTTATGAATTTCCTCAGTATTATATACGCTGTATAACATACCCCAGAAGGCCAATTTTAGAGGAAATACACAAGCTATCCCAGTTTTATCATCATACTTGACCTTCACCCCTTATGGACATTTCCTTACCACAGAGCCGTCCACGAGACTGTTGGCATACATTGAAGGTAACATGGATTCTGTTTGATTGTCAGTGGGTGTGTCCTCGTACAACTGTACCCCGTCGACCTGCCAGAGGACGTCGTAAATTACATCCATTTCCGTCTCTATTGGGGGAAAGGTGCACATGAAGCTATCATTTCCAGGGCCATTGAAGGATGTCACCAAGGTAACATTGTCTACCGATGGTCCTGTTAGCAGTCCTATAAAACATAGACAAATCTGTTAGCAGTGTCGATATAAGGTATTGTGACTTCTGAAACAAAACTATCACAAGTAAACCTTATTATAATGAAGAGAGAATAACCACAACATACTCAAGCGTTACCAATTAGATTTAACTTTAATAGTCTACAAGTTTTAACTCTATCGCAGTCTTTATCAGGACCAAGTAAACCTTAATTACTGTTGTATAAACCCATAGCTACAAATGTATCTGAGGTCACTTGATCATATCTGAGGTCACTTAATTATATCTGAGGTCACTTGATTATATCTGTGGTCACTTAATTATATCTGAGGTCACTTGATTATATGTGAGGTCACTTGATTATATCTGAGGTCACTTGATCATATGTGAGGTCACTTGATTATATCTGAGGTCACTTGATCATATCTGAGGTCACTTGATTATATCTGAGGTCACTTGATAACATCTGAGGTCACTTGATCATATGTGAGGTCACTTGATTATATCTGAGGTCACTTGATCATATCTGAGGTCACTTGATTATATCTGAGGTCACTTGATAACATCTGAGGTCACTTGATCATATGTGAGGTCACTTGATAACATCTGAGGTCACTTGATCATATGTGAGGTCACTTGATTATATCTGAGGTCACTTGATCATATCTGAGGTCACTTGATTATATGTGAGGTCACTTGATTATATCTGAGGTCACTTGATCATATGTGAGGTCACTTGATTATATCTGAGGTCACTTGATAACATCTGAGGTCACTTGATCATATGTGAGGTCACTTGATCATATCTGAGGTCACTTGATCATATCTGAGGTCACTTGATCATATGTGAGGTCACTTGATTATATCTGAGGTCACTTGATCATATCTGAGGTCACTTGATCATATCTGAGGTCACTTGATAACATCTGAGGTCACTTGATCATATGTGAGGTCACTTGATTATATCTGAGGTCACTTGATCATATCTGAGGTCACTTGATAACATCTGAGGTCACTTGATCATATGTGAGGTCACTTGATCATATGTGAGGTCACTTGATCATATCTGAGGTCACTTGATCATATGTGAGGTCACTTGATCATATGTGAGGTCACTTGATCATATGTGAGGTCACTTGATCATATGTGAGGTCACTTGATCATATGTGAGGTCACTTGATCATATGTGAGGTCACTTGATCATATGTGAGGTCACTTGATCATATCTGAGGTCACTTGATCATATGTGATCACCTGTGATCTATTCTGCTATTCTACTACATTTCTCCCTCCTCCATTGTACGTTGTCCCAGATACAACTATTTACAACCCAAGTTCAGCCGTCTCTTAGTAAGTGTACACCCAATGCTTTAAAAAGGGGCTGGTTAATAATCTCATCAATTTTGTAACAGGAGAAAGTGAAAATGAAGTGGCCAAAATCCTGGGGTTCAAACTCCTGACCTTCAGAACTCTTAGACAAATGCTCTACATAAGAAATCAATTTTTAAATGGCAGATGCACCAATAGGTAGCATTCCTTGCGACACCAAAGTGGTCAGGTGCATGGTCCAGTGGATATGACTGGCGACGTCACCAAGAAAGCTGGTGTTTCATTCCAAAATCAGACTTGAAAAGGAATATAAATTGGGTCATCTTCATTTCTTTGGGTACCAGAGTATTTTGTTCCTTAAACCATGCTTCAATCAAGGCCAACAAGAATGATCAATAAAAGTATGGAAATAGGAGCAGAAAGACACACAGCCAAAATGGGGTTTGAACCTGGAACCTCCAAACTCTTGACAAATGCTGTACAATTGTAGTTTTGCTACACAAGTATTTCTCACCACCAAGACACTTACTGTTTACACAAGTATGGTAGTGATACTGCCAGCCCCTGTACAATGACCCGTCACCCATCTTGTCGCCTAGCAACAGCTCAGTGAGGACACACAGACCAGCCGACTGGCTAAAGACAATGGCGGTACAGGTAGACGACGCTTCACACAGCATTTTACAGTAGCCAACAGTCCACACGTCAGTCACGACAACGCTGTCGGAGAGGTTGAAGCTCATCCTGTCAGACCAAACTTTCCATTCCACATACTGCCCCGGACAACGGTCATCTAGTGGACAAATCAAATCACAAATCAAACAAACAATCACCAAATAAAAAAATGATCAACATTTTTATAAAGTGTCTTTATTTTTCAACTAGAAAATTATTACTGTAAACCAGCTTATTTCCGTGTGCGATTAATTTTCGCATATTTTACCAGTACATTACCATGATAACCACTAACTTACCAGTACATTACCATGGTAACCACTAACTTACCAGTACACTACCATGGTAACCATTAACTTATCAGTACATTACCATGGTAACCACTAACTTACCAGTACACTGCCATTCTGAGTAAGTCCAGCTGCTGTTAAATCCGCCTTTGTCGACGTAGGTAGTGACATCTGCAGCTTGGAACGGTGACAGGTTGCACAACTCCGCAGAGGACTGATAGTCGAGGGAACGACACTGGAAAGGGCCGTTGAACGTTGTACAGGCGCTCTGACAGTCCTCGAGGTTCGCCACGTTACTGGAGGTGTTCAGGTTGTAGAATGCCATCGCTGAGGCGTTGTGAACAGTCCACTGAATTTGTGATGTCAGACACGGCCCTGGTAAATATCAAAGTTTGATCATTAAAAGAAGGCAATGTCACCTGGAGAGAAACCAAAATCTATTATTTGTACATGATTAAATTATGCTACAAAAGTATCCCATAATTTATTACATTAGTTTACCTGGTCGTGTAGTCCAGGCTGTAGCGTTGGCACTGGGATCACAGACTTGCTGATCATCAGTAGGATTCACTGTTAGGTTTACATAGCACATACTCTCAATAACACATACGTCTCCCTAAAACACACAAACTCAGGGATCAAGTCAGGTCAGAACTCGCGTCCTTAACCAACCTTACCTGGTAATAGGATGTTAACCAAAATAATAGTAAATATACTACACTTGCAGAATAGCTCCTTTATATAACCAACAAATTAATGTGGTTATTCTTTTGGTTTTGTTTTCTTTACTCAGCTGCTTATAATTTTTAATGAAGTATAGACTTCTTCCAGAAATAATGACATGTAGTAAAATGTATCAAATTCATAGTTGATGTTTTGATAGTGAAATCCTGAAGTCTAATAATAGATCCCCAAGACATAAGATACTCTTTTTTATCTAATATTATGACAGGTTTTCAATGGTTTTTATCAATTCTTTCAAAAATTATCAAAATTAGACAACAAATGGTAGTTTTTAAGAATCACCCCAAAAATTTATCAGGCCTTGAAGCATGTATATATCTTGATATGCCCACTGGTTACACTGTTTTTCAAGCTACATTTACAACAATCTAACCTTTTGAACTTGAGGTCAACTTAAGCTTACCTTTTAACCTTTAGGTCAACTAAAGCTTACCTTTTGTCTTTGAGGTCAACTAAAGCTTACCTTTTGACCTTGAGGTCAACTAAAACTTACCTTTTGTCTTTGAGGTCAACTAAAGCTTACCTTTTGACCTTGAGGTCAACTAAAACTTACCTTTTGAGCACATGATCCATCAGCAATGTTACATAAGTAACACATGGGGTCATAGGTCAAATGCATGACCTTGTTGCTGATGTTGTTGGTAGAGTTTATGTTGCTAACAGCAACCAAGTAGTTACCAGCCGCTGGTAGAGAACATCGGACCTCTGAGGGACTGACGAAGGTGACAGGAGCCTCTTGCCAGCCACCAGACACCTGGTAGCCAGTCTTGTTAACCTGCGATTTAAATGGATTACACTTTGTTATAATATCACAATGCACTTGTTAATGAACGGGGAAAATGACAGCTTAGACTTGGGTCTGTATTCATGAAACCATTCTTCTGTTCAAAGTACAGATTTTGTGCTGAAGCCAAATTTCTATTTCCATTGATGAGTTATAATGAAAATGACATTTTTAACTGATTTGTTAAAGATTCTAGAGTTACTGAAAACCAAACATTTTCCCAACAGTTTACACAATACTTCAAATAAGGTCAAACCAAGTTATCTGATGTTGCTTACAGGTAAGCCTTGACAAAGATACTGCTGACCTTCCATTTGTAAGGTCAGACCAAGTTATCTGATTTTGCTTACAGGTAAGCCTTGACAAAGATACTGCTGACCTACCATTAGTAAGGTCAGACCAAGTTATCTGATGTTGCTTACAGGTAAGCCTTGACAAAGATACTGCTGACCCACCATTAGTAAGGTCAGACCAAGTTATCTGATGTTGCTTACAGGTAAGCCTTGACAAAGATACTGCTGACCCACCATTAGTAAGGTCAGACCAAGTTATCTGATGTTGCTTACAGGTAAGCCTTGACAAAGATACTGCTGACCTACCATTAGTAAGGTCAGACCAAGTTATCTGATGTTGCTTACAGGTAAGCCTTGACAAAGATACTGCTGACCTACCATTAGTAAGGTCAGACTAAGTTATCTGATGTTGCTTACAGGTAAGCCTTGACAAAGATACTGCTGACCTACCAGTAGTAAGGTCAAACCAAGTTATCTGATGCTGCTTACAGGTAAGCCTTGACAAAGATACTGCTGACCTACCATTAGTAAGGTCAAACCAAGGTATCTGATGCTTCTTACAGGTAAGCCTTGACAAAGATACTGCTGACCCACCATTTGTAAGGTCAGACCAATTTATCTGATGTTGCTTACAGGTAAGCCTTGACAAAGATACTGCTGACCTACCATTAGTAAGGTCAAACCAAGTTATCTGATGTTGCTTTCAGGTAAGCCTTGACAAAGATACTGCTGACCTACCATTTGTAAGGTCAGACCAAGTTATCTGATGTTGCTTACAGGTAAGCCTTGACAAAGATACTGCTGACCTACCATTTGTAAGGTCAGACCAAGTTATCTGATGTTGTTTTCAGGTAAGCCTTGACAAAGATACTGCTGACCTACCATTAGTAAGGTCAGACCAAGTTATCTGATGTTGCTTACAGGTAAGCCTTGACAAAGTTACTGCTGACCTACCATTTGTAAGGTCAGACCAAGTTATCTGATACTGCTTACAGGTAAGCCTTGACAAACATACTGCTGACCTACCATTAGTAAGGTCAGACCAAGTTATCTGATGTTGTTTTCAGGTAAGCCTTGACAAAGATACTGCTGACCTACCATTAGTAAAGTCAGACCAAGTTATCTGATGTTGCTTACAGGTAAGCCTTGACAAAGTTACTGCTGACCTACCATTTGTAAGGTCAGACCAAGTTATCTGATACTGCTTACAGGTAAGCCTTGACAAACATACTGCTGACCTACCATTAGTAAGGTCAGACCAAGTTATCTGATGTTGTTTTCAGGTAAGCCTTGACAAAGATACTGCTGACCCACCATTTGTAAGGTCAGACCAAGTTATCTGATGCTGCTTACAGGTAGGCCTTGACAAAGATATTGCTGACCTACCATTAGCAAGGTCAGACCAAGTTATCTGATGCCAATTTCAGGTATGCTTTGTCAAAGCCTTTCAAGACCTGCATCGACCTTTGCAAGTCTGCTAGTATTAATACCCAAAATGTGTAAAAACTGACAAACTATTTATTTCAAATAAACAAACAGGCCCCAAGGAATGCAAGAAATCCAAGGCTTACTTTCAAGACTGGCCTATTTTCGATTCAGGCTTATTATCGAGATTTTAGGGTATGCGATTTCACAAGGTTGAAATAGATTTACATCTGATCCTGAGTAACTAAGAGTAACCAACCTTGATTTCCTGGTAGTAACATTTCAGCATGCGCGAGTTGACGAAGGTGTTCCCGGTTAGAGTGACGGACTGACAGGGGGAGATCCTTGAGTTACACAGACCCTCGTCTGGCTGTACGACGCGTACCATTGGCTGATCGTTGATGTTTATACTACAGTCTGGCCCAATAAAGCCAGGATAACAGACACAAGCACCTGAAACAGACACGAAATATTGTATACATGTACCTCAACTCCAGAGAGTCTAACAAATCACCAATACCGGTTGTTGATCCAGTATCAATTACAAGAAATTAAAGATGGTAAATTTCAAGAAAGTCTGAACAATTCAAGTCAGCATTGCCAAAACAAAAAACAAGGTAATTCAACAGTTTGTAACACAGGTACCTGATGATCGATAATGTAAGATGAAGTAATGTTCTTATAGAGTTTTAATACCTGCATGTCAATAATTATGGTTTCTCAATTACAGAAGGCAGTTCACTTGTGATATATATTAGGGTTGATTACGGTCAGGTATGTGTGCATGTAACTTTTTACAATGCATGCTAATGACCCGTCAGTATAAGAAATCCTGTTGGTATGTGTAACAGTCAGCTGATTTGTTGGTTCTAACTGGACACCAATTACATACCCATGATGTTGGAGCAATAAGAGCGGGTGGTTAGTTTGGTTATTTTTTGTTTCATGGTCATAAAAAGATGTTCCAGATTTGCGTAGTGGTTTAAACCCAGATCTTGTTATGTGAGTAGGAAACCATTGTGTTTATTACTTACCTTCGGTACAATTCCCGTTGTCACACTGGTACGGACAGAAACCAGCCAGGACAGCAGTAACATCTCTCGTCACCGTGTAATTCCTCTCCAACTCGAACAAGCACCGCCGGGCTATCAGCTTGTTTATACTGGCCGCCATGGCGATGTCATTCGTCAACTGTGTCACAAAAACATAGTAAATATGATAAAAAAAGAACTATGTATTGGAGTTCAATACACCACTGGTAAAAATAAAAGAAATCGCTAAAAAATAAAAACTTTTTCTAATATGTTAAAGCCTACAAACTCAGATATTAGTGTGAAATCTTGTGCTTAGCAACGGTTCTGAAATATGTATTCTTAATATCTAGATATTCTATAAATAAATATTAAAAGAATATATATAAATAACCCCTACAATGAAATTGTCCTCTTCTACAGAGAACTTATCCTTTTATTATCAATTTCATTCTGTACTTCGGTATGAATGGATTCTTGTATATGGATTACAATGAAGGAGATAATTTCACTCTTTTCATTTAAGAAGTTGGAAGATTAATAGCTATGAAAAATGAGGCCAATCTACTACTGTTTCTAAGTACCCTGATATTCTCCTTGCAGTCGTCTATTTCTGATTGGACGAGGAGTGGCACCACCTGACCACAGGTTTCAGCTAGAGGACTGTGTGTCGTTTCATTTGTACAACTCTGCTGGGCTTCCGCTTCGGATACACTGCCAGACCATCCTGTAGCCTAGTAAAAAATCATACAGAAAATATTGTAAACATACTCTAAAACCATAGCTTATCTTGTTCTCCAGATGATGCTCGTCTACTGTAATAGCTAGAGCATGGCATGTAGTGGTTAGCCCAATGCAATTTTACTAAAAAGAAAATAGGGCTGGGTGGTTTTACCGGTATACCGTGGTATAAAGTTGTCATGGTACGTACCGTGGTACATTAGTCCTGTACCAGTTTTTTGGGGACTTTCATTTAACTTATCAATTTGAAAGAACTATTTGTTACATAGATCAATTGAAATTCCAATATGGTTTAATAATAATTCCCTATAAGATTGCTGATCAACTAGGACTGACATAGCTTCACTCCAACAATATTAGAGGATAACACAACGAGAAACTTATGACAGGCCCCTTGTGGATTGGCTTCAGAACAAAATCAGCCCGAGACCTTTATCTAGCTCGAACATTCAATCAAGGTGGTATACCGTGGTACGTACCGCAGTATTTGCCTAAATACCGTGGTATACCATGGTACGTTTGATTTTGTGGTACCCAGCTCTAAAAGAAAATATATAAAATATCTATAACTTTCCATTTTCTTTCTATTTCATTTACAGAGTGGATTTAAATTTATTTGTTCAATGTCTGTATTAATGGTAATCGTCTCCAACTATACCTGTACTTATATTAGACATAGATGTTGGATTAGAAGTTACAGTGACGAAGTCAGAAATCATTGCTACCCCATACCTCAACCTTACCATCATAATTGCACCTTTTTCACAATTTCAGTTTCGCCATTTTAACTTTACTCCTTAACTAAAAGTTTGCGATTGTGACGTAAATTTACTCTCTTTAACAAGAAAATTTATTTTCGAATTATTCCATTGAAAAAATAAAAAATAAAATCGCAATATCAACATAACCTAAATATAAAAAAAGATTACCAGGACTGGTGCACTCGTGTTATACATGAATGATCCCATCCTGTAACTGGTTCCATCAAAGGGGAAACAATTCGTGGGTACCATCTTACCTGATAGTACAACATCTGTGATATCCTCACCTGGAAATCAGACAACACATGTAGATTGGATGAATGTAAAAAAAAAAAAAAAAAAAAACCTTTAAAAAGTGAAACTATATATCTATCAAAGGGATAAAACTATTTCACAATAATTATGAAACAAGTTATTTTTTGTTGGCCCGGATGTTTAAGTCTATAATTTTAGAAGGAGGAATATACAGAACAGAGAGAGGGTCCATTTTGTCGGGCAGGTGACCCCATATCTTTTTACATTTGACCAGACTGCCTTAGTGAAAGTCAGGTGTGCTATCAAATGCACCTGTGGACCATTTTATTTTTTTATAACGATATTTGGATTTATAGTATACTTTAGACCTTACCACGGAAGTACTGTTTAGCACTGGAGCAGCCCTGAACTAGGCCCCACTCATTACACTGGGTAAACTCTGCCCCTGTACACCGACACAGACTGCCATCAGGGACCGCACGACCGTCCTTTTTGTCCTGACAGAGTCCGGTGTACACACTGTCCGCCTCGGGTACCCTGGAGAGGTCACACATGACAACATTACATTCTTACTGTTTACAATATCATACTAAAATTTATCTCTATCCATCATCTTTATCTTTATCCATCATCTTTATCTTTATCCGTTATCTTACATGTTTTCATGCTAAAAGCAGAGCTATGTTATTTCGAGAACCCTACCTCCAGGACAAGGTGAACGCGTCTGGGTATTGCTCTCCTATCGGAGAAGATGTGTTGTTGCTATGGAGAAAGTCATTCACATCATGCCCATCATAATTTCCACAGAGACCTATAAGTAATAAAAGCAAACAACCAGTTAGTTACTCCAAGTGTTACCATGACGATGAGTTAGTTTTGAAGTAATTTGATGATAAATTCAACATAAAACAATTCATTCTTAACGAAAGGCAAAACTTTCTATTTTATAAATCTGATAAAGTGGTGCCCTATACATTAAGGAGCTGTCTCGGTACACTGTGGGTTTCCCTATATAATAATCCAAAAAGGTAACATTTGAAAACAGTTAAACCAGTTATTCTGAATAACTGGACTGGCCGGAGGTAGCTAATGATGTTCCAGGGCCGGAGAACCAGCCGCGACATTCTGTCTCAACTGATTACAGCAACTTCAATGACCAAACATAACCAATATTTTTTCCAGTGGTCAGTATTCACTGACAGTATAACTATTGACATGAACGAGAACCGTTGTGATGATGGGCCACTAAATTCATATATGTACAGTAGCTATATAGTAGTAGTCAATATTGATGACTTTGTTTAGCAAAATACTAATGAACTAAATCTTGCAACTGGTGCGGTCAGCTTCATGCTAATGAACTAAATCTCACAACTGACGCGGTCAGCTACATGCTAAAGAACTAAATTTTACCACTGGTGCGGTCACCTACATGCTAAAGAACTAAATCTCACCACTGGTGCGGTCACCTACATGTCTATGAACTAAATCTTACCACTGGTGCGGTTAGCATCGAGAAGTGAAGGATAGTACCACACATTCAAATAGGACTTATAACTTGGCTGGACGATCAGCTGGCCGCCCGACGGAAGGTACACCTGTCGATTAAATTTATCACATCACAATTAATATACAACATGAAGGTCAGAGGTCAGACTGCTCAGTGATGATTGGTGAATACATCCGAGGTCAGACTGCTCAGTGATGATTGGTGAATACATCAGAGGTCAGACTGCTTAGTGATGATTGGTTATGTTTAAATGTGTATTTCTGGATAAATAAACGCAAAATGATTATTTTTTAAAGTTTCAGTGTCAATTCATTTTAAAAATATTTGGACGATTTTCTTTTTAATTAAAAGCTTTAGTTTTTATTCCTGCTTTCATTAATCTTTGGTTTTGTGCTTGTAATTTCTTATCAATTAAGCTGTTTGATCCAAACACCAATGTGATATTCTTCTCACCTGGATTTCCTCTCCAGAAGCCACACGAACAACGCGGAAGTCAGTCGCGACATTTCCATTAGCGTACATCTGTGTTTTAATTGGATAAGTTGGATCGGAGCCTGTTTCTGGATCACAGCCGTTGATGAGCAGGACGTCATCATCTACTTGAGCACTGACTCCACAATTACAGATATTGCCATTTTGTCCACAGCGTCGATAAAACAAGTGAATCTGTAAAATGAAAAATTAGATGAATTTCATCTTATTTTACAAAGCATTTATTTCTTATAAATTTCATCAGTTTGGAAAAATGTCATATCAAAGTGGTTTCTAACTGAACAATATCTTATATATATCAAACCTGTCGCAATGTCTCATAACAAACTGGCCCCTTTTTCAAGTTATCCAATTTATACTTTCATATATCATGCCTTATCAGTTTCATTGAACTTTCATAATGGAAACATTACTTCCCAAATATGAAATGGGTGGAAATGGAATACTTACCTCTAGTGGAAGAATGTCATGTTTGTAGAAAATAAATTCTCCCTCATTCTGGTTGTCAAAACTCCTGTCAACAGAAAAGCAAACGACCAATGAAAACAACTGTTATATAGTACAATATCAAACTTGTTTTTAACTTAAAACAGATTTTTTTTTCAAATGTAGTACATGTACTTGCTTTAGGAGCATCAAAGTCCAAAACCCATTCCTAAAACGGGTATATGAATGATATGAAAGAGATCATACTCCTAATATTTCTCCAGGTTTTTTGTCACTACAAATTCTGTATTTAATAATTTGAAGATAAGCTGGCTATAGCATTTCTCTTAGATTTTAAGAAATTTTGAATATGTTCCTGATATTATCTTATTGAAACAGTTTTTTTTATGAAAACTCCAATGTGGTGGATAATTAGTATTACTGAAGAAAGTCAATAGGTAAAATCTGTATATAATGGAGGTCAGTATTTTTCACTGCCTCAGCTGGTAGGAATCGAAACTCAGCACCTCCAGTTTATAAGTCTTATACTTCTACTGAATGAGAACAAGCTGATCGGAAGCAGTAGTTTTTATAAATGGTGAAATACATAAAGACAATTAAGATAGAAGCTTGTTATGAAAATGAGGCTGTAAGAAAAAATGTAAACCATTAGGTCAACTCACACTCCATCAAAAGTCATGAGGTGTGGTCCATTGGTGGAGGTACACACAGCATCCGTATCTTTGTCCTCCACGGAAACCTGCACCTGTAACGAGAACAGTAGCACCACGTTTATAATTTTATGGAACTGAATACCTATAAAAGATGAGAATACTACCATAACACCAATGGGCAATGTTGCTATCTGTACATTAGGTTTCTTTATAATTAAATGTTTTTTACATCAAAACTTCCATGGCGAGACTGAAATTACATGCACTAGGATTCAAAACATAAACAAAATGTTAAGACTTGGTTTTGTCCAGATGAGCTAAAAAAATGGAATATTCACATTTAATTTCTTAACATATTCCAGAAACCATCTGACTTACCCGAAAGCCGATTGTAAGGAGGTTAAGCTGATTGGCTCTGGTTTCTAGAGATATCCCGACTTGTTTTGTTCCATCTATAACATTATCCACGCTAGCGAAGAACGGGAGGTCGTGAACTTGTTCCCAGTTGTCTGCGGTTACCGTGACAAAACAGGAATTAGGAAACACTATCTGTGACAATTCTTCACCTGAAAATAGAATGTTTTACCAGAATGTGAACAAAAAAACAAAGAATAAATCAATGTCAAAACAAAATATATTTCTGTCAAAAATGAAAAATTATTTTTTCAGTTTTCAAAACATTCCTGAATGAAAGACAAAATTATCTCTTTTTTATGATTTTTTCAGAAGGATTATACATGATTTGAGTTAACATCAGTGAAATATATGTATGATGATAATATGGGGAAATATATAGTTATTACAGAACATTCTGAAATCTATGAATTCATAATCATGGTCTGTTTCCATGGCAATCAAGTTATTAAGTGTTAAAAATAATCCCTATTTTGTGAAACCAGGGTTGCCCTGTTAGGATTTTAGGCTTTAGCTAGGGCTTTCTTCATCTTATTTTGAGAAGAAAATATACCAATCTGGAAGGATACTCTCACAGCAAAAACGTAAATCTATGGAATCAGGTTTAAATATGAAATAGTTTAAACTTGGAATGGGGTTCATTATCAACCCCCAAAAAGTCCACCGAAAAATAACAATGCAAAATAAGGAAATCTAAGATATATGATAAACAGAATTTCAAACCTGTGTTTATATTTAGTCTGGCTTGTCTTAACACCATATCATTACATAGTCCAGCTTACCTCCAGAACACGTCACCTGGTCATCACCTCCCTCCTTGGCCTTCACGATAACGGGACAATCTGTCGCGGCATTGACACCCTGACAAAATACGGCTGGCGGTACAGTCGACTTGAACTGTATCAAAGCAGGCGGTCCATTCTCCACCACACTCAGGCTTTCCTCGCTAAGCAGCTGTACAAAGTTTAAACCTTTTCTTAACATTTTTTGTCCAGGTACCTAAGGAAGCCCAGACTATTTCTGGCTACTAATTAAAAACAGTGTATCGGGTGAAATTTTGAATGCACTAAAAAGCTGTTTAAATTTGATAAATGAGCTAACAAAAACATGAAATTACATGTGTTTATTTTTTAAATATCAATTGTTTCGAGAGTTATTTCTAGCAAAATCTCATTCTTGATATGTCGCTGGGCTTGCAATTAACCCTTGAGAGTATGTTTTTCTTTCTGAAACATAATATTCAACTTTTTGGTTTTAAATAATCATGTCTATTTTACAGGTGCTTTGACCCAAAAAATGTTACTTGCCAACAGAAAATGCTAAAATTTTGAGAAAATAGGCATTGTTATATCTCACAATAATCTACTGTGACGTGTTTCACATGAAAGATCTGCAAGTCGGGACTTCCTTGAATATATTAAATATATAAGTTTTATTTGTTTTTACAACAATTTTAAAACATGTTGTTTCAAGATTATATTAAATCTTGTCAAATGCGGGAAAAATTAGATACATGTACTCTTTTTGGTAGTGATTCAAAGATTCTTAAGAATTGAAACATTTTCAAAATGATGTAGATGCCATACCTTTATCTCCGCCTGGAAGACATTGCTGAGTTTCTGCAGTCCTTTAGCGGACTGGCACCGTTCACTGTAACAAGGCTGTATTCTACACTGGTATCCGAATATCTGTAAATATAATCCAGGCTTACCTCTGAAACGTCAGTGTTTACCAGTACAGGACCAGCACTAGTACTGCCTTACCCTAACCCTAACTGATAAACACCTCTTTTTTTAAACTGACAAAAATATTCATATATACATGTACAATAAAAAAATTTTATTTACTGACAAATCAAATATATTTACTGCCAATACATTCATATTTACTGCCAATATTTTCATATCGACTGACTAAACATTCATATTTACTACCAACACATTCATATTTACTGCCAATCTTTTCATATTGACTTCACAAAACATTCATATTTACTACCAATACATTCATATTTACTACCAATACATTCATATTTACTGCCAATATTTTTAAATTGACTTCACAAAACATTATTATTTACTGCCACTACATTCATATTTACTGCCAATACATTCATATTTACTGCCAATACTTTCACCTACAGAAAAATAAGGCCAAATAATTTTTTTTTACAAGTATGTGGGCAAAAAATCAAAAGTTCCTACCTGGTTGTTATTAACAAGGTCGCTGGCTTTGATCTCCATTTTGTGGTATGATTGACCAGTGGTCAGGAGCTTCTCCTCTATCTGCACCCCCTCCTTCCACCAGGTCAACCAGTACTCTATCCCCCTTGTAGCCACATCAGTCAGTGTGCAGGTCAAACTGAGGTCAACCAGTGACATGTAGGTCAAGGTCAACTTGGGGTCGGATATCCCAACTGGCACCAAAGTATCTAAACAACAAGTGAAATAATGGCATAATAAAGAAAGTTCATTGCTTAATAATGGCATTATAAAGAAAGTTCATTGCTAAATAATGGCATTATAAAGAAAGTTCATTGCTAAATAATGGCATTATAAAGAAAGTTCATTGCTAAATAATGGCATTATAAAGAAAGTTCATTGCTAAATCAAGGCATAAACTTATTCAACCCTTGAGACACATTTTGAACATTCCCAACTGAAAGATTGGAAAAATTCATCTTAAACTTTAGCAGTGACGAATGAGTTAAGAAAAAGTTGATTTTGACTGTAAATGAGGTGTCATATAAAAGGAGTGGCATTGTAACAAAACCACTGACCTACGGTCAGTACCTGGCAACTGCCCCATGTGGGTTTTGAACTTGCAACCCGGAGGTGGAGGGCTAGTGGTAGAATGTCGGAACACCTTAACCACTCAGCCATGGCGGTAACGAGGTTTTACAGAAAATCTCATTACATGAAATTTTAATGTTAAGAAAGCGTTTCATACATTAATATCCTCTTCAGATGAGATTATTATATAAGGTGTCATTTTTATTTAAGCAAACAAATCCCTTTTGTCATAGGACTTAAGGCCCAGGAGATGTTGTTTGGTTTGTTATAACTAACAGGTGCATATTTCAAGAGTAGAGGGAAGACTTATCTTATTGTGTGTGAGAAAATCGTGGGAAACTAAGGTCGATTATACTGGCACTTACCAATAACATTCAGCCACAATTATAGCGAGTTAACTGTGTTGGTTTACATACATGGGTGTCATGTTTTATATACAAATTGAACATTGTAAAATTTGTTGTGTTTTTGATAAAAGATAAATCGTCATGCTACAGATCACAATGGTACGCTCCAGTTACTTTTTAGTATTCCACAATAATCTACCAGATAGTGGCTTCACTTGAGATGGTATATTAAAATCAATAGTTCATACACAGGGACTTGCCACTCGGGTACAGCTTCAGTTCAGCATCAGTTACAGGGTATACATACCATCAGTTGTGTTACATCCCAGAAGTTCAAATCTGAAACATGGCTGCCCGGTGGAGTTGAGAGGAATAATTCGGACTCGCCTAACGGTCACTTCTTCCATCAATGCAAACGTTTTGACCTCATCATTCGGGAAGTTTGTTGAAAACAACTCCTGTTGAATACAAAGTAAAGAACCTCTTTTAAATAAGATCTCAAAATGGATTTTACATCTTAATCCTAACAGAAAATTAAAGTAGAAAAGTGAGTAGAATCTTCTACTTCAATATGTATGGATCCTTTAAAGGCCCAATATACATAACTTCAGGAAATTTTTCGGAATTCTGACAAAATAATGAAAAAAAATACATTTGTTAACCATGCAAAAATAAGTCTAAAACGAAGTAAACCTGAATGGTACCTAACAAGATAAAATCCAAAGGACTGAAAATAATTCAGGTGGGGCCCACTTCAACAACAAGCCGAAAGTAGAAGAGTTTAGACAGTTCAAAATTGACATTTGTTTACAAATACCAAGTTACGCATAATAAGTATTTTGTTTACTTCTGATAGAATTTCAGGTCCCTGTGGTTTGTGATAATTTTGTACAACTTTATCTCCACTGATGACTTGTTAGTTCTACAGTTCCAGGGACGTAAATCTATGTCAGTTCCAAGTCATATAGAAATATACATGTATACTGTATTAAACCAAATAAGTACATAGGGTATTAAAAAATAAAGAAAAGGGGGGTTTGACACTTATTTGGACCAATATCAGTATACACTGTTTAAATGCAATGTATATGAGCAAAATTGACCTAAAGTCACTAGTTAGCCAAGGCCACACAAAATATAGCAAATATTTACCTGAAATACTCAGAATACTGTACATATGACTATGTAACTGAAACACTCAGAATACTGTACATATGACTATGTAACTGAAATTGTCGCATAGACGTGTCACTTTTCCTGTGATCTAGCTATGGTATAACCAACTAATTTTCCACAGTTTTACTAATACCATATGGTATTAGTGAGGCTCCTCCCCTTGACCGAGTACAACAGAATTCGGAACTCTCATTTGTCATTGAAACATGGCCAATGGACACCGTGGGAAATAACTAAAAGTACACAGACTTACAAAACGTTCTGCAACATTGTTGCAAACAATTCAATACAGACCACAGGAAGCTGACAATTTGATACAGATAGTTTTGGAACTTAACTAAGATATTTAAGATTAATTTTATACTTTTTTGGGGGGTGGGGGATGGGTAGTAGATCAATTTTAAATATGCCCCCTCAAATAGCCTTTATGACAAATGGGGGGGGACATTTTTATCGACAAAATCGATCAAAACCCCAAAGATCTGTAACAAATTCTCAGGCCCCTGTGTTACAGGCATGTTCATTTTTCGTATTGTAACGTAAACTTTCCGTATGAACCGTTTTGAAATTAAAAGGTACATGCATGGCAGTTTAAACACATCTTCGGAAATATCGGACTTACTTCGAACGGAATCCGGGAAGCGGTTATGATAGGTATTTCCTGCTTTTCTTTGATCGCCATTATAGTAAAAAAAGTCAAACATTCCGTTAACGGTGGGACTTTAGGTTCGGGTCACGTCCATGGCGATTACTCGATTGATCGTCCAGATCGTCTGTCATCATGTGTCAAAACTGGTCTAAGACTAAGTCCGACATGTTGTAATGTTGTTTTTTTTTAATTTATTTGACAAAATTTTCACAAGAATTTTTTACGTGACACTTTATGCGACAAGTCGGTTACATCATAGGAACCTCGCAATATGTCAGTTATCGTACTCGAGGGGCGGAGCTAATTTCTCTCGCGCTCCGCGCTCGAGAAGTAGCACCGCCCCTCTCGTACAATAACTGACATATTGCTCGGTTCCTATGATATAACCAATACTACTCAGAATACTGTACATATGACTATGTAACTGAAATACTCAGAATATTGTACATACATTTATGATTATGTAACTGAATATGACTATGTAACATTCTATAAAAGTAAGAAGTCTATGGTTAAATATTTTCTCAATGTGCTATATATTTATCTGTACCTCAAATACTAAAAATATTGTACAATTGATCATTTAACATCAGGTATATTTGTTTTAAAAGTAAGAAGTTGTCTAATAGCATGTCCAATTATTTGTGTGGGAGAGGCGTGGGTATAGGGACGTGGGTCGAATACATGCAGTAGCATATTGCAAGGTATAGGTTTTAGTCTCGTCAATCAAAATGCAGGCTAGCCTGTGAGTTAAGAACAGGGACTGAAAATGATAAGGGAGCTCCGGGGGCGGGGGGTATACACATAGATTTTATTATAATGCACCCATTCCCCTTCTATGTCAATGAATTCGAAGTGACCTTGAATGATGATGTAGCTTACCGGGACGTCACCTGTCCCGACGTAGTCGGTGAGGTTCCCGGGGGGAGAGGACGCAAGCTCCAGCTGTAAGGAGAATACCGTTAGGTAATCTGCTTGTGCTGTAAAATTGGTGAATGGCGCCTGAATGGTAACGGCGGAGAGGTTGTACGGCTGGTCAAAGGTCACCTCCAGCCATTCTCCTTCCTGGACGCTGGCCGGGCACCAGGCTCCGAACGCTGCATCTATAACGAACACAGGTCACACTACAAGTCAAAGGTCAACTTAATCACATCGAACATTGCATTGAAAATAACATCGAACTGACACGATAATCCCACAGGGACACGATAAGAGAATTTGTTGCAGCTAGTTTTGGATCTAAACTAAGGTGTTGTACTCTAAACACTCCAGTTTAGTTCAATTATGTGTTATCAATTACCAGGTCCATACATTTCTCGCCGTGTATTGGTCATGATGTGACGATCGTCTCTTCTGCGATAACTGGTCACCAAGGTCACGGGCCCCCGACCCGCAGCTGGTGACCAAGGTTACGGTAGCCCCACTGGTCCATCTCATGATCTTCAAAGTGGCCGTCTCGATACATCCTCGATATCTGGGTGTAGGTAACGCTAGACTGACACTGGTTCGATCCTTTGAGGCTTTGGTTGCCCAATAGTTCGGGAGGCCCGGGCTCGATCGTGCAATAAACGACTTTAGTGAGGATGCTGTGTCTTATTTAATCCAGGTTTATTTTTGGTGGTTTTGACAGTTTACGTCCTCGCATGGCCTTACGACCTTGTGCTGGACGATTCTGTAATATTGCTATACTACATGCATGACTATTAGATGTTTATGACTTTCACTAAACGTGTAAAATAGCCCTGAACATCTAAGTTATTAATTCCCTATTGTTCTGTTAGTAAACTTGCAACCGATGTCATTTTAGCAAACTTATTAAAAATCTTCATTAGGTGATCAAGATTGCTCAGGATTAAAATTATGAATTAAATGTGTGTGCGACCACGCTAAGGAAAATACTCTTTTAAATCACAGGGACCTGAGAATTTGTTAGAGCTAATTTTGAACCTAAATTAGGATGTTTAAAGTAATTTTACACTTTTGTGGGGTTAAAATCAATTTTCGATAGAAATACCCCCCCCCCCTCCTCAATGGTCATAAAAGCTTTTATGGGGGGGGGGGGGGGGAGGGGGGGGGCAATTCTATCCTTTTATGACCATTGAGGTGGGCATTTTTATCGAAAATTGATCTAAACCCCTCCCCCTAAAAAAAGTGTAAAATTACTCTAAACAGTCTATTTTATGTCAAAAACTAGCTGTAACAAGTTATCGGGTCCCTGTGTTTTTAAATAGCAGCATTTGACCCGTTAGAAAATAGAAAATATTAAATTTATAGTAGATTAAATTTATAAGTAGACGCGAGGATTTTTGATATACGCGTTATTAAAACATTCCGACATAGAGACACCGCGATAATTTTATCAAAATTTTACGTGGCGGTAGAGGTTTACTATAAATTGCTTTTATTCAAATTGCTGCTCCAGTTTCATTTCTTTTGTGATGCATTTCACTACATCCACCACCGAAATGGATTGCTACTGCCAGTGGTGAGGTAGTATAGGCTAACGCGTAAGTGTAACTCAGGGGGTCACGATCGTCTCACCTCGCTACCCTAAATCAGGGACGTCCCTGCCTAAATATCAATATACAAGTGTACCTATATAGGAATCAGAGAGTGTATTCAACTGGATGACAACGACGACAACGATGAAGATGATGATGCAAAATTCTAGATCGGTCTACAATGTATTTATTTAGTTTGTTTTGTAATTCAGAAAGTAACACAACTTACGGAATAAAATTATTGAACTTAACTTAGTAGTTAACTACAATGTACCCATCTTCGCTAGCCAAGGGTTACGATCCGCTCACTCATCGTGTAGATTACATAGGTGATCGTAACCCCTGGATATCGAGGATGCAATGTACCATTATAAGATTCTATCCACCGATATCGTTCTTCCTTGGAGACCTGGAGTTCATCTAAACTTACCTTGACAACAATCAAATCTGGCTTTGTCAAGGTCAAGGTCATTCCTTACTGACGAAGCCGATAGTTGGTTCCGGAGAATAGTACCGTCCCCAAGGCCAGCGGTCGTATTACAGTTCGGGTCTGAAAGACAAGAACAGTTATTGGATTAAGTCTCCAACATGAATTTTTGGCCGACACATCCATTGTCAAAGTTTCAGGTCGGGTTTATTTCATGAGCTGTATTGTTGTGGTGACCCAAATCCTGAAGCACGACTGTTTCTTCGACAAGGGAAAGGGGTGTTGAATTAAGTGCAACTATCATATACATGTACTAGTAAACGGTCATTTCTGAAGCCCTACTTTCTTAAACATTCCTTAACTTAAAGAAATTCCTGAACTTAAAAAATTCAATAAACGTTACAGAAGTTAATGAGAAAATCGGAAGTTATAGAACTTTCCTTCGGCTATGCTTTCCTATGGTGTTCGTGGGTTTAGGAATTTCCTTGCTGTAAGGAACGTTTATGGAACTGGGCCAGGGGCGATATCAAAGTTAACATTTTCTGTAGCGACAACTGATGTTCCACGCTGTTTTAGTGAATACTTTTCACTGAGGCGCCTAATGTGGGAACCTCGCGGGGATGCGAATCTGTTAGGAGCTTAGGAGTTTGGCGATTAGATCAGAAATAATTTCTGTTTTGTTGCTGTCGTGAGAAAGACTTTGAGGAATTCAAAGTGAAGCCGAGTGCATTCTACTTACCATAAAATAGTTACAAACGGAAAATATTTATTAATATAAACAGTGAAAAGATACTTGTTATTGGAGACCTTTTCTCCGCGGTACATATAACTCTTATCTGAGTAATTGTATAACATGCCCAGTGATATAGGCTTGTAAGCAGTGATGCGTGCTATTTACATATTAAGAAATGACACGACCAGACGCTAAATACTCCATACATATTGACGTACGCGTGTTTACATATGAATACAGGGCGTCAAAAGCCTCCTTTCTAAACGAACGAGGAATAAAAGCGAGCTATGTAGGTCAAATATACTCTCCGTGTCATTCTTATTTCAATGAATGAGCAAGCGCTTAAAGCGACTTTCACAACGGGGATGCTTTTACTAAAAAATGAGCGAAAATTATCCTTTAGCGAAAAAACATTATGCCATTTGCAAAAATACAAGTTGTGGTCTTGTGTTGGAATTGCTGCGTTAGTAAAGACTGAAAGTATGACGTCATAATACAGCTGTGGAAAGCTTTTGACCAAATTGAGATGCCCGAGTGCTATCTGCTGTTGTTTTCGATCTGTATCCGGTATAACAACAGAAATTATTTCGAAAGAGAGTACAGCGGACATACATGTACTTGAACAGAATGCACATGTAAGCATAAAAAATGTGCAGAAATGTATATGTTTACAATGGTCAAAACATGTACGTTAAGAATTTGTTAAAAGCCGCAAATTACTTTGATCTTTGCTACTTCGTTATTTCTCGAAAAGACAAAAGTAAGTTTTTTTTATCATAACATTTTTAAAAAAATTAATTCGTCCGAACATAATGAGATAAAAATAATCTGTTAAATCTCGTTCATTCTTCTTTTAGTCATAAAAAGACGTCTAGCCACATAAAGAAATAGCCTTTTCGTTATTTTGGTTTTTATTTTACAAATAATGAGCACTTACTGTGTACAAACTTGCGAGCCAGTGTGGCTTTCTTTAACTTGTGAACGTGTGATCAGAGGATGGTATTGGTGTGGGAGGCTCATCTCATTTCACGCATGATGAAAACAGATTCATTCAAGTTGTTTGTGTCACCTCAGGTGACCCTAGCCTACCAAACTGACGTATGTTATCGTCAATGATGAATATGGGTGCAATCTTTTTGAAATTTTTGTCCGTTTATCGGGACATATCGAGAAAATGCTCGTCATTCCTTGTTTGCTAAGCATTCGGCATATCGGGTAATCTTTGCTTGCTCTAGTCCTGACATCAGACTTGACACTTTGGCAGATGTCGATATTTTAGTCACGAGGTCTGAGCCAGAGAAAACAAGGATTTCTGTGCACCTTTGTCCCCGGTGCCTTCAGTATGGTGATCCGGTGTAGTAGCGCTCTGATTATACACACAAGCTAGCGTACATACAAAACATACAAACATTAACAGTGGTCTGGTTAAAGAACGCCAAATCATAAACCATTCATAATTATATTAATGTGTATATTACTTCGAGAAATTTTAACGACTGTTCTATTGCAATGCAAAATATCTTACTTATTGTTTTTCTCTGTCCCCTTCCTTGTCACCTAGCACATTTAACTGACACATGTCCTATTTTTCTGAATGGTTTCTTGATATAGCTCACTCAACCGCTCCACAAAAGCTTCGTAAGCAGCATAACGGAGCTTTAATGACGAGAATGAATAAATTGAAATATTGCCTATTTCAAATTTTTGTTTTAAAAATAATTTACATGAAACAGATGCACATAAGACTTATAAGATGGGTGTCTTCGAAGAAGCAAAAAATATGAATTGACTATTAATTAACTTGTATATATGCTCTTGTAACTCTTCAAATTGGAGGAAATAAAGAAATAATAATTCACAGCAATATTTCCATTGGTCTAATCTTGCCTTAATTGTATAGATTTTTGTTCGAATTATGGTTTATTTGTTAAAGATTTTGATATTCTGTTATTGATATTAGTGTCATTTTTCTCTATCGGTAAGCCATTCAGAAATCAATTCATTTTAATATCTGACGTCATATACACCACAGGGGTTGGTTTTGATGTTAATGTAAGGGACATACGGGCCCCTGTGAGGGGTAACAACAAGATCCTCTTTCGTCGAGATATAGGCGTTCTGTTTACACATGCTGAATGATACAATGTACACTGTAGAACAAAGTTTGAGCACACAGGGGCCTAAAGACTTATTACAATTATTTTTTGGGTCGCAACTGATGTGTTCATCGACTATTGTTCACAAAACCTCTTTAATGTATACAGAAGATCTTGGAAGATCTTTATAGACAGGGCGTGGTACCTGGAGTATATATCTAAACCCGTTTAGTTTGATTTATCGGCTCCCGGATTTTAATTTCATACAATACTTACCAGGAGATTCGCTTGTACACTGACTCATTTGTCCCCACTTTCTTTCACTACCTTATATTACTTTTCCTCTGTTTTTCTAATCCGTTTCGTATTGATTTTTATTTCCCTGTCATTTTCTCTCTTTAATTCGGCCACACAAACAAAAATGTTAAAAGCTTGTAGAGAACATCTCCACCCTGTATTCTCCTTATTATAATATATCACAGAGGTTTATAAAAGATCTGATATTTATCTAGGGCTTTACTGCATAACCTTTAGCCCAATAGACAGCTGAGCGGCCATCTTTTGTACCGTGTCATTATTCAGCAATATATCGATACTAATAAGTTTGTGACGTAAGTTCTCACGAGGATAATTGAATTTTAAGTATGTTTATTGTGTCTATGTAAAGGACTACACACCAGTTAATAAAGACATTAGCCAATACCTCCCCCTATTTCTGTGATGGGCGTTTCCTGGTGTCCCAGGTTATTCTCGTTAGCTATTGTATCGAGTCTGGGACTGTGACAGTTAAGTAGTAAATTAATTGCCATACATTACATAGGTTACACTAGGACATGTCATCCCAGTTGTTATTATGGAAATTAACTATAATTCAATGTCATCGGTAATACGACATATTTCAATGTCTCAACAAATATTGATAATAATTTTCAAAAATAGAAATCATCCGGAGCTTCTTGGAGGTCATCTGATATGGATTCTTCCATCTGTAATGTATTTGAAGTTTTAACACAGAGCAGAATCGTCGAAATTTGGTTTCTCTGATTTATTCAGATGTGTCCAGTTAGTCAAACTCCAGTGAATTAGATAGGTGCACCAGAGAAATACAAAATATGATATCAATGATGGAAATACCATAGGGACCTTAAAAATTGCATGTTTGAACCTTAAATCAAGTATTCAGAGTAATGTCTCATCTTGTAGCGGTTTACAACGACTTTCGGTAGAATCCCAACTCTGCATGATGCGTCTTCAATTTACACGCAATAGGGGGCGGTATCTTTACCCAATATGGAATGTTAAATGAATTCCAATTGTAGTTAACCATAACAATATGACATAATGAAAATATGATTATCGTCCTTATAAATCTCTCTAAATTACTGATCACTTTGTATGTCTTATATAAAGTTATGGTGTTATTTTATGTACATATATTAGTATTTCTACTTCAGATTTTAAGAGGATTTTTTTTTCTTTTTAGATAATTCATGCATGGTTTACTGTCATAAGACTAAGTAGGAACAAACATGTATATCTGTATGTTGTACACAGCTGGTAGACATTAGGAATGTATACAGGTAGTGTAAATAAAGTAATTAAAAATCGTTCTGCATATCAGTCGTCAAATGATGACTCGTGTGTCAACATGAACCAAAATTAGAAACAAATAAATAAGTGAAATTAACAAAACATTTTCGTCTGGTATTTATTTGGAGTAGACAAACCAGTTGTATAACCTAAATGCTGAATTGCACTTGGCCAAAAAAATAAAGAACTAGAGCTTGGACAACGCCTGGAAACTCGGGGTTGTTTTGTTGGTGTTTCCCCAGTGTGAAAGGATAGAACGCTACGCCTTAGCGACTTCAATATTCTATACGATTTCAATAGCATTTTAAATACAGAACACTCGTCCCCTTCAGGTTCTCGAGTCCCTCTATCTTTACATTGCGCCCTTGACAGATTTTATCAGGAGCACTGCACAAATATATAATATGTCAGTCTTCTCAAGGTTTTTTGGTGAAGCAAAGGGATAAACTTGTCAAATTTCTGAAGCAAGCAGAGCGTGAGAGGACAATGTTGTATAACCTACACGTACCTAGCTAAAATAATGTGATTAAGATATGATAAATCGAAACTTAGTAACAGTGTAACTGTATGCTTAATATTAATGTGAATAGTTGTAATTTTGCAAGTTTAATGAACAAAAAACCAGAAGATGAATAAAATTTAATAAATAAAATAAATCTATTTTACAATTATCTATAATCACGACCCCCAATCCCCCCTAAAATCTAGATATCCCGCGAAACATGAACGACTTTCAGTACCTCATAATAACCTTGGACATCGATGTAAAGTGCCGACCTTGTCAATGATTCGTTTCAAGAAAAACCTGCTACCACCACTTGGAATTTTTCGGATTTCCACATTTTCTCTCTACTTTCTATCAATCGTTTTGCTTCCTAGTGCCTTCCTTGACAATACCTCACCCCCGGCTTTTATGATTGAACGTTTGCCTCGGCGAGAAAGGAAGCGTGTTCTGTCCCGAAACCAGGTCATACCAAAGTCCTGAAATGGAAGCTGTTATTCCGTGTCTAACGTTCAACATTTAGAGGAAGTAAGACCACCGGTTTACCTGTCGTCAGTATAATGTGACTGGGTGGTTACGTGATAGATACGAGTTCCTTCACGTAGGTATTTATACGAGACGACACTCTGAATTCGACATCAGATCCGAACTACACCAGCACCAGTATGTTCAGTACAGGTCATAATGAAGCCAACCCAGCATGCTACGCATCCAAATTACATGATAGAGTCCCAGGATTGTTATGAATAAATAATCTAAATACTAGTATTTCAATGCATTAGGCTTATATACTTGTATTTTTCGTGATTCTGAAAAATTCTGAAAAAAACGCAGTTGATAACCATGCAAAAATAAGCCTAAAACGAAGTAAACCTGAGCGGTAACTAACAAGAAACTCTTTACAGAAAAAGTTAGTAGACAGTTCAAAATGGACGCGTGTTTACAAATACCCAGTTTCAACTGCTGCTGTACCGGTAACCGCGAAACAATTCATCTTGAATATTGCTAATATCAGCTTATCTTAACAAAATCTATAAAGATAATCAGTTATTATGCTTGATTTTCGCTACAAGTTTTGCTGAAAGTTACGTTTATTGGGCCTTTAAACATATTTATTTGTAAAAGATAAACGAAGGATTAGACACATGTTTTATTCAACTTACGAAGCTATCTCCTATCAACATTTCAATAACAAGTGATATAAGTCTCTCGGCTAATAACATAAATCTAAATCTGTTTATTCAATATAACTTTAGACCTTATCGTTCTTGAGAAGAAGTTTTTAAGGAAAATATGATAACGCCAGACGGACGGACGGCGACATGTAGCATTGTTGTGAGCGGAGAGAGTTGCAGGATTGTGAAAATTACGAAAGTCATGATCATTTGTCCCTGAGAAAGGGTGTGATTGGTTTATCTCTTTGTATACTTTCTATCAACTGTAGAGAAATTACTGTAATTAAAGTACTTCGCAATGAGTCTTCATTCATCTGTAATCTCATCATCTCAAAACATTTTACTGTCAAATGAAACAGGTGGGCGACCATTCCGTAGATATAGACTTTGAGTTGTGTACGAGACAGCAAATTGTATACAGGGCGCATCTCTCCCGCCTACCGCATTCATCTGTGTCCGCCTACTGTTAATCAAATTACACGTAGTATGGCTGTATCATAACCGGAGCAGAAAGATTACGTACATTACATAATATAAGTAATCCGGATTACTTTAGCGGTTTTAATCAAATCCTACATCAAAGTTAACGATTGTAGTTAGGAACCATCGCCATAGACTCTTTCGCATACTAGTATTTCGGGGAACTTCCCCTGAATATTAATTTTTGTATGTTTACGACAAACTTAGATCCATTTTTCATGAAATCTTTTATTTTTTGTTGATATATCACAAATATCTAGCATGAATGATAGCTTGAGTGGTGTGATCAGACCTATTTTGTGAGAAAAAGATTTTTACTACAATTCAAGGTAATGATATTGCGTTCACAATACTATTATAAAAATGCCTTATCAAAATAACAGAATACCGGAACAAAGTTCTATTGTGCGATTTCCGACTGTAATAATACATTGCAATATGCAAGTTTTGATGCGACAGCTATTTACCAGGTTTTGAATAAGGAACAAAATTAAACATCCACAAAAATTATAAGCTATACAGTAAGTATCTTGCTATGAATCATGCTGTTGTTTGCGGAGTGCCCTGATGGTACTGATAGGAATTACTTATTATCACATGATGTAAAACATTATTTATTCAATAGCATTTGACTGAGTAAAAAATGATTAAAGTTTTGATATTTAAAAGTGAAAATCCATAGACAGCTGTGCTTGCTTTCTTACAACAGCCAAGGCGTACCTTGTCCACGTGAATGATCATTTCCCTACTACAGCCAAGGCGTACCTTGTCCACGTGAATGATCATTTCCCTACTACAGCCAAGGCGTACATTGTCTACGTGAATGATCATCTCCCTACTACAGCCAAGGCGTACCTTGTCCACGTGAATGATCATTTCCCTACTACAGCCAAGGTGTACCTTGTCCACGTGAATGATCATTTCCCTACTACAGCCAAGGCGTACCTTGTCCACGTGAATGATCATTTCCCTACTACAGCCAAGGCGTACCTTGTCTACGTGAATGATCATTTCCTGACTACAGCCAAGGCGTACCTTGTCTACGTGAATGATCATTTCCCTACTACAGCCAAGGCGTACCTTGTCTACGTGAATGATCATTTCCCTACTACAGCCAAGGCGTACCTTGTCCACGTGAATGATCATTTCCCTACTACAGCCAAGGCGTACCTTGTCTACGTGAATGATCATTTCCCTACTACAGCCAAGGCGTACCTTGTCTACGTGAATGATCATTTCCTTACTACAGCCAAGGCGTACCTTGTCCACGTGAATGATCATTTCCTTACTACAGCCAAGGTGTACCTTGTCCACGTGAATGATCATTTCCCTACCACAGCGAAGGCGTACCTTGTCTACGTGAATGATCATTTCCTTACTACAGCCAAGGCGTACCTTGTCTACGTGAATGATCATTTCCCTACTACAGCCAAGGCGTACCTTGTCCACGTGAATGATCATTTCCCTACTACAGCCAAGGCGTACCTTGTCCACGTGAATGATCATTTCCCTACTACGGCCAAGGCGTACCTTGTCTACGTGAATGATCATTTCCCTACTACAGCCAAGGCGTATCTTGTCTACGTGAATGATCATTTCCCTACTACAGCCAAGGCGTACCTTGTCTACGTGAATGATCATTTCCATACTACAGCCAAGGCGTACCTTGTCCACGTGAATGATCATTTCCCTACTACAGCCAAGGTGTACCTTGTCTACGTGAATGATCATTTCCCTACTACAGCCAAGGCGTACATTGTCTACGTGAATGATCATTTCCCTACTACAGCCAAGGCGTACCTTGTCTACGTGAATGATCATTTCCCTACTACAGCCAAGGCGTACCTTGTCCACGTGAATGATCATTTCCCTACTACAGCCAAGGCGTACCTTGTCCACGTGAATGATCATTTCCTTACTACAGCCAAGGCGTACCTTGTCCACGTGAATGATCATTTCCCTACTACAGCCAAGGCGTACCTTGTCCACGTGAATGATCATTTCCCTACTACAGCCAAGGCGTACCTTGTCTACGTGAATGATCATTTCCTTACTACAGCCAAGGCGTATCTTGTCCACGTGAATGATCATTTCCCTACTACAGCCAAGGCGTACCTTGTCCACCTGAATGATCATTTCCCTACTACAGCCAAGGCGTACCTTGTCCAACTGAATGATCATTTCCCTACTACAGCCAAGGCGTACCTTGTCTACGTGAATGATCATTTCCCTACTACAGCCAAGGCGTACCTTGTCCACGTGAATGATCATTTCCCTACTACAGCCAAGGCGTACCTTGTCCACGTGAATGATCATTTCCCTACTACAGCCAAGGTGTACCTTGTCCACGTGAATGATCATTTCCCTACTACAGCCAAGGCGTACCTTGTCTACGTGAATGATCATTTCCCTACTACAGCCAAGGCGTACCTTGTCCACGTGAATGATCATTTCCCTACTACAGCCAAGGCGTACCTTGTCGACGTGAATGATCATTTCCCTACTACAGCCAAGGCGTACCTTGTCTACGTGAATGATCATTTCCTTACTACAGCCAAGGCGTACCTTGTCTACGTGAATGATCATTTCCCTACTACAGCCAAGGCGTACCTTGTCCACGTGAATGATCATTTCCCTACTACAGCCAAGGCGTACCTTGTCTACGTGAATGATCATTTCCCTACTACAGCCAAGGCGTACCTTGTCCACGTGAATGATCATTTCCTTACTACAGCCAAGGCGTACCTTGTCTACGTGAATGATCATTTCCCTACTACAGACAAGGCGTACCTTGTCTACGTGAATGATCATTTCCCTACTACAGCCAAGGTGTACCTTGTCCACGTGAATGATCATTTCCTTACTACAGCCAAGGCGTACCTTGTCCACGTGAATGATCATTTCCCTACTACAGCCAAGGCGTACCTTGTCTACGTGAATGATCATTTCCCTACTACAGCCAAGGCGTACCTTGTCCACGTGAATGATCATTTCCCTACTACAGCCAAGGCGTACCTTGTCTACGTGAATGATCATTTCCTAACTACATCCAAGGCGTACCTTGTCCACGTGAATGATCATTTCCCTACTACAGCCAAGGCGTACCTTGTCTACGTGAATGATCATTTCCTGACTACAGCCAAGGCGTACCTTGTCTACGTGAATGATCATTTCCCTACTACAGCCAAGGCGTACCTTGTCTACGTGAATGATCATTTCCTTACTACAGCCAAGGCGTACCTTGTCTACGTGAATGATCATTTCCTGACTACAGCCAAGGCGTACCTTGTCCACGTGAATGATCATTTCCCTACTACAGCCAAGGCGTACCTTGTCTACGTGAATGATCATTTCCCTACTACAGCCAAGGCGTACCTTGTCCACGTGAATGATCATTTCCCTACTACAGCCAAGGCGTACCTTGTCTACGTGAATGATCATTTCCTAACTACATCCAAGGCGTACCTTGTCCACGTGAATGATCATTTCCCTACTACAGCCAAGGCGTACCTTGTCTACGTGAATGATCATTTCCCTACTACAGCCAAGGCGTACCTTGTCTACGTGAATGATCATTTCCCTACTACAGCCAAGGCGTACCTTGTCCACGTGAATGATCATTTCCCTACTACAGCCAAGGCGTACCTTGTCTACGTGAATGATCATTTCCCTACTACAGCCAAGGCGTACCTTGTCCACGTGAATGATCATTTCCTGACTACAGCCAAGGCGTACCTTGTCTACGTGAATGATCATTTCCCTACTACAGACAAGGCGTACCTTGTCCACGTGAATGATCATTTCCCTACTACAGCCAAGGCGTACCTTGTCTACGTGAATGATCATTTCCTGACTACAGCCAAGGCGTACCTTGTCTACGTGAATGATCATTTCCCTACTACAGCCAAGGCGTACCTTGTCTACGTGAATGATCATTTCCCTACTACAGCCAAGGCGTACCTTGTCCACGTGAATGATCATTTCCCTACTACAGCCAAGGTGTACCTTGTCCACGTGAATGATCATTTCCCTACTACAGCCAAGGTGTACCTTGTCCACGTGAATGATCATTTCCCTACTACAGCCAAGGCGTACCTTGTCCACGTGAATGATCATTTCCCTACTACAGCCAAGGCGTACCTTGTCCACGTGAATGATCATTTCCCTACTACAGCCAAGGCGTACCTTGTCTACGTGAATGATCATTTCCTGACTACAGCCAAGGCGTACCTTGTCTACGTGAATGATCATTTCCCTACTACAGCCAAGGCGTACCTTGTCCACGTGAATGATCATTTCCCTACTACAGCCAAGGCGTACCTTGTCTACGTGAATGATCATTTCCCTACTACAGCCAAGGCGTACCTTGTCTACGTGAATGATCATTTCCTTACTACAGCCAAGGCGTACCTTGTCCAACTGAATGATCATTTCCTTACTACAGCCAAGGTGTACCTTGTCCACGTGAATGATCATTTCCCTACCACAGCGAAGGCGTACCTTGTCTACGTGAATGATCATTTCCCTACTACAGCCAAGGCGTACCTTGTCTACGTGAATGATCATTTCCCTACTACAGCCAAGGTGTACCTTGTCTACGTGAATGATCATTTCCCTACTACAGCCATGGCGTACCTTGTCCACGTGAATGATCATTTCCCTACTACAGCGAAGGCGTACCTTGTCTACGTGAATGATCATTTCCCTACTACAGCCAAGGCGTACCTTGTCCACGTGAATGATCATTTCCTTACTACAGCCAAGGCGTACCTTGTCTACGTGAATGATCATTTCCCTACTACAGCCAAGGCGTACCTTGTCCACGTGAATGATCATTTCCCTACTACAGCCAAGGCGTACCTTGTCCACGTGAATGATCATTTCCCTACTACGGCCAAGGCGTACCTTGTCTACGTGAATGATCATTTCCCTACTACAGCCAAGGCGTACCTTGTCCAACTGAATGATCATTTCCCTACTACAGCCAAGGCGTACCTTGTCCACCTGAATGATCATTTCCTTACTACAGCCAAGGCGTACCTTGTCTACGTGAATGATCATTTCCCTACTACAGACAAGGCGTACCTTGTCCACGTGAATGATCATTTCCCTACTACAGCCAAGGTGTACCTTGTCTACGTGAATGATCATTTCCCTACTACAGCCAAGGCGTACATTGTCTACGTGAATGATCATTTCCCTACTACAGCCAAGGCGTACCTTGTCTACGTGAATGATCATTTCCCTACTACAGCCAAGGCGTACCTTGTCCACGTGAATGATCATTTCCCTACTACAGCCAAGGCGTACCTTGTCCACGTGAATGATCATTTCCCTACTACAGCCAAGGCGTACCTTGTCCACGTGAATGATCATTTCCCTACTACAGCCAAGGCGTACCTTGTCTACGTGAATGATCATTTCCTTACTACAGCCAAGGCGTATCTTGTCCACGTGAATGATCATTTCCCTACTACAGCCAAGGCGTACCTTGTCTACGTGAATGATCATTTCCTTACTACAGCCAAGGCGTACCTTGTCCACGTGAATGATCATTTCCCTACTACAGCCAAGGCGTACCTTGTCTACGTGAATGATCATTTCCTGACTACAGCCAAGGCGTACCTTGTCTACGTGAATGATCATTTCCCTACTACAGCCAAGGCGTACCTTGTCCACGTGAATGATCATTTCCCTACTACAGACAAGGCGTACCTTGTCTACGTGAATGATCATTTCCCTACTACAGCCAAGGCGTACCTTGTCCACGTGAATGATCATTTCCCTACTACAGCCAAGGCGTACCTTGTCCACGTGAATGATCATTTCCCTACTACAGCCAAGGCGTACCTTGTCCACGTGAATGATCATTTCCCTACTACAGCCAAGGCGTACCTTGTCCACGTGAATGATCATTTCCTTACTACAGCCAAGTCGTACCTTGTCTACGTGAATGATCATTTCCCTACTACAGCCAAGGCGTACCTTGTCTACGTGAATGATCATTTCCTTACTACAGCCAAGGCGTACCTTGTCCACGTGAATGATCATTTCCCTACTACAGCCAAGGCGTACCTTGTCCACGTGAATGATCATTTCCCTACTACAGCCAAGGCGTACCTTGTCTACGTGAATGATCATTTCCCTACTACAGCCAAGGCGTACCTTGTCCACGTGAATGATCATTTCCCTACTACAGCCAAGGCGTACCTTGTCCACGTGAATGATCATTTCCCTACTACAGCCAAGGCGTACCTTGTCCACGTGAATGATCATTTCCCTACTACAGCCAAGGCGTACCTTGTCTACGTGAATGATCATTTCCTTACTACAGCCAAGGCGTATCTTGTCTACGTGAATGATCATTTCCCTACTACAGCCAAGGCGTACCTTGTCTACGTGAATGATCATTTCCTTACTACAGCCAAGGCGTACCTTGTCCACCTGAATGATCATTTCCCTACTACAGCCAAGGCGTACCTTGTCCAACTGAATGATCATTTCCCTACTACAGACAAGGCGTACCTTGTCTACGTGAATGATCATTTCCTTACTACAGCCAAGGCGTACCTTGTCCAACTGAATGATCATTTCCCTACTACAGACAAGGCGTACCTTGTCTACGTGAATGATCATTTCCCTACTACAGCCAAGGCGTACCTTGTCCACGTGAATGATCATTTCCCTACCACAGCCAAGGCGTACCTTGTCCACGTGAATGATCATTTCCCTACTACAGCCAAGGCGTACCTTGTCCACGTGAATGATCATTTCCCTACTACAGCCAAGGCGTACCTTGTCCACGTGAATGATCATTTCCTTACTACAGCCAAGTCGTACCTTGTCTACGTGAATGATCATTTCCCTACTACAGCCAAGGCGTACCTTGTCTACGTGAATGATCATTTCCTTACTACAGCCAAGGCGTACCTTGTCCACGTGAATGATCATTTCCCTACTACAGCCAAGGCGTACCTTGTCCACGTGAATGATCATTTCCCTACTACAGCCAAGGCGTACCTTGTCTACGTGAATGATCATTTCCCTACTACAGCCAAGGCGTACCTTGTCTACGTGAATGATCATTTCCTGACTACAGCCAAGGCGTACCTTGTCTACGTGAATGATCATTTCCCTACTACAGCCAAGGCGTACCTTGTCTACGTGAATGATCATTTCCCTACTACAGCCAAGGCGTACCTTGTCTACGTAAATGATCATTTCCTGACTACAGCCAAGGCGTACCTTGTCTACGTGAATGATCATTTCCCTACTACAGCCAAGGCGTACCTTGTCTACGTGAATGATCATTTCCCTACCACAGCGAAGGCGTACCTTGTCCAACTGAATGATCATTTCCCTACTACAGACAAGGCGTACCTTGTCTACGTGAATGATCATTTCCTGACTACAGCCAAGGCGTACCTTGTCTACGTGAATGATCATTTCCTTACTACAGCCAAGGCGTACCTTGTCCACGTGAATGATCATTTCCCTACTACAGCCAAGGCGTACCTTGTCCACGTGAATGATCATTTCCCTACTACAGCCAAGGCGTACCTTGTCTACGTGAATGATCATTTCCCTACTACAGCCAAGGCGTACCTTGTCCACGTGAATGATCATTTCCCTACTACAGACAAGGCGTACCTTGTCCACGTGAATGATCATTTCCCTACTACAGCCAAGGCGTACCTTGTCTACGTGAATGATCATTTCCTGACTACAGCCAAGGCGTACCTTGTCTACGTGAATGATCATTTCCCTACTACAGCCAAGGCGTACCTTGTCTACGTGAATGATCATTTCCCTACTACAGCCAAGGCGTACCTTGTCTACGTAAATGATCATTTCCTGACTACAGCCAAGGCGTACCTTGTCTACGTGAATGATCATTTCCCTACTACAGCCAAGGCGTACCTTGTCTACGTGAATGATCATTTCCCTACCACAGCGAAGGCGTACCTTGTCCAACTGAATGATCATTTCCCTACTACAGACAAGGCGTACCTTGTCTACGTGAATGATCATTTCCCTACTACAGCCAAGGCGTACCTTGTCTACGTAAATGATCATTTCCTGACTACAGCCAAGGCGTACATTGTCTACGTGAATGATCATTTCCCTACTACAGCCAAGGCGTACCTTGTCTACGTGAATGATCATTTCCCTACTACAGCGAAGGCGTACCTTGTCCAACTGAATGATCATTTCCCTACTACAGACAAGGCGTACCTTGTCTACGTGAATGATCATTTCCCTACTACAGCCAAGGCGTACCTTGTCTACGTGAATGATCATTTCCCTACTACAGCCAAGGCGTACCTTGTCTACGTGAATGATCATTTCCCTACTACAGCCAAGGCGTACCTTGTCTACGTGAATGATCATTTCCTGACTACAGCCAAGGCGTACCTTGTCCACGTGAATGATCATTTCCCTACTACAGCCAAGGCGTACCTTGTCCACGTCAATGATCATTTCCCTGATTATTTTAAAACTGAATGTTAAAGAGAGGCAAATGATGACACATGTACGGTAACTTGCTGTATTTCGTGAACATTTATTTACTAAATTTGGCTACATTAAAATCATTTTTATGACTGAATCAGAAAAGTAAAATCACAACTTTCAATATAATTAAAATTACATCTTCGCATCGCTCACGTGAACTCGTGTATGTTTTCCACTCGTTACCTTACTAAACAGGGGTGATGTAGCATGTTTTGATTTAATTCTATTTAAGTTGAAACTAGAGTTGTAGTTATCAATTCTATAAGGTATGTTTTGTGTATAACTATAAACTGACAGAGGAGTAACATTACCAGGTACACCGAAGCGTGAACAGAAGTTTGGATCTTACATCATTAGGCTGTTACATCACCTCATATCAATATCATATAGCACAGACCACCATCGCACAGGGACATGATAATTTGTCACTGCTAGTTTTGGAACTTAGTTTAAACTTTCTTTTATTTCATTATAAGCAATTTAAACAAATAACAGAATGACAATGGAAAATAGGAACAAGTGTCGCAGACACTTATGTTAACCTATCACCAGGACTATACAGCAACTTGTATCTTCAGTACTTGTTAACACCATTTATACACAAACTCTCAATAATACAAGTGTTACCAGTAATTACTAATAATTAATTGTTTAAACATATACAAAGTAAAGTTATGGGGTGAAATTCAATCCTATTATAGATGTTGCATGTCATATTAATCTATTTTTGGAACTTAACTAGGGTATTTAGAGTAATTTTACACTTTTGGGGAGTTTGGGGACTTTTGATAAAAATGCCCCCTCAATGCCCATCTTTCCAGGTCGAAAAATCGACCCCACCTACTTTTCTTGCGTCAAAAGTCACATTTCTAGTTAAGGTACGATAAAAAGCTTGATACCGTTTGAAAGATGGAGAATTTTTTATAAAAAACTCCTAAATGCAAGTAAAATGTATCCTCCTTCTGCAGAAATAATCTCGATTTTCTCCAAAAACACGCATATTGTCCGTGTCTCAAGAGTTTTCGTCGGCTACTGGGCCACGTTTGCATAGCAACTAAGTGTTGACGTCACTGCACGCGCTGGCCTTTCGCTGTCATTGGATGCCTATATTTTGATGACGACCGCCACCCAATGACAGCGAACGGCCAGCGTGTGCAGTGACGTCAAAACTCATTTGTTATGCAAAAGTGACACGATAACCGACGGAAAAAAACCTAAGAGACACGGGCAAAAAATGTCTCAAAGAGTTACTCAGAGTGTGGAGGAATGCTTTATCCTGTCTAAAGAACGTTTGATTTAATGGCGGAATGATTGCAATTCTGAGCACGAACCAACACGACAACAAAATATATAGAGCAACCCCTTGTAGAGTCACAGTAATGGCAAGCTCGAATGGTTCAAGACAAACCAACTGTCATAAATAATAAAAGAATAAAAAGATTAATAACTTGCCGTTTAATTGCTGTAATGAAAGTGTTTTTCTAGTTTTTTCTTGGCTGTGTTCACAAGGAAATTACCTGACTATAACCGCAAACTGCGGAGAATTGGTAACCTCAACTGGCACACCTTTGACGAGAAACGTTTAGACGACATTGAAATAACGGGTCCACCTGAAAGTTCCTCCATCAGAACATCGGGGAGGCATCAAAGTAAATAACTTAACGAGTGTGAACCCTGTAAAAGTACAGATATATCAAGCTTGATGTTTGTATATGCTAAACTAGTGTACACAAAGGATTAAAAAATACCCAATAGTCTCGGGTTACATCGGTAACGGTCTTGTACGAGTAAAGAACTAAAATTATATGTATGATGTCATAATGTTGTAACACCGAGCATGAAAACAATACTGATTATGTTTTACTTTTAGCTAAACTTATTTTATTGTAAATCCATTTGTGTAGTATTGTTAATATGCTTATGTGTAATAAGAAACACTGTTTATTCTAGGATAGAGCAAGCTTCTCAACGTAGTTAAGGGAACAATTTACAGGCTCGCAAAAATTGGAACAATTCACAGGGTCGCGTAAATGGAACAATTTACAGGGTCGCAAGAATTGGAACAATTCACAGGGTCGCGTAAATGGAACAATTTACAGGGTCGCAAAAATTGGAACAATTCACAGGGTCGCGAAAATGGAACAAGTAACAGGCTGTCTAAAATTGAACAATTTACAGGCTCGCGAAAAAAGAAATATTTACATTTACCTTTGTAGCCTTAAAATTGGTCAGGATATTTTACTTTAGGGGGCCTTCAGTTTTGCCATGACATATTCCAGGGGTGTAGAGAGCGTAGGTGATCGTAGCCCCTGGATATCGAGAATGTATTTAGTAAGAAAATATAGAACTCTGGATGCTGGTGACCACTATTTGAAAGGTTCCAAATGGTATTCACAACGAGTTTAATTAATTTTGAAATAGCCAATCAGGATCGGGATCATATAATTTAAACGAAATCTCAGTTTTGACAATTATCGAGTAAAGGGTTCTGACGGGTCTAGAGACCATACCGGTGCCAAACATTTGAAAAGTTGCACTAGCAGGCGGTTACCACAGAGATTATTCACACAAGGTGTGATTAAGATTGAAATGGTGACTTTCGGTATTTTAAAATACCCGTCAAAAACTACCGTACAAGGTTAATTTTAAGTGCTGAACTCAGAGTATCAGAGAAAATATCAATATCATATATAACATTTCAAAGAGAAATATTGACATTGGATTTAAACGAATCTTTATGCTGGGTGTTTTAGTGAGTTCGATCATTGACATTATAGATCATGTGTACTCCCCTAGCCATACAAATGTATTAAAGGTTTATAATAAAGCTTTTAATATATATATACTTCAGACTGGCCTCTCTGTGTGTCAATTTCATTCAAGTAACGCAGACTGTGATTCGGGGTATAAATGGGAGACAATGTGGTTGCGAGGAGGGACCAACACTTTTATCTTGATGCGAAAAAGAGCATTTTACCCTTTTTATGATCGTCTAGGCTGGGGAAAGGCACACTCAATTACAACAGTGCAAAACTGGAGAGGGGGGGGGGGGTATGGGACAGTCAGGGAGGGAGACCTCGAGGGATGGATGAGAAGATGAAAGGCACAGAGAGAGAGAGAGAGAGAGAGAGAGAGAGAGAGAGGGGGGGGGGGAGTACATCAAATACAATCTGGCTAGAATACTTGTATATATATATATATATATAGAAATACAAAGTAATTGTTGTACCTGTATATGTCAGTATAGCATGCACATGTACAATACAGTGATACTTGTATATACTGGACTACTTGAATGGAAATCCGAATGTATAGACACAGTAAATGTTCAATTTGGGGGACACTGTATATAAACATTGTATATAACAACAGAAATAACAGAGAAAATAAATAACCAACATGTAATAAGTCAGTAATATAACAACCAGTAGACCGCAGTACGCTACACATCATACCACTGTACCCTGTATGTCTATAAATGAACTTTCTCCGGTCATGGACCACTCGGTATATAACGTCCCAGTTTATGGATAATGACAGTAATACAGTAGTTGTAAGTGTGATAAAAATGTGTGCACAATCTGAAAAAAATCAAGGCGTTTTCAACATCTATCATCAAAGATTTACATAACTTGATTTACAACAAACAGTGATTTACGTTGGAAAGCAGAGGAATTTGTTATTCGTGTTACTGGGTTTTTCACTTTTAATTTCACGGCGACGATCAGACTTTGATTTATGATCTGATAATGCTTTTCGTCTCACGAACAAATTTATATTCCAATAAAAAAAAATCTCAATTCGTCATAATTCAGCCCACCTCTATGTACCTAACACTGATCACCTCTATGTACCTAACACTGATCACCTATATATACTGTACACTGATCACCTATATATACCTAACACTGATCACCTATATATACCGTACACTGATCACCTATATATACTGTACACTGATCACCTATATATACCTAACACTGATCACCTATATATACCGTACACTGATCACCTATATATACCGTACACTGATCACCTATATATACCGTACACTGATCACCTATATATAACGTACACTGACCACCTATATATAACGTACACTGATCACCTATATATACTGTACACTGATCACCTATATATACCGTACACTGATCACCTATATATACTGTACACTGATCACCTATATATACCGTACACTGATCACCTGTATATACCGTACACTGATCACCTATATATACCGTACACTGATCACCTATATATACCGTACACTGATCACCTATATATACAGTACACTGACCACCTATATATACCGTACACTGATCACCTATATATACTGTACACTGATCACCTATATATACCGTACACTGACCACCTATATATACCGTACACTGATCAACTATATATACCTAACACTGATCACCTATATATACTGTACACTGACCACCTATATATACCGTACACTGATCACATATATATACCGTACACTGATCACCTATATATACCGTACACTGATCACCTATATATACCGTACACTGATCATCTATATATACCGTACACTGACCACCTATATATACCGTACACTGACCACCTAAATGTAACGTACACCGATCACCTATATATAACGTACACTGACCACCTATATATACCGTACACTGACCACCTATATATACTGTACACTGACCACCTATATATACCGTACACTGATCACCTATATATACAGTACACTGATCACCTATATATACTGTACACTAATCACCTATATAGACCGTACACTGATCACCTATATAGACCGTACACTGACCACCTATATATACTGTACACTGACCACCTATATATACAGTACATTGATCACCTATATATACCGTACACTGACCACCTATATATACCGTACACCGATCACCTATATATACTGTACACTGATCACCTATATATACCGTACACTGATCACCTATATATACCGTACACTGACCACCTCTATATACCGTACACTGACCACCTATATATACCGTACACTGACCACCTATATATACCGTACACTGACCACCTATATATACCGTACACTGACCACCTATATATACCGTACACTGATCACCTATATATACCGTACACTGATCACCTATATATAACGTACACTGATCACCTATATATACCGTACACTGACCACCTATATATACCGTACACCGATCACCTATATATAACGTACACTAATTACTGACGTTTTGTTGACGTACTTTGTGACTAGGTATGTTGATCACCCACTGACACCTATAGTGTGGAGGTTTCGGGTGACGGCCTACACGTATGATTGTATTGAGTGTATGGGCGGCTGTCAATGAAAGGCAGGTTCTATAGAATTCCACACTGGTATAGCTGTCAACTACTCTATACATCGATCAACACTCATCATAATAACACGACATTTAATTTTTTGAAAACACACGTAGAAAATAAAATCTTCGGCAGGTTTACACTTTGTAACCATCTATCGAAACAGAACGAAATAAGACGAATTTCCTAACCAACAGTGTGGCGGTATTTGTAGGTTTTAATTTCGATTGATACTTCGAGGGCTTTAGGAACCTATTCAGTGGAGAACGGCTAGGGTCTCAACGGGGATTGATTTCTTTTTATAATACCTAAATTGAAAAAAAAGATGTTCGCACATAGTGGTTTTTTTTTTATAATTCTTAGTTTTCAAATCCCCTCGCAGCAATTTTAATGTTTTGTGGTTGGGAATTGGGGGTACTATTTTTTCTGAAAACTTGACTGTGTACAATGTACTTGGAATAAACATTATTTGGTACACTGTCTGGTATAATAAACATTATCTAATAATATAATAATACTGGACGCAGGCAATATAAGCCTTTATATCAAAGTTACAATAGAATTATATTCCAATGGAAAGAAATAAAATATGTTGGGGCGTCGAACCCATTTGTTTAAAACACGCATATTGATGTATATCATCTTGTTTGTGGATATACATATTACACTATGCGTTGCATTATATAGTGTCTGACATGTATATTGCAGAAAAGCTTTCAACATGTAAAAAAAAAAAAAAATAAAAGTATCAGACTTACCTGTAGAAAGTGTTAAACTGGCTTGGTATATCCCGAAAATTAATATAAATAATACATTATAAGATGGGCCAGTTCCGCCCATCGTAGTGTCCAGAAATACTGGACACCGGAAATACTGCCCCTGACTTGTGATGTAACAGTCGGGATATCCAGTAGCAGGTAAAGTCTAGTCCCCAACTCACCATTAGACAGTGAAAGTATGGAGTACGGTACCCGTATATATAACATAGCGTACCCCACCTTACGGTAAATGTTCCTAATTCGGATAGCGTTTTAATAATCAATTTTGTTTGTCGGGAATTTAACGTCAAGGACCTTTAAAGCCGGGTCCCTAGGGAGTCATCCCCGAAAAAAAACGTAGAAAATGAGAAAGGAACTATTAAGATCTTGATAGTTGCATGGAGGGCAAAAGATCTTTAATTACCCCGGGATCCGGGATGGAGGTATACATGTACGTTAGATTTAATTTTGTTTGACGTCCTATTAACAGGCAATGCCATTCAAGGACGGATGGAGGTATATAAGAAACTTCCAATTCTACAGGGTTTGAACGATATTCATCTCTTACTTATTTGGTGTTATTTTTTGCGTATTTGTCTTTAAAATTTTCAGATTCAGAACTTGACCCGCCAGAAAAGCTCAATACTTTTCTTAAACCACAAAAATATCGGAAATAATAAGCTTTAAGATCCACTTCTATACTGTTTCGATAGTTAAACTTTCCCTGGTCAGTCGTGAGTTCCAGTGAGAGAGCAAATCACCCGTCGGAGTTGGGTACTTTGACTTTGACATTTATAAAACACTGGACACTTTCCGAGCAAACTGTGGTTTTCCACGTCTTCCACTGCTCCTGTCAAACTGTGGTTTTCCACGTCTTCCACTGCTTCTGTCAAACTGTGGTTTTCCACATCTTCCACTGCTCCTGTCAGTGCAATACTCAGCTCTTGCATGTTTCCTGTAGAAAGTAATCCACCATTTCACGAAATACACCGAGGTTTCGATAGTGTTAACACTTTCAAACAGTTTAACCGTCTGGAACAGCGTTGTTCGTATGTAAACTTAAGGCAGACACAACGTTAATACATTTCGCTCAAACATAAATAAATCGGCTGTTCCGAATGTACAAGAGCAGGCTCAGATTGTTTCATTGATGTGATCAATTTGTAGAATTATTTTTATTTTCATTAAATTATTTCGTAGACCTATTGCATTTAATACCGCTAAAGTTCCAAATTTTGTGGTTTCAAAAAAATCTAATATCAACATTTGCTGACAGAAATTTTCTTGATTGAAAAATTGAGGATTGGTGGGTTATAACTGGAATTGACGAAATGTTGTTTTATGCACAAGTCCCCGATCAACCGTAGTCATTTGAGCGTTTTACGCAGGGGCGTTTGTTAACCCAAGCTAATTCGAAGTGACAAGACTTTTATTGAACAAGGTTGACATATGACGTCATGTAAGTTAGCCACGAAAGTGTTTGCAGTCATTCTCAAATGAAAATCATTTATGTTGGTATGTTTGGTATGTTCATAATATATAGTGAGTTGCAGTGCAAATGTAGATTATAAACGTTTGCAATGTCATAATCGTGACATGTCTTTATGACAAAGTAGAACGGGTCAGTTACGACATTATTGCCTCTGTTTTCAGACGTTAACCTGTTGTTTTCCACAGCTATGTCGAACAACCAAGTTACTCAAGCTCTTTACAGGCTTCCGCCATATTGTCATAATACAAGTAACCATGACAGCAAAGTCAAAATATATACAATCTATGTTTTGATTACAAACGTGAATAAAGATCATCACAAAGATTTTTACTTAATTTGAAGTTGTGATTGAACTTAAAGAAAATATATTTCCTTCAAATTAAAACATACAGATATCATTCATATCTCTAGTTTAAGGACATTTACCGCAGGTTCAATGAACATTAAATAATTACATGTACACAGTTTTGGCTCGTCTGTTTTATAAACCAGAGCAGAAGTTGTGGACTTTTCCTATTACGAGGCGACCCGTCTACAGTGCTAGGAGAGCTCGAACTGAACTGACCTTGGAGTACATATTGTATACGTGGTACCGCCTTTTAAATCCAATTCAAACATTGATAATTCTATGTCGGCATCGTACGGAATTCATCGACCAGGAAAACTGGTTTGGCAACTTATTTAATAAGGTCAGGATAAATATCATATTGGATTCTCCTGTTCTCATTTCACCATAAGTAATGGTTGTCATAATGTGATTAATGAGTATTTACAATACAAGCGGAGATGACATTCTACAAGTTACAGTCTCAATGTCTATCATGCTCATATCATCCATCTTAAACATGCTAAATAAAACAGATACATTTGTTTAAAACATTGGCTTATCCTATTTTAAAACCTAGTGATAATTTCCCGTTTTTTTAAATTATGTCCTATCGGCGATGAAGTCGTAAGACATTTGTGTTGCCCCATTATCTCCCAAAAAGCGACCGGTGAGTGGTGCGTCGCGCGAAATTTGAGATCTTCGCATTCTTCTTTTAAAATATACCGAAGAAGTACAATTTTGGCCTTCTATCCGTCTATCGCTACACGACTGGATTTTTTTCGCTATGCTGTTTGGAGATACACATCTTGTTTTTTATTGACAACTCTTGTGCTTTCATGCTTGCCTTTTCACGTCGGCTGGCCTCAATTCTGGTCATTCTTCATTATGTTGATCACCTATATATACTGTAATGTGCTCTAAAACTACCTGTCAGAGACGCTGAACTACCTTGAAGTATTGAATCACTATGTCTGTTAAACGCCATTCAGACATACATGTGTGGCGAGCGGTGTAATAGTTCTCAGTCATTACAAAATAAAAGGTAATATACACTTAAATTGACTATGTAATTTGTTTAATGTTTATAGTTTAAAAGAAATATTCAATGAAAAAATGTATTATTGGTTACACTGACTTCACTTCTGGCAAAAATGTCAAAGGGAGATAACTCAAATCACAAAATGTGTATAATGAGATGGACACATTCAGCCTTAAACTGCTAAATCACTTATTGAAAATCGAGCTTGTTTGAGTTCGTAATTTCACTTTCACTTAGATAGTTTGGATGATTTTCTCGTATGATTAGGTTGGAATTCGAATAGGTAAGACACAAGTATAATCTGAATGTTGTATTCTATGAGCTGATATGTATGTTCAGGGGCAACTTCGCAAGCCAAGGGTGTAAAATACGCTACTCTCCTTTTTTTTTGAAAAGGAGAGTAGCGTATTGTACACCCTTGGCTTGCGAAGTTGGTTCAGGGGGGAATGAGTTAAAATGGATCATTTATCTTCATCGTCGGGACCGATGGACAGTAGAGGATGGAAGTATGAATATTCATTTTATGTCACATATAAGAAGATTTCTAGAACGATGTCGAATACGATTTTGACGTCCGTTTCCCTACATACCTAGTATCGCTAAGGCTCCCCAAATTCTCCCGTTTCTTTGTATGTATACGCGTCACTTTTACGTCTGTATGCAGTTATGAATGGCTTCCTAAAAGAAACATGATATGACAATGTAATGCTGTGAAGACCGTCTACATTTTTAAGTAACAAAACAGCTATGTATACAAAGGTGTCTGGCTGATAACACACACAAAACATGACGTAGGAGACGAGTTTCTCTCCTCTCAGAGCTGAATTAGAAGCTACGTAAGGGTGTATGATACTTAACGAATATATGCCTTCACTCCTAAATGAAGATATCTAAAGTTTTTTTAATTAGAAATATGTACTTGTTATTTCAAGCACAAATATCTGAAACTGCAATAAAACATGTTTATATTGCCAGTAATTAAGCTACCTGTATGTAAATTGTATTCAATGGGTGAAAATCAAAATGGTTCACCCCCCCCCCCCCCCCACTGCCTCTCATCCCCCACCCAACCTCACTACCTCTCACCCCCCACCCAACCTCACCCCCACCCAACCCCACTACCCCCCCCACTACCTCTCACTCCCCCCACTACCCCCCACTACCTCTCACTCCCACCCCACCCAACCCCACTACCTTTCACCCCCCACCCAACCCCACTACCTCTCACTCCCACCCCCACCCCCACTACCTCTCTCCCCCCACTACCTCTCACTCCCACCCCCCACCCCCACTACCTCTCACTCCCACCCCCACTACCTCTCTCTCCCCACTACCTCTCACTCCCACCCCCCACCCCCTACGGTAGCCTACCGTAAAACGTCTAGTCCGCCCCTTGTTAACCCTGCCATGTCACGATACAATTACATAACTTATATATGGAGGAAGTCATGCGGAGGCAGCTTCTCAGACAGACATCAAGATAATTACTATATATATATATATATACATACGAAGTATGCAACAAATATGCTTTATCTTGTTATAATTGACCTACTGTTATACATTTTACCATCGGTACGCTACATATAATCTTAAGAGAGGCTTCAGACAGACAGACAAACACACGACACGAAGCTTCGATTTGGATTTTGTTGTTGTTTTGTTTTTGTTCAGGTCCATTTAAGGACGTGCGAGGTTTTGGAGGTGGGTGAAAGCCGGAGTACCCATTGAAAAACTACCGACCTAAGGGTCAGTTCTTGGCAACTGCCTCTCGTGGGTTTCGAACTCGCAACCCAGAGGTAGGAGGCTAGTGGTAGAATGTCGGGACACCTTATATAATCATTCGACCCTTATTTATTTTGAAAGGAAATTTTGAATTTGAAATAGACAGCCAAATACAAATACAATATAGCCGTTAGCCTTAAGTGACATTTCGGTGAAGCACATTTTTTCAATGTTTTTAATCCACTGAAGTCAAAGCCACATCTTCGGGATTAGTCGGCACTCTCCGTAAAAGGGAAAAACAAATCTCGATTGCTTACGATAAACAAAGGTTCAAATTTACTGATCAGACAGCAATGCGTTTTCTTTTTTTTTCTGCGTTATTGAAATCACTAATGCGAAAACACAATAGTATTTCATTGCAAAAAAAACACCACCAGCAAAGATCACATAAAGGGTCACAATCAATCAATCAATCAATTTATTTATTAAAGTGTCAAACATCTTACAACACATTCATATAAAATATACAATACAATTTCTTATAAAAGTAAGATAGTCCAGCCATTTATGGCTTATTTAGACACTGTATTATTCTAAGTAAAAGTAAAACGTATTCTAAAACACTGTACATTAAAAGATAATAAGGTAAGGCTATCCCATGCTATTAAAAATGGTAAGTAGCCACGTTATGTTACATACTTAAAAATACTAAGAAAAATTACTTCTCCTCCTCCACATTGCATTAAGCTGGTTAGCTAAAAGGTTTGGTGGAGATTTATCTAAAATATATTTGAACTGATTTAAGCTATCCATGCTATTAAAATCAATATACTTGTTTGCATCGTCTATAAGAGGTGAGCGTAAATCATCATAAAAAACACATTTCAATAAAAAATGAACCTCGTTCTCAATTTCATTTGATGCACAAAGTTTACAAGTTCTTTCACCAATAGGTATAATCGGCCTGGCATGCCGCCCCTTTTCGATTTCCAATGGAAGTGACCCACATCTGAAGTTACATAATAAACCTCTCTTTTCTTTATATTTTGCATGTTTCACATATTCACTAGTTGAAGGTTCATACTTGTGTGTTCTGTACATACGTAATTTATTTCCGTTAACATTTCCAGTATCATTCCACACAGAAATTTGCCATCTATCGGCATCAATATTTTGTAACTTTTCTTTTATCCTTTTCATTTTCCACGAAACAGATTTCTGTTCAGAAATTATATTTACTAATCCATATTCCATTATTAATTTTTGTACCCTTGAATCCCATGAATTACGAAGATATTTTGACCAGATATGTATTTTACTGATTGTCCTGTCATTGTCTGTGTTCAGTATCCTTAGATAAAGTCTTAACACTTCTATAGTCTGTTTTGTGTAAGTTGACGTCCATCCCATGTCACCCCTCGTAGCCAGGTTACTAGAATGTTTAGTCGCTCCAAGAAAATATCTACATGCTTTGTTTTGTAATACTGTAATTTCTTTATAGGAGTTAATACCCCAAAGTCCACTAGCGAAATAAATTATAGGTTCAACTAAGGATTCAAACAGTTTGGTGTATACATAGTATGACATCCCTCCCGCGAAGGTGAACTTTGAGTAAAGGGCATAAAGGGCCCTACTCGCGGATTTACACAACTCTCGCACAGCGAAATGAAGATCGAGATGTTCATGGAACCACAGTCCAAGATATTTATATTTAGAGCAGATGTCAATGTTCAAACCGCCACAGGTAAAAACATAGTTCGTTAAAGGTGTAGATGGGTTTCGGAAGTGAATGATGTTGGTTTTATCTTTATTTATATACAGATCCCACTTCTGGCACCACTCTCCTAGCTTGTCGAGCATGACTTGCATTGACTGTTCATCTGGCGCAATGAGCGCGATATCATCGGCGTACAAAAGAATTGATATTATAATATCTTCTACTTGAATACCACAATTAAGTGAGCTTACTTCCTTTGCCAAGTCGTTGATAAAGACCGAAAACAATGTCGGGGAACCTTTACAACCCTGTTTTAATCCTGTTGTCACATCGAACTGATCGGTTAACTTGCCATTTACTCGAACTCTACTAGTATGGTTGTTATAAAGTGATTGAATCGCTTGTAAGAATAATCCGCCTATTCCAATGTGCTCCAGCTTTAACCACAATAAATCTCTATTCACACTATCGAAAGCTTTTTTCATGTCTACAAAACATACAAATGTGGACTGTTTCCGTATTTTCCGGTTGTTCAATATTGTATAAAGAGCGTACTGATGATCCAAACAACTGCGATTTTTCCGAAAACCGTTTTGTTCGTCTTCCAATATATCATTAGATTCTAGCCAATTATATAACCTTTGGTTTAGTATGTCCGCATAAACTTTGCATGGTATAGATATAAGTGAAATTCCTCTATAACTTAAAGGGTCCATCGGATCTTTTCCCGCTTTTAATAAAGGGGAGATCATACTTTCACCCCAGATATCTGGAACTATACCAGTCCGGAAAGAATGACATATTATCCTGTGTAGTATGTCAATACACGCCGGGTTTCTTAGTACTGAACTTTGAATATCGTCACATAGCTTCTTAAATAACAACAAGATACTGGTTCCAGACCACTGACTTCACGACCAGAGGAGCGTGATACCGGTCGGTTTGTTTGTAAACTCTCCGACTTCACAGCTCCACGTGATTTATGTCATATCACGATGGTGTCCAAATACCGCTGAAGGAAATTGGAGTACATAATAGGGGAAAATATGTATCTCAGTGCAATGTGGTGAAAGCAATAAATCAAGTCTCATTTGCTCGGTATTTGCGTATAGAGTTCTAATTTGGAAAGCATATATAATTTAATCTTGTTTGAAACAAGCTTTTTCATTGGTTTAAAAAATTATGTTATCAGCCCATAATGTAAAAATTGACGTCGCCGTTTATAACGTCGCTTTTGATTGGCTGATGCAGCAGCGTATTAATTCGTAAGAGAAAAGAGTCCATGAATAAAGTGAATTTTCGCAGGGTATAGATTAAATTATAAGGATTAACACAAAAAACCAGAGTGTACTCTCATCATAAACCGCTTCGCGGAGTAACCGGAGTGTACTCTCATCTTAAACCGCTTCGCGGAGTAACCGGAGTGTACTCTCATCATAAACCGCGAAATTTAGAGTACACTCCGTTTTTTGTGTTATACCCCATAACATAAAAAAACAAATTCAAGTTAATCCTTAAATAATCATTTCCGGTGATGACGATTTTCACGAAATCAACACTTCCGATATCACCAGATGTCATTAATTAGTACATATAGTTTGATATTTAATTCATGCAGAAATGTTGACATTTTACCACCTTTTTGCTCATCACAGCGACAAAGCATATCTTAGCAGAGACAATGTGTACTAATTACATGTATGTCGGTAAGATACATAAACAGCAGGACTCCGTTATGTCGAAACCATACGGGCAATGGACAGAAATAGAGGTACACGAGTCGGCTGGGACTCCGTTATGTCGAAACCATACGGGCAATGGACAGAAATAGAGGTACACGAGTCGGCTGGGACTCCGTTATGTCGAAACCATACGGGCAATGGACAGAAATAGAGGTACACGAGTCGGCTGGGACTCCGTTATGTCGAAACCATACGGGCAATGGACAGAAATAGAGGTACACGAGTCGGCTGGGACTCCGTTATGTCGAAACCATACGGGCAATGAACAAAAATAGAGGTACACGAGTCGGCTGATATACAAGCTTGAGTAAATGGCACTGGCGCCAGAACTAAAACATTTTGACAGAAAGATCTCAGATGCCATTTTTATTGTCTTTTCAAAACCCAAAGAAATTTGACCTAATGATGTACGCATTGGAGAAAATTCTTTAATAGAGTATGCGGTGTTCGAGATATCCGACTTCGTATTCGGTACTAGCCTCTCTTTTAACTGCTCGAGACTCCTGATTGAACAATGTCCATACTGAATATTGTTGATTTGAAACGCGAGAATTTATTCTATCTTATCGCGGCAGGTATACAACTAAGTTACAGACCGCCCAGGTGAACTTCACAAGTCAGACAAGGATAGTGCGACAATTCTGTCATTGACTTTGTCAATCAAGAAAGGTGGACAACGGCACAAGTACATGGTTGTGGGCTATCTTTGAGCATGCATTGTGAAAAACACAACTAAATCAGCTAGGATGAAATATACCGAGGAAGAGATAGTACGATACAATATCCTGGTTGAGTTTAGAAGAAAGATTTTCCAACAGACTGTTGACATTCCAATGGGAACTAACTGTGTCCCACTTTTGGCTGATTTGTTTTTGTTTTCATAAGAGGCTGAATTTGTTGAGGGGCTTATGAGGACGTGTAACAAAAACCTTGCCAAATCTTTCAATTTCACTTTCAGGTATATCGACGATGTGTTGTCTATAAACAACAAGAAGTTTGCTGACCTAGTAGACCGTATATACCCTTGTGATCAAGGACACAACAGACTCTCCTACATCAGCTTCCTACCTCGATCTTTATTTAAACTATGACCAATACGGGTGGCTTTCTACTAAGCGTTATGATAAACGAGATGATTTCGATTTTCCTATCGTGAACCTTCCCTTTCTTGATAGTAACACCATTGCTTGCTTCTCCATCCTGTGGTGTTTACATGCCGCAGTAGATTCGTTATTCTAGGGCTTGCTATGAATATCGAGATTTTCTTGATAGATGTCAGCTGCTGACGAACAAACTTATGGCACAAGGATTCGGGACGTGTAGGTTGATGGTGGCCATCTTGGTCTCATCGAGAAATATTCTGTATCTTTTGTGATATGAAGATGGACATTTTTGAGTATGCTCATCAGTGTCATCCTCGATATCCTATAATCTACACCCCTGGAATATATCTTAGCAAAATTGAAAGCTCCCGGGTCTGCCACCTAGCGGTCGGTGTGCGTTGTGTCCCTTTGAATCACGTAATCACCGACCAATCAAAATGCGTGTAACAAAACGGCTTCAGCAATGAATGTAAACAATGGAAGAACATTTCATTCGGTTGATCTATGAAAAATTCAAGCTTGATCAAATTAGACAGCATCAGGAAACGGCGATCCACGCACTAAGTCCTTACCGTAAATGTGTCGGTGAAGATTGTTCTTCTCTGTTTTACTGGTAAAGATCCATGACACAGTCGACACTGTGCCATGTTTGTTTACATTTTTTTTTCTGTCACATAAGAAGAGCGCGTGATCAAATGTAAGGTGCGCTCTGATTGGACGCAGCCAGACCTAGCTGCATCCAATGAAAATTCTCGTCGCGGGATTTACGAAATGTGGTCTATATATGCCAAGGGTGAAGATGAGTGTGCGGATCGTAACCCTTGGCTAGCGAAGATGATCAGTGTGCTCCCTTGTTGTTGATTGACAATGATGACTCGGTCTCATTTTAAGAACTTGACGTTTACTTGGACGTGACCAAAATTTACACGGCGGGTGTTGTTGATGAAACAGAAAAAGCTTACTCTTCCAGAACACTTGGTCTTATTATCTTGTAATTTATACAAGGGTCTCCATGTAATATTTCCTTTGTTCTTATTTTGCGTATAGTTTAATCGATTTTGAGTTAGGATTATGGTTTTGTTTAGGCTTTGGTATTCTCTGTGGTTTTACCTTGTTTTGTGGATACATAGTCTTCGCGGACCGACGGAGCCCAATTTCATATTCCCAACAAACACAGTTCGCATGGGATGAAATGCCAAATGTTTCTGACAAAGCTGCTATTCTAACGAATTGTCTAAAAAACATATGCGGGCTATGCCTAAAAGTTCAGATAAAAAATCGTATATATCGTTAATTATTAACACATACTAAATATACAAATTCCCTCAAGTTTACCAGAGAAACATATTCCTGACACTACATCATATCGTTTGCATGGAGTACTGAGTGGATACGTGGTTTAACATCTGAATAATTAATGACGCTGTTAGTTTATCAATATGTGTAAAATAAACAACTTACAAAGGTATCTACGAATGGGAAGCAATTATTCACACCATATAGTTACAGGTACAGGTGAGAGTAACCTACGTTTGAAGTGAGCCTGGAATTCAACAGAGATGACCCGCAGTACATACATACGGGTCAAACGAACCAGCACTACAGGATTTGAACCCGGAGCCTCAGAACTCACAACGGACACTGTTTGAGCGCTGTCTATCTAAACCATCACAACTGTAGGTAAATCTCGTGAGCACGAGGACGTTTATCGGTTACGTATGTTGGTATCATTGATAACCAACGATCCGGTTTGATGCAGTTTATTTAGGGGTTAAAACTCGATTAATTATGCATGTATGTATGGGGGTTGAAACAAGAATGTAGATTACTAAAGAGGTTTACGTACAAACATGTACATTAAAACGTTTTATGATTTTTGACACTTCTTTCTTGTCTTAAAAATATATTTGGTCGTGACGAGTAAGTAGGTAATTTGCATATTTTTATTATCGATTAAGGATCTTATCCTGAGAGGGATTAAGATGTAGACGACTTCGGTTTTCATGAAAAGCAACACATGCATATTTAATCTGAATTTCAATATGATATGCGTCATATTGTATCTACCGAAGACCGTCCGTTTAGACCCGGGCGTGGGAGTGTGACTGTACACTCTTATTACAATGTTATTGCATTTCTCCTACTTATTGTAGTTTTTCTATCCAATCGCTTTCATAATCTACTTCAGAATATCTTACAAACATGTTTATGCAACTTTTAAGTGTAAAGTGATCATAAAATATTGTCTTGACGTCTAGTTTAGTATTGAGAGTGTATCAAAATTTATGTGAATTTGTGAAAGTAAAAAAAGAATGAAAGATATCTATTTCTTTAAGGATTATTTTTAGAATATGAAGCACGCAATTTAAAATGAGAAGGGCAATATGTTCTCCATTTAGGTTTGACGTACGAGACTGGTGGTGGTGGTGGTGGTGGTGGTGGTGGTGGAGTGTCACCTAAGTTACTTGAGTTTCTGTCAGTAAATAACAAACTCTCTCTCTATATATATAAGGAGCCGCCCATTACAGAATGTATAATATTCTATAATGGGCGACTCCTTATATATATTTTTATTTATTGACAGAAACTCAAGCAACTGTGGTTTCACAATGACCGATTCCCGTCCTTGTCAGGTATCGAGGACACTCATTAAGAATAGAGATAGCTTTGTGAATAATGCCGAACTATTTGACGTAATGAGGTTAACATGTGTTTTATAAATGTCAAACCAAAATACCTGCTTGACACTTGGGGCCAATGACGTAATAACGTCCATAAAAACATATCATTTAAATGACAGTTTATAATAAAAAATATTTGGATGAAAACAGCCATTGTGGGATGATCGCTCTGGTCGGCGACAGAAAATATCTTTGGTATTATATTACATCGTGCATACGGGTATTTTCAAATATATCAGATCAGATGTGAGGGAAAAGTTTCCCTCTCCAACAAATTCGATTCGTTTCCCGTCATAGGGCTTTCCAACAGTAGTTTCCCGTCATAGGGCATTCCAGTAGTAGTTTCCCGTCATAGGGCATTCCAACAGTAGTTTCCCGTCATAGGGCATTCCAACAGTAGTTTCCCGTCATAGGGCATTCCAACAGTAGTTTCCGTCATAGGGCATTCCAACAGTAGTTTCCGTCATAGTCATTCCAACAGTAGTTTCCCGTCAAAGGGCATTCCAACAGTAGTTTCCGTCATAGGGCATTCCAACAGTAGTTTCCGTCATAGGTCATTCCAACAGTAGTTTCCCGTCAAAGGGCATTCCAACAGTAGTTTCCCGTCATAGGGCATTCCAACAGTAGTTTCCGTCATAGGGCATTCCAACAGTAGTTTCCCGTCATAGGGCATTCCAACAGTAGTTTCCCGTCATAGGGCATTCCAACAGTAGTTTCCCGTCATAGGGCATTCCAACAGTAGTTTCCCGTCATAGGGCATTCCAACAGTAGTTTCCGTCATAGGGCATTCCAACAGTAGTTTCCGTCATAGGGCATTCCAACAGTAGTTTCCGTCATAGGGCATTCCAACAGTAGTTTCCCGTCATAGGGCATTCCAACAGTAGTTTCCCGTCATAGGGCATTCCAACAGTAGTTTCCCGTCATAGGGCATTCCAACAGTAGTTTCCCGTCATAGGGCATTCCAACAGTAGTTTCCGTCATAGGGCATTCCAACAGTACACTCTTTTGGTAGCAGCTGTGGCGTGTGTGACCGATGCACTCAAGCAAGAGATTGAGAAAAATAAAAAATAAAAACTTTTTTTTTTTACTTATAAGATAGAATTACCCCACATGTCTCGTTAAAGTGTATGAATACTTCCTTGTCAATTTATACTGTACCAAGAGTATATATAACCCCGGGACTCTGATTGGTCGTAACATTGTCTTCGTGTGTCATGTTTTCTTTCTTATTCCAATCTGATTAAAATACAGATCCTCACTATTACTATATCGTACACGATAGTAGTGAGGATCTGTATTTTAATCAGATTGTTCTTATTCCTGGTTATCTCCCTTGTCATTCCTCGCAGTATTACTCGCAGTGTTCAATTCCACAGGTGATGGTGGACATGTAGAAGGTAATATATATATATACGGTGTTTCATAATAATATAATGCTAAATTATAAAGTTTACAATAACAACCTAGGCTTTTATAAGGCTACGCTGCAAGGGTTGTTATTGTAAACTATATTACCTTCTATATTCAATGAAAAAATAGTCACATTCATGTCCACAAGCACCTGTGTTCAATTCTTCATAAAATACCATATAGGTCAGTGACAGGAAATAGATATTTACACATTAAGATTTATATAATATTTATTACTACTTTCAATAATGAAGTTTTCGTGCATAAGGTACAAACGAATCTTGCAACAGCCTTACATTGCCCAAATGCATGTCTAGTGTTATTCAAGATTTGCGGGAGAAGCTTCAAACTTACGTTGATCAGAATGCGTTCAGAGGTTATTGAACGCAAATTCCCTTCATAACGTCCATAGTGAAAATTGTAGTGTAAAAATGGTCAAACGTAGAAGGATTGGCAGTCATTTCTTTTAACTTTCCTTGTGCTATGAGAGTTCAGTGGATATATACATCCATATTATTTGAAGCCGGATAGGGTATCAATGTCTGAATGCTGACTGTGGCAAGGCTTCGGATATGAAGACATATTAGCGTTGAGTATGATGCCTGCTACAACGACAGGGCATCTCTGAAGCCATGGTCAACTGCTACATCGACAGGGCATCTCTGAAGCCATGGTCAACTGCTACAACGACAGGGCATCTCTGAAGCCATGGTCAACTGCTACAACGACAGGGCATCTCTAAAGCCATGGTCAACTGCTACAACGACAGGGCATCTCTGAAGCCATGGTCAACTGCTACATCGACAGGGCATCTCTGAAGCCATGGTCAACTGCTACATCGTCATATGGTTCCAGCCACGTCCGTTTTTCCATGACGTGTTTTGTTGTTTTCGCATCATTTTCGCTTCCAGAGAATGGTCCTGCTATATCTATAATGTTGTCATCAGAGAATGGTCCTACTGTATCTACAATGTTGTCATCATAGAATGGTCCTACTTTGTCTACAATGTTGTCATCAGAGAATGGTCCTACTGTGTCTTCAATGTTGCCATCAGAGAATGGTCCTTGTGTGTCTACAATGTTGTCATCATAGAATGGTCCTACTGTGTCTACAATGTTGTCATCAGAGAATGGTCCTACTGTGTCTACAATGTTGTCATCATAGAATGGTCCTATTGTGTCTTCAATGTTGCCATCAGAGAATGGTCCTACTGTGTCTACAATGTTGTCATCAGAGAACGGTCCTACTGTGTCTACAATGTTGTCATCAGGGAATGGTCCTACTATGTCTACAATGTTGTCATCAGCGAACGGTCCTACTGTGTCTACAATGTTGTCATCATAGAATGGTCCTACTGTGTCTACAATGTTGTCATCAGAGAATGGTCCTACTGTGTCTACAATGTTGTCATCAGGGAATGGTCCTACTATGTCTACAATGTTGTCATCAGCGAACGGTCCTACTGTGTCTACAATGTTGTCACCAGAGAATGGTCCTACTGTGTCTACAATGTTGTCAACAGGGAATGGTCCTACTGTGTCTACAATGTTGTCATCAGAGAATGGTCCTACTGTGTCTACAATGTTGCCATCAGGGCATGGTCCTATTGTGTCTACAATGTTGTCATCAGGGAATGGTCCTATTGTGTCTACAATGTTGTCATCAGAGAACGGTCCTACTGTGTCTACAATGTTGTCATCAGGGAATGGTCCTATTGTGTCTACAATGTTGTCATTAGCGAACGGTCCTACTGTGTCTACAATGTTGTCATCAGGGAATGGTCCTATTGTGTCTACAATGTTGTCACCAGAGAATGGTCCAACTGTGTCTACAATGTTGTCAATAGGGAATGGTCCTATTGTGTCTACAATGTTGTCATCAGAGAACGGTCCTACTGTGTCTACAATGTTGTCATCAGGGAATGGTCCTATTGTGTCTCCAATGTTGTCATCAGAGAACGGTCCTACTGTGTCTACAATGTTGTCATCAGGGAATGGTCCTATTGTGTCTACAATGTTGTCATCAGGGAATGGTCCTATTGTGTCTCCAATGTTGTCATCAGAGAACGGTCCTACTGTGTCTACAATGTTGTCATCAGGGAATGGTCCTATTGTGTCTCCAATGTTGTCATCAGAGAACGGTCCTACTGTGTCTACAATGTTGTCATCAGGGAATGGTCCTACTGTGTCTACAATGTTGTCATCAGGGAATGGTCCTATTGTGTCTACAATGTTGTCATCAGAGAACGGTCCTACTGTGTCTACAATGTTGTCATCAGGGAATGGTCCTATTGTGTCTCCAATGTTGTCATCAGAGAACGGTCCTACTGTGTCTACAATGTTGTCATCAGGGAATGGTCCTATTGTGTCTACAATGTTGTCATCAGCAAACGGTCCTACTGTGTCTACAATGTTGTCATCAGGGAATGGTCCTACTGTGTCTACAATGTTGTCATCAGGGAATGGTCCTATTGTGTCTCCAATGTTGTCATCAGCGAACGGTCCTACTGTGTCTACAATGTTGTCATCAGGGAATGGTCCTATTGTGTCTCCAATGTTGTCATCAGAGAACGGTCCTACTGTGTCTACAATGTTGTCATCAGGGAATGGTCCTATTGTGTCTACAATGTTGTCATCAGCAAACGGTCCTACTGTGTCTACAATGTTGTCATCAGCGAATGGTCCTACTGTGTCTACAATGTTGTCATCAGGGAATGGTCCTATTGTGTCTCCAATGTTGTCATCAGCGAACGGTCCTACTGTGTCTACAATGTTGTCATCAGGGAATGGTCCTACTGTGTCTACAATGTTGTCATCAGCGAACGGTCCTACTGTGTCTACAATGTTGTCATCAGCGAACGGCCCTACTGTGTCTACAATGTTGTCAACAGGGAATGGTCCTATTGTGTCTACAATGTTGTCATCAGGGAATGGTCCTACTGTGTCTACAATGTTGTCATCAGAGAATGGTCCTATTGTGTCTACAATGTTGTCATCAGGGAATGGTCCTACTGTGTCTACAATGTTGTCATCAGGGAATGGTCCTACTGTGTCTACAATGTTGTCATCAGGGAATGGTCCTATTGTGTCTACAATGTTGTCATCAGGGAATGGTCCTATTGTGTCTACAATGTTGTCATCAGGGAATGGTCCTACTGTGTCTACAATGTTGTCATCAGGGAATGGTCCTACTGTGTCTACAATGTTGTCATCAGGGAATGGTCCTATTGTGTCTACAATGTTGTCATCAGGGAATGGTCCTATTGTGTCTACAATGTTGTAATCAGCGAACGGTCCTACTGTGTCAACAACGTTGTCAACAGGGAACGGTCTTATTGTGTCTACAATGTTGTCATCAGGGAATGGTCCTACTGTGTCTACAATGTTGTCATCAGGGAATGGTCCTATTGTGTCTACAATGTTGTCATCAGGGAATGGTCCTACTGTGTCTACAATGTTGTCATCAGGGAATGGTCCTATTGTGTCTACAATGTTGTCATCAGGGAATGGTCCTATTGTGTCTACAATGTTGTCATCAGGGAATGGTCCTATTGTGTCTACAATGTTGTCATCAGAGAACGGTCCTACTGTGTCTACAATGTTGTCATCAGGGAATGGTCCTACTGTGTCTACAATGTTGTCATCAGGGAATGGTCCTATTGTGTCTCCAATGTTGTCATCAGAGAACGGTCCTACTGTGTCTACAATGTTGTCATCAGGGAATGGTCCTATTGTGTCTCCAATGTTGTCATCAGAGAACGGTCCTACTGTGTCTACAATGTTGTCATCAGGGAATGGTCCTATTGTGTCTACAATGTTGTCATCAGCAAACGGTCCTACTGTGTCTATAATGTTGTCATCAGGGAATGGTCCTACTGTGTCTACAATGTTGTCATCAGGGAATGGTCCTATTGTGTCTCCAATGTTGTCATCAGCGAACGGTCCTACTGTGTCTACAATGTTGTCATCAGGGAATGGTCCTATTGTGTCTCCAATGTTGTCATCAGAGAACGGTCCTACTGTGTCTACAATATTGTCATCAGGGAATGGTCCTATTGTGTCTACAATGTTGTCATCAGCAAACGGTCCTACTGTGTCTACAATGTTGTCATCAGCGAACGGTCCTACTGTGTCTACAATGTTGTCATCAGGGAATGGTCCTATTGTGTCTCCAATGTTGTCATCAGCGAACGGTCCTACTGTGTCTACAATGTTGTCATCAGGGAATGGTCCTACTGTGTCTACAATGTTGTCATCAGCGAACGGTCCTACTGTGTCTACAATGTTGTCATCAGCGAACGGCCCTACTGTGTCTACAATGTTGTCAACAGGGAATGGTCCTATTGTGTCTACAATGTTGTCATCAGGGAATGGTCCTACTGTGTCTACAATGTTGTCATCAGGGAATGGTCCTATTGTGTCTACAATGTTGTCATCAGGGAATGGTCCTACTGTGTCTACAATGTTGTCATCAGGGAATGGTCCTACTGTGTCTACAATGTTGTCATCAGGGAATGGTCCTATTGTGTCTACAATGTTGTCATCAGGGAATGGTCCTATTGTGTCTACAATGTTGTCATCAGGGAATGGTCCTACTGTGTCTACAATGTTGTCATCAGGGAATGGTCCTACTGTGTCTACAATGTTGTCATCAGGGAATGGTCCTACTGTGTCTACAATGTTGTCATCAGGGATGGTCCTACTGTGTCTACAATGTTGTCATCAGGGAATGGTCCTATTGTGTCTACAATGTTGTCATCAGGGAATGGTCCTACTGTGTCTACAATGTTGTCATCAGGGAATGGTCCTATTGTGTCTACAATGTTGTCATCAGGGAATGGTCCTATTGTGTCTACAATGTTGTCATCAGGGAATGGTCCTATTGTGTCTACAATGTTGTCATCAGAGAACGGTCCTACTGTGTCTACAATGTTGTCATCAGGGAATGGTCCTATTGTGTTACAATGTTGTCATCAGGGAATGGTCCTATTGTGTCTACAATGTTGTCATCAGAGAATGGTCCTTGTGTGTCTACAATGTTGTCATCAGAGAATGGTCCTACTGTGTCTACAATGTTGTCATCAGAGAACGGTTCTATTGTGTCTACAATGTTGTAACAGGGAATGGTCCTACTGTGTCTACAATGTTGTCATCAGGGAATGGTCCTATTGTGTCTACAATGTTGTCATCAGGGAATGGTCCTATTGTGTCTACAATGGTGTCATCAGGGAATGGTCCTATTGTGTCTACAATGTTGTCATCAGGGAATGGTCCTACTGTGTCTACAATGTTGTCATCAGAAAATGGTCCTACTATGTCTACAATGTTGTCATCAGAGAATGGTCCTACTGTGTCTACAATGTTGTCATCAGAGAATGGTCCTATTGTGTCTACAATGTTGTCATCAGGGAATGGTCCTACTGTGTCTACAATGTCTCCATCAGAGAATGGTCCTACTGTGTCTACAATGTTGTCATCAGAGAATGGTCCTACTGTGCCTACAATGTTGTCACCAGGGAATGGCCCTACTGTGTCTACAATGTTGTCATCAGAGAATGGTCCTACTGTGTCTACAATGTTGTCATCAGGGAATGGTCCTACTGTGTCTACAATGTTGTCATCAGGGAATGGTCCTAATCTGTCTACAATATTGTCATCAGGGAATGTTCCTACTGTGTCTACAATGTTGTCACCAGGGAATGGTCCTACTGTGTCTACAATGTTGTCATCAGGGAATGGTCCTACTGTGTCTACAATGTTGTCATCAGGGAATGGTCCTACTGTGTCTACAATGTTGTCATCAGGGAATGGTCCTACTGTGTCTACAATGTTGTCATCAGAGAATGGTCCTACTGTATCTACAATGTTGTCATCAGAGAATGGTCCTTGTGTGTCTACAATGTTGCCATCAGAGAATGGTCCTACTGTGTTACAATGTTGTCACCAGGGAATGGTCCTATTGTGTTACAATCCACCCACTAGACAGAGACGCTGATGAATTTGAGGTGATAACGCTTCTTCTGACCACTGTAGGATAACATCTGGCATTGTTCGGATTCGGGCGGATTTCTTTTTCGATGATATTTCATATGGCACTTTTGACAAATGCGTGTACGAGCTTTTCCTTTCTTTGCAGACATCACCCCTTGTTAAATCAGTCTATCCTAGAGCCATTATATATATGTATTTTATCCAAAATTATTGAGTTAAGGAAATCTCATGGTTTAGGCTTCGAATTCTAAGTAATTTCTTAGTAATAACTCATTAGACATGTTGCAATTTAATAAAGGAAAATAAATATGTGAGAAATATAACTTAATTATAAAATTTGGATGTGAGGAAAAGCGTGAGATAAATAATAGAACAACACAAATACATAAATATAGCAGTAGGCTAATAAAGAAATCGGAAGGGGGCCTATGTAAAATTACTGTAGCACTTAACTGTAAATGGCTTTAGGTCGAGTATGCAAGGGTCCCCCAGGCGGAACCTGGTAATTTCATTTTTCTTGACAAATTGATAGTAATCTCCAAATAACTTTACAAATAAGAAATGAGATAGAATAGGTTTGGTCCGATAACAGCGGTAGTTTCAGTCTTTTGTAGTGCACTTTTAGTAAGCTTCTTGTCAGAATTAATGGGTCTTGGTAACAGTGCCTCGGTAATGACATTTAAGCGATATGACACGTTTAAGTGGCCCTCGAGTGCCCCATCATCTTGAGACATCTGACTTTAACTGTTGCATAAACGTAGAACTCTAAATGATAACATTTACATGAACCAAATAACGAAACGACAATTTTTTTATGTGGGCATTGATTCAATGAGAAAAAAATACCGAAGCGTCAACAAAACCATAATCAAAACTCAAAATCGATTAATCTAGGGGCAAAATATGAACAAAGGAAAGATTTACATGGAAAGCCTTGTAAATGTACAAGAGAATAAGACCATTCTTACAGGTCTATTTGATCAATAGCATTGCTATAGATTGGGAGAGAAATTTAATCAGAACCCCTTTTGTTCTGCCATAATTGATCATACTGAGGTATCTCTTTCAAGAAGGTAATCTATGCTGGTTCCTTTGCATTCTATTTAGAGAACCATGTGCCAAAATCGTGAACTTGTAATTGAAATGAAAAGCGGATGGTAATGCTTTTTGGTTGAAAAAATGTACAAATTTGGAATCGGTAGTATGGTATAAATATATCTCTTAAAAGTGTCCCGATTTGGCTACAGTGACAATAGGGATATTTTAGGTAACCATCGGTTTGTGGGATGGACACGTCCTCCGTTATTTCTCTAGCTTACAAAAGTTGATACGCAGAAAGTTTATATTATCTAGTAGCGACATTGTAGATTGAGGCATGGCGACATTGTTGGGACTACCTGCATTGGCAGACAGGGACTGGATCAACACAGGTCCAAAGGTGTGGACAGCGGACACAGCTGGTGGGAGAAAGATGGTCCAAGGCCATGTCAGGAAGATGGAGGAGGAGATAGGAAGGCAAAGATGGTTGAAATTGGAGCATATGGTGCATGGACGAGATGGGAGAGAACAGAAAAACGTCTCACATTGCAGACACTTGGACATTGGAACCATGTAGAACCGAGTTCCTCCTGCGGTCAGTGTACGACGTTCTACCAACACCTAGTAACCTGCATCGAGGGGGGATGACAGAAAACCCACAACTGCCCACTATGTGACCGACTGGGAAGCCAGGCCCATGGATTGTCATCTTGCAACGCTGCTTTGACTTAGGGGAGATATACATGGAGGTACAACAAGGTTCTGCGGGAGCTAGCAGACACTGTGGAAGGAAAGACAGAAACAGAGGAGGTGTACGAAACAACAACCCTTCATCAACTTTGTCAGATAGGGAGAGACGGCAGCAAAACAACAGCTCATCACGGAAGGATACTGGACGGAGCTCAGAACTGGGAGGTGCAGGTTGACTTGGGACAAAGATTGGTTTTCCCAGAGGTCGTCCTAACCAGCTTACGTCCGAATATCTTACTCTGGTCACATCAAGGAAAGAGAATGGTGATGATTGAGGTGACTGTCCCCTGAGAGGAGCGCTGCCATGGGGCTTACGAGCGGAAAAGAGAAAAGAACGCCAACCTTGCTGATGACGTGAGGGCAAAGAATGGAGTGTGTGGGTCAGTAGAAATACGGTAGAGAAGGTTTTCTTGCACTCCATCCTCAAAAATACTAGGGCTACGCCGACCTACATTCGTTCCCAGCAGAGAACAATTACACGAAGTCGGTGAACGTCACAGAGACAGAATTACCTGAACACCCAATCTCCAATAACTCCGCGGATCACTTCAGGCCCCTGAATTACCTCTGGTAGTGTACTGAGGAAATCTTAGTACTGTCTCGTACAAAAGGTAGTCTAGGAGACGCGTGGATCTGACAATTACCCGAACAAAGGTGTAATTTTACACGTTGTCGTGGCTTACACCATTGAGGTGTCATTTTTACCGAAATGCGATCTAAACCCCTTCAGCATGTAGTATTACTCTGAACACCTAAGTTTAAGTCCAGATACAACTCTTACAGGTTCTCAGGTCCCTGTGGTAGTATTGCTCTGAACACCTTAGTTTAGGGCCAGATATAACATTAACAAGTTCTCAGGTCCCTGTGGTAGTATAACTCTGAACACCTTAGTATAGGGCCAGATATAACTCTAACAACTTCTCAGGTCCCTGTGGTAGTATAACTCTGAACACTTTAGTTTAGGTCAAGATATAACTCTAACGAGTTCTCGGGTCCCTGTGGTAGTATTACTCTGAACACCTTAGTATAGGGCCAGATATAACTCTAACAAGTTCTCAGGTCCCTGTGGTAGTATTACTCTGAACACCTTAGTATAGGGCCAGATATAACTCTAACAAGTTCTCAGGTCCCTGTGGTAGTATTACTCTGAACACCTTAGTATAGGGCCAGATATAACTCTAACAAGTTCTCAGGTCCCTGTGGTAGTAAATGTTGTTTTGCTTTATACTACGGAGCAGCTCGTCAACTTGGTTCTACAGTTCACCATCAGCTGTTATAGGGAGACTCGATGATAAAACGTGATTTTCAAATTAAAATATGTAAAAAAGTGAGTACTTTGTATGTGACAATATATTTTCCATCTTTTTGTCTATAAAATTTGTTGAAATGAAATTAGGACTTTGTATGTACAGTACTTTTTTTACATAGCACTTTTACATTTCTAGAATTAATATAGGCTTTGCCTGTTATTTTATCCACATTAATTTGTAAGATCAAATGTCAATAATAAATTGTTGAAATGAAATGAAATATTTCTATTGTTAATAATTATGAAAATAAAACCCACCAATGAATAAAAGCTGACAGAAATTTTGATATAACAAGATATGCTAGAGGAATCCTGTTCATTTGTTCTTACCCCCCCCCCCCCCCCCCCCCCAAACAAACAAACATTATTAGAAATGATAGCAATTTTTCCGATCGGTCCCAAAATCTAAGGAGCACAACTACGGGGCTTGAGTAACCTACATATGAAATTTCAGAAAGTCCCATCTCGTGTTTTTCAAGAGATAGCAATAACAAAACTTGTTCAAGGAAGGACCGAAGACTGATCACAGACGGGTTGTATAGCCCACCATCTGATGATGATGATGATGATGATGATGATGGGCTAAACATATATTAACGTATGCTATATTACATATATTTTCATAAAATACAAAATTAACTGTATGATCAGCGTATTTTATCCTAATCAGGCGCTATATGAGTGAAGATGAATTTTGAAAGTTTAAAATTTGTTCAATTCCATTCATATTTGTACAAATAATTTATATGTAAAGCAGCTGAAATTGTATATTTATATACGTAATAAAGTTTGATAAACTGAGTCCATGGTTGGCCTACATAACGACAACTCCGACATAGCGTGGGTGGTTTACTCGTTCTGTATGCGAGACTCGTCGCTTCATATTCAGATAATTTAAAACCCATTACTTTTTCTCCATTTGCTTTTTTTATGGTGTACCGTCCCTTTGTCACAATGATAAAGTGGTAATGTGTCGGCGACGAAAACCTAGGTCCCATTGACCACTAAATATGTCAGTTCAGAATGACCTTGACCTACATTATCAATATCGACCGTCTGTATGGTTCCAGAACCAGTCAGGAATCGGGATCAACTTGATTAAATTTTAGATTTTTTTTATCCAAAACATGTCAATTTATTTCAAATTTGAATAACAGTTAAAGTTTTCCTTACCTACAATTTAAATTTGACTTTAAATAAATGCCCCACTGAAATGCCGTTTTTTGAATGTACAGTTGACTCCTCTTAACATCATGTTCGCCATATTCCATTGGCTAGTCGGTCAGAATGATTATCTTAGTTTGAAGCGCGAACATGTTTTCAAATTGTTTAGGCCAAATAGGTATGGTTTTTAGCAACGAGACGGGGTTTTAATGATATGAAAGTAATTTAGCGAGGTTTAACAATACGTGTGTAAAATTAACATTATCTCTGTTTCGATTTAGATATATTGGCGCCTGTGGTGCTGATGTTGAAGGCCTTGTTTACGGGTTTCTGTTTCAATTTAAGTACTTAATAGGGTGTTGCAGTCCTAGATCATTTTGAGGTTAATGGTTTCTCTAGTGATGGAGACCGAAGGCATTTGGAGATAAATACTTAATCTTGTGTTGGGGCCCGAGGGCAATTGGAGTAAGATGGATCCCGATGGCTTTTGGGGGTACGTATTTTATCTAGTGTTGGGCCCGATCATAAGGGCACTTGGTTGTATGAACTTTATCTGTTGTTGGGCCCGAGGGCACTTGGAGGTAAGTACTTTTTCTGGTATTGGAGTCTGAGGGCATTTAGAGGTAAGTACTTTATCCGCTATTGGAGTCAGAGGGCATTTAGAGGTAAGTACTTTATCCGCTGCTGAAGCCCGAGGGCACCTGGAGGCAAGTACTTTATCTGATGTTGGAGCCCGGGGGTTCTTAGAGGTAAGTACTTTATCCGCTGTTGAAGCCCCGGGCACCTGGAGGCAAGTACTTTATCCGCTATTGGAGTTAGAGGGCATTTAGAGGTAAGTACTTTATCCGCTGTTGAAGCCCTAGGGCCCTTGGAGGTAAGTTATGTATCTGTTGCTGGGACCTGAGGTCACCTTGAGATAAGTATTTCATCTGGTGTGGACCCGAGGGCATTTAGAGGTTGGTACTTTATCGATTGTTTGCGAGCATACTTTGATGTAATTACTTTATCTCGGTGTAGGGCCCAGGGGGTATTCGCCTGTAACTACAATGACTAGTGTGGGAGGCTGAGGACACCGAGATGTAAGTATGTAAAAGTATCTGGTGTTTGGGCCCAGGGGGTATTCGCCTGTAACTACAATGACTAGTGTGGGAGTCTGAGGACACCGAGATGTAAGTATGTAAAAGTATCTGGTGTTTGGGCCCAGGGGGTATTCGCCTGTAACTACAATGACTAGTGTGGGAGGCTGAGGACACCGAGATGTAAGTATGTAAAAGTATCTGGTGTAGGGCCCAGGGGGTATTCGCCTGTAACTACAATGACTAGTGTGGGAGGCTGAGGACACCGAGATGTAAGTATGTAAAAGTATCTGGTGTTGGGGTCTAGGGGGTATTCGCCTGTAACTACAATGACTAGTGTGGGAGGCTGAGGACACCGAGATGTAAGTATGTAAAAGTATCTGGTGTAGGGCCCAGGGGGTATTCGCCTGTAACTACAATGACTAGTGTGGGAGGCTGAGGACACCGAGATGTAAGTATGTAAAAGTATCTGGTGTAGGGCCCTGAGCACTAGAATTTAAATATATACCGAGCTAGCCGCTAGCCATTGCAAGTGACCACTCATGTGTATGTTTGTTGACAGTTCAGTTAGATTGAAAATACAAATATACACTATGTCTGAAAAGGAAATTCAATACAAGTGTTTATGTAGAATATGTTAACAATACGTCAATATGTACCACGCCTGGGCGGTGCGAGGTTTTCTTTTGTCACTGACCGCGGCTGACCATTAAACCTACTAAAAGTAATGGACATGAATGCCAGTTGGTTTACATTGTGACCGGAGTCATTTTCAGTGTATTACCAAATAAACATGTCAGCATACCGGTATTAGATCTACACAAAATATCGCCCAAACCAGTATCAGGGACGTATATGTCCCTGCCAGTATTGATATCGATATTCCTGATCTCCGAAGGGAGACAATCAGTTTTCATTTTTGACATTTTAAGCATTTAACTCTCCTTGTTTGTCAATGGGCACGATTGTTTTGCCAATCGCTGATTATACACAACTGATGTGCAATACTGGTGAAGGGTATGTGTGTGTTACCTCATCTTTCATGATAGGGGTTGGCAGACTCTGCATGTGGATGTTTTAGTCCCCGAGGTTTGCTGGAGCCTCCATAGCCACAGTTAATCTCATTTGAGTAGTGGCACTGTACATAATATACACATTTTCTTAGTACACGATTTAAAATTTTACAGAAGTAGTTTAATTTTACTTCTAAGTTCATAAAGTAAAGGGGTTTTACGTACCTGACCCTTCTGCTTCTACATTAGTTTAGAAATTTTGGATTTCCACCTTTTGGCCTCTAGCATCACTGAAGAGTCCAAGAAGGACGAAACAACAGTATGGTTGCTTAAACATTATTGACTAAAAATGTCTGTGAGACATAAATGCCCCGCGCACAGCTGGTTACATTACCATAGGACGGGACAGGACGGGACGAGGACGGGACGGGACATGTGTAACAAATCAAATCAAAATACACGTTGATTGAAATTCGCACTTCATGTTGAATTTGTTTCAAAACCAACTCGTTTCAACACCCCATGAAATCGACCAAAGCATGATTCAATCCTTAAATGAGACCTAATTCAGTTGAAATGTCTGGTAAATCCAAATCGACGAGAAAAAGAATTGAATTCGGATGGAGATTATAAGCAAGTTTTAATAAAAACATTTAATGGCAATGCACATTAAAGTGCTCCAACGAGCTTCGTATGAAGTCCGATGGAAACGAATTCGATATTCGTACAAGGCATCTATACATTTTTGTGACTATTTTGGAAATGATTGCACTGCATTCTGCTAGCATTAAATTTCCAATAACAACGGAGGATTCTGAAGTATAATATGAGTTAGACAGCGTTGAGACATCGTTCAAACTGTTTTCTCATAGAGACAGATATATCGGCGGCCTACTCCAAGTGCACTGGAAAGGCCAAAACTATATACTTAAAGGCCCAATATACGTAACTTCAGGAATTTTTTCGGATTTCTGAAAAATTATGACAAAAAATCCAGTTGATAAACATGCAAATGTAAGTCTAAAACGAAGTAAACCTGAGCGGTAACTAACAAGAAACTCTTGACAGAAAAATCGAAAGAATTGAAACAATTCAGGTGTGGCCCACTTCAACAACAAACAGACGTTAGAAGACAGTTCAAAATGGACGCGTGTTTACATATACCGAGTTTCAACTGCTGCTGTTGTACCGGTAACCGCGTAAGAATTCATCTTGAATATTGCTGATATCAGTTAATCTTAACTAAATCTATAAATATAATAATTTATTAGGCTTGATTTTCGCTTCAAGTTTTGCCGAAAGTTACGTATATTGGGCCTTTAAAACTATTATGATAGTTATTTTAGCACTTTTATAACATTGTGTTAAAATTGTTCCATGGCAAATACATGACTCCGATATCGGAAAAAGTCAGTTGTCGTTGAAGATCTGTCCGAGTACATTTTCAATGTCTTAACCTTCCCAAATCCAGAAAAGGGTGTGTTTGGGAGAAAGACCACCAGAAAGTAAGATTTTCATAGAAAAAAATTCAACTGCACTGAAATTCATTTTCAGGTACTTGATCCTTTCAAATAAATGAATAGTAAGGACTCTCTGCATATTATATAATCAAATAAAATTATTTAATTTTGTTTAAGAGATGTTCAAAGCAAACATATGCAAGTATAAAGAAGAAATAAACAGAGTAAACATGAAGATATTAGATTAAATATTAATTTCAAACCTACGCCTCTTAAATACACAGAGCGGTGTAGGACCGTGACGAAGTTTACACGGAGAAAAGCGAGTCAGGACTGGGTAAACAGTCGATCAATATCGTCATTAGGGGCCGTTTAGTGACACACCACACCTACATAGCCAACAGACCCGGATAAAGAACCAGCACTCTCTCCGAGAGGAAACTACTTGAGCTGACAAATAAAGTGTTTGTATTGACTGGTGGGATTATACAACGTATTGGGACACGCCTTTACCTGTCTATGGACCTTTTTAAATCCTATAAAATCATAACGAACGTATACGTTCATCCGAGCGTAAAACATGAACTGCTCAAAATTGGATGTTTTCATCAAATATTGCATGTCACCTGTGTCCTTCAAAAGGGTGGTGTTGGTGGGTTGTAAATTAAAGTCGAGAGAGGGACTCAATGTGTATCTAAGGATTTGGGTGGTAATTGAAGCATATTTAGGAACACGAGTACATATATTAGTCTAGGAAGGAAGGATGAGAGGATGAGGGGACGGTAGACGGATTTGACACAAGAACCTTGAATAACCAGATAATTAGAGTAGATCTGCTATCCAAGTGTAGGAACTCTTCGATAGCCTGCATTTTTGGCTACTTATTTTACGTAGGAACTCCTCGATATCCATCTTAATTTTTTTTTTTAATTGATTAAATGTCATCAAGTATAACAAACGGGTTTCGTTATTGAAGCCTTTAATTAGGTCTCCCCTTCGTATGAAAGGAGACGTATCGTATTAGTACCGGTTCTGGTTCTTCTAATAATTCTTGTCCGGGCCATAAATTCTAAACCGTTAAAGTCACTGTGACCTTGACCTCAAGGTCAAAGGTCAAATAATTGCGATTTTTTCAATAATTCTTGTCCGGGCGATTACTTTTAAACCGCGGAAGATATATTGATAAAATGTTTAGTATACCTGCATCACCAATAGATAATGTGCAGTGCACTGTCAATAGGCCAGTGTGACCTTCACCGAAAGGTCAGAGATAAAAATGTATGACTTTTTCAAACATCCTAAGGTGAACGTCAAGGTGATGCACTCTCATCCTCACTGTCTAATTATATACATGTAACAATAGTTGACCAAACCTCAAGGAAATAGAGGCCCATCTTCGATGCGGATGCCCTATAGTAATTAGCTTGTCTGTCCGTCTGTCCTTTTGTCCGTCCGCTTGTCCATTTTTTACTGATTGATATTTTTTTATGACACTATGGAGGAAGATTGGTCAGAATAAAAAAATGTCCACTGATCAAAACTCAAGGTCACAGGGTCAAAGGTCAAAGTCAGGTTTTACTTTTATTAAGTGCTTAACATTTTGTTATGACATTATGAAGGAAATTTAGTCGGAATGAAAAAAAGATTATAATGGGAGACATATGTTTTTGTTCACTAAAACAAGTCTCTAGTTTAAATCTGTATTACTATTGTATTATAAGTACTAATTATGTGTGTATGGAGTATTGTGAATAATGTAATCATATACGATGCATATTACATTTACTTTTACTGTTCCAACTGTTAAAGGCCCAATATACGTAACTTCAGGGAAATTTTCGTGATACTGAAAAATTATGAAAAAAAATCCAGTTGCTAACCATGCAAAAATAAGCCTAAATCGAAGTAAACCTGAGCGGTAATTAACAAGAAACTTTTGACAAAAAATCCAAAGAATTGAAAAAATAATTCAGGTGGGGCCCACTTCAACAACAAACCGAAGGTAGAAGACGGTTCGAAATGGATGCGTGTTTACAAATAGCGTGTTTCAAATGCTGCTGTACCGGTAACCGCGAAAGAATTCATCTTGAATATTGCTGATATCAGTTAATCTTAACTAAATCTATAAATATAATAAGTTATTAGGCCTGATTTTAGCTTCAAGTTTTGCCGATAGTTACGTATATTGGGCCTTTAAAGTCACAAACAACTATCCACCTCAGTATAGGATTGACACTTATATTCAAACAGAGAAAGAAATATTCCTTTTAACCCCCAACTACTCAACCCTAGGTTTAGAATAAGAATTTTGTTTCTAAGGAGTGCAATATTGCAGTTATGCAAAAACCTGCGGGCCAGTCCTTTTGATGTGCATGTTAGCAATGGTATCGTATTACGCTAACCTGGGTACAGATTACAGTGTACTCCAGTACACATACTTGTTGACACCCTACAGATTACAGCTATCACCCGGAGACAAAGAGGGGGGGGGGGGGGGGGGGGGGTGCAATGTGAATTGTGTAAGTGATATATTTTACAAGGCAAGTCTCAAAGGAAAGTTACCAATAATAAAGCACTCCTGCGAACTCTGTAAGATTTATCTCCCTTACACATTTAAGTTTGTGTTAACTTGTGTGTAAGGATTATTTCCCCTACACAAGCCGTTGCGTTGTCCGCGTTTCTTTTCAAATGTGTCATCAGATTATGAACAACATATGTAGATAATGACATTCACGTTTAGCAAATCTCATTTTGTGTGTAACCATTTTTTCAAGTAAGATATACATTCCACGGTAAAGTACTAATTACCTTAGTCAGGCCCTGTATACACAAGAGTAACAGGAAATAGAACAGTGTGCTTCCACCGGGATCAAACCTTCGATCTCCAGGTTCCTACAGTAGCTCTGGCCACACTCTATATATTTCTACCACTGGGGAAAAAGGAAATCCCCCTATCTCAAAGCTAGACGACGACTTAAATCTGCCACACATGAATATCATCAAAGAGGGGAGGCAATTTGAGAAAAAATTATATTCTTTATTGATTTTTTTTTTCACAAATTTTTAACTCTTCAAGTACATCATCATTAAATAAATAATAGTCCTTTTCAACTGTTTATTATATAGTATTTAAATTGTTAACAATAGTTAATTGTTAATTGTTAACAATAAGTTCAATTAGAGAAGACTTTTGTGAATCTTGCATACAGATTTTTCCTACTGTTTATATTGTTTCATTAGTATTTTGAAAATGTAAGCATTAAAACTTCCAATGCATAATTGACACAAACAAGCTATCATGTGAGAAGTAGAAATAAAATTAAAACAAAGTGGCCAAGGGACCTCAATAACTCAACTTTGTTAATATTGAGCTCAAAGACAGTTTATTTAATTATCTTGATACATAAGAATTCAACTAATTTAACTGTTAAAAATTAAATCAGCTGGTTAAGTTTTCAGAAAAAAACCCCAGAAAAAATGCCTTCATATTCAAGAAACATGATTTAAGTACCAGTGGATTGTATTGCCCCTCATACTTTTAACCTTGGCCAAAAATATGATAAGACAATAGGCAAGTTTGATCATCAACCATTTACAATAGTTGGGATTTACACGTCTAACGTGTTTATACATGCATATAAACAACAACCAATCACTGCCTTGCTCTCAAATAATCAAGAAGACAACCCCTGGTTACTCTGGTCCGACCAAAAGAAATCTGTAAGTTGTACCGTATACGTAGTAGCCAGAAATGCCCGCTGTATACTTCTTGTTTCTTTACACATGTGCAATACACATTACTGAAGTTAGTTTGATTCCACTCTAGTTAGACCACAGTCCCTATAGTTGATGTCAAACTCGCTCAATCAAAATTCTATAGAGTTGTATTGTTATCATAGAGTAACACATCACAACAGAGTGAAGTCCATGGTCACTATAAGGAACATATAACTAGTCAGCTGGTGTAAAGACTGTCTATATGTCCTCTGACAAACTCAGACTGTCAGGGCATCAGCTGGTGTACAGACTGTCTATATGTCCTCTGACAAACTAAGACTGTCAGGGCATCAGCTGGTGTAAAGACTGTCTATATGTCCTCTGACAAACTTAGACTGTCAGGGCATCAGCTGGTGTAAAGACTGTCTATATGTCCTCTGACAAACTTAGACTGTCAGGGCATCAGCTGGTATACAGACTGTCTATATGTCCTCTGATAAACTTAGACTGTCAGGGCATCAGCTGGTATACAGACTGTCTATATGTCCTCTGACAAACTAAGACTGTCAGGGCATCAGCTAGTGTACAGACTGTCTATATGTCCTCTGATAAACTTAGACTGTCAGGGCATCAGCTGGTGTACAGACTGTCTATATGTCCACTGACAAACCATAGACAGTCAGGGCATCAGCTGGTGTACAGACTGTCTATATGTCCTCTGACAAACCATAAACTGTCAGGGCATCAGCTGGTGTACAGACTGTCTAAATGTCCTCTGACAAACCATAAACTGTCAGGGCATCAGCTGGTGTACAGACTGTCTATATGTCCTCTGACAAACCATAAACTGTCAGGGCATCAGCTGGTGTACAGACTGTCTATATGTCCTCTGACAAACTTAGACTGTCAGGGCATCAGCTGTTGTACAGACTGTCTATATGTCCTCTGACAAACCATAAACTGTCAGGGCAAGATATTGGAGATAATTCGCTTCAAAACTGTACATAAAAATAATATAAATTCTGACATCAATCCCTGTATGTCAGTGTTTAAATGAAAAGATCTTTTTTTAAGTCATCGGATTTGATCCTGATTAAAAAATCTTGCAACACCAGTGTCTAATTTGCTGATAATCATCCATGTCGTCCAAGGGACCCCACCATGTCATAACAAAATTTCTAAAGATTTATCACAGAATTTCTTCAACATTAATTAATAACACATTAAGTGTATAAACAATTTTGGATGATGTTTTTAGTGCAAGTAGACACACCAATGAACAATAGTATATTGTAAAGCCAGTAAGTCTATATCATGCCAAGGTGTAGAGGACAGTGAAATTCCACTAAAAAGGGTTTCAAACTTGGTAAAAACCCAGTTCCTTTGAGAGCATTGCACATTTGAAAATCCAGAGGGTGGAACTTCCCTATTCTACACACCTAGGCATTAAAAGTATTTTTCTCATATTCCAATCACTCATACCAGAAAGCCTATAAAAGCATTGAAATGTACACACATCACATTTTAATTGGAAAGCTCTAGGTTTGTGACCTTACATCCTTGTCATCCCATTGTGACATCACATATCGGAAATATATCAAGATAAATTTCCTACAACCCCTCTTACCCTGGACCATTCTGTCACATACAGAAATGAGATCTGTGTATATAAATAGTAAGTCTTAAACTGTTGTCATACAATTGTATGCTGGAGGAAACAGTTAGCTGGTTATGGAAGGTAATATGCTAAACATTACCAATTTATGGATTAATTATCAGTTTTAACAATGTTTCATTCAGTAATCAAGCATGTTTAATACATATTTTAGAGGGATCAAAAACGAACTTTGAGCTTATAAAAATCCCTCTCCCTAATCAGATATACAATGTTGTGTAAATCTCCCAAATCAGTTTTATATGTTTATGTGTCTCATTTGAATTATTTTGATAAAGCAATAATTTTGTGTAAGTTTTTGCATAAAATATGGTGACCAAATCAGAGGTAATTAAAAAATCTTACACAGGGAATAAATCAAAATGATAACGTCTGGAATACTGTCTACGACTCCTGTGATATGGATACATGTAAGGAAGTTTGACAGAAAGTTACCTAATGGAACATTTGGGCTCAAAGCATTTACAAATTGTAGCTACTTAACCAATTAGGTTTTTTTCAAGTACATTTTTTCCCAAAATTTATATCAAATATAACTATCATTAATCATGGAACATTATAAAATGAATATATTGTAATTATGATTGTCTGAAGTGCTAATCAGAAACAATGGTACAAAATCAGGAAAGACGATGAAGAATGACAATTGATATTACTGGTACAAATGTAGTATAGATTTTCCCCAAACTTGCTTCAAATAAATTAAGATCTATATACCAGGTAGCTCTCTTTCTCCCATATCTCGCCATGTTGGATGGAGGTTGCCCATGTAAGAAAGCTATGTAAGAAAAATCTATCTTACATAGCATTTCACGTGACGTGACGTCACAATGGCTCAACAATGACGTGACGTCACGAATACGGTAAACTCTGATGCCGGAAAGAGAAAACGACGGCGTGATAAAATTAAAACCTTTCACAAAATTTTAACCATAAACACCAGGAAGAGGAGATTAATTTTTCTGCGCAAACTTAGTTTGCAAATATAGGGTATGCTTAAACTCGCTGTCTAATTCGTTTTTGTCAAAAAACCTCAAGGAAAAAGTTGAAAGTTCAAAATGGTAGCCTATTTAAACATATTTTCATGGTTTTTGAGCTCATTCGGGTAGTTGATATGAGAGAAAAAGACTCTTTCATTATGTGTGTATGTAGGATAGGGATATTCCACCCTCGGGATCACAAAATGTGGTAAAACCCTCGGCAAGCCTCGGGTTTCACCATATTTTGTGACCCCGAGGGTGGAATATCCCTATCCTACATACACACATAATGAAAGAGTCTTATATTATCCAGATATCCTAACTTGAATACTTAGTGAGACATTTTAACCAGCTTATACCATCATAACAACATATAGTTCCTCCTAAAAGGGGTTGTTGAACATCTGTGTTTAGGATCCTAGACAAACACGTGCAGACAAACACCCTCACATCAACACACTAGAGCACTCAACTTCATCTTTATGTAGATTTCTAATTGAAAATATATTGAAAACATGAACTGAGAAATCTGGGGGATAATGGTGCCACACCTTTACAACGTAATTGTTAGCTATGCTAGACACATTTAACTTTTACATCAATGAAAGACAGTGATATTTATCTGTGATATTACATTAATTACATACAAAACTATATAAAGTCAACCTAAATAGTGGACCGTGTTTATCAGTTCAGTATGTTAGAACTGCGGTAATAGATCACTATCTAATATATAGGTTGAGGATAACACAGACATGTGTAAATCCTATAAATACATATTTATAAACACGCCCTCTATCATAAAGAGACAGTTACATTTAGTATACCAAAATGGTACAGATTGACGTACCAATTTCATTAATTTATAAACACACATAAAAAACACTTTCACTATATATACACACAATGAACCTTACTTACATGTATGGTAACCATTACCATATCAAAATCAACAATGACCGGTATTATATTTAACAAAATAACAGAAGGCCCACAGGGCCTGTATCACTCACTTGGACTGGTATTATGATATGTATAAGCTAAGCTGATTTGTCTAAAGATATGACATTGAAGTTATACATAGTATTGGTTACACACAATGTCAACAAAATAGGTATTATGCTCTCATATTTTAAAGTTTAAAAAAAAAACCCAAAGTGAACTTGTTATTTATGCAGTGTATCAATAAAAGATTAACACTGCTGGTCTATAAATTCTGTCCTTGTTATTTATGCAGTGTATCAATAAAAGATTAACAATGCTGGTCTATAAATTCTGTCCTTGTTATTTATGCAGTGTATCAATAAAAGATTAACAATGCTGGTCTATAAATTCTGTCCTTGTTATTTATGCAGTATAAAAGATTAACACTGCTGGTCTATAAATCCTGAACTTGTTCTTTATGCAGTATAAAAGATTAACACTGCTGGTCTATAAATCCTGAACTTGTTCTTTATGCAGTGTATCAATAAAAGATTAAAGGCCCAATATACGTAACTTCAGGAAATTTTTCGGGATTCTGTAAAATTATGAAAAAAAATCCAGTTGATAACCATGCAAAAATAAGCCTAAAACGAAGTAAACCTGAGCGGTAACTAACAAGAAACTATTGACAAAAAAATCAAAAGAATTGAAAATAGTCCAGGTGGGGCCCACTTCAACAACAAACCGAAGGTAGAAGACCGTTCGAAATGGACGCGTGTTTACAAATACCGGGTTTCAACTGCTGTTGTACCGGTAACTGCATAAGAATTCATCTTGAATATTGCTGATATCAGATAATCTTAACTAAATCTATAAATATAATAAGTTACTAGGCTTGATTTTCGCTTCAAGTTTTGCAAAAAGTTACGTATATTGGGCCTTAAACACTGCTGGTCTATAAATCCTGAACTTGTTCTTTATGCAGTATAAAAGATTAACACTGCTGGTCTATAAATCCTGCCCCAGATCTTGGTATGGATCTTCAGAAAATGTTAGTTTAACTTTATATTTGATCCTTCTGACCTTGAAATAAGGTCATTTTCATGAGAAAATCTGTAGCATTTTGTCTGAAGTACCAACCGTGATGCCTAAATATTTGTTTTCTTCTGTTGTTCGTCCAAAGAACCTATACTATCCAAATATTACCAGGTAGGTTTTTTTTTCTAACCAACGACGGATGCTGAACCATGCCATAAGCTAACAGGCACTGTAACAAAATTGTGCCTGGTGATGAGCTAATAACAATATATAAATATATCAAATTTTAACACCTCAGCTATAACATATATAAACCTTCAACATAGCATTTAAACTATTAACATATTAACCAGATACAATTATCAGTTAAATCAAAATCTCACTGATCAGAAGAGAACATAACTTAGAGCCTTTGTTCACTTCACAGAAATGAAAAGTATTCTGACTGGTGTCCGATAACCAAGCCTGAATTCATCATTAATGTCTATACAATGTATTAAGTAGTATCCAACACTCTGCTACATCTGAATCACTGTGGGGAAAACATGGTTCCATCTGATTAATTAAAGAACTTTTTCCTGTGATGAACTAAATTATGGCACCAGTATAGAAAACGTGCCCAATGGGCCTGCATTGCTCACCTGGTATCAGTCTCTTTCTTATTCACAGGCTCCCACCCTGTTCCAAGAATCTTTGCCAAAGTGGGGAGGGGGCTTATTCATGAGAGGGGGCTTATTCCCGGTAAAATAAGGTACTTGTAACCCTAATGTCGCCTAAATTCTATTACTGTAAGACATTCAGAAAAACATGTGAAGATTACAACATATTTTCACCCTGTAACCTTGAAAGTAAAACAAGGTCATTTTCATTAACATTTGTTCAGCTTCGTCCAAGAAAACTACCAGCCAAATATCATGTCTCTAGGCACTGTGGTATTTCAGAAGATGTCCTTTGAAAGTTTAACAGAATTGACCCCTATGACCTTGAATTTGGGTCAAGGTCATTTCTTTTCGCAAACTTTGTACTGCTTTATCAATGGAACCTTTCAGCCTAATATAATGCTTTTAGGGCGTTTGGTTATCCAGAAGAAGTTGTTTAAAAGTTTTTTTCAACAGAATTGACCCTGTGACCTTGAATATGGGTCAAGGTCATTTATTTTCAAAACCTTTGTCCAGCTTTTTTTTTGTTAATTAGGACAAGTTGTTTAAATGCATAGATGGATTTTACCTGTGAACTTGAATATTGGTCAAGGTTATTTCTTTTCACAAACTTGTAAACCAATATCATGCCTTTCGGCCTTTTTGTTTATCTGAATAAGTTGTTTAAGGTTTTAACAGATTTGACCCCTGTGACCTTGAATATGGGTCAAGGTCATTTCTTTTCGCGAACATTGTTCCGTTTAGTCAAGGAAGCTAACAGTCAAATATAAGGTCTCTATGCTCGACGGTATTTAAGAAGAAATCATTTGAAGGTTTCGATATATTTGACCCTTGTGACCTTGAAAGTAGGTAAAAGTGAAACGAAACAAGTTGATGTATTTTCCTCTAGCCTAACTTAAATGTTTGTGTCAATAATTCAATCTTCACATGTACATGCCCGAGAAGAGCCAAGTTTCAAGCTACGTAATTTTGCCTTCCAATTAACTTTAGTTAAAGCTAAGGTGTGACAAAAAGGTAAAGGTAAAACTGTACTGTAGATATAAACCTGCCTTGGTATGTAAGCAGAAACATACTAATAGCTATCTTTTTACTCTGGCTGAAAGATTCTTGTCCAAGCTATTGCACTTAAGGTTTTAGTATATTTAGAGGAATCTTCTCTTTAACTGTAGCACAATTAGGGCAGGCATTTCCAAAACCTGAAGTCTAGAAATTAAGTTCCCTTCTAGTCCTGTGGAATTTTACACTTGGCATAGATATTGCTGTTGATTATAAATTGTGCATTTTGTTGATCAAATGTTTTTTAATTTTAGTCTGTTAAACATGTTTATTTTATGAAATGATTCATCAAAGTTAAAGTAATGATAGAATACATAAATGTAGTTTCTGATGCACAGTTATATGAGAGTGGACTTGGTACGGGGTCCTTAACTCATCACCGTGAACTGCAATGGACTCGTCAATATAAAAACACGGTAGAGTCTACTATAGATACCTAGGGATGGAAGGGTTTACAAGGTAGAGTCTACTATAGATACCTAGGGATGGAAGGGTTCACACGGTAGAGTCTACTATAGATACCTAGGGATGGAAGAGTTTACATGGTAGAATCTACTATAGATACCTCGGGATGGAAGGGTTTAATGGTAGAGTCTACTATAGATACCTAGGGATGGAAGGGTTTACATGGTAGAGTCTACTATAGATACCTAGGGATGGAAGAGTTTACATGGTAGAGTCTACTATAGATACCTAGGGATGGAAGGGTTTAATGTTACTGAATTCACTATAAAACGTAAGTGCTGTTTAATAGCAAACATCAATTAATTAGTGGCTTTGTAACCTAACTTGTTGGTAATTATAAAATGTTAAACTATTCAATCTGATTAAAATCATATCTTGATCTCCGCGCCATTCTGTCAACTTCTCTCTGCTGCGTCAAGATCCAACAACATCCCATGGCCATAGGGGGTCACATCCTGGTGACTTTTTACATTAGCCAATCAAATCACATTGTACTACATTTAGAATTTGAAATGTGAATGTTTTTAAGCTGAAAAGCTGGCATAATCCTATCTGTGCGTTTAGTCATTTCGTCACAACAAGCTAATGTACATATTGTGAAAAAATGCAGATGACAGCTGTGTCCTGTCATCAATTAGGAAAATTCTATTGGAGAGTGAAGTAAAGAGGCTACAAAGGTCACCAGAACTTGACCTCTTATGGGATGTTGTCAGATCCTTGTAGAATGGAATGAGAACAAGGATCAGCATTTCAATCCGATTGTTAATTATTACGTAAGTAAGTTGCTCAAACTGGGCAGCTTTGAATTCAAAATGATGGACTTCTCCTCTTCCTAGATACAACAACCGGTAACCCTGACAACAACATGACGGTCCCGGGGTACAATTACACATCACATCAACCAATAAAATAAATAAATGTTCACTCCAAACATACATTCTCTCATTCCAATCCATTATAATGTGTACTTTTGATATAATCTGAGCATTAAGCTTGCCTGTTTCAACTGTTGTTAAATATACATGAATGGGGATGTAGTGACATAAATTACATTACATACACAGCCCACATCCACCTACAGACAGTTGTACCTATCCATGAGTATGTACAGGGTGCTAACAGTCTACACTGGGAAAGTTTTCTCCAGTAAAAACAGGTTATATATCAAATATACTTGCTTCATCTTATAAATCTGAATAAAAAATAATGCAAAAATTACAATATACAACTGTATCCATGAGAGTTCATATTCTACAAAACGGATGCCTGTATAAACCAGTCAACATTGACACATTATATTAAACATTAATCAAAAAGACATTTCTTACATTAGGAATTTTTGTATCATTGCAAGACTTATATATTCCCTTGTGTATACTTCTGGTTCATTTTAACATTTTATGAAAATCTCACTGATCATGAGGTTTAAGTACTTTTTAGTAAAGAATCATTACAACAACTACCAATCTAAGAATCCATGAGATGAATTATATCACATGACTGCTGTGTTATGTAATGAATGTTATTGCTGGGTTCTTATGTTTGCAAAAATGAGTTTTTTGAAAAAAAAAAAAAAAAATACAAGTGAACTGATGAAAATTGAATTCATCCCTCCTGAAGATCTACATGCTCATATGCCATGGCTATGAGACATGAAATCCACAGTGTGTAAGATCACGTTGAAACATGTTTACGTGATTATTATTTCTATATTGCCTGGTTTACACAGGTTTCCTGGTTAACTTTACATGGTTCACAGGCAGTAATATAACACAGCACTTAAGACACCCGGCTAATCTTGGTGGTCACGTTGTACGGGGACTGGTGGTATTAAACCATTGTTGATATTGTTTTGGTTTGCATCATCCCCTTCCACATTGGAGTTGTCTCCCCCCACCGGATGATAGATTACCTTGTAGCACATTGGACAATTGTCTTGAACATAAAGCCACTTACGGAGACATACGCCATGGAAGTAGTGGTTACACGATGTTATTCGGGCATTCTGAAGCTCTTGGTAACAAATAGCACAAACATCATTGAGCCTATGAAGTTGCTCTTGGCTGGCCAAGGGGAGAGAATTAATCTTATCTACTGCCGTCTTCCTCTTCATAAAAACCTTCCAACCTTCTTTTGCTTGCACCCAGATGTTAAAATAAGCATGGATACACATCATAATAGCACGAATGGTTCCTCCTGACTCAAACAGCAGTATCCAACCACCATTACAGAACAGGAAGATTCCGAATAAGAATTCTATTGTGTTGCCAGTCGACTGAATGTAATAAACATAGTCATCCAACGACTCCCAAAATTTGTCTCGATATGCATCCAGCATGAATAGAAGATATACCATGAGGGATACAATGACCTTGATGATGACCTCGAGGCTGAATGCTGTGACAGCCATGAGCCACGTGTTGACCTTGTGAATGCTCCAGAGGTAGACCAGAAGGCAGGAGGGGAATGTGATGAGAAAGGCACACATTGCCAGTGCCCGCACGTGTCGCTGGATGTGCATGTTGCGTGACGCACTCAGAGACATTAAAAGAGGGTGTACCATGCTATGAACAAAATGTGTGATAGCAGTTCCTAGCAAGTACAGATTTTTGCAGAGTCTAGCTAGTCTTTTGTCCGGTTCTAATCCTGTGAGCCCTGTTTGCAGGGCAAGTATAAAGAATAAAATTGCAGACACCGTTCCCATGTTTTTGTCGTCGTGTTCAGACGATCCTATACAGAATGCCATAAAATTGCCAATGTAATGGGCACAGAAGGACACAATGCTAGTCAAACCAAGCAGTGCAACTACGTCCTCACAGCTCCGTACCACTACCTGGTAGCCTATGTTGTTTAAAATATCGGCACTAAAATAATTAACATTTACTGGCTTCAGAGACGTCCAATACAGAAACCCAACTTGAAATATAAATCTACTCGTAAAAAATATTCTTAGCACCTTGGGAACTTGTAAACGAACCCAGTGATTTTCCAGAAAGCCTTGTAATCCAATGGCACTGATAGTTAATTTTACTAAGTTATATGAACGTTTAAAAGCGAAGTAGAAAGATGATGCTGTATTGAATGCATCTGTTGACAGAATCTCCAGTGGTAAGACCAGCCCCGCCATCGGTATCCAGAACAGCAAGGTTTCTGAACTTAACCACATCATCTGCATTATTTGTGCCATTATTACTGGAAATATAAAAGACAAGAAGACACTATAAACATGTTTCTTGTTTTCAGTTTGAACTACTCTCCGATACTGCCAAGATTTACAGAAGATGAAAGCTGCTGCGAGCTGACCAAGAAAATAATTGATACAAGTTTGCAATCCATGACGAACTATTTCCGTTGGTACTGAATCTGTTGTTTGGTTTTTCTGGCTGGAATACCCTACCATCCAAAGTGATGGGGTTGCAGGCCTCGTGAATGATAGATTCATGTTTAATGAGACAAAAACCGCGACCAAGGATAGAATATAGCTGTATACTGTAAGGAGCTGCCGGGTCCCCAGGAGGAAAATCACCAGGGCCACTGATGTACCTACAAACAGTAAATAAAACTTAAAGATATACTGTTGTACAATGTTTTACAGTGTTTTATCATCAAAAAATAAATTAAACCCATAAAATATACTGTTGTACAATGTTTTTGCATTGTTTAATCATCAAAAAGTAAATTAAAACCATGAGATATACTGTTGTACAATGTTTTTTACAGTATTCTATCATCACAAAGTCAATAAAAATTATATAAGATATACTGTTGAACAATGTTTTTACAGTTTGTCATCATTTTTAACTTATGTTTATGTTCCAAATTTTGCAGGATAGTTGGGAAAGACCCTGTCAAAAACAACGTACCAATTGAATGAATTTGGGCATGAAAATTCAACCCATAGACCATAAAATCAAAATTACTTCAATTCTAGAACATATAGGAAAAATCTGAGGCACTCTTCGGTAGACGAGTTTCTGTCCGTCGATAGAAAAAGTATTGTCAGTAAGAAAATGTGAAAGAAGATCCAAATACAAAATTGTCTGCCATTTTTTATATTATATACTATTATGCAATTGTGAATTACTTTAACACTATAATTATACGTTCACCTTATAGAAAATTTAATAACCTTTCCAATGTTAAATGATACATGTATGTTATCAAATGTATATCCAAATTATTAAGCAAAACATCTGAAAACACTGTGCCCCCTATCTATATCCTTAAGTGGATTTATCCAATATACATGTATAATTAAAAGAAATTTGGAACATAAAGGGGCAATGTCAGTTTAAGAATGTGCTTTTTGCTATTTTAAGCAACAAATTCATACCCCACAATTGTAATTTGCATATCATACTCAAGTGTGTTTTTCTTTCTAAACATGCATCATCATCGGCAACCCACATGACACTGCACTTAATGCAATGGGGAAAATCGGGTGCCAGACGTTTAACACCAATGTCCCATGTCTCAATGTCCAAACTTTTTTTCTTATCGCCCCAATTTATTTTTGCAGTGTCCCAAAAGCCATGTCATAATGTCCCAAAATATTTAGGGCGAACGGATCGATTCGCCCCAAAATTTGACATATCGCTCCAAATGATTTACCATGTCATCTCATACTTTTATATTGGTAAATCTTGATAACTGAACAGGAATCAATGATACATTTAGTACGGGTAATGCTTGCATATTGTTGAACTGAATAACAGGGATGGTGTACATGTTTCCCCCGAGTTCTCCTTACACCAGACTCAAAAGAGAGGCATCCTATGGTAAATTACCCTTTACCTGGATCTTGGCTTCTTTGTTTATTCTGCTTACAATAGACCAACCGTGTATTGAGAACATAATCATTAGACTTTGTTTGTATATCCATATTTACACAAAACATCTATGTGTGTATCAATGCAAAACAAAAACATGTAACTGATTCAATTTTTGAAAAGATAGGCTAGTTCTTTTTCATACATTATTAATAAACGATTATAGTGGTGGCCTGACACAATGAACTGTACGAACAAATATAAAAAGATTGGAACTAAGAAATACATTTTTATCAGTCTGAATATTTTTCTGTTTTCAATAAATTTTTAATATTTATACAATAATTAATCAGTCTGTGCATTTTAACATTTTCAAGCACTAGTCCGGACAAGCAAAATGCACTGTTCATTATAACAAATATGTTGAAATTCAAGTTCTTGCCACTAGTCTGAAACAAAATATACTAGTCATGGGCAAAGGACTAGTGGCTTATGTCACAGACTGATTAATTTGTGTTAAGTTCCCATGAATTGGCTATATACTAATCTGGGGCGATATGTCAAATTTTGGGACATTGTGGCAATCTGGCATGGGGTTAATAGATCTGTTCGCCCCAAATATTTTGGGACATTATGACATGACATTTGGGACAATCATACCTGTCAAGGGTCGAGATCTCCAGTTTGCTGACTATTCTCAAACTGGAGATTACGCGTGACAAAATTTTTCTGAACACAGTGCATTCGTCAAGAAAAAAAACATCAACCCATGTACATATTATGTTTAATATATGCAGTTTAATAGCAAGTGAAAACAGTTGAGTAATTACAGTGAATGAAACTACACTGAACAGTAAATGAAACTGGCTCTAGTGTTGTGTTTTTTTGTATTCCCAAGTGACTATTCTTGAAGTTTCCAAGACAAACTATGAAGGCTGGGGGCATGGTTATTCCAGTATTTGCAGTCCTGGTTTTAATTTTACAAGACAAAGTGTTACAGATAGTGCTGTTATCTATATAGTCCCCACTTGTCTGTTTGTATCTTCCTGATCATGTTAATGCTATTTCAGAATTATTATTGCTGTTTGAGATAAGTCAATCTCTGACAGTTTTGCTAGGGATGGAAATCTGGCTTTCCCAAAAAACTGGTCTGTTTCCGAACATTTCCCCCAAAACTACATGTATTGACAACTATAGACTTATCACGTCATGACAAGTGTAGTAGTTTTACATGTTTTGTGACATCGTTTCTACCACCACAATTTACTCCAAAATGAGAATTGCAGGGCTTGCAATATGCAGAACTTTTAGTGTGATCGTGGGAGACTTGACAGGTATGGACAATGCAAAAATAAATTGGGGCATTGAGGCATGGGGCATTGTGACATTGGGGCGAAATGTCTGTAATTCGGCGAATCAATCCGTTTGCAACAAATATTTTGGGACATTATGACATGGCATTTTGGACAATGCAAAAATAAATTTGGGTGATAAGAAAACAAATTGGGACTTTCAGGCATGGGACATTGGGGCGAAACACCCCGAGAAACGACCATTCTGATTGGTCGATTGGACGAGATTTCCCGTCTTTTCTGGCCCACGTGTCACAAACATAAGTGCAGTGTATATATCATATAACGTGATATGGGTTTCCGACGATGCTCGACCTGGTAAATGACCCAATGACCCAGGCCACTCCAGGTTTATCCTTGCTTCCGGGATGTGGCGATAAATTGATAAATTTACAATAAAGATATCAATGAAATACTAACACAACGATAAAAGGAAAAGCCATCCGATGTACTGGATCCATGTCATTGGCGTTTCAAAGTGAAGGAACTGAAAGTAGGTAAAAAGGGAATTGTTGAGGAGAGAGTCTATGACAAAAAGAGGGGGTACTCGTAAAATGACTTCCCACATTCTGAAAATTTCTGTCAGCCATGGCATGTTTCATAACTCTTCTTTGATCATCATTAAAGATAATGCGCAGGAACAGGTCTTTGACCTATTACGTCAAATACATTATAACTCTGTTCTCCGAAATATGAAAATCCCAGGTTGTGTCAACGGACAACTTCCGGTGTGATTATATAATTTGCGAAATTCTCCTTGAAAACCGTAGCAAATATAACAATTTAATATTGCCTAATGATAACAACATGATTAATGAAATTAATTCTTTAGTCCTATTAAATAGAATAAATAAAAAAATATGTCTTTTGCATATTATTTTTTTTTTCATCGTAGTTTTTGTTTCGTTTTATTATAAAGTTGTGGTTTTCGTTTTTTTGACTTCCGGTTTATCTCCAGCACAGCTTGCCAGATTTATATTAATTATCGTTCCGACTGTTATTTCAGGTATACATTAGCTACCGTTTATTTTAAACACTTACATTTCGGACAACACTATTGAATTTAAAAGTTATATTTATTAAATCACATGACACGAACTTCATAAAATGTACTAGTAGTAGTAACTTGTAAGTAGGACGAGGTTTATCAGTTTATCCTACGTACTCTACTGTTCAGTAGCTATAGGCCTATAGCAAACTAGTTATAAAGATGTAGTGTCGTCATTAGGGCTTGGACCCGATAGCGTACCCTTTGCTCTCCAGTCCCACGTTCTACCACGGATTTTGAGCAAACGTAAGGCAACCTAACAAAAATCATTCACCTCCTTTTCCCTAAAATTCTCCTTCCAGGTTCTCCCAACCAGGTTTGGCAGGTACTGCTCAAGTTGGTAATAATCATTCAATCACTTGGGTAACCATTTCAGTAATAATATTATTACTCATAAAGGTAATAAATTGAAGTGAATGATCAATGAGAGCATCCAGTGCGATTTATGATTAAATCGCCCCAAGGAGAAAATGGCCATGATAAATTTGGCACTGTGTACATGTATGAAATATTTATACAAATACAAATATTTTTTGGACTTTCGCACTTGTCTGTGCATAATCAAAATTCCTTGCCTTCGTTTAAAGTTCCACAAGCAACAAAGGGAGATAAATTTGTTTAAGCCTAAGTACTCAACTTAAAAGCTATTCAGTTGTAACAACAATCTCCCCCTGCTTATGTTTAGATAAGAAAAAGTTAATTATGCGTATATACCATCAGATCTACAACTAAATGTTATATATATAATCAAGGTTATGAGTTATAAACATTTGCTCAAACGTTTAAGGGCTGAATATCCATTTGGCCGATTTAACCAACCGAAAATCGCCCAAGGGCCGTTTTCACCAAACACCTCCAGTACACATGCCGCTGCAGGTTAATATGTAAATTGAATGTAAACACATTATATATAATGATATGTTGACTGTAATCTCTTGTAAAAAGAGGAAATAAAGAATGTCTGTCTGTCTGCCATATGGAAATAATACATTTCTTCACATTTATGAAAAGATAGAAAACAGAATTTATATTTTTTTTGTGCACAAATGCACCTTGTTGTATTGGTTATTACATTATGTTAAAAAGATAATAATTTTTTTTAATAATGTTTTTTTTTATTACACTTTATATCCATATGAGTAATAATATAATTAATGAAAGGATTAGCTGTTACCCAATTCAAAGGCAAGATTATTACCCATATGTGCTGCTGTGCCCAACCTGCTAATTATAATCTCCTATGTACTTGAACAGGAAGGTTCAATGGCACCAGTCTGTAGTAGGATAAAGAATAATGGTAAAGATGGTGCAGCCCATGAGGCTGAAACCACAACCCTTGTCTGTCCAACCCGAATCAATGTGCTCTACCACTGAACTAAAGGTGTAGGAGAACTGGGCTGGGTCAATTCTTGGTTCATGAACATTCCTTAAAGAAATTCCACGAAATCAAAAGTACCATGGTGTAGGATGGCAATTGAATATTTCCCTAGTTTAAGTCATGTTCGAATTGTAACAAGTACATTTTGTAGTTCTCTTGTAATTTAAATGAATTTATGAAGCAAGTGTATGATGTTGATGATGATGACTATTGCATGGTGATATCCAACTTGCTTTAATATAAGGTGAAAAGGATTAAAGCCTAATAACTTAATAGATTTAGTTAAGATTCACTGATATCAGCACAATTCAAGATGAATTCTTACAGGTTACCAGTACAGCAGCAGTTGAAACTCGGTATTTGTAAACACGCATCCATTTTGAACTGTCTTCTAACTACGGCTTGTTGTTGAAGTGGGCCACACCTGAATTATTTTCAATTCTATGGATTTTTCTGTCAAGAGTTTCTTGTAAGTTACCGCTCAGGTTTATTTTGTTTTAGATTTATTTTTGCATGGTTATCAACTGGATATGTTTTCATATTTTTTTAGAATCCCGAAAAATTCCTGAAGGTACGTATATTGGGTCTTTAAAGGTTCAATGGATGAAGCCCAACAAAGTTTGCGAAACGTAATGACCTTGACCAATATTCAAGGTCACATTGGTCAAATCTAATAAAACCTTCTAACAACTTCTTCTGATAAACCAAAAGGCCTGGAACCTTGATATTTGGTTGAAATGTTCATTGGATCAAGCCTGACAAAGTTTGTAAAAAAAATATTACCTTGACCCATATTCAAGGTCACAAGGGTTAAATCTGTTAAAACCCTAAAATGACTTCTTCTGAAATACCAAAAGGTTAGAAGCATGATATTTGGCTGAAAGGTTCCTTGGATGAAGCCAGACAAAGTTTGTGATAGCCTTGACCCATATTCAAGGTCAAAGGGGTCAAATCTGTTTAAACCATTGAATGACTTCTTCTGAAATACCAAAAAGCCTTCTGAATGCCTTACAGTAATAGATCTTTGGTGACTTTAGGGTGCTAGTAAGAGATTGACACTAGGTGAGTGATGCAGACCCATTGGGCGTCTTGTTTAAGTCAGTGAATATTCATGAAACTTGGGCCAGATACTGTAGCTCAATTGTTGAGGTTCCATCTAGAGACCGAAAGGTCCCGAGTTCATACCCTAGTTTGGCCACGCACTTTTCCTTTCCTGTTTTAGTGGTGCCTGTGACCTTCATTTTTTCAGGCATTTGGTATAAGGGATACCCAAACCTGTGTTAAATAATTAAGCTAATACCTATAGTTTTTTTGGTATAGAAAAGATCAGTTGTGTAGAATTGTTAGGTTCTTTCATGAAATAGAAACTAGGATCAAACTGTTAAAAGTTTTTGTCATTTGATTAATTTCTTTCTGTGTGATTTCATCTCTTTGAATGGTAGTTACGGTATATGTTGACACTGGGGACAAAGCCCCATGTTCATGGTGATTCACGTTTCATCCCTTGTTAAATCTATCTTTCTGGACATGTTGTAGACCAACTGCCATGTACTGATCGGCCAGCAGCTCGGAACTATGCTGACTGTAGGGCGAGGTTCCATCGAGTCGATTGTGTGTGTGATATTGCGGGTTCCAGCCCTCTTCATTGTGGAGGTATGGTTTCGTACATCACAAAAAAATGTCGCCAAAAGCATCTTCAAAAAACAGCCATCAGAAATGGAAGGTCTTTATACCTTTGGCAGCTATACAGGTAAATATTTTATATGACAAAATCTACATTTTTATAATAGGACCCTGTCAATGAGAGTTAATACACTGTTTTCAAAATACTGCAAGAAATATAGCTATCATTATCTTGCTAAGTGTATTAGGTATAGCATGTTTACTTCTAGTCTCTATAAAGTGTTACCATCATATAGAGATATGTAAATGTTGATCATCTGTAGTTTAATTTTCATCATTTTCATATGGGAACAGTTAGAACTTCCTTGAGATTATGTGTTGGAGGCCCCAAATAAAGTGTATATTCTTGAGTATGTATGGGCATATCAAATTTAAAATGTATGTCAATAAATATATATTTCTTTTGTTTCCACAATTTTTTGGGGAAACTTAGCTTGACAGATGAAATTTTAGAAATACATGTATGTCATCAGTTAATTAAAAGCCCTAGACTAAGTGGGACGGAACCCTGATTTAATGATGCTTTTTTTCCCTGCAGCTTTGATCTTTGCGGCAATACTGGCGACACTTCCTCTGCGGAAACTTGTGAACCTGTACATGCATTTCATCGCATTGATCCTACTCTTCACTGAACACAAGCTGTCTCAACTCTACGTAGACATCCACGCTGCCAGCGATGACATTTCCGTCTTTGAGGATGCTAAGGGGACACAGCGTTTTGTGACGTTTATAGGGATCCAATGTATATTGGCAGTTCTCACCGCGTATCTGCTGGATATAACCAACTGGGTCCGATTTACCTTCTTTGTATTCACCATGCCGATATTCGCGTGTGCCATGGGAACTGGTCCAGAGGAGGAACAGATCGTAATCAACATAGCAGCCATATTTATCCTCATCATGATTGGTCTCTATTCCCTGAACTGTGTGGGTAGTGTCATCAATATGTGTAAGGAAGCCCTTACACAGGTAAACGTCTCATTCCAGGTGTTTGGAGTCATCCCTACCTTGGCAGCAATGTGGTATTCCCTGTTACTTTCCGTGCAGCTGCTGGTGTTCTGGTTAGTGATGTTTTCCACACAACTGTATGTGTATGTGAACTCGATCAATCTACCGGTGTTAGAGGAAGGTGTGATGATTACATTTTTAGCCAGCATAGGCGAGTGCTGTGCAACGCCAATATCATTGTTCGCACTGTCAGTAACTATTTCATATGCTTCGTTCTGTATCCTTACCTTGACTAAAATCTACCTGCAAGGTTGGTCTACGTTTCAAGCAGATAATGACACTCTGCGTGGCTGGACAGAAGGTTTTACTATGCTGTTGATCGCCATCCAGACAGGCCTTCTCGATCTGAAACCTTTACAGAGAGCGTTTCTCATGAGCATTCTTCTTTTTATCGTTGCATCATCACTCGTTCAATCAATGTATGAAATATCAGAACCCATTTTACTTGGATTAAGTGCTGCCCACAACAAAAATATTTTCAAGCACGTACGGGCTGTAGCCTTGTTTACATTCCTCTGGATGTTTCCCTTATTTATGACTTACTCAATTTGCCATTATTTTGACCTGGATTTCTGGTTACTAGTTATCATGTCAAGCTGCTTGCTGACAACAGTCCAGGTCATAGGAGCTCTTGTTGTCTATGCACTTTTCATGTATGATGCCTTAAGTGCCAAGAACTGGGATTCCCTTGATGATGTCATATACTATACAAGATCTGTTGTGCGTGTTTTGGAGTTTGTGGTTGCTGTGTTTATTGTCTGTTACGGTATGAAAGAATCCATTACAGGTGAGTGGAGTTGGATCAACTCATCGATACTTATCGTTCATTGCTATTTCAATGTGTGGCAAAGACTCCAGACTGGATGGAAGAGCTTTTTGCTGCGGAGGGAGGCAGTGAAAAGGATGGAATCTCTGCCACATGCGACATCAGAACAATTGGCTGCATACAATGATGTATGTCCGATCTGTTACATGAGTTTAGACTCAGCGAGGATCACACCCTGTGGTCACTACTTTCATGGAATTTGCTTAAAAAAATGGCTTTACATTCAAGAAAATTGCCCAATGTGCCATAAGAAGATTTACCAGAACACAGAGGAGAGTTCTGGAGACCAGGACAAAGACATCAGGAACAATAGGGGAGTTGATGAGGAGGTTGTGAATGACTTGGATGAGATGAGTGAAGATTCTGCGAGTAGTGATAATAGAGAATCTACGCAAGGGGAGGAAGTGGAAGACAATTCTGAAGGATTTTATGATGATAGTGAAGAGGATTAAGGATGATGAGAGTTCAGATAAATTATGATTTTAACCAGACTGATTAAACTTATTCTTAATTAACACTGTCTAATTCCCTTGTAATTACACAAACAATCTGTCATCACACGTTTTAAATGTTGAAAGGTTATGTATCGCAACTAGGAAATGTTGATGATTCAAAAGAGCAGCAGTGGCCAAGTTGTTAAGGTATCTGACATTCTGCTACCACTAGACCTCTACTTCTGGGCAGCAGTGGCCAAGTGGTTAATATAAGGTGTCTGACATTCTGCTACCACTAGCCCTTCACCTCTGGGTCACAGTGGCCAAGTGGTTAAGGTGTCTGACATTCTGCTACCACAAGCCCTCAACCTCTGGGCCGCAATGGCCAAGTGGTTAAGGTGTCTGACATTCTGCTACCACTAGACTTATATATCTGCGCAGCAGTGGCCAAGTTGTTTAGGTATCTGAAATTCTGCTACCACTAGTCCTTCACCTCTGGGTCACAGTGGCCTAGTGATTAATGTTTGGCATTCAGTCTCCACTAGCCACCCACTTTGGGGTAGCAGTGGCCAAGTGGTGAAGGTATCTGACATTCTGCTACCACCAGCCCTTTATCTCTTGGTCAGGGTGGCCAAATGGTTAAGGTGTCAGACATTCTGCTACCATTAGCCCTCCTACTCTGGGCAGCAGTGGCCAAGTTGTTTAGGTGTCAGACATTCTGCTACCACTAGCCCTCTTCTTCTTGGCAGCAATGGCCAAGTGGTTAAAGTCGGGGGGGCGACCTTCATAAAAAAACGGGTGGTAAGCAATTAGCTGATAAGAGAGTGGGCGAGACTAACTTAGCTATACACAGCAACCTCGGCTGCTGCCTGTAAACACAAGCACATGGTCACTGCGTGGTCAGTGTTTATATACTACATGTATCTAAATGATCACAAGTGTGTAGTATATCTCCAAAGAAAATGAATTCATAATAAAATGTCACGTCAAACTTTGTTTAATACAATATAACATGAATTAACTATATAAAACAAAAAAAATCATTTTATATGGAAATTCTGCTAAAATCACTCACCATTCACCTTTGTGTCTATCATATTGTACAGTGAAACACGTCGACCATCATCATTCTATTAAACCTATGATAGGATCCATATGAATAGATACAATCCATACATAATAAAACTCACTTATATTATTATATATGTCAATAACTGTTGCGTTTTTTGGCCATTTATATATATATCAGTAAACAATATATTACTGAAAGAATGTATTGGTAGATCTTTTCCAAATTGAATCGCTGTATCGATACGTTGGTGCTTTGTAATTTTCTGAACTTTCAACTTCAGCTACTACTGTACTAGCTGGGTTGGAGGTCCTATGGTGGGCAGTCCCTAGGTACTGGCTGTAGGTTTGTGTTTGTATACACCCATCATAACTTAGGGGGTATATACACTAGTTATCCCTTTGTCTGTGAGTCCCATCCATCTGTGCATGTGTTTGGACCTTGTGTAAAACATCTTAAAAAACCCTGTCAGATCTGGTTCATATTTTCATCATAGCATCAACTTATCAACCTCTACCAGTCATCCAAACACCACACATACACACTTACTGGTTGTGACAAAGACTCTTTCTACTATTATCAAATTTATAATACATTGAACTTACCAGCCTGTACCAGTCACCAAACACCACACAGGAACAGTTACTGGTTGTGACAAAGACTCTGTCTATTGTTTTCAAATTTATAATACATTGAACTTACCAGCCTGTACCAGTCACCAAACACCACACAGAAACAGTTACTGGTTGTGGCAAAGACTCTGTCTATTGTTCATACTTACCAACTTGAAAACAAAACCGTCCAAATTATTTAAATGGACTGTTAAAAGAGATACTTATGATGAAGCCAGCACAGCTTATGTATTTAAGGCAATATTGATATCATAATTTATGAACATGTGTTGTTTTTTTCTAAATTATTTTAGTCCCTAAGCAATTTAGGGTCAAGGCTGGAGTTCTGTTTTATTTATTTACTGATGTGATGGTGCTGTGATCTTTAATCCACATTAAAATTTCAAACGTGAACTTAAGTCGTACCATGGCATCCTTCATCAGTGTGTCGGTCAGAAATGTTCTCTTATCAACTTTATTAGCTTTATTAGACTGAAATTAAACATTGTTCAAAAGAAGGGCTGACCATGGCCCCTTGCTGCTGAGGGTTGAGCCAAAAGCCAAATTCAGAAATGTTTGTGATTCCCATCCTTTAACCAGATATACAAATTTGCTAGGCATAAAGAGATGAACCAGTCATGATGTTAGAGTTTGGGTGCAATCATACCTGAAAGATGACGTAACACACACATATGCTGCACCTTTTAAATTTAGTAATAGATACAGTATGCAGAAAAAAATGAATTAAACTGTATCATACAGCTGTTTCGTCCTCCTAGGCCTCTTCACTGATGCTAGGGGCCAAAAGGTGGGAATCCAAAATTTCTAAACCAATGTTAAAGCAGAAGGGTCAGGTGCGTAAAACCCCTTTAAATAATGAATTTTGAAGTAAAATTAAACTAGTTCTGTATAATTTCGAATGGTGTACTACGAAAATGTGTATATGATGTACCGTGCCACTACTCAAATGAGATTAACTGTGGCTATGGAGGCTCCAGCAAACCTTGGGGACTAAAAAAGCCACCAGCAGAGTCTGCCACCCCCTTTCATTAAAGATGACGTAACACACACATGTGCTGCACCTTTTAAATTTAGTAATATATACAGTATGCCGAAAGCACGTGCATTAGGTTTCTGGATCTCAACTTGGATTTGAGATTCCCATTATTTTTAACCATAACTGCTATTCATCAAAGTGTTGGATGTTAGTCATCAAGGTCACACTCCCTACAAATTAAGCATAGATATAATTTGATATCCATTTAGTATATAGAAAATGTTGGGCATGAAAGTTTTGCTACCAAGATTGACCCTGGGTAATACAAAAAAAAAATTTATAGAATACCAACGTGTCAACAAAACCATAATCCGAACTCAAAATCGATTAAACTAAAAGCAAAATATGAACAATGGATATATTTACATGGAGACCCCCGTAAAAGTACAAAAGAATAAGACCAGGTGTTCCGGAAGAGTAAGCGTCGTCTGCTTCATCGACGACACCCGCCATTTTAATCTTTTTCACATCCAAGTAAACATCCATCCTCGAAAATGAGAACCGAGTCATCATTGTCAATCACAACAAGTAAGCACACTAATGAGCAAACTCAAAACGTCCATCTTCATATCGCACAAAGATGCAGAATATTTCTCGATGAGATCAAGATGGCGACCATAAAACTTGCCCGTAGCTTCATAAAGCTGCATCCCTGTGCCATAAGTTTGTTCGTCAGCAGCTGTCATCTATCACAAAAAATTTCGATATTCAGAGTAAGCCCTAGAATAACGAATCAACTGCGACATGAAAACAATATATGGTGGAGAATCAGTGATGTTACTTTCAAGAAAGGGAAAGTTCACGATCGGAAAATCGTCTCGTTATCATGCAGCTTAGTAGTAAGCTGCTCGTGTTGGTCATAGTTTAAGTAAATATCGAGGTAAGAATCTGATGTAGGAAAGTGTGGTGTCTTTAATCTCAACTTCAGTAGGGTATATACGACTGACTAGGTCAGCAAACTTCTTGTTGTTTATAGACAACACATCGTTGATATACGTGAAAGTGAAATTAAAAGATTTGGCAAAGTTTTGTTACCCGTGCTGATAAGCCCTTCGGCAAATTCAGCTTCGTATGAAAACAAAAAACAAGTCAACCAAAAGTGAGACACAGTTCCCATTGGAACTGGAAAATCTTTCCACGTACCGAACTCAACAGAGATTTTGTCAACCAGGAATTCAATCATTCGTACTCTTTCTTCCTCAGTATATTTCAACATATAGCTTTTGTTGTATTTTTCACAAATTATTCTCCAAGATAGATCACAACCATGTATTTGTATCATCGTTCACCTTTCTTGGAAAAGAAAGCAGCTCTCATTATATAATGAGAGACCGAAGACGTTATTTCAGTTTGGTATGTGGTATGGTAGTGTACAGGGTGGAAAAATAAAATGTTTTATATATTACCATTTGGTTTTACTTGAATTTTAGTAGTTTCACGTGGTAACATTTCACTATATGAGGTCGGCATCCCTCTTAACAACTAGCAGAAGAGAAATAACGGCCTGCATGACCTGAGTAATACTAAATTAACTTCAACATAAAAGTCATTTCGTAGCACTCAGTAGGCCACAATAGAGATCGAGTTACATTTCAATTACTAGCTCTATTTTAAAGTATGATTAACTGGTTATGTATTTGTTATAACATCAATTGGTCCATTTTAGGGGCTGACAGGTAGGGTCGCCAAATATTACATAATTGTTGCTGCATTATTAATTTTATTGGAAATAACTAACCTATGTTCTGATTATTTATTGGGAAAGAATGTAGCCAGATTATCTACTTGAAGGTGACTGGAGGATATACTTGGAATGACGATGACTTTATTATACACGTGACCATATAGCAGGGAGCACCATATTCAATATAAATAAAATAATCAAAACCGATTTTACTTTTTGTAAAAGTGAATCTTGTTGTTCTCCTTGCAGTGTCTCCTTTCGTATTTGGTGCCGAATGTCATTGGTGATATACACTAAGATTCTCGACACTCTTAACAAAACAAGTTTCGTTTGTCTTCTAAAGCAGCATTTAAGCGTTTAAAGCAGTATTTTAAAAGGCACGTGAAAAATGGCAAGCTTCCTGAAAGGTTCAAATTGTCAAGTATCTGCTCGTTTCAACGTCGACTATTCTATTTCGGTGAGTGCAGCTTCTGAACCAGTTGACAAGCGTTCCAGGTCTCGCAGGCCTCGAAAGACTACAGGTCGAGAATTATCTACTGGGAATAAAGGTGGCTGTATTATCGACTGGGAATGAAGGTGGCTGTATTATCTACTGGGGATGAAGGTGGCTGTATTATCTACTGGGAATGAAGGTGGCTGTATTATCTACTGGGAATGAAGGTGGCTGTATTATCTACTGGGAATGAAGGTGGCTGTATTATCTACTGGGAATGAGGGTGGGTGTATTATCTACTGGGAATGAAGGTGGATGTATTATCTACTTGGAATGAAGGTGGCTGTATTATCTACTTGGAATGAAGGTGGCTGTATTATCTACTGGGAATGAAGGTGACTGTATTATCTACTGGGAATGAAGGTGGCTGTATTATCTACTGGGAATGAGGGTGGCTGTATTATCTACTTGGAATGAAGGTGGCTGTATTATCTACTGGGAATGAAGGTGGCTGTATTATCTACTGGGAATGAAGGTGGATGTATTATCTACTTGGAATGAAGGTGGCTGTATTATCTACTGGGAATGAAGGTGGCTGTATTATCTACTGGGAATGAAGGTGACTGTATTATCTACTGGGAATGAAGGTGGCTGTATTATCTACTGGGAATGAGGGTGGCTGTATTATCTACTTGGAATGAAGGTGGCTGTATTATCTACTGGGAATGAAGGTGGCTGTATTATCTACTGGGAATGAAGGTGGCTGTATTATCTACTGGGAATGAGGGTGGCTGTATTATCTACTTGGAATGAAGGTGACTGTGTTATCTACTGGGAATGAAGGTGGCTGTATTATCTACTGGGAATGAATGTGGCTGTATTATCTACTGGGAATGAAGATGGCTGTGTTATCTACTGGGAATGAGGGTGGCTGTATTATCTACCGGGAATGAGGATGGGTGTGTTATCTACTGGGAATGAAGGTGGCTGTTTTATCTACTGGGAATGAAGATGGCTGTATTACCTACTGGGAATGAAGGTGGGTGTGTTATCTACTGGGAATGAAGGTGGCTGTATTATCTACTGGGAATGAAGGTGGCTGTATTATCTACTGGGAATGAAGGTGGCTGTATTATCTACTGGGAATGAAGATGGCTGTGTTATCTACTGGGAATGAAGGTGGCTGTGTTATCTACTGGGAATGAAGGTGGCTGTATTATCTACTGGGAATGAAGGTGGCTGTATTATCTACTGGGAATGAAGGTGGCTGTATTATCTACTGGGAATGAAGGTGGCTGTATTATCTACTGGGAATGAAGGTGGCTGTATTATCTACTTGGAATGAAGATGGCTGTGTTATCTACTGGGAATGAAGGTGGCTGTGTTATCTACTGGGAATGAAGGTGGCTGTATTATCTACTGGGAATGAAGGTGGCTGTATTATCTACTTGGAATGAAGGTGGCTGTATTATCTACTGGGAATGAAGGTGGCTGTATTATCTACTGGGAATGAAGGTGACTGTATTATCTACTGGGAATGAGGGTGGCTGTATTATCTACTTGGAATGAAGGTGGCTGTATTATCTACTGGGAATGAAGGTGGCTGTATTATCTACTGGGACTGAAGGTGGCTGTATTATTTACTGGGAATGAGGGTGGCTGTATTATTTACTTGGAATGAAGGTGACTATATTATCTACTGGGAATGAGGGTGGCTGTATTATCTACTTGGAATGAATGTGGCTGTATTATCTACTGGGAATGAAGATGGCTGTGTTATCTACTTGGAATGAAGGTGGCTGTATTATCTACCGGAAATGAGGATGGGTGTGTTATCTACTGGGAATGAAGGTGGCTGTATTATCTACTGGGAATGAAGATGGCTGTATTATCTACTGGGAATGAAGGTGGGTGTGTTATCTACTGGGAATGAAGGTGGCTGTATTATCTACTGGGAATGAAGGTGGCTGTATTATCTACTGGGAATGAAGGTGGCTGTATTATCTACTGGGAATGAAGATGGCTGTGTTATCTACTGGGAATGAAGGTGGCTGTGTTATCTACTGGGAATGAAGGTGGCTGTATTATCTACTGGGAATTAAGGTGACTGTATTATCTACTGGGAATGGAGGTGACTGTATTATCTACTGGGAATGAAGGTGGCTGTATTATCTACTGGGAATGAAGATGGCTGTATTATCTACTGGGAATGAAGGTGGCTGTATTATCTCTGGGAATGAAGGTGATTGTTTTATCTACTGGGAATGAAGGAGGCTGTATTATCTACTGGGAATGAAGGTGGATGTATTATCTACTGGGAATGAAAATGGCTGTATTATCTCTGGGAATGAAGGTGACTGTATTATCTACTGGGAATGAAGGTGGCTGTATTATCTACTTGGAATGAAGGTGGCTGTATTATCTACTTGGAATGAAGGTGGCTGTATTATCTACTTGGAATGAAGATGGCTGTATTATCTACTGGGAATGAAGGTGGCTGTATTATCTACTGGGAATGAAGGTGGCTGTATTATCTACTTGGAATGAGGGTGGCGGTATTATCTACTGGGAATGAAGGTGGCTGTATTATCTACTGGGAATGAGGGTGGCTGTATTATCTACTGGGAATGAAGGTGGCTGTATTATCTACTTGGAATGAAGGTGGCTGTATTATCTACTTGGAATGAGGGTGGCTGTATTATCTACTGGGAATGAAGGTGGCTGTATTATCTACTGGGAATGAGGGTGGCTGTATTATCTACTGGGAATGAAGGTGACTGTTTTATCGACTGGGAATGAGGGTGGCTATATTATCTCTGGGATTGAAGGTGATTGTATTATCTACCGGGAATGAAGGTGGCTGTATTATCTACTGGGAAAGACGGTGGCTGTATTATCTACTTGGAATGAAGGTGGCTGTATTATCTACTGGGAATGAAGGTGGCTGTATTATCTACTGGGAATGAAGGTGACTGTATTATCTACTGGGAATGAAGGTGGCTGTATTATCTACTGGGAATGAGGGTGGCTGTATTATCTACTTGGAATGAAGGTGGCTGTATTATCTACTGGGAATGAAGGTGGCTGTATTATCTACTGGGAATGAAGGTGGATGTATTATCTACTGGGAATGAAGGTGGCTGTATTATCTCTGGGAATGAAGGTGACTGTATTATCTACTGGGAATGAAGGTGGCTGTATTATCTACTTGGAATGAAGGTGGCTGTATTATCTACTTGGAATGAAGGTGGCTGTATTATCTACTTGGAATGAAGATGGCTGTATTATCTACTGGGAATGAAGGTGGCTGTATTATCTACTGGGAATGAAGGTGGCTGTATTATCTACTGGGAATGAAGGTGACTGTTTTATCGACTGGGAATGAAGGTGGCTGTATTATCTACTGGGAATGAGGGTGGCTGTATTATCTACTGGGAATGAGGGTGGCTGTATTATCTACTTGGAATGAAGGTGGCTGTATTATCTACTGGGAATGAGGGTGGCTGTATTATCTACTGGGAATGAAGGTGACTGTATTATCTACTGGGAATGAAGGTGGCTGTATTATCTACTGGGAATGAAGGTGGCTGTATTAACTACTTGGAATGAAGGTGGCTGTATTATCTACTGGGAATGAAGGTGGCTGTATTTTCTACTGGGAATGAAGGTGGCTGTATTATCTACTGGGAATGAGGGTGGCTGTATTATCTACTTGGAATGAAGGTGGCTGTATTATCTACTGGGAATGAAGGTGGCTGTAGTATCTCCTGGGAATGAAGGTGGCTGTTTTATCTACTGGGAATGAAGGTGGCTGTATTATCTACTGGGAATGAAGGTGGCTGTATTATCTACCGGGAATGAAGATGGCTGTATTATCTCTGGGATTGAAGGTGGCGGTATTATCTACTGGGAATGAAGGTGGCTGTATTATCTACTGGGAATGAAGATGGCTGTATTATCTACTGGGAATGAAGGTGGCTGTATTATCTACTGGGAATGAAGGTGGCTGTATTATCTACTGGGAATGAAGATGGCTGTGTTATCTACTGGGAATGAAGGTGGCTGTGTTATCTACTGGGAATGAAGGTGGCTGTATTATCTACTGGGAATAAAGGTGACTGTATTATCTACTGGGAATGAAGGTGGCTGTATTATCTACCGGGAATGAAGGTGGCTGTATTATCTACTGGGAATGAAGATGGCTGTGTTATTTACTGGGAATGAAGATGGCTGTGTTATCTACTGGGAATGATGGTGGCTGTATTATCTACTGGGAATGAAGGTGACTGTATTATCTACTGGGAATGAAGGTGACTGTATTATCTACTGGGAATGAAGGTGGCTGTATTATCTACCGGGAATGAAGGTAGCTGTATTATCTACTGGAAATGAGGTTGGGTGTATTAACTACAGGTAATGAAGGTGGCTGTATTATCTACTGGGAATGAAGGTGGCTGTATTATCTACTGGGAATGAAGGTGACTGTATTATCTACTGGGAATGAAGGTGGCTGTATTATCTACTGGGAATGAGGGTGGCTGTATTATCTACTTGGAATGAAGGTGGCTGTATTATCTACTGGGAATGAAGGTGGCTGTATTATCTACTGGGAATGAAGGTGGATGTATTATCTACTGGGAATGAAGGTGGCTGTATTATCTCAGGGAATGAAGGTGACTGTATTATCTACTGGGAATGAAGGTGGCTGTATTATCTACTTGGAATGAAGGTGGCTGTATTATCTACTTGGAATGAAGGTGGCTGTATTATCTACTTGGAATGAAGATGGCTGTATTATCTACTGGGAATGAAGGTGGCTGTATTATCTACTGGGAATGAAGGTGGCTGTATTATCTACTGGGAATGAAGGTGACTGTTTTATCGACTGGGAATGAAGGTGGCTGTATTATCTACTGGGAATGAGGGTGGCTGTATTATCTACTGGGAATGAGGGTGGCTGTATTATCTACTTGGAATGAAGGTGGCTGTATTATCTACTGGGAATGAGGGTGGCTGTATTATCTACTGGGAATGAAGGTGACTGTATTATCTACTGGGAATGAAGGTGGCTGTATTATCTACTGGGAATGAAGGTGGCTGTATTAACTACTTGGAATGAAGGTGGCTGTATTATCTACTGGGAATGAAGGTGGCTGTATTTTCTACTGGGAATGAAGGTGGCTGTATTATCTACTGGGAATGAGGGTGGCTGTATTATCTACTTGGAATGAAGGTGGCTGTATTATCTACTGGGAATGAAGGTGGCTGTAGTATCTCCTGGGAATGAAGGTGGCTGTTTTATCTACTGGGAATGAAGGTGGCTGTATTATCTACTGGGAATGAAGGTGGCTGTATTATCTACCGGGAATGAAGATGGCTGTATTATCTCTGGGATTGAAGGTGGCGGTATTATCTACTGGGAATGAAGGTGGCTGTATTATCTACTGGGAATGAAGATGGCTGTATTATCTACTGGGAATGAAGGTGGCTGTATTATCTACTGGGAATGAAGGTGGCTGTATTATCTACTGGGAATGAAGATGGCTGTGTTATCTACTGGGAATGAAGGTGGCTGTGTTATCTACTGGGAATGAAGGTGGCTGTATTATCTACTGGGAATAAAGGTGACTGTATTATCTACTGGGAATGAAGGTGGCTGTATTATCTACCGGGAATGAAGGTGGCTGTATTATCTACTGGGAATGAAGATGGCTGTGTTATTTACTGGGAATGAAGATGGCTGTGTTATCTACTGGGAATGATGGTGGCTGTATTATCTACTGGGAATGAAGGTGACTGTATTATCTACTGGGAATGAAGGTGACTGTATTATCTACTGGGAATGAAGGTGGCTGTATTATCTACCGGGAATGAAGGTAGCTGTATTATCTACTGGAAATGAGGTTGGGTGTATTAACTACAGGTAATGAAGGTGGCTGTATTATCTACTGGGAATGAAGGTTGCTGTATTATCTCTGGGAATGAAGGTGATTGTTTTATCTACTGGGAATGAAGGAGGCTGTATTATCTACTGGGAATGAAGGTGGATGTATTATCTGCTGGGAATGAAAATGGCTGTATTATCTCTGGGAATGAAGGTGACTGTATTATCTACTGGGAATGAAGGTGGCTGTATTATCTACTTGGAATGAAGGTGGCTGTATTATCTACTTGGAATGAAGGTGGCTGTATTATCTACTTGGAATGAAGATGGCTGTATTATCTACTGGGAATGAAGGTGGCTGTATTATCTACTGGGAATGAAGGTGGCTGTAGTATCTACTTGGAATGAGGGTGGCGGTATTATCTACTGGGAATGAAGGTGGCTGTATTATCTACTGGGAATGAGGGTGGCTGTATTATCTACTGGGAATGAAGGTGGCTGTATTATCTACTTGGAATGAAGGTGGCTGTATTATCTACTTGGAATGAGGGTGGCTGTATTATCTACTGGGAATGAAGGTGGCTGTATTATCTACTGGGAATGAGGGTGGCTGTATTATCTACTGGGAATGAAGGTGACTGTTTTATCGACTGGGAATGAGGGTGGCTATATTATCTCTGGGATTGAAGGTGATTGAATTATCTACCGGGAATGAAGGTGGCTGTATTATCTACTGGGAAAGACGGTGGCTGTATTATCTACTTGGAATGAAGGTGGCTGTATTATCTACTTGGAATGAAGGTGGCTGTATTATCTACTGGGAATGAAGGTGACTGTATTATCTACTGGGAATGAAGGTGGCTGTATTATCTACTGGGAATGAGGGTGGCTGTATTATCTACTTGGAATGAAGGTGGCTGTATTATCTACTGGGAATGAAGGTGGCTGTATTATCTACTGGGAATGAAGGTGGATGTATTATCTACTGGGAATGAAGGTGGCTGTATTATCTCTGGGAATGAAGGTGACTGTATTATCTACTGGGAATGAAGGTGGCTGTATTATCTACTTGGAATGAAGGTGGCTGTATTATCTACTTGGAATGAAGATGGCTGTATTATCTACTGGGAATGAAGGTGGCTGTATTATCTACCGGGAATGAAGATGGCTGTATTATCTCTGGGATTGAAGGTGGCGGTATTATCTACTGGGAATGAAGGTGGCTGTATTATCTACTGGGAATGAAGATGGCTGTATTATCTACTGGGAATGAAGGTGGCTGTATTATCTACTGGGAATGAAGGTGGCTGTATTATCTACTGGGAATGAAGATGGCTGTGTTATCTACTGGGAATGAAGGTGGCTGTGTTATCTACTGGGAATGAAGGTGGCTGTATTATCTACTGGGAATAAAGGTGACTGTATTATCTACTGGGAATGAAGGTGGCTGTATTATCTACCGGGAATGAAGGTGGCTGTATTATCTACTGGGAATGAAGATGGCTGTGTTATTTACTGGGAATGAAGATGGCTGTGTTATCTACTGGGAATGATGGTGGCTGTATTATCTACTGGGAATGAAGGTGACTGTATTATCTACTGGGAATGAAGGTGACTGTATTATCTACTGGGAATGAAGGTGGCTGTATTATCTACCGGGAATGAAGGTAGCTGTATTATCTACTGGAAATGAGGTTGGGTGTATTAACTACAGGTAATGAAGGTGGCTGTATTATCTACTGGGAATGAAGGTTGCTGTATTATCTCTGGGAATGAAGGTGATTGTTTTATCTACTGGGAATGAAGGAGGCTGTATTATCTACTGGGAATGAAGGTGGATGTATTATCTGCTGGGAATGAAAATGGCTGTATTATCTCTGGGAATGAAGGTGACTGTATTATCTACTGGGAATGAAGGTGGCTGTATTATCTACTTGGAATGAAGGTGGCTGTATTATCTACTTGGAATGAAGGTGGCTGTATTATCTACTTGGAATGAAGATGGCTGTATTATCTACTGGGAATGAAGGTGGCTGTATTATCTACTGGGAATGAAGGTGGCTGTAGTATCTACTTGGAATGAGGGTGGCGGTATTATCTACTGGGAATGAAGGTGGCTGTATTATCTACTGGGAATGAGGGTGGCTGTATTATCTACTGGGAATGAAGGTGGCTGTATTATCTACTTGGAATGAAGGTGGCTGTATTATCTACTGGGAAAGACGGTGGCTGTATTATCTACTTGGAATGAAGGTGGCTGTATTATCTACTGGGAATGAAGGTGGCTGTATTATCTACTGGGAATGAAGGTGACTGTATTATCTACTGGGAATGAAGGTGGCTGTATTATCTACTGGGAATGAGGGTGGCTGTATTATCTACTTGGAATGAAGGTGGCTGTATTATCTACTGGGAATGAAGGTGGCTGTATTATCTACTGGGAATGAAGGTGGATGTATTATCTACTGGGAATGAAGGTGGCTGTATTATCTCTGGGAATGAAGGTGACTGTATTATCTACTGGGAATGAAGGTGGCTGTATTATCTACTTGGAATGAAGGTGGCTGTATTATCTACTTGGAATGAAGATGGCTGTATTATCTACTGGGAATGAAGGTGGCTGTATTATCTACTGGGAATGAAGGTGGCTGTATTATCTACTTGGAATGAGGGTGGCGGTATTATCTACTGGGAATGAAGGTGGCTGTATTATCTACTGGGAATGAGGGTGGCTGTATTATCTACTGGGAATGAAGGTGGCTGTATTATCTACTTGGAATGAAGGTGGCTGTATTATCTACTTGGAATGAGGGTGGCTGTATTATCTACTGGGAATGAAGGTGGCTGTATTATCTACTGGGAATGAGGGTGGCTGTATTATCTACTGGGAATGAAGGTGACTGTTTTATCGACTGGGAATGAGGGTGGCTATATTATCTCTGGGATTGAAGGTGATTGTATTATCTACCGGGAATGAAGGTGGTTGTAGTATCTCCTGGGAATGAAGGTGGTTGTTTTATCTACTGGGAATGAAGGTGGCTGTATTATCTACTGGGAATGAAGGTGGCTGTATTATCTACCGGGAATGAGGATGGGTGTATTATCTCTGGGATTGAAGGTGGCGGTATTATCTACTGGGAATGAAGGTGGCTGTATTATCTACTGGGAATGAAGATGGCTGTATTATCTACTGGGAATGAAGGTGGCTGTGTTATCTACTGGGAATGAAGGTGGCTGTATTATCTACTGGGAATGAAGGTGGCTGTATTATCTACTGGGAATGAAGATGGCTGTGTTATCTACTGGGAATGAAGGTGGCTGTGTTATCTACTGGGAATGAAGGTGGCTGTATTATCTACTGGGAATAAAGGTGACTGTATTATCTACTGGGAATGAAGATGGCTGTATTATCTACCGGGAATGAAGGTGGCTGTATTATCTACTGGGAATGAAGACTGCTTTGTTATCTACTGGGAATGAAGATGGCTGTGTTATCTACTGGGAATGATGGTGGCTGTATTATCTACTGGGAATGAAGATGGCTGTGTTATCTACTGGGAATGAAGGTGGCTGTATTTTCTACTGGGAATGAAGGTGACTGTATTATCTACTGGGAATGAAGGTGACTGTATTATCTACCGGGAATGAAGGTGGCTGTATTATCTACTGGGAATGAAGATGGCTGTGTTATCTACTGGGAATGAAGATGGCTGTGTTATCTACTGGGAATGAAGGTGGCTGTATTATCTACTGAAAATGAAGGTGGCTGTATTATCTACTGAAAATGAAGGTGGCTGTATTATTTACTGGGAATAAAGGTGGCTGTATTATCTACCGAGAATGAAGGTGGCCGATTATCTACATGGAATGAAGGTTGCTGTATTATCTACTGGGAGTGGAGTACTATATACTCTCAAATGGTGACGGCCAATACATTATCGAGCCGTTACCTCGATATATATAGATATGGCCACTTTTGCACAAAGGTTCAAGGTTTACGATAGACATCTTTTACGCCAGAATCTTTAGCTCAAGTCCAGTAAGGAGCGCATCTCACTTGCTATCAAAAGCTCAGTATATGTAGATTTTCTAAATATATATAATTTGGTTGATAGGAAACCTTTGCATATATCACCATTCTTTCATCTCCGTAGAAGGATTATCGATTATTTTTATCAGGGAATGAAATGACATCGAGCAATGCCTGTTAAGACCTGTTAAGAATACGGACATACCACATATGTGAACGATTACTCCATATAAACAGCCACGCTTCGGAGGGAGAAAATCGGTTAGTCATTCACATACACTCGACCTTGACCTGGGAAATGTTGAAGGTAAGTTACATTTGTGAGAAAAAAAACTATTAAATTGACTACATGTGCGCGTTTATCACATCACCCAATCATCCAGTGAATAACGAGATGTGTGGTTGTAAAGTACGGAAAAGTTTGACTAATGAAAGGGGGCGTCACACAATCGCACACACCTCCTACCCCATTCCCCACACTACAACCACCATCAAACAAGCAAGAGATTGCCTCTAGATATCGTGGGGTGGTCGGGTGGTGCAGTGGATAGCGCACTTGGCGGCAGGGGTGAAAAGGTATAGGGGTCATGCACCTGCCCGACCACGTGGGTTTTCTCCCGGTACTCCGGTTTCCTTCCACAATATGACACCTCGCGCGCTAACATCCAGGCCAACAAGGGTGATTGATATAAGTTGGATATTTTGTTTCATAATTGTTGTAATTTAAATATAAAATAAAGTTTATATTTATAGATGAAAATTTGATTAAACGAACTTGTGCCTCACAGAACGCAATTATATTCCTTCAATATTTACCAGAGTTTTTTTTTCAGAAATGGAAGGTATTTGGTACATTCATTGAAATATTGTAGCACTGTTGTAAGCTCTACATAGTGACACATTTCAGAAGTCGTGGGTCAAATGTTTGTCTTTTCCTTAGCTTCTACAAGGACAACAATTAGCCGGAAGAAAGTTAGCCCAAAGTTACCGTTTGTAGGTAGGATACAAGACTTGGTTTTGTTTGCGGGAGGAATCCGAGGCTGCTTTTGGAAATTTAGGGCATATAATTTTTCGGGTCTTTTTTTTGTTAAGAGTCCCAGATTTATTTTCGTGTTGACAAGAATCTTCGGTTTATTTTCGTGTTCAGTAAATTCAAGGCTTGTTTTTAGCAAGTAATCTCCGGCATATTTTTGTTTTTCATGATGAATCCCAGAAATATTTTTGTTTTTCGTAAGGAATCCCACGCATTTGTGACTTGTTGAACGACGCCCTGGCTTCTGATGCTGACAGTTGTACTTCGTATCTTTTGTCTGTGGAAGTGGAAACTGAAACCGACACGCCATTTTGTGTGGTGAACAAAAGAAATGTGAGTGTGCTTAAAAAGATTTGCAAAGATTTGAATGAAGAGACGAAACTTTCAATTCTTAACATAGCATGCTATTCTGGCGCAGAGAACTGTGCGCTGTTAGTTCTATCTGACGGTGGAGAACCTGATAAGTATACGCCATTTTATGTTGTGAGGGGGGAAGTGTCAGGCTATTGGTATCAATATGTGGTAGACACTACCCGAGGTTTGTCTAACCTGCATGCTACGTTTTGTGGCACGGAGCATAATATAAGCATGCACATTATGTTCATCTGAAATTATTCAATATTTGAAAATTAATACATAAATATATATTGAATCGAAGGGCTAGTACAACTCCCAATCTGCAATCATTCGGACAATTCTTTCAGTCAGATGTGTTTTCTTAGTCGCCTCCTAGGCTTCACAATGATTTGTTGATGCTCGGTTCTCATTTTGGGAACTTGATGTTTACTTGGATGTGACAGAGATTTATATGGCGGGTGTCGTCGATGAAGCAGAAGACGCTTAATAAGACCGGAACACCTGGTCTTATTCTCTTGTACTTATACAACAACAGTCTCCATGTGCATCTTTCTTTTGTTCATATTTTGCCCTTGGGTTAATCGATTTTGAGTTTGGATTATAATTTTGTTAAGCTTTGGTTTTCTCTTACTTATCTTCACTGTTAAGGTCCTTGTGTGTTAAGTGCTCATGTAGTTGAAAAGAAATGTAAGGCTTATTTTCGTTTTTAGTATGGAATCTGTCCAAGCAACACTTATTCTGATTTTATTCAAACGAGATCACCTAGCTAATTTCCATGCACTCTCTTTGCGATCCGATCTTTACAAGTACACCAAACGTTACTATACCGTCTTGGATTTCGTCCCTCGTTTTGTTTTAATTTTAATTGTTCTGTTTATTCCAGTACTATAGGTGAAATCAGGTTTGTCTCCTACGTTCATCTTTGTACTGTTGCTCTGGGCTCAGCTGTTTATTCCAGTACTATAGATGAAATCAGGTTCGTCTCCTACGTTCATCTTTGTACTGTTGTTCTGGGTTCAGCTGTTTATTCCAGTTCTATAGATGAAATCAGGTTCGTCTCCTACGTTCATCTTGTTACTGTTGTTCTGGGCTCATCTGTTTATTCCAGTACTATAGGTGAAATCAGGTTTGTCTCCTACGTTCATCTTTGTACTGTTGCTCTGGGCTCAGCTGTTTATTCCAGTACTATAGATGAAATCAGGTTCGTCTCCTACGTTCATCTTTTGTACTGTTGCTCTGGGCTCAGCTGTTTATTCCAGTTCTATAGATGAAATCAGGTTCGTCTCCTACGTTCATCTTTTTACTGTTGTTCTGGGCTCATCTTTTTATTCCAGTACTATAGATGAAATCAGGTTCATCTCCTACGTTCATCTTTGTACTGTTGTCCTAGGCTCAGCTGTTTATTCCAGTTCTATAGATGAAATCAGGTTCGTCACCTACGTTCATCTATGTACTGTTGTTCTGGGCTCGTTTGTTTTTATTATGCATGTGTTGCTACCTTTTATTTGCACATGTAATTTATTCAATTGTACTGACTTGGAAAGAAAATAGGTATGCTATCAAAAAATGAATCTAAAGACACACTGCATCTTGATTTTCTAAAGTTTCTTTCGTGGTATAACAGTATTTACCTATTTCCACCTAGCAGAGTTTAAGGACATTTGAGAGTACATGATGATTTCAAAACAAACATGCCAGAAACCCAGAACAAGAATTACGCGTAATAATATGTCTCGTCTTTCCCGCTTTGTCGAAGCACACTTTTCTCTTTCCTGTTACAAATGGTATCCGTGGCCCTGCCTGTGGTGACAGTAGAGTTAGAATCTGGGTTGTGGTGTTCGGGGGCGAAGGGAATTTCCATTTAGATCTGTGGTAGAGCGTCCGACTAGGAACTTGGGGATCGAGGGATCGATTTCCCTTGGAAGCACACTATTTTCTTCTCTGTTACAAATGAAAACGGATGTAATGTAGCAATTTAAACATTTCGTTTCATTTCATTCTATATCATATCGCATAAAAGATATGATGTCGTATGTAGAAAACCAAATGCGACACCTTTCATTTACTAATATAAATCATAAAACGTATAAGACATCCGATAAAGAATCTCCCGTGCATCAGAGCACATTAATAGTAAGAACAACATTTCTGTATGAACATTAAACAACAGATCCCAGAAAGATCTTGGTGCCCACCATAGAAAATCTTCATTTGTTCTTAAAAAGTTGGATCTTTTCCCTTTTCCCTTCTTAAGAAAAGGCATTATTATATGTAATTGAAAGATGGTAGCCTGTGAGCTAAAATTCATGGATGGCCGTTGGTCCGCCATTTTGTTTTTTTCTGATCGGCCCTAAAAACAAAATAGCACAACTATAAGGACCAAGAGGAACCTACATATGAAATTTGAGAAAGACTCATTTATACATGTACCTACCTCCCAAAAACAAAACCATAACAAACTTTAAATGTCAAAATTCAGAATGGCGGCCTGTCAGACATTTTGTTTTTCTGATCAGTCTCAAAATCTCTCAAACGGGCACAACTAGTCACGGAAGCAAAACTACAGAGCGAATTTGAGAAAGATCCATCCATTACTTCTTTAAGAAATAGTTATTACAATCTTTCAATGTCAAAATCAAAGATGGCTGTTTTTCAGCCAATTTTGTCTGATCAGTTACAAAATCAAATGGACACAACAATAGGGACCAAGGGGAACCTCCATATGAAATATGAGAAATATCCCTCCAGTAGTTGTCGAATAGTAAGCAATCTTTCAATGCAAGCCATAACTAAGCACAATGTGAAACCTACATATTCAATTTGAGAAACTGACTGAAGAAGTTTTTTACACAATAAAAAACATAATCGTTCAGAGGAAGGTGAATAAATCATTGAAATCTAAGCTGTTGGTAGTGAGCACAATGGATATTAGATAAAAAATAAAAGGATTTCGCAAACATATCTCTCATATTACATCTCTAGGCCTAATGATAAATTACCATGTTCCTATACAGAGTAGGGAAAATTGCGTGTATGTTGGCCGTCCACACAGAACTACGGGAATTTTACGCCATAAAGGTTTTTGCACACCAGAGAAATAATACAAGTGTTATATCTACTAAATATTGTGTCAGTTGCTATGTATACGTGTTATATCTACTAAATATTGTGTCAATTGTTATGTACACTTTACAGGTTCTGATAAAGTTTCGTTAAAAAAAACATGTGTGCCTACAGTGTATAGTGAGAATCCGTATATATAGGTCTAAGACGTCTATCACAACGTTAGTGACTATCAGGGGACGTAACTCGTAAATAACAATATCATATCCAGAGGGCGGATTTACACTGTAATTACGAATTAGTACTTCCGACCGACAAATTGGTCAAGTATATTGGTTTACGCACATGTATAAGGTAATATATCATTGAAATCAAAATCAGGATAGTTGGCTATGGCGTGATTTTTATATATAACCAAAGTTTAACACAGCAAAGTACACCATGCCAGTACATTCCGCGATCCGTATACGATTGTAAAGTACAGAGAGGTATAACACGAGTGCATGTATACACCGAGAGATCTACAAGGAGCAGAGACGTAATATTGAAATGAGCCATGGGAGTGAAAATTGATTTCTTTGTTACAAATAGCATATATATCATTAAAGTCATCATGATTATTAACAAAACCATCGGAACATCATTTTCTTTTATGTTTAGACTTTCAAATAGTCCGGATATCATGCGATTGGTAGCAATTCAAGCTTTTCCGGAGCGGGATGGGGAAATTGATATGGGTCAAAGGTCACAAAAGACGCAAAAGCTACTCGTAGTTTTAGCGCTAAAAACGACGCACGTTGACGATAATTTGTAAATGTTAAATGGGTTATACTTATCGGCGTGTTTACACGATTTCTGGACTTTATGAGTGGTTATTAAAAAAAATGTTAATAATATTTATACCAGCAATGTCTTTTGTTTAATCGTAGTCTTTTCAACTAGCAGAAATATATAGAGCATGTGCTATGATTACCAATGAGGGAACTTATAGCCAAAAAATGGACGATCTCACGTCGAGTCGATAAATCAATAACAAAGAATCAAAAGAGAGGGAGCCACCATGAGTAGACTTAGTCAAAACTCGAGAAACATCTTAGATTAAGTATCTGTTATTTCACAGACAAAATATCACTCTATTGTCAGTTCTATTAACGTGACGTGACAGTTAATCTTCAAGTACATAATTTAAATAGTTAATGAATGTTTAAAAAGACTGATGATTATTTCGTGACAATTTGCTGTAGTTTGAGATCTTACGAAATCTAGGATTCTTACGAAATCTGCCCTGGTTGGGATATATTATATGTTTTTCACATTTTTCACTCAACATATGTTTTGATAATTATGCACAAGACAAAGAGTAAAAACGTTGTTTAGCATTTCATTTAAGGAAAATAAAACTGTGTGTTTCATGTATCCAAACCTACCTCAAATTATAATATGTTCCTGCCGAACAAAGACATTGCATCCCCTGAATCGATAGAAACAAAATCAGAGAATACCGAAGCGTCAACAAAGAATTAACTCGAACTCAAAATCGATTAAACTAGGGGCAAAATATGAACAAGAGAGTACGAGTCGATGTAAGATTGATATATTTACAGGCAAAAGTTACTGCAACTCATTTATATGTACTCTTTCATCCTGTTTTGACCATAATCTTGACAAACTAATCGCCATTGTAATAAGTGGAAATCAAATGCAATTTTATATCAAGCATACTTTTGAACCATAAAAAGAACCAATTTAAGTTAAAATGAAATAATTTGCCTACAAACCTGTTTTTTATCATGCGCTTTATTCTTTTGACTTAATAAGGAATCTAAAATCGCCACAATCATGTTAGTTGTCAGGGCCAATTACACCTCTTATCTAATGGCGGGCGATTCAAGCACTCTTTACCTTGTTTCAACCTGAAATCATTAGCTCACACATTGTCTGATTTTTAGGAAAAAGATAAGCCTTGGTTCTTGAACTTCGATATTCCCGGTGATCTGATGTATAATTACACCCTTTAAACGCCGAAAATTGATTCTGTCAGTACAAAGATTTCGGGTCATCTTAATAGTATATCAAATGATATCTTTACAAGTTTATCAATCAATATTTCCGGCAAATGTAACAAAGTAACTCAATTGGTGATATGTATCATGACTAACCATGGATCTTGCTTTTGACATTTCCCTATTGCTTGCTATAGACACTTGAGAGTATGACAATGCTGCCATTATGGGTTACATATATGCTATATATGAGCTTACTCTTCCCGCCCGGAACATACCTGTCCCGATTGTTTTGACAAAATTTTCAAAATACCAAATAACATGTCAAAAGCAAGGTCCATGGTTAGCAATGATACCTAACTACAATTGAACATGTGTTACATCTGAGCCAAATAATGATCAATAAGCTTGTTAAACTACCACTGAATAAAGTTGAGATGGCCATTAGATAAAGGAGAAAATCCCGGTTGAACGTCCTTTCTAAATAGGTTTGATCAATAAAGCGTCAAGTTTAGACTCTAGCATGACATTTGCTGTCAAAAATAGCTATGTAAGGTGAATGTGACAATTCACTGTAGTTGTTATCAGTGTTGGTAACCTCCTGAGGCCGGATCGATGTTTTCTAGAAGCACGAACAGACAACACCATAGTGTGTGTTTGTGTGTATGTAAGAGATCGATGTTTTCTAGAAGCACAAACAGACAACACCATAGTGTGTGTTTGTGTGTATGAAATAACAGACAACACCATAGTGTGTGTCTGTGTGTATGTAAGAACAGACAACACCATAGTGTGTGTTTGTGTGTATGTAAGAACAGACAACACCATAGTGTGTGTTTGTGTGTATGTAAGAACAGACAACACCATAGTGTGTGTTTGTGTGTATGTAAGAACAGACAACACCATAGTGTGTGTTTGTGTGTATGTAAGAACAGACAACACCATAGTGTGTGTTTGTGTGTATGTAAGAACAGACAACACCATAGTGTGTTTGTGTGTATGTAAGAACAGACAACACCATAGTGTGTGTTTGCGTGTATGTAAGAACAGACAACACCATAGTGTGTGTTTGTGTGTATGTAAGAACAGACAACACCATAGTGTGTGTTTGTGTGTATGTAAGACGACCGTTTTTATTGTGTATCCACCAACACAGGGATAGGAATCGTGTTGTCGGGAAAACAAGTCGTTAGATTCTTAAAACGGACAATAATACAACACACCTGGTGTTTAACCATGATAAAACATAAAACATTTTTTCTCATACACATTTTTGGAAAAGGGAGTCCATGGTATGGCAGATAATCAAAGATAATGCAATGTCAGCGTGCTCGTTTTTGTGTTATGATGGGTCAAAGATACCAATATGACATAATAAGTGATTTTAAGTTAGTTTTGCAGTCGGTATATTTTTGTTTATTTCATTTTTCATCTCGACAATGTCTTTCAAAACTTATTTTGCCGAAGGTTTTGCCAAATTGAAAAAGTCTTGATGGTGATCTATCCTACACTTATGGGGACTTGTAAGTCAGATTTACTGTGTAATATACTGCATATTTTCAAGCAAAAAATTGCGCTGAAAATCTAATATCATCTTTCTTTTATGTACGTTATATATGTCGCGAAAGGTTGAAATTGCATCATGGCCCATTTTCCGCAATGCGCTCTGGAGCTGATCCACTGTGATGCAACGTGAGGTTGGTTGAATCTTTCATCCCTTAAGTTGCAAAACACGAGGCTTACCAAGTGCAGTTTAAGAATCTTACTCCGTATGTTGCGACCCTGCTCAATTCAAAAAGGGTTAAGATTATTTTTTCTTACGCTTTTTATACGTTGTATTAATGCCAGCCAATGTGATGTGATTTAATTTTCAACATTAATTCATTGTTTTCTTGTCGTGACGTCATGGTATTATTTCTATGACGTCGTAAATTGATGTTGAGAACGTGCAAAAATACCCAATGTGTAGCTTGTCTCAAATCTAGGGTGATATAAATACAATTGTGGATATACCTGTCTAGGGTAAGAGAAGGAAATCCTACATCGATTGTTTTCCTGAAACAGGTTTATCTGTATTGGTCAGCGATAGTCATATGATGCATGGCCGTTGATACTTTAATATACAATTTAAATCGTTTCGTTTTGTTTTTAATTCTTGAACAAAGCTTGGTTCGGCCATGCAGTATTCAAATTATTATACTGACATATTTGAACTCTTATCATAGTTTTTTCAAGTAATGGCAGCAGGTTAATTGATTTTCATGATACTGATGTTTTTTTTCACCACCAAAATTTTAACCATTCTCCAGTGGTAATAGCTGTTAATTATTAGTAACAAACAAATAGAAGGTCTGTATAAAAGTGGTCCCATGTTTCCAGTAATCGCTACGTCAAATTTGCAATAAAACTGTGTAACACATCATATTTACACGGAGACCCTTAAAAAGGTGCAAGAGAATAAGACCAGCAGGTGTTCCGGAAGAGTAAACGTCTTCTGCTTCATCGACGACACCCGCCATGTAAATCTTTGTCACATCCAAGTAAACATCAAGTTCTCAAAATGAGAACCGAGTCATTGTCAATCACAAAAAATAAGCACACTAATGAGCATACTCAAAAACGTCCATCGTCATATTACACAAAGATACAGAATATTTCTCAATGAGACAAAGATGGCGACAATAAAACTTGCCCATAGTTCTGATCAACCTGCATCTCTTGAATCCTTGTGGTGTTAGTTTGTTTGTCAGCAGTCGATATCGATCACGAAAATCCCGATATTTAGAGCAAGCCCTAGAATAACGAATCAACTGCGACATGTAAACACCATAAGTTGGAAAAGTAGGGATGTTACTTTCAAGAAATGCAAAGTTCATGATCGGAAAAATGAAATCATCACGTTTTTCGTATAGATTAGTAGTAAGCTGTCCATGTTGGTCGTAGTTTACTTTAAGTAGAGATCGAGGTAAACAGCTGATGTAGAAGAGTCTGTTGTGTCCTTATTTCAAGTTCAGATGAGTATATACGATCGACGTGGTCAGCAAACTTGTTTAAAGACAACATTTCGTCGATATATATGAAAGTGAAATAAAAAGATTTGGCAAGGTTGTTTACCTGTCTTGATAAGCCCTTCCACAAAGTCAGCCTCATATGAAAAAAAAAGTCAGCTAAGAGTGGGACACAGTTTGTTCCCATGGGAATGCCAACAGCCTGCTGGAAAATCTTTCTTCGAACAAAACAATTGTCGACCAGGAATTCAATCATCCTTACAATATCTTCTTTAGTCTTTGTCGTGTTATTAGCTCACTACCATATATTTGTATCGCCGTCCTCCTTATTTAGGAGAGAATTTCTCATAACGAGAGATCTATGACGTTCCTTCAGTTTTGTATGAGGTATGGTTGTGTACAGGATGGAAAAATCAAATGTTTTGTTCGGAAAAACATTTTTAGGAGGGAGTGCTCAAGATTGATCAAAATATCTTTCGAGTTTTTCAAAATCCACATCCTGTTAATTCCACTCCTGAAGAAAACAATGTCACAATAAGACTGAAGCCCTGATTTAATGGCACTAAGAATGGTAGTTAGAAGTTTTGATAAAGGCTTGGTCGAGCAATTAGCACAGCAAGCGATGAAACGTTACTTATAAGGATCCGTGTGTATATTTAGGCATCCAATAAAGACGAGGTAGGTCAGCGTCTTGGTCATTAACCGGTATCTTGAAAGATTGTATTACTGAAGCATGTGTTAGTTGGGTTACTTTGGTAATCAAGCAGGCCTAGCTCTTTTGCAAGCAATAAATATATATCATCCTAGCTTTTGTTGTGTTTTTCACAAAGTATGGTTCAAGATAGCTCACAACCAGATACTAGTATCGTCTTCTACCTTTATTGGAAAAGAAAGCTCTCATAATGAGATATCGAATATGTTCTTTTAGTTTGGTATGAGATATGATTGTGTGAAAGGTGGGAAATCAGATGATTTGTTTGACGAAACAGTTTCGATTAGAAAGCGTTTCAGAATCACTAAAAGATCTTTCGAGTTTTTCAAAATTCACATCCCGTTAGTTCCTCTTCTAGAGAAAACCGTGTCACAATACGACTGTAAAGCTGAATTAATGGTACTAAGTATTGGATGTATATTTCTCGGTTATATTGCCCATGCTGTCAGTATTTACCATGAAATGTATAAAGGGTTACTAGTCTAACAGAAGTGTCATTCATGAGAGAATTAATTCCAGACTTACTATGCCATCAACCATTTTTGGAAAGCCTTGAAAGCAATTATTGTCTGATGTTAGTGGTTTGAGACCCTTGCAAGAAAGCATTACCCATTCCGCCCCTTATTGGGTGTAAAAATAGGGACATAAAGATGACTCAACTGGTGTCCCCCCTCGTCTCTGTTCATTGATTCCCCTTCCTTCCTAATCCATATGGATTCTTAAACTTTCCTCATTCTCCAGTTTTCCTCCCTTTCCATCACTTTGGAGTTGTTCCAGTCAATGATATGGTTGTTTATGATGGCATGGTCTGTGATAGCTGATTTGTTATATTGTTTTTTTCTGATGTTTTTCTAGTATGTCTGGTGTAGACTTGCTGTTCCATGTCTTCCACGTCTTTTTTATGTTCTTTCAGACGCGTTCCAAATTTCCGACTCGTTTCACCTATGTATGTGTGGTTGCAGCTGTTACATGGAATTTGGTAAACCACTCCAGTCTTGTCTTCCTTCTGCACTTTATCCTTCGGATGTACTAGGAGTTGTTTGATGGTGTTGTGCGGTCGCATAAGTGTGCTGATGTGATGTTTACGGAGCACTCTTGAAATTGCTTCCGACCCTCCCCTTATATATGGTATAGTGACCATGCCATTTGTTTTTCTCTCTTTGGTGTTACCTTTCTTTTTCTTGGTGACGTTTATTTTGCTTTTGTCTTCTATTTGTTTTTCAACTTTTTTCATCGACCATTCGGGGTACCCACATGTTTTTAGGGCTTGTCTAATGTGCTGCTGTTCTTTTTCTACGTCTTCCTTTTCAGTGACGATGTTATTTCATCTGTCCAGGCGAGTACGTACTACCCCTAATTTCTGGTGCAATGGATGGTGTGAATTGAAATTGAGGTATTGGTCTGTGTGCGTGTTTTTTCTGTATACGAGCAGTTTGATGGAGCCATTAACCTTTCTCACTATAAGAGTGTCCAAGAAGGGAAATGTCCCTTCTGCCTCTTCTTCTGATGTAAATTTTATGGAGTTTGTGTCATCTACCTGGTTTAGATGGGTTGTTAGATTGTTGACCTCACCTTTCTTGACCACTTCCAAGATATCGTAAACGTATCTTTTCCAAAGCTTGGGACAACACTCCATCGGAGCAGTCGTGATGGCTTTCTGCTCCAGATGCTCCATGAAAAGGTTCGCAACAATGGGTGATACTGGACTTCCCATTGCATCACCGAACTTCTGTTGGTAAATAGCACCCCTTAATGAGAAATACGTGGTGTTTAGTACTCTAGTACTACATGTAGACAGAGGGACGGGTAAGAAGCGAGTAACATCCAATAAGGGGCGGACTGGCTAAATATCTTAACCGTCCCTCTGTCTACCTGTCGTACTAGAGTACATTTGGACGAAATGTCGCGCTACGTTTTTGACAGCTGACTTCTCTAACTCGCCCTATTTTGGGTAGTTTTCAATTCCTGTTTGTGTTCAAAACAATCTCAGTATATATCATTCATACCAAACTGATGAATCTTATTCCTAAGACTGACATGTGAGTTTCATTAACAGGTTTTGCTATTTAAATGTAATATCAATGATAATCAATCTGATTAAAATACAGATCCTTGTTCTCACTCCGTTTTACAAGGATCTGACAACATCCCATAAAAGGTCACGTTCAGATGACCTTTGTCGCCTCTTTACTTAAAACTAAATTAATTTTCCAATGACCTGTCATCTTGCAGCAAGCCATTTCGTTACATTATTCCACATGAACTTTTTGGTGACGAGATGACTAAACGGACAAATACGATTATGCATGCTTTGTCGCCTCAAAATTTCAATGTCAAGATTCTAACAGTAGGAATTTGATTAGCTAATGCAAAAGGTCATTGGGACATGACCCCCTATGGGATTTTCTCAGATCTTAACGCAGCAGAGAGAAGTTTACGGAACTGCGCGGAGATCAAGATATGATTTTAATCAGATTGAATGATAATAAGATATTTTGATCAATATGTATCAAACGAAAGTGATTAAAGAGAGATTAAGGACAATGGACGATAAATTGGATGTCTATATATCCTATTCACAATTTCAGAGATACTTATGTATATATGGGTTTGAGATTAACTTTTCTAGCTATCCAAGAAATAATAGATCTATATTTATAAAGGAAAAAGTCATTTTGAGTAGCCCTTCGCACTTACAAGGTTTTGCGATTCATATTTGAGCATGGTGTAACAGGAAGTTAAAACTTGCTGGTTTTTGTGTTGTGCAAAATCTTGTAACTGCTGAAATTTGCAGACAAATCGAGGTAAAAACCTTGTAACTGATCAGTGGTAAAACCTAACAGGAGCATGTGATAATAATTTGATATCACTGTGTGAAAACAAGATGGTTTTACAAGTAGTTGCTGGCACACTTGATATTAGAACTTCCCGATTAAAGTCATGAAACAGTTTTTGGCTTCTCCTGAAACGTTTGATTTTTTCGGTTACAAGGTTTTGACTCCCGAACCACGATATGTGTTTTAAATAATTACACCGTTTCTATCACATTTTCTGTTTCCCCATGACTCGCATTACACATAAAACGGATTTGGACGGTATAGGCACAGTGCGACTAACCTTCACGGTGCTATACTGTGGAGAGGCATAGTGATTTCAAAGAAAGCTGAGGATTTTAGATAACGACTTTTACAAATAATAACAAAACACACACACACAAAACAAGGAATAATGTAATTTTGATAGATAAAAGAAATGAACTGTATAATGACAGTGTGTCCAATCATTTTGTGTTGTTATTTAAAGCCAAGGCAAGTGCGGACATTGTAGACTTGGTGGGAGTCTTTATTTTCCTACTTAATATTATCAAATCGTATGCCAATTAATGTTTACTTATCAACACTTCGGTATCGGCTAGTTTCTTTATTCTATATCTTAAAGTTTTAGAATTATTTTTCATGTAATATCTTGGCAAGATACTCGGCCTGGCCACAAAAACCACCAAACTCCAGCAATGGCTGCTCGCGTTCTGTTTTATTCGGAACACACATAACGTCACAATTGACCAAATTCATAAAAGAAAAGGTGTTCCGGGAGGTACTATTACTATTAGAAACGTTTACACATGCTGTATGAAATTTAAACTAAATCTAGATACTACAATTCACAATCCACTAAATCATATATTTTTTTTCATGGTTTATGTGGTTTCGAGCTGCTTAATTATTCTTCATCGAGTGCCCACTATCCATATTTACAGCCATAGAAAGCTCGGCATGATTTAGGTATAAATGGATTTCGAATTATATTTAATTTTGAAGTATCTAATGTGATTACATAACGTAGTTTTAATGGCGACAGCAGCTACTATACCTTACTTAGTATTTTGTAAACGTTCAAAGCATTCCGCTAAATTATGATTGCACTAAATACATTTCTGTAGATTGATTTCTACTGCAAGTATTGTGAGTGCGTCATTACATTTATCTCTTTACTTTCGGTTATGCGCTAAAAATTGAAAGCGCAGAAATAACTACGTTACGTAACAGAAATTGACAATTCTGTGAATATAACTGAAGAAGGGGTTGATATTAATAGACCTTTTAATAACAGTATATTGAATAGAATTAAAGACAACGGCGAAAGAAAGGCGCGTCAACTCCTTGATGTTAAAATATGATTTCCATTAAATGAAGCCTCTATTTCACACGAAAAGGGACTACTTTTAAGAGAAGCTTTAGAAATATGAGACTGAAAAGCTATGAGACTAGACATACGGTTCTTATAAACTAAGTATATTACATCTACATTTCAGCATATTTGTAAGAACCAAATTGATGACCTCACGACGGCGCACCCATGTGTATAGTCTATACGTTGAAATATGACAGGTATGTACTTCATCACAGCAGGGTTCCATCAATTCTACAATTCAACTAGAAATGTCTGTGAGACATAAATTACATTACCAAGGGAAGGGAAGGGACGGGACGGGACGGGACGGACATGGGTAACATTATGTGCCTCCCAATTTCATTGTGGGAGGGCATAAAAATGAACTTGTTAAATTGTTAAATCGAGGAAATGGTTGGTAAATCGTATTGGTTTAAATCAGAGACCACACTAGGCTTCCGATACAATGGCATATTGACTCGGGGAGAGACCAACACCAGGTTGCGTTCTCCTGCTTAAACATGGACGCTGTACTTAAAGACCAACACCAGGTTGCGTTCTCCTGCTTAAACATGAATGATGAGCTTAAAGACAAAACACCAGGTTGCGTTTTCCTGCTACAGCATGAATGATGTGCTTAATCTTGCTTTCTTGCTTTCCCTCTTTTGACGTTACGCGGTAAAGAAACAAAAACAAGCTAAACGATCGAAAATGGCATTGCACGCTTATATCCCAAAAATATTCAGGACCCTTGACAAACTATTAGTTTTCAATTGACGACTGTTGTTGTTGACACTCTTACGAAACATTGTCATAGGATTCAGAAATTATTTTAGATTTGTTGATCTACCTTAATAATATGCTATTGTGACGTACTTTTCAATCTTTGATCCACATTATCAAATAGTTTTCATGGGGTTAAGAAACAGACTAAGTAACATTATGTATCACAGATTTGAAATATATGTCGTAATATACCGGGGCATGTTAGCCTAATGGTGCTCATTACCCGAGTGTTTATGTTAACCTAATGGTGCTCATTATCCGAGTGTTTATGTTAACCTAATGGTGGTCATTATCCGAGTGTTTATGTTAACCTAATGGTGGTCATTATCCGAGTGTTTATGTTAACCTAATGGTGGTCATTATCCGAATGTTAATGTTCATACATCCAATACACATACATACCGTTTGTTAATTTGTATACTAAGTGTTATTTAAGGTGTCTATAAACGACGCTCGCCGTGACCATAGATGGATACTAAGGCAGTATTATAGTTTATGTTGGAAACCTAACAGAAACATCTAAAACCACAGGTGTTGGTCACATAAATATGTGGTGCATTATACCATATTACAACCTATATCCTACTTCTAGACTCCGCGCGTAATAAATCGGAAAAAAAACTGTCGGGTGTGTTTATATATAGTACAGTAGTATGACGTGATAAGATATATGAAACTTTATCTGTGGAAATTGATTTATAGTACAGCACTGTATCGATTTAGAATTAATCCGGGGATTTCTATTGAGCGGGGCAAGTAAAACCCCGACATAATTGTAAATTATAGTGTTGGTTTTATAGGAGAGTTTTCTATATCAATTATGATATCGTTATGCATACTTATTTTGTTAGATATGGGTCAAAGAAGAAATATTTACGGCAGTTTTCCAAATAACAACGGATCCTTACAAACGTATATTTATAGGATAAGAATTAAGTAATTATTACTTACTTGCCCTATATTTAGTTCAATTAGTTACAGCTAGCACCGTCTAAAGTTCGGAGGGTTTCGGGTTCGAATCGGTTGTTTGTCAAAAAAGATACCGTCGGAAGATTTATAAGTTTTCGTGTGTCCTCGAGGTAGAAAGTATTTTTGAAGGAGAGACGGAGAAATGTACCACTGGACTGGTCGATCGTCAGTGACCGGAGAGCTCCCACGGTTAGAGCTTCCCATGTAGAGTTCAGGGGTCCTACTCTAGGCAGTATAAATAATAGTGACCCCAAGGGTCATTTTGTCAATGTGAACTTTTATATATCTAGCTCTTTTATTATTAGAATAACTAAAGTCATGATTGACTGTTTCCAACCATGTGTTAAATACATGTCATTATATGATCCCATACTTGACGTGATAGCGTCTTATTTGATAGTCTTATTTGATAGTCTAATTTGAAGTTTGCTGACAACGTCAATCGTATAAACTCTTTCGAACTTGAAATAAAGGACACAACAGACTCGAGAGATGCGGGTTGATCAGAATTATGGGTAAGTTTTATGGTCGCCATCTTTGTCTCATTAAGAAATATTCTGTATCTTTAGGTGATATGAAGATAGACGTTTTTGTGTATGCTCATTAGTTTGTTTACTTGTTGTGATTGATGTGTACCTTGATGTGACAAAGATTAACATGACGGGTGTCGTCGATGAAGCAAAATACTCTTACTCTTCCGGAACACCTGGTCTTATTCTCTTTTTTGAGAGTCCCCATGTAAATCTTTCTTTCGTTCCTATTTTGCATCTTGTTTAATCGATTTTGTGTTCAGATTATGGTTTTGTTGACGCTTTGATATTTTCTGATTATTTTTTTGGATACAGAGTAAATACCGAGGTGGATTTCCAAAATGGGCCTTTGTCTGTTTAAAGTTTCCTTTTTATGGCGTGTTGCGACAACTTAAACAAGTAAAACTAATTTGAACACTCAGCTTGTTTTTATGGGCATTCAACGTATTCATGAATTGTCGGAGCATAGTATGCTATATACATGCATTAGATTCTACGACAAGGGGGTCGCTCAACTCCCCATTTACCGATATATACGAACTCGTGCATGACCAAAACTGAAACTGTAGTCCCACCAACATTTAATTTTTTTTTCACACATATGATGTTATATCGTATAATGTGCACATTATATTTTGAGTATATGTTGCATCCAGAATTATTGATGAAATCCTATGTCTTAAGCTTCGAATTCTGAAGAATTAATCAATGTATCCGCATTTGTTACGCAACATATATTTTTGTATTAATTGTTTTTGAATGTAATAGGAAAGGAAATCAAATATGACTTTTTCCATTCTATGATCCTTAGATGTGGCATGGTTCATGATATACACACATTCGTAGTAAACGATTTGAAATTATACAGTACTATTTTTTTCTAAATTCATCAATTCATCAAGAGGTTAATTTACGTACCTGCTCTTCTACTTCTACAATAGTTTAGAAAATTTCGATTCACACCTTTTGACCCTTAGCATCGTTGACGAGTCCTAGAAGAACGAAACAGCTGTATGGGGCAGGTTACTTAATTTTTTTGGCATACTGTATATATTACTAAATTTAAAAGGTGCAGCATATGCGTGTGTTTCGTCATCTTTTAAACGTTAAAACTACAACCTTAACGGAAAATATTTGAATCGAAATTACAATTGCGGATGTAAAAGAAATGAAATCATAGCAAAAATAGAGTAATAGAGCTTATAGGTAAAAGAATTGGGAGTTTGGTTGGTTGGGTGGGCGCATGTTAGAACTTAATGCCTTTGCAGTGTTCTTTGATAAGTGGTCTAGAGTCAACTTATAAATGGCTGTTTTCATACGAGGTTGAATTTGTGGAAGAGCTCACCAGGAAAGGTAACAAAAACCTTGCCAAATCTTTTAATTTCACTTTCAGATATATCGACGACGTAATGTCTCTAAAAAACAAGAAGTTTGCTGACCACGTCGATCGTATGTACCCTTCTGAACTTGAAATAAAGGACACTACAGACTCTTCTACATCAGCTGCTTATCTCGATCTCTACTTAAACTACGAACAATATGGACAGCTTACTACTAAGCTATACGATAAACGTGATGATTTTTTTCGAACGGGAACTTTGCATTTCTTGATAGTAAAATCCCTGCTTCTCCAACCTAGGGTGTTTACATGTCGCAGTTGATTCGATATTCTAGGGCTTGCTCTGAGTATTGATACATCCACGTCCCTTAATGCATCGAAATACCATTAAGCCTATACATGTGTTTGTAGATTGTATATAATCACCTTATTGTTGTAACAACGACTTATAGGGCGACTAGTAAAGTCTTAATGAATCTATTGTGGATGATATATAATACCCTTATTGTACCTACGACTTGTTAGGCGACAAGTATTTTTTTGACTTCCGGTGGGCGATTGGACACACGCTTTACATAGCTCCGTCAAAACTACGTTTTTTTGTGGTCAGCAAATGAGACCTTGCTCCATACAAAGACACTATACACATCTTTATACAACTTGTTGGAAGCGGTGAGTCTATGATATACCCCCGGAAAAAATGAATTTATGTCGTTTATAAGCATTCGATAAATATTACATCGGTCGGACACAAGATCTATATATAGCCCCAACCCAGTACTTGAACTGTACCTGTAGGACCAACTAAACCGGTTTTGACCTCCTTGTGCGTGCCGCATAGGGACACAAATACTGAACTATAAACAAACAGTTCTCTCTCGTATGTCTATTGTGTGACGTAATAACATGCCATCTAACCAGTCAAGAAAGCAAAAAGGAGGTTCAAACTCCGACTGCAGTTTCGAAGAAACATTTGAGCTAAATGAAACACCCGATGTCAGGGAGATAAAAAAAGGGGGAAAAGTAACAAGCAGACAGAAAAAAAAACAAAAGTATTGGACAAAAACCAAAAAACCATACCCCAAATGAACGCGAGTAAAAAGAAAGATTCGATCCCTGACCACATAATTGAGTCCGTTGACTCAAGTGAAGATATGGATCTTGGTGAGCATTTTAATAGGATTGAGAGACTGGTACTTTCGTCTAAAGAAGACCTTGCTGGACAAATTAAGCACATTATCACCAAACCCAGTTAAAGTGTGCTATTGAACAATTCACCCACAAATTTGAAGAACAAATTTCCAATGTCAGAGATACCTTCACTGGGGATATCGAAAGACTCAAAGGAGATATGCATACCCTTGTCATAGAGAACTTAACTCTCAAAGAATCCGTTCAGCATCTGGAACAAGACAACGAGACCCAAAAAAACAAATATGTCAGTTACGCGACTACATAGAGGACAACTATGAGGCGATAAACGACCTTGAACAACAAAGGCGCGCCAAAAGAACCCGACTATATGGTGTATCTGACAACAACGCGCATGAGTCTGTCGAAGATTCCGTTGACAAAGTAGTGAAAGTGTGCAACTATCATTTGAAACTGAACGTACATATTGTTCCTGATGACATAGACACCTGTCACAGATTGGGAAACTTCAAAAATGGAAAACCCCGAACCACCATCTGCAAATTTGTCAGGAGAACGAAGTTGGCCCTCATCGCTCGAATCTTAAGAACACTGGTATAGTTATTAAAGAAGACATTACCCAGCAAAACCAATCCTTACTTGATATAGCACACCAGCATCCCCAGGTCAAGTACACCAATGTTCAAAACGGAAAATTAAAGCTAGAGACAATTGATGGACAGAAATATCCAATCAGAAATGACTTTGACCTCGATGAAGTGATTGAAAGAACAAAACATCTTGTAAATACATATACATGTATGTAAAACTAACTTTTCTCCATTCTCCGAAGGTACAGTATATCAGAGACTTAGTACTCGGACAGATAACTTTATAAATCGCACCGGCTATAACAAAATACATTTTTCTTAATCTTCAATCACCCCCACCCCCACCCCTACACCCACGCCACCCCACTCTTATTGGAAGTCATTTTCTGCCTCATACCATTGGTGCCCTATCCCCAAAACAGAGGTTCTCATATAATTGGTGTTCTATCCCCAAAACCCAGGTGTCTCATATCATTGCTGTCCTATCCCCAAAACAGAGGTTCTCATATAATTGGTGTCCTATCCCCAAAACCCAGGTGTCTCATATCATTGCTGTCCTATCCCCAAAACAGAGGTTCTCACATAATTGGTGTCCTATCCCCAAAACCCAGGTGTCTCATATTATTGGTGCCCTATCCCCAAAACCCAGGTGTCTCATATCATTGGTGTCCTATCCCCAAAACCCAGGTGTCTCGTATGAATGATGCATGGATGATGAATAGGTGCCCTACCTCAAACAAATATGATATTAAACAGACCAACTATACACCTGTTCTTTTTTTATGTTTTTCTCATTGTTTAAAATTCACATGATATTACTGCATGCTAACTGAACAAGGAAGTCATCGATTATCAAAATACCATGTGTAAATGTGTTCAATATCATGTTAAGGTAATCTACATGTATACCAGCTATATATAATATTGTGCATCAGCCTCTTAGAGCGGCCAAGCATGTCATCAAGATTTCCCATCTTAGAAAAAAAAAGAACGTAAAACTGCATGTGTATGTATAATGCATTTATAAATGATTTCTGCAAAATGTAAGGAGGAAATCTATTGAAATGAGCGAATCCATTACTCTTACACATGGTATTATGCTTAATAGCATGTGTTGTGTACAAAACACATTGTATCATAATTAATTACCTGGTAAAATGAATATTCTCCAGACAATAAAAAAAAAGTATAGCCTCATCCTCGACATCCAGGGGTAAGCTCATCTTCGCTCACTACACCCTGGAATGTATCATGGCAAAATGTCTACGCCACCTTGTTAATGGGACAAGACTATTTCGACACTTTGATGCACATCAAAAGAATCTCGTGGTCACATAACAGTAAAAATTGACAGGCTTTGAAGTCGGTTGCGGCTCCTTTGAAATCTTCAAAAGAGAGGCATCAGCCTAGCGATTGGTGAGCTTTTATTAAGTAACCCGGTTGCCTTAGCTAACCCAATTGCCTTAGGTAGACCTGTTGCCTTAGCTAACCCAATTGCCTTAGGTAGACCTGTTGCCTTAGCTAACCCAATTGCCTTAGGTAGACCTGTTACCTTAGCTAACCGTATTACCTTAGCTAACCCAATTGCCTTAGCTAACCCAATTGCCTTAGGTAGCCCTGTTACCTTAGCTAACCCTATTGCCTTTGCTAACCCTATTGCCTTAGCTAACCCTATTGCCTTTGCTAACCCAATTGCCTTAGCTAACCCAATTGCCTTAGGTAACCCTATTGCCTTAGCTAACCCTATTGCCTTAGGTAGTCCTGTTGCATAAGCTAACCCTGTAACCTTAAGTAACCCTGTTGCCTTAGCTAAACCTGTTTCCTTAGCTAATCCTATTGCCTTAGGTAGCCCTGTTGCCTTAGGTAGCCCTGTTGCCTTAGCTAACCCAATTGCCTTAGGTAACCCAATTGCCTTAGGTAACCCAATAACCTTAGCTAACCCAATTGTCTTAGCTAACCCAATTGCCTTAGGTAACCCAATTACCTTAGGTAGCCCTGTTGCCTTAGCTAACCCTGTTGCCTTAGCTAACCCAATTGCCTTAGGTAGCCCTGTTGCCTTAGATAACCCAATTGCCTTAGGTAACCCAATTGCCTTAGGTAACCCTGTTTCCTTAGCTAACCCAAATTGCCTTAGCTAACCCAATTGCCTTAGGTAGACATGTTACCTTAGGTAGCCCTGTTGCCTTAGCTAACTCAATTGCCTGAGGTAGACCTGTTGCCTTAGGTAGCCCTGTTGCCTTAGGTAACCCAATTGCCTTAGCTAACCCAATTGCCTTAGGTAGCCCTGTTGCCTTAGGTAACCCAATTGCCTTAGCTAACCCAATTGCCTTAGGTAGCCCTGTTGCCTTAGCTAACCCAATTGCCTGAGGTAGACCTGTTGCCTTAGGTAGCCCTGTTGCCTTAGGTAACCCAATTGCCTTAGCTAACCCAATTGCCTTAGGTAGCCCTGTTGCCTTAGCTAACCCAATTGCCTTAGCTTACCCTATTGCCTTAGCAAACCCAATTGACTTAGGTAGCCCTCTTGCCTTAGGTAACCCAATTGCCTTAGCTAACCCTATTGCCTTTGCTAACCCTGTTGCCTCAGCTAACCCAATTGCCTTAGCTAACCCAATTGACTTAGGTAGACCTTTTGACTTAGGTTACCCTGTTGCCTTAGCTAACCCAATTGCCTTAGGTAACGCTGTTGCCTTAGCTTACCCAATTGACTTAGGTTACCCTGTTGCCTTAGCTAACCCAATTGCCTTAGCTAACCCAATTGACTTAGGTTACCCTGTTGCCTTAGCTAACCCAATTGCCTTAGCTAACCCAATTGACTTAGGTTACCCTGTTGCCTTAGCTAACCCAATTGCCTTAGGTAACGCTGTTGCCTTAGCTTACCCAATTGCCTTAGGTAACCCTGTTGCCTTAGCTAACCCAATTGCCTTAGGTAGCCCTGTTGCCTTAGGTAACCCAATTGCCTTAGCTAACCCAATTGCCTTAGGTAACCCTGTTTCCTTAGCTAACCCAATTGCCTTAGGTAGACATGTTACCTTAGGTAGCCCTGTTGCCTTAGCTAACCCAATTGCCTGAGGTAGAACTGTTGCCTTAGGTAGCCCTGTTGCCTTAGATAACCCAATTGCCTTAGCTAACCCAATTGCCTGAGGTAGACCTGTTGCCTTAGGTAGCCCTGTTGCCTTAGGTAACCCAATTGCCTTAGCTAACCCAATTGCCTGAGGTAGACCTGTTGCCTTAGGTAGCCCTGTTGCCTTAGGTAACCCAATTGCCTTAGCTAACCCAATTGCCTTAGGTAACGCTGTTGCCTTAGCTAACCCAATTGCCTTAGGTAACGCTGTTGCCTTAGCTAACCCAATTGCCTTAGGTAACGCTGTTACCTTAGCTAACCCAATTGCCTTAAGTAGCCTTTATGCCTTAGCTAACCCAATTAGATTAGATTAGTTTCATATATCTGTATTCTGTCATTCCTAAAGCCCCTCCACCCCTGGGTGGTTTCCCCCCACCCGAGTCGATTTGTGATTCATTCAATATGTTATTACAGAGTTATTGCCCTTACACTTGGAAAATGTGAACATGTAAAAACGGCCATTGTCCGCCACTTTCCCGGAAAACCAATTCAAAAGTGTGTTGATGAAACTTCTGATGTTAAATGCAAAAAGATCTGAAACAGAGTCGATTTCGAGATTCATTTGCTATGTTATAACAGAGTTATAGCCCTTACACTTGGAACATTTCATTTAATGTAAGAAAGGCCACTGTCCGACAATTTCCCGGAGAACTATATAAAGGATGTTGATAAAACTTCACACAAATGTTATATGTATGAAGATCTAAAACCGAGGCGATTTTTTAAAATTAATTCAATAGGTCGATACAGAGTTAAAACCCTTGTAATTCGAAAATTTGAACAAATGTAAGAATGGCCATAACTTTTTTTCATTTGAAAAGATTTAGATTTGCTAAATTAACCATTACACTATTGCGACCTTTTTTTGTTCGTTCATTTGTTCATGACTTTCCAAGAGAACCATTAAAAGGGTTTGCATGAATGTTCAAACAAATGTTCTATGCATCAAGATCGGAAGCTGAATTGATTTTAAAATTATTTCGAAACGTTGTCACGGAGTTATGGTCCTTGCCCTTTGTAAAATAATAAGAATATAAGGGTGCTTATTGTTGATCTGACATCTTCAGTTGTGATACCCCAGTATCTAGTTATCATGTTTGTTATCTGAACCCTTCAGTTGTGATACCCTAGTATCTAGTTATCATGTTTGACCTGAACCCTTCAGTTGTGATACCCTAGTATCTAGTTATCATGTTTGACCTGAACCCTTCAGTTGTGATACCCCAGTATCTAGTAATCATGTTTGACCTGAACCCTTCAGTTGTGATACCCCATTATCTAGATATCATATTTGATCTGAACCCTTCAGTTGTGATACCCCAGTATCTAGTTATCATGTTTGTTATCTGAACCCTTCAGTTGTGATACCCTAGTATCTAGTTATCATGTTTGATCTAAACTCTTCAGTTGTGGTACCCTAGTATCTAGTTATCATGTTTGATCTGAACCCTTCAGTTGTGATACCCTAGTATCTAGTTATCATGTTTGACCTGAACCCTTCAGTTGTGATACCCCAGTATCTAGTAATCATGTTTGACCTGAACCCTTCAGTTGTGATACCCCATTATCTAGATATCATATTTGATCTGAACCCTTCAGTTGTGATACCCCAGTATCTAGTTATCATGTTTGTTATCTGAACCCTTCAGTTGTGATACCCTAGTATCTAGTTATCATGTTTGATCTAAACTCTTCAGTTGTGATACCCTAGTATCTAGTTATCATGTTCGACCTGAACCCTTCAGTTGTGATACCCCAGTATCTAGTTATCATGTTTGATAAGAACTTTTCAGTTGTGATACCCCTGTAACTAGTTATCATGTTTGACCTGAACCCTTCAGTTGTGATACCCCAGTATCTAGTTATCATGTTTGATCTGAACCCTTCAGTTGTGATACCCTAGTATCTGGTTATCATGTTTGACCTGAACCCTTCAGTTTTGATACCCCAGTATCTAGTAATCATGTTTGACCTGAACCCTTCAGTTGTGATACCCCATTATCTAGATATCATGTTTGACCTGAACCCTTCAGTTGTGATACCCTAGTATCTAGTTATCATGTTTGACCTGAACCCTTCAGTTGTGATACCCCATTATCTAGATATCATATTTGATCTGAACCCTTCAGTTGTGATACCCCAGTATCTAGTTATCATGTTTGTTATCTGAACCCTTCAGTTGTGATACCCTAGTATCTAGTTATCATGTTTGATCTAAACTCTTCAGTTGTGATACCCTAGTATCTAGTTATCATGTTTGATCTGAACCCTTCAGTTGTGATACCCTAGTATCTAGTTATCATGTTTGACCTGAACCCTTCAGTTGTGATACCCCAGTATCTAGTAATCATGTTTGACCTGAACCCTTCAGTTGTGATACCCCATTATCTAGATATCATATTTGATCTGAACCCTTCAGTTGTGATACCCCAGTATCTAGTTATCATGTTTGTTATCTGAACCCTTCAGTTGTGATACCCTAGTATCTAGTTATCATGTTTGATCTAAACTCTTCAGTTGTGATACCCCAGTATCTAGTTATCATGTTCGACCTTAACCCTTCAGTTGTGATACCCCAGTATCTAGTTATCATGTTTGATAAGAACTTTTCAGTTGTGATACCCCAGTAACTAGTTATCATGTTTGACCTGAACCCTTCAGTTGTGATACCCAGTATCTAGTTATCATGTTTGATCTGAACCCTTCAGTTGTGATACCCTAGTATCTGGTTATCATGTTTGACCTGAACCCTTCAGTTTTGATACCCCAGTATCTAGTAATCATGTTTGACCTGAACCCTTCAGTTGTGATACCCCATTATCTAGATATCATATTTGATCTGATCCCTTCAGTTGTGATACCCTAGTATCTAGTTATCATGTTTGACCTGAACTCTTCAGTTGTGATACCCTAGTATTTAGTTATCATGTTTGATCTGAACCCTTCAGTTGTGATACCCCAGTATCTAGTTATCATGTTTGATCTGATCCCTTCAGTTGTGATACCCTAGTATCTAGTTATCATGTTTGACCTGAACTCTTCAGTTGTGATACCCTAGTATCTAGTTATCATGTTTGACCTGAACCCTTCAGTTGTGATACCCCAGTATCTAGTAATCATGTTTGATCTGAACCCTTCAATTGTGATACCCCAGTATCTAGTTATCATGTTTGATCTGAACCCTTCAGTTGTGATACCCCAGTATCTAGTTATCATGTTTGACCTGAACCCTTCAGTTGTGATGCCCCAGTATCTAGTTATCATGTTTGACCTGAACCCTTCAGTTGTGATGCCCCAGTATCTAGTTATCATGTTTGACCTGACATCTTCAGTTGTGATACCCCAGTATCTAGTTATCATGTTTGACCTGAACCCTTCAGTTTTGATACCCCAGTATCTAGTTATCATGTTTTATCTGAACTTTTCAGTTGCTTTTTTGAAAAAACCTGTAAGATTTCTTAAATTTAATGTGCGATTTAATTCAATTTTAAACGAAAATGAAGATGAACAAAACAAAACAATTTTTTGTGGTGAATCTGCATTTTGATGTATGTAAGTTTATTCAATTTTATAAGCCTGTAAATTTCAACTCAAAATAAAAATGAGAAATAGACGTTAATTTAAAGATGTTTAACAGCCAGCAGTTCAAACTAGTTTCCGACCATACAGTAGAACACAGTAGAACACGCTTGTATTTAGTTCTAAATGACGACAAAACTAACGCTTAATTCTACTGTTTCGAGAAGATAATTAATAAAAACAAAAATCTTTGTAAAATACAAATGGTATGCTAGATCAACTGCAGAATTTCAAACATGGTGGATGATGGTGCCGTTATGTACAGCTTTTCATGGAAGGTCCTAGGAGACTCGAGCTGTCAAACGGAAAGTGAATTCCTTGTGGACTCTGTGAAAGATTATGCCAGACATCGGGCTATATGTGAGCGTAATAAATTGGATTCACTTTCAAGGTCTTCATAGTCCCTCAGGTCATCTATCCATGCGAGGATAAGTAATTTGGGTTTCAAAGTAAAACTAACGTAAGTCGATATTTCTTCAACACGATTTTTGAACAACACTCAACGATCTACATGATAATTATGTGGTTGTGTCTACAGACAGGGCATTTAATAACTAAATCAATGTTTGCAAACGTTATAGCATTTTTTGTTTGGAAAACGAAGAATAGCTGTTTGATAACCAAGGTAACCCTACAATGGCCGGTTTTTCGGAAGATTCATCAGTACAATACAAGATGGCTGTTGATGAGAAGGACGATGCGGACCTGCCACGTCTATATTGAAAGTTGAAACATGGATACGTATAATCAACGTGTGGACTTGTAATTAATAGGATCTTCCAATCAATCTTAAAACACGCTCTTCTCAAAAATTTATCGGCGATCAAAACCTTTGATTTTCCCACCCTGTATAGTATCATACCTGAAGCTAAACGAAGATATTTAATGATTGAAAGTCATTTTTTAGCTTTCATAAAGGTATGAAAGGTCCGTCGTTACATCCATATTACATGGAGCCCGTTAGTGCTATATATGGATGTAACTGCTGAATAACCAATATAATAGTTTCTAATGTATAATATGTGTTGTACGAGATCATCCCTTCCTCGTGATGATACTATTTGGTAATTTATCTTGTGTATCAGGCTTCAAGTGGAACAAACAATAAACAGTCTCATGATTTCGCACCTGATAAACTTCAATGTCAACAGCGCAAAAATAAACATCATTTCAATATCACTATACACACAGTCTTATTAAGAGCGTTAACAATTCCGGGTGTATATGTAAATATGAAACATGGCAATATGACGATGTTGATTGTGTGGATAAGCCGAGTAAACATCCGAGACAATGGGGATACAATGACATCTGGAATAGACACCCAAGTCTCTAGTTTCCTTATGACAATCAAATCAACGCCTCATTGTGATGATGAGAGTACAATTTATGATATATATACCAGATGAGAGATGCTGAGAGTACGTTATATGATATATATACCAGATAAGAGATGCTGAGAGTACGTTATATGATATATATACCAGATAAGAGATGCTGAGAGTACGTTATATGATGTATATACCAGATGAGAGATGCTGAGAGTACGTTATAATATATATATACCAGATGAGAGATGCTGAGAGTACGTTATATGATGTATATACCAGATGAGAGATGCTGAGAGTACGTTATAATATATATATACCAGATGAGAGATGCTGAGAGTACGTTATATGATATATATACCAGAAGAGAGATGCTGAGAGTACGTTATATGATATATATATACCAGAAGAGAGATGCTGAGAGTACGTTATATGATATATATACCAGAAGAGAGATGCTGAGAGTACGTTATATGATATATATATACCAGAAGAGAGATGCTGAGAGTACGTTATATGATATATATATACCAGAAGAGAGATGCTGAGAGTACGTTATATAATATATATATACCAGAAGAGAGATGCTGAGAGTACGTTATATAATATATATATACCAGAAGAGAGATGCTGAGAGTACGTTATATAATATATATATACCAGAAGAGAGATGCTGAGAGTACGTTATATAATATATATATACCAGGAGAGAGATGCTGAGAGTACGTTATATAATATATATATACCAGAAGAGAGATGCTGAGAGTACGTTATATGATAGATATACCAATTAGAGTTGCTGAGAGTACGTTATATGATATATATATACCAGAAGAGAGATGCTGAGAGTACGTTATTTGATATATATATACCAGAAGAGAGATGCTGAGAGTACGTTATATAATATATATATACCAGGAGAGAGATGCTGAGAGTACGTTATATAATATATATATACCAGAAGAGAGATGCTGAGAGTACGTTATATGATATATATACCAATTAGAGTTGCTGAGAGTACGTTATATGATATATATATACCAGAAGAGAGATGCTGAGAGTACGTTATTTGATATATATACCAGAAGAGAGATGCTGAGAGTACGTTATATGATATATATATACCAGGAGAGAGATGCTGAGAGTACGTTATATGATATATATACCAGAAGAGAGATGCTGAGAGTACGTTATATGATATATATACCAGAAGAGATATGCTGAGTGTACGTTATATGATATATATACCAGAAGAGAGATGCTGAGAGTACGTTATAATATATATATACCAGATGAGAGATGCTGAGAGTACGTTATATGATAGATATACCATATTAGAGATGCTGAGAGTACGTTATATGATATATATACCAGATGAGAGATGCTGAGTGTACGTTTTATGATATATATACCAGATGAGAGATGCTGAGAGTACGTTATATGATATATATACCAGATGAGAGATGCTGAGAGTACATTATATGATATATATACCAGATGAGAGATGCTGAGAGTACGTTATATGATATATATACCAGATGAGAGATGCTGAGAGTACGTTATATGATATATATACCAGAAGAGAGATGCTGAGAGTACGTTATATGATATATATACCAGAAGAGAGATGCTGAGAGTACGTTATATGATATATATACCAGATGAGAGATGCTGAGAGTACGTTATATGATATATATACCAGATGAGAGATGCTGAGTGTACGTTATATGATATATATACCAGATGAGAGATGCTGAGAGTACGTTATATGATATATATACCAGAAGAGAGATGCTGAGAGTACGTTATATGATATATATACCAGATGAGAGATGCTGAGAGTACGTTATATGATATATATACCAGATGAGAGATGCTGAGAGTACATTATATGATATATATACCAGATGAGAGATGCTGAGAGTACGTTATAATATATATATATACCAGAAGAGAGATGCTGAGAGTACGTTATATGATATATATACCAGAAGAGAGATGCTGAGAGTACGTTATATGATATATATACCAGAAGAGAGATGCTGAGAGTACGTTATATGATATATATACCAAAAGAGAGATGGTGAGAGTACGTTATATGATATATATACCAGAAGAGAGATGCTGAGAGTACGTTATATGATATAAATACCAAAAGAGAGATGCAGGGAGTACGTTATATGATAGATATACCAGATTAGAGTTGCTGAGAGTACGTTATATGATATATATACCAGATTAGAGTTGCTGAGAGTACGTTATATGATAGATACACCAGATTAGAGATGCTGAGAGTACGTTATATGATAGATATACCAGATTAGAGTTGCTGAGAGTACGCTATATGATATATATACCAATTAGAGTTGCTGAGAGTACGTTATATGATATATATACCAGAAGAGAGATGCTGAGAGTACGTTATATGATATATATACCAGAAGAGAGATACTGAGAGTACGTTATATGATATATATACCAGAAGAGAGATGCTGAGAGTACGTTATATGATATATATACCAGAAGAGAGATGCTGAGAGTACGTTATATGATATAAATACCAAAAGAGAGATGCTGAGAGTACGTTATATGATAGATATACCAGAAGAGAGATGCTGAGAGTACGCTATATGATAGATATACCAGAAGAGAGATGCTGAGAGTACGTTATATGATATATATACCAGAAGAGAGATGCTGAGAGTACGTTATATGATAGATACACCAGATTAGAGATACTGAGAGTACGTTATATGATACATATACGAGATTAGAGTTGCTGAGAGTACGTTATATGATATATATACCAGATTAGTGTTGCAGGGAGTACGTTATATGTTAGATATACCAGATCAGAGTTGCTGAGAGTACGTTATTTGATATATATACCAGATGAGAGATGCTGAGAGTACGTTATTTGATATATATACCAGGAGAGAGATGCTGAGTGTACGTTATATGATATATATATATACCAGGAGAGAGATGCTGAGAGTACGTTATATGATATATATACCAGAAGAGATATGCTGAGTGTACGTTATATGATATATATACCAGAAGAGAGATGCTGAGAGTACGTTATAATATATATATACCAGATGAGAGATGCTGAGAGTACGTTATATGATAGATATACCATATTAGAGATGCTGAGAGTACGTTATATGATATATATACCAGATGAGAGATGCTGAGTGTACGTTATATGATATATATACCAGATGAGAGATGCTGAGAGTACGTTATATGATATATATACCAGATGAGAGATGCTGAGAGTACGTTATATGATATATATACCAGATGAGAGATGCTGAGAGTACATTATATGATATATATACCAGATGAGAGATGCTGAGAGTACGTTATAATATATATATATACCAGAAGAGAGATGCTGAGAGTACGTTATATGATATATATACCAGAAGAGAGATGCTGAGAGTACGTTATATGATATATATACCAAAAGAGAGATGGTGAGAGTACGTTATATGATATATATACCAGATTAGAGATGCTGAGAGTACGTTATATGATAGATATACCAGATTAGAGTTGCTGAGAGTACGTTATATGATAGATATACCAGATTAGAGTTGCTGAGAGTACGTTATATGATATATATACCAGATTAGAGTTGCTGAGAGTACGTTATATGATAGATACACCAGATTAGAGATGCTGAGAGTACGTTATATGATAGATATACCAGATTAGAGTTGCTGAGAGTACGCTATATGATATATATACCAATTAGAGTTGCTGAGAGTACGTTATATGATATATATACCAGAAGAGAGATGCTGAGAGTACGTTGTATGATATATATACCAGAAGAGAGATACTGAGAGTACGTTATATGATATATATACCAGAAGAGAGATGCTGAGAGTACGTTATATGATATATATACCAGAAGAGAGATGCTGAGAGTACGTTATATGATATAAATACCAAAAGAGAGATGCTAAGAGTACGTTATATGATATATATACCAGAAGAGAGATGCTGATAGTACGCTATATGATAGATATACCAGAAGAGAGATGCTGAGAGTACGTTATATGATATATATACCAGAAGAGAGATGCTGAGAGTACGTTATATGATAGATACACCAGATTAGAGATACTGAGAGTACGTTATATGATACATATACGAGATTAGAGTTGCTGAGAGTACGTTATATGATATATATACTAGATTAGAGTTGCAGGGAGTACGTTATATGTTAGATATACCAGATCAGAGTTGCTGAGAGTACGCTATATGATAGATATACCAGATCAGAGTTGCTGAGAGTACGCTATATGATAGATATACCAGATCAGAGTTGCTGAGAGTACGCTATATGATAGATATACCAGAAAAGTGATACTGAGAGTTCGCTATATGATATATATACCAGAAGAGAGATGCTGAGAGTACGTTATATGATAGATACACCAGATTAGAGATGCTGAGAGTACGTTATATGATAGATATACCAGATTAGAGTTGCTGAGAGTACGTTATATGATAGATATACCAATTAGAGTTGATGAAAGTTCGCTATATGACAGATATACCAGATTAGAGTTATTGAGAGTACGTTATATGCTAGATATACCAAGTGTGAGTTGCTGAGATAACGCTATATGATATTATAAGACTCTTTCATATGCGTGTATGTAGGATAGGGATATTCCACCCGAGGGGTCACAAAATGTGGTGAAACCCGAGGCTTGCCGAGGGTTTTACCACATTTTGTGATCCCGAGGGTGGAATATCCCTATCCTACATACACACATAATGAAAGAGTCTTTTTCTCTCATATCAACTAACCGAATAAGCTCAAAAACCATGAAAATATGTTTAAACACGCTACCATTTTGAAATTTCAACTTTTTCCATGAGCTTTTTTGACGAAAACAAATTAGACAGCGAGTGTAAGCATACCCTATATTTGCAAATAAAGTTTGCGCAGGAAAATTAATCCCCTCTTCCTGGTGTTCATGGTTAAAATTTTGTGAAAGGTTTTAATTTTATCACGCCGTCGTTTTCTCTTTCCGGCATCCGAGTTTACCGTATTCGTGACGTCACGTCATTGTTGAGCCATTGTGACGTCACGTCGCGTGAAATGCTATGTAAGACAGATTTTTCTTACATAGCTTTCTTACATGGGCAAACTCTATCCAACATGGCGAGATATGAGAGAAATATACCATATTAGAGATGCTGAGAGTACGTTATATGATAGATATACCAGATTAGAGTTGCTGAGAGTACGCTATATGATATATATACCATATTAGAGATGCTGAGAGTACGTTATATGATAGATATACCGATTAGAGTTGCTGAAAGTTCGCTATATGATAGATATACCAGATTAGAGTTATGGAGAGTACGTTATATGATAGATGTACCAAGTGTGAGTTGCTGAGAGTACGCTATATGGTAGATATACAAGAAGAGAGATACTGAGAGTACGTTATATGATGTATATACCAGATTAGAGTTGCTGAGAGTACGCTATATGGTAGATATACCAGAAGAGAGATGCTGAGAGTACGTTATATGATGTATATACCAGAAGAGAGATACTGAGAGTACGTTATTTGATGTATATACCAGAAGAGAGATACTGAGAGTACGTTATATGATGTATATACCAGAAGAGAGATGCTGAGAGTACGTTATATGATGTATATACCAGAAGAGAGATGCTGAGAGTACGTTATTTGATGTATATACCAGAAGAGAGATACTGAGAGTACGTTATATGATGTATATACCAGATTAGAGTTGCTGAGAGTACGCTATATGGTAGATATACCAGAAGAGAGATACTGAGAGTACGTTATATGATGTATATACCAGAAGAGAGATACTGAGAGTACGTTATATGATATAAATACCAGAAGAGAGATGATACGAGTACGCAATATGATAGATATAAATATCAGGAGAGAGATGCTAAAAGTACGCTATATGATAGATATACCAGAAGAGAGATGCTGAGAATACGTTATTTGATGTATATACCAGAAGAGAGATACTGAGAGTACGTTATATGATGTATATACCAGATTAGAGTTGCTGAGAGTACGCTATATGGTAGATATACCAGAAGAGAGATGCTGAGAATACGTTATATGATGTATATACTAAGTGTGAGTTGCTGAGAGTACGTTATATGATATATAGACCAGAAGAGAGATGATACGAGTACGCAATATGATAGATATAAATATCAGGAGAGAGATGCTAAAAGTACGCTATATGATAGATATACCAGAAGAGAGATGCTGAGAATACGTTATATGATATATATATATATACCAGGAGAGAAATGCTAAGAGTACGCTACATGATAGATATACCAGAAGAGAGTTGCTGAGAGTACGCTATATGATATATATACCATATTAGAGATACTGAGAGTACGTTATATGATAGATATACCAGATTAGAGTTGCTGAGAGTACGTTATATGATATATATACCAGAGGAGAGATGCTGAGAGTACGTTATATGATATATATATATACCAGGAGAGAGATGCTAAGAGTACGCTATATGATATATATACCAGAAGAGAGATGCTAAGAGTACGTTATATGATAGATATATATACCAGGTGAGATATGCTAAGAGTACGTTATATGATATATATACCAGGTGAGAGATGCTAAGAGTACGTTATATGATATATATATATACCAGGAGAGAGATGCTAAGAGTACGCTATATGATATATATACCAGAAGAGAGATGCTAAGATTACGCTATATGATATATATACCAGAAGAGAAATGCTAAGAGTACGTTATATGATATATATACCAGATAAGAGATGCTGAGAGTACGTTATATGATATATATACCAGATGAGAGATGCTAAGAGTACGTTATATGATATATATACCAGAAGAGAGATGCTGAGAGTACGTTATATGATATATATATATACCAGGAGAGAGATGCTAAGAGTACGCTATATGATAGATATACCAGAAGAGAGATGCTAAGAGTACGTTATATGATATATATACCAGAAGAGAGATGCTAAGAGTACGTTATATGATATATATATATATACCATGAGAGAGATGCTAAGAGTACGTTATATGATATATATATATACCAGGAGAGAGATGCTAAGAGTACGTTATATGATATATATACCAGAAGAGAGATGCTAAGAGTACGCTATATGATATATATACCAGAAGAGAAATGCTAAGAGTACGTTATATGATATATATACCAGATAAGATATGCTGAGAGTACGTTATATGATATATATACCAGATGAGAGATGCTAAGAGTACGTTATATGATATATATACCAGAAGAGAGATGCTGAGAGTACGTTATATGATATATATATATACCAGGAGAGAGATGCTAAGAGTACGCTATATGATATATATACCAGAAGAGAGATGCTGAGAGTACGTTATATGATATATATATATACCAGGAGAGAGATGCTAAGAGTACGCTATATGATAGATATACCAGAAGAGAGATGCTAAGAGTACGTTATATGATATATATACCAGAAGAGAGATGCTAAGAGTACGTTATATGATATATATATATATACCATGAGAGAGATGCTAAGAGTACGCTATATGATAGATATATATACCAGAAGAGAGATGCTAAGAGTACGTTATATGATATATATATATACCAGGAGAGAGATGCTAAGAGTACGCTATATGATATATATACCAGAAGAGAGATGCTAAGAGTACGCTATATGATATATATATATACCAGGTGAGAGATGCTAAGAGTACGTTATATGATATATATACCAGGAGAGAGATGCTGAAAGTACGTTATATGATATATATACCAGGAGAGAGATGCTGAAAGTACGTTATTTGATACGTACTGGGGCGGCGGTGATTTTTTTTCTGCAGAAATTGGATTCCCATGTGACGGAGTTTACCAAGGAGAAAAGCGTCAATGAGTTCCTGCTAACAGTTATCAGTGTGAGGTTTGTTTTACACTCCAGTTACCAGACATATTAAATATTCTTCATAAGTTCATAATTCAAAACCATCCGCTTTGGAGGATCAAGTTACACATGCCCAGATCATTGATTGATACATTATACATTTGTAAATACAATTGTACCTATGAAAATCATCCATACGCTGGAGCTTTGGCAAAAATACAAATATGGAATATCAATGTCTCTATATGTACACCCCTCAAAAAGTGGACAAAAAAATCAAAAGACTATGGACCTTAATTAATTTACTATTTCTTACACAAGAAGTATCAGAATTATTCTGTAGAAATTACATTTTGTCAAATATATCGTAAACACATGATGCTAAACTACAGGATATGAAGAAACGAAAAAAATGAATAAATAAATAAATAAAGATAAAAAAAAAAATATACATTAAAACAAATTCCATTAACTGCGCTGAATTATTCAAGATGACACAGATATTATCAATATTACAGAGTCGCACTTCCGTCACCGATAAATACGCCCTTAATATTATAATTATTTCGGTAGTCTATAGTGTGCCTTTTATTCTATGGAACACAGTCCAGTGTTTTATCTTCGTGTCAAACACATAATATTCATACATAAAATCACAAAACATATAAAGCTTAATATAAAATGCGTCCAGCCAAAATGATTTATCGGACATAAAAAAACACATAAAAGGTATTTATACAAAAATGTACCATTTGATCACAGTAATACACAGTTAATAGTTCATACGAGGCTGAATTTGTCGAGGGACTTATCAGGACGGGTAACAAAATTCTTGTCAATTTCACTTTCAGGTAAATCGACGATGGTCGTATATACCCTATTTAATTTGAGATTAAAGACACAACAGACTCTCCTACATCAGCTTCTTACCTCGATCTTTACTTTAACTTTGCCCAACACGGGCAACTTACTACTAAGCTGTATGATAAACGTGACGATTTCGATTTTCCGATCGTGAACTTGTCTTTTCTTAGTAGTAACATCCCTGCTTTTCCATCTTATGGTGTTTACATGTCGTAGTTGATTCGTTATTCTAGGGCTTGCTCTGAATATCGAGATTTTCTTGATAGATGTCAACTACTGACGAACAAACTTACGGCACAGGGATTCGAGAAATACAGGTTGATGAAGACTATGGTCGCCATCTTGATCTCATTGAGAAATGTTCTGTATCTTTGTGTAATATGAAGATCGACGTTTTTGAGTTTGTTTATTAGTGGTTTTATTGTTGTGATTGACAATGATGACTCAGTTCTCATTTTGAGGATTGGTGCCTACTTAGAAGTGACCAACATTTACACTTTGTACTTTACGAGGGTCTCCATGTAAATATTTCCTATGTTCATATTTTGCCTCCAGCCTAATCGATTTTTAGTTCGAATTATAATTAGGTTGACTTGACTTTTTGGTATTCTCTGATTTTTTTTTAATAGTCCCAATGTGTTTACAAATAACTGATCTGATAGCTTGAAGTGAGGACCTGCCTTCTTCGAACGTGCTGGTTCGGCATCTTGAGAAGACCAATCAACACGTTATGAACAGTTATACTGATCTGCATATATAAGGCAAGTGAGTCACATGACTTTCTCGATGTCGTCTGGGCTAACTTCATGATAATACAATTCCCAGTAAAGTTTCGATGTCGGGTGTTGACATGCTAGGTCACGCTCGTGTACTATTGTATACCAGGTGTCAGTATGCTTTACACTACCATGTTGGAACAAAGACCTAAGTAATTGAGCCCATAGGAAGTTTTCCGGAAGTACGTCACAAAAATGGACGCCAATGACAGGCATTAAGTAACCAATTTTATCAATTAAACAAATAATATCCACACATCAAAGATTTCATTTATTAATTACGTAACCGTATACCGACTTTTTGTTGACCAAAAATGACGTAACACACATTGCTAAATTTAGTAATAGATAGAGTATGCTGAAAATATGAATTAAACTGCATCATGCAGCTGTTTCGTCCTCCTAGGACTCGTCAGTAATGCTAGGAGCCTAAAGGTGGGAATCGAATTTTTCTAAACTAATGTAGAAGCAGAAGGGTCAGGTGCGTAAAACCAGCTATTTAATGAATTTAGAAAAAGAATGACTCTATTCGCTAACATTGGTTTCATTATACAGTATGAGGATACAGTATAAGATAAAATCATTAGGTGCAAAATGGTTGGTAAAACTGTAAGATCACCTCAAAGTATGACCTGGTGTATCTTTAGTGGCCCTACAACGGCATATTGCCGTGCTACCGTATCCTTCGCGATAACATTTGATGGAATACACGATGATTTTCAATAGATATAATTGTTCATAACTCATTTTTTTGTTATTTATGATACATACGCTAAAATTAATAATTGTAGCTGGATCGGCGCTAAAAAGAAAAATATGCTAAATGTAAAAATTGTACCTGTGATTTTGTACAGAAAACGCGAAATTTGGCATACCCCAATATACGATATGCTGTTACTGTACTGTATAATTTCACATCGTGTTCTACAAAAATGTTTATATCACAGTGTACGTACAATGCCACTACTCAAATGAGCAAAACTACTCGGGAACTAAACAATCAACCAGCAGAGTCTGTCACGTCCTATCGTGAATGATGACGTAACACACACGCATGCTGCACATTTTAAATCAAGCAAAAGATACGGTATGCCGAATAATTCATACAGCTGTTTTTTTATGCCTGCTTCGTTTGTATTTTAGTCAGATCCTGATATGTTATTAATAGGTCGTACTTTGAGGTGATCATACAGTTTTACCAACCATTTTGCACCTAATGGTTTTATCTTGTACTGTATCCTAATACTGTATATTGAAACCAATTTTAGCGATATTTTTTTTTATTTATTAATTTTTTTTATTGATTTTTCTAAATGATTCTTTTTTTAATTTATTTCTTTTCATGACACACAAAATAGATTATCATACCAGGAAATTAGGTACTTTTCCTGTAGCATGGTATCCGATTGAGCAATTCGTTCTGTTAAATTCCAAGCGTTCTTATTCTTCAATTGTCATCTCAAGCCATGGTTGCCATGGCGTCAAGCTGAAGGCTTTATAACGGATATTACGTCATTACGTGTTATTTGCGACATTATCAATCATATTCGTATTAACGTCTGTAAAATCGTATTTGCATTTCTCATCTCCGTGTAAGCCTTCGTTTTGCTTCCCCAGTCGCCTCATATGTTCACTTGTTAGGCCATGACACCACTGACGAGTCCTTGTAGACGAAACAGTTGACGAGTCCTTGTAGACGAAACAGTTGTTAGGCCATAACTCCACTGACGAGTCCTTGTAGACAGCTGTATTATGTGACGTTGAATTAATTCAGTATTCGGCTCGACTGTATCTTATCCAAAATATGGCGGTCCTATTCCCGTGTGTGTCTTTTGTACAGTCCTGACAACAAGCCTTATATATACGGTGTGTTGCTGAAGCCTCGTCTCCATACCGCTATTCCTCTTCCCATAGGCGGATCCAGAGGGGGGCGCAGCCGGCGCGCGCGCCCACTAAAATTTGTCAAGTGACCAATTTTTCCAAGAATTACAACTAAGAATTTTATCATCAGACAGCATTGCGAACCATATATTGGGTAGAAATATTTATAAAAAAATCGGGGCTACGCCCCAAATCAGACTTACACAGTTTATAATTCTTATATATTACAGTGTAGTTGAATGTAATATAATGTACGTTTGACAATTAACTACCCCCTCCCCTCCCCACCTCTTCCATGTTGCTTTCTCCTCACAATTTTGCTGATATCGATCACACGATGATATACGAGGAGTGTTCAAAAACATTTGCAAATGACATTGTTTTCTCAGAAACGCTTTACATTCTTATGTAAGCTTCCAGATAGCAATTTGCATGATTTGTCCTCTATATTTCTAAAGAAAATTGCGTACGTATAACACCTTCTTTGCTGTTACTGGTCATTTTGGCATGTTTAAAAGTCCAAATCCTATTGTCAACTTTCCTCTTAGGCTCATAAAAATGCACCAATGTCTCATCACCCAGTATGAGACTATCAAATGCCCCCTTTCTGATTGTTTTGGTTCTTTTTCAGCAGTCTCTTAGCCATTTGTATCCGTGTACGTTTCTGCTCGTAAGTAAGTAAATGTGGGATACAACGAGCACTTATTTTCCTAACCTTGAGATTTTTCTTCTGAAAGAAGTGAACAGATGCTAAACCCAAGATTGTCATTCGTGCTAGTTGTCTGGCCGTATAACGCTTGTCTTTTTCAATGATTTACTTGATTTTATTGACGTTCAATTTGTTGGTAACCGCAGACCCAAGTCTTTCTGAGTAAGGGGCATCTTCGACCAATTCATGACCAGAATGAAATTTAGAAAACCCATCTGTAAGGGAACCGGTTAGTGGATTTTAATGAAATTTATACACACAATACAGGGAAGAGCAGTGAACTAGTTCGTACCACAGGGACCCGTGAATTTGTTACAGCTAGTTTTGGACCTAACCTTAGGTGTTCAGAGTAATAAACACGTTTTGGGGGTTTAGATCAATTTTCGATAAAATACTCCCTCTATGGCCATAAAGGCTAAAGGGTGAAAAGCTTTCCAGGCCGAAAAATCGACCCCATCTACATTTCTTGCATCAAAATCACATTTCTAGTAGAGGTACGAAAAAAAGCTTGGTACCGTTGGAAAGATGGATAATTTTTATTTTTAAAATCTCTAATGCACGCCAAATGTATCTCCATCCGCAGAAATAATCTGGATTTACTAAAAAAAAAAAACACGCAAATGTCCGTGTCTTTCGTTTGCTATAGTGTCACTTTCTGCATAATCCTGTGTGAAAAGGGAAATAAAGATGATCTATCTATCTTCCTCTTCACATAGGCATCGAAGGAAATTTTGCGTGTGTTTTGAGGAAATCGAGATTATTTCTACGGAAGCAGGATACAATTGACGTGCATTTAGGAGGTTTTTAAAGCTTTCCACCCTTTGACTTTATGACCATTGAGTGGGGCGTTTTTATCGAAAATTGATCTAAACCCCACAAAAGTTTAAAATTACTCTAAACACCCTAGTTTATGTTCAAAACTAGCTGTAAAAAATTCTTAGGTCCCTGTGGTTCGTACTGGTTTAATGTACGTAAATCACGTGATAATCGAGTATACAGTGCGTGCAAACATTTTCGAATAATCTTCGTGTGAACAACAAAGATGCATTTTATAATGTTGTTGTGAACTCAATATGGAATGGACGCCGAACACCCCACACACAAAAGTGCGTTCGGCCAATCATAACATTGCTTGTAATATTACCGGGGAGAGAAATTTATATAAGCTTTCAGCTCGTTTTCCAATCCCCAATATACTTTATTATTTTGAACAACTGTGTCAAAATTTTGGAAAATAAAATACTGTTTACACTAAAAGTTCATTTCAGAACAAAATGTACGCCCCCTCTAACCCAAAATCCTGGATCCGCCTATGCTTCCCTCCCTACCACGGACAAGTACGGCAGTTTTGAACATAAACTAGGGTGTTTAGAGTAATTTTACACTTTTGGGGGGTTTAGATCAATTTTCGATAAAAAATACCCCCTCAATGGTCATACGGTACCAAGCAATTTTTCTTCTAGAAATGTGATTTTTGATGCAAGAAATGTAGATGGGGTCGATTTTTCGAGCTGGAAAGCGTTCCACCCTTTAACCTTTATGACCAATGAGGGGGCATTTTTATCGAAAATTGATCTAAACCCCCAAAACGTGTATATTACTCTAAACACCTAAGGTTAGGTCCAAAACTAGCTGTAACAAATTCACAGGTCCCTGTGGTACGAACTAGTTCACTGCTCTTCCCTGTATTGTGTGTATAAATTTCATTAAAATCCACTAACCGGTTCCCTTACAGATGTTTTTCTAAATTTCACTCTGGTCATGAATCGGTTGAAGATGCCCTTTACTCGGAAAAACTTGGGTCTGTGGTTCCCAACAAATTGAACGTCAATAAAATCAAGTAAATCATTGAGAAAGAATCGCGTTATACAGTCAGACAACTAGCACAAATGACAATATTGGGTTAAGCATCTGTCCATTTCTTTTAGAAGAAAAATCTCAAGGTTAGGAAAATAAGTGCTCGTGGTATCCCACATTTACTCACTGACGAGACGAGAAGAAACGTACAAGGGTACAAATGGCTAAGAGACTGCTGAAAAAGAACCTAAACTATCAGAAAGGGGCATTTGATAGTCTCATACTGGATGATGAGACATTGGTGCATTTTTATTAGCCTCAGAGGAAAGTTGACAATAGGATTTGGGCTTTTAAACATGCTAAAGTGCCCAGTATTGCTAAACGAACACTAACAGCAAAGAAGGTGTTATACCCAATATTCTTTGTAAATAGTGGACAAATCATGCAAATTGCTGTACGAAACGGTAGGGTGTATCTGGAAGATTCAATAAGAAGTTCTGTCCAGTTGTTACATGGCAATACCCATGCCCACAAATTGGCAACTACCGTTTTTCTAAGTAGGAAAAGGTCAATGGCTTATACCACACCCTCCAATCAGCCCAGCCCTTGCCCCGTGTGACGTCACTGGGTCGTCTGGACGATGTCACATCACCAACCACATAGAGAATCTGCATTTTACCCGTTTCTGATTAGTGTGCCCAAAGAATAGTATGAACATTGTTTAAAAAACTGGATTCTAACGGTGTCTTCAAGTTAAAGGTGAATATTTTTTAAGGCAACTAGAAAAATGCATTCGAATTTTGATAAGCGTTTCTGAGAAACTATGTCATTTGCAAAAGTTTTCGAACACCCCTCGTATATCATCGTGTGATCGATATCAGCCAAATTGTGAGGAGAAAGAAACATGAAGGGGGTGGGGGAGGGGGTTATAATTATTGGACGTACATTATATATTACATTCAACTACACTGTAATATATAGGAATTATAAACTGTGTAAGTCTGATTTGGGGCGTAGCCCCGACTTTTTAAAAAAAAAAATATCTGGTTTGCAATGCTATCTGATGATGAAATTCTTAGTTTTAATTCTTTGAAAAATTGGTCACTTGACAAATTTTAGGGGAGGCGCGCGCCGGCGGCCCCCCCCCCCTCCCCCTCTGGATCCGCCTATGGTATTCTTGACAAAAACTGTTTGCACTGTTTACAGACAAAAAGAACTCCGTGAACTGGTGTTTCACCAGACGGACATCATACAACTGTTGTTACCGGATTATAACAATAGAATATCAATTCTTAATGGAAAAGCTTAATACGGATAAAAAGCTTCCTATCATGATAATCTTAGTCACGATAATAATGGTCAGGCGTTAACTCTGATTCACTGTGAATAAAAAAAATAGAGAATACCAAAAATGAACAAAGGAAATATTTACATGGAGACCGTCGTAAAAGTACAAGAGAATAAGACCAGGTGATTCGGAAGAGTAAGCGTCTCCTGCTTCATCGACGACACCCGCCATGTAAATCTTGGTCACATAAGTGACATGATGAACACAGAAAGATTAAATATCAAATATCATTATTGGTTGTTGGTCGTTCAGTTCCAAAATACTTAGTATCGTGAAGTTGAACGAATTGTTGAAGTCTTAATCGAGGCGGGATTTGCCGTGATAACTTGCCGATTCCGAACTATTTTAAGGGTCTAATGTCTCTCAACCTAATCAAAAAATACTCACGTATTAAGATCCGATGGCATTACATATTTTGTTGATGTCCACAGTCCAGTAATATTTTGTATATAAAACAAAGGACAAAGAAATTGTTTCCTGTATACAGTATACGTAATGATAAACATATGTGCGCATGCACATAGTGTACCCATATAATTTTGAAAGGACAGATTGAATTTCAGGAAATTATTAAATTCAATATTGTGTGACCCATTGTTTTTGCAATACGTGAACAATTGAAAAAATGATATGGTTTGTTTTCCAAACATCAAATCAATTGTTCATGGGTTGGTCCCAAAACAAGTTTATATGTGATACATTATACCTATGATTGTTAAAGATGATCATTGCAAATAATGATATCAGCTCGTTTTTTATTACAGATATCCGAACTAAGATATTTAAAACCCTTCTTTACTAATATTGCAATATCAACGAGGAATAATTGCAAATAATTATCATATCAGTGCGAATTCAGCACGGCACTTAGCGTAAACCTGATGTGTTAACAAGTAACTGATCTAGTAGCTTGAAGTGAGGCCCTATACCGTCTTCGTACGTTCTGGTCCATAACACCTTATCGAGAGTGAGTTCAGGACCTCGGGGTCATCATGATTTTAACTGTTGTAAACAATAACGCTCTGTCCACTAAATCTTTATCTTGTTTTATTCTTGCTTGGGGACTATTGGACGTACAAATCGTCATCTTGGTGTGTTGATAGTAATGTGTTTTACAAACAAGCAATTTACTGCACTTCCAACAAGTGGAGTTTAAACATATTGAGGACGGGGGGGGGGGGGGGGGGGGGTTACTTGTTATCAATGACTAGTAGCAAAGCATGACAGTTAAACTTTGGATGTGTATGTGTTTCTGACAATGTGGTTGATCTTTTTCCGTGCAGACGGAATTATTGATGATCGTATCTCTGTTCGTATCTTTCAGCTGTTCATCACTTTCCGTACCAATAATTTTGTCCAGTTTACTCCTTGCCTGCTGGTATTTCCGTTTCCACAAATCCGCTCACACAGAGAAAGACCAATCACGTGGTTTTATTGAGTTGATAGATATAAACATTTACATAATAGTACTATATATACTAGTCGGATAGAAATGTAATGTTTTTTGTGAAGGAGACGAGGAAAAGAGGTAGAAATGTATTAAAACCTATTAGTGTCGTGAATATATTGCTGGGTGTGCCTGAATATCTCTATATTTTCCTGTTCCAAGATATTTGTATCACCAGATAGAAGAAGGGTAAGGGTGAGAGGTATGTATTCATTCAGCTCGCGATAAAGTTTAATTCTTTGTGCTACATAGTTTCTACAGATGAAAAAGAAATGGCAAGTGTCTTCGACAGAAAAGCCACATAAACATCGTTGATCGTCAGTCAAGTTAACTCGATTTTGTAAAGCACTAGATTTGTTATCTTAATTTAGTATGCAAGCTGTTATTCTTTCTATCCCCATAAAGAAAGTAGCGGGGTACATTGGTAAGGTTAGTATTCTGAATAGAGTTTCTGAAAGTTGAGGGGGTAGCGCTGTGTCTAATGTCAATCGGTAGCTGATTTCAAAGTCTTATTGAGGAAGGAAAGAAGGAAGCATTAGGGAGTTGAAGTCGATTGGAAGGCAGGCTGTTTCTAAGGTAATTGTTGAGGGTTAGCGACAATGGGAGGGAGTAGAGTGGTAAGATAGTTAGGATCTATGTTAAGGTTCTTTCATGTTTGGCTAGACATTAGGGGAAAAATGAAAAAAAAACATTCAATGCAGTATATTGCTTGTTTAAAAAAAAAGTGTATCTACCACCGAAGATGGCGATATGTACACCCAATAGTCCTTATTGAACGTTGGTGATTGAAAAGCTGTAGTAATAAATGAATTACTAGTTGTGAAGTGGTTTAGGGTAATTCTATAAAGTACATAGAGCGCTATGTAAATGTTGTATATAATTAATAAATATAATAAAAATATGATGTTGTGTATCGTTCGCAATTGGGGCTGGATGTGTGTCGTATTGTTTTGTTTTGTCTTTTGTGGATTTTCTTGATTCATTACTTTGAGATCGTTACATTTTCTTGGATTTGACCTAGATTTATATGACGGGGGTTGTTGATGAAGAAGAAGACGCTTACCCTTCCAGAAAACCTAGTTTTATTCCTTTTACTCTTTCAAGGGTCTCCGTGTAAGGTTTTCCTTTTTTTATATTTTATCCGTAGTTTAATCGATTTTGAATTCAGATTATGATTTTATTGACGCTTTAATATTTATTGTTTTTTTTGTCTTCTTTTGTGAATAAGTTATTTCCTCGGGTAATTCATATCTGATCAAATCAACGTTTGTAACCTATTAACATTGTATGAGCGTATTTGACTGGAGTAGTCACTGGCCCGTGACTAGATACATATGTTGATAAATATTTAGCCAGTGCATTTAAGTCATTTATTGAAACATTTATTTCAGAACGGCACAATATGCTTCCGAATGCCTTGAAGGGTCAACATCTTAACGAAAAAAAAAAATAACAATGAACTGTATATAGCATATTAACAAAATATGAGCGAGCCTGACCTCAGAAGTCATCGCCCTCTGACTAAAATATATTGTGTAGGTCACATTTCGCCGATGTTTTACCCTAGGAAGTTTATGTCACACAATCTCGCAATCATTCACGAAAATATATTCCTTTTCGAAGTAATCCTGTAAAAATGTAAACGAAAATGCTAAATGAAAAGATTTTGATACATATAAAAAAGTAAACACTACCAGGAGTGTGGAGTGTCGAGGTAAGCATGACGTTAAGCTACGTAGTAAGGAATACGACACTTTCCGTGTGAGAATACCCAGGTCGATGTCAGTGTGTCAATGATAGTTAGTGTATATTTCCATGTGAGAGTACCCAGGTCGATGTCAGTGTGTCAATGATAGTTAGTGTATATTTCCGTGTGAGAGTACCCAGGTCGATGTCAGTGTGTCAATGATAGTTAGTGTATATTTCCGTGTGAGAATACCCAGGTCGATGTCAGTGTGTCAATGATAGTTAGTGTATATTTCCGTGTGAGAATACCCAGGTCGATGTCAGTGTGTCAATGATACTGTACAGTATAGAGTAGTAGACTGCTCTATGTGAATTTATCAAAATAAATTATGTACGATGTTTAGTAAGTACTATTGTGTTTATGCATAGGAGACTGACTATCAACTAGATCGTGATCAAAAGGGAAATGAAATAACCAATAAACACAATATAAAGACAGGTTCATTGTAACCTGTGTATAGACATGGGATTTTGTATCAATTTCTACATCTATTCTACCAAAGAAAACGTCTTCTCTTTGAAGTGTTTTTACTTTGTTGTCTATATATATATATATATGTCTGCAATGGTCCCTTCATTTATTCCTAAGGGGGTGGGGGACTTTATTTCGTCGTATTAGATAAAAAACTTCATTGTTTAAAGATTACATGCAGTGGGATCAAAATGTTTCACATAATTCTTCAACATACCTGATCTTTTGCGGGGGTCTCCATGTACATCTTTCCATTGTTCATATTTTCCCTCTAGTTTAATTGATTTTGAGTTCGGATTATGGTTTTGTTGACGCTTTGGTATTCTCTTTTTTATTTTACGTTTTGTTTCTTTGGTTTTGAAAAACTGTAAACATAAAAATTACAAATGAGTTAATAATATTTTCCTTTAAGTCATTGTGTTACTCAGCTCTACGCCTTAGCGCCCTAACATGACTATTGCGTGCAAGTTGTTGTTTTGTTTTTTCCTTTTTTGTAATTTTGTTTTCCCCGGTTTTTGATTTTTTTTTATGTTTCACCAATTTTAACAGATACAAAAAAACTAAAGTACATTCATACTCACATCCACACCGTCAATATAATGCATAAGATATTTATTGAAATCACCTATTCATCTCCTCTTCCTCCTCTAATACATCATCATCGTGTACACGTTTTTGTCTACACGTCCAGTTGAATCACCAGTTTTCCATTGTACTCACTATAGTAGCAACACGAAGTGTATGTCAGTCTATTTGGAAACTGAGTCGTCTGGACGATGTCACATCACCATCATCATAGAGAATCATTGACGTCACTGGGTCGTCTGGACGATGTCACATCGCCAACCACATAGAGAATCACTGATGTCACTTGGCCGTCTGGACGATGTCATATCACCAACCACATAGAGAATCATTGATGTCACTGGGTCGTCTGGACGATGTCACATCACCAACCACATAGAGAATCATTGACGTCACTGGGTCGTCTGGACGATGTCACATCACCAACCACATAGAGAATCATTGACGTCACTGGGTCGTCAGGACGATGTCAAATCACCAACCACATGGAGAATCATTGACGTCACTGGCTCGTCTGGCCGATGTCACATCACCAACCACATAGAGAATCATTGATGTCACCTGGTCGTCTGGACGATGCCACATCACCCACCATATGGAGAATCATTGATGTCATTGGGTCGTCTGGACGATGTCACATCGCCAACCACATAGAGAATCACTGATGTCACTGGGTCGTCTGGACGATGTCATATCACCAACCACATAGAGAATCATTGTTGTCACTTGGTCGTCTGGACGATGTCATATCACCAACCACATAGAGAATCATTGACGTCACTGGGTCGTCAGGACGATGTCAAATCACCAACCACATGGAGAATCATTGACGTCACTGGCTCGTCTGGACGATGTCATATCACCAACCACATAGAGAATCATTGACGTCAATGGGTCGTCAGGACGATGTCAAATCACCAACCACATGGAGAATCATTGACGTCACTGGCTCGTCTGGCCGATGTCACATTACCAACCACATAGAGAATCATTGACGTCACTGGGTCGTCTGGACGATGTCACATCACCAACCACATAGAGAATCTCATAGACGTCACTGGGCCGTCTGGACGATGTCACATCACCCACCACATGGAGAATCATTGATATCATTGGGTCGTCTGGACGATGTCACATCGCCAACCACATAGAGAATAACTGATGTCACTGGGTCGTCTGGACGATGTCACATCACCAACCACATGGAGAATCATTGACATCACTGGGTCGTCAGGACGATGTCACATCACCAACCACATGGAGAATCATTGACGTCACTGGCTCCTCTGGCCGATGTCACATCACCAACCACATGGAGAATCATTGACGTCACTGGCTCGTCTGGCCGATGTCACATCACCAACCATATAGAGAATCATTGACGTCACTGGGTCGTCTGGACGATGTCAAATCACCAACCACATGGAGAATCATTGACGTCACTGGGTCGTCTGGACGATGTCACATCACCAACCACATAGAGAATCATTGACGTCACTGGCTCGTCTGGACGATGTCACATCACCAACCACATAGAGAATCATTGACGTCACTGGGTCGTCAGGACGATGTCAAATCACCATCATCATAGAGAATCATTAATGTCACTGGATCGTCTGGACGATGTCACATCGCCAACCACATAGAGAATCACTGATGTCACTTGGCCGTCTGGACGATGTCATATCACCAACCACATAAAGAATCATTGTTGTCACTGGGTCGTCTGGACGATGTCACATCACCAACCACATAGAGAATCATTGACGTCACTTGGTCGTCAGGACGATGTCAAATCACCAACCACATGGAGAATCATTGACGTCACTGGCTCGTCTGGCCGATGTCACATCACCAACCACATAGAGAATCATTGACGTCACTGGGTCGTCTGGACGATGTCACATCACCAACCACATAGAGAACCATTGACGTCACTGGGTCGTCAGGACGATGTCAAATCACCAACCACATGGAGAATCATTGACGTCACTGGCTCGTCTGGCCGATGTCACATCACCAACCACATAGAGAATCATTGATGTCACCTGGTCGTCTGGACGATGTCACATCACCCACCACATGGAGAATCATTGATGTCATTGGGTCGTCTGGACGATGTCACATCGCCAACCACATAGAGAATCACTGATGTCACTGGGTCGTCTGGACGATGTCACATCACCAACCACATAAAGAATCATTGTTGTCACTGGGTCGTCTGGACGATGTCACATCACCAACCACATAGAGAATCATTGACGTCACTTGGTCGTCAGGACGATGTCAAATCACCAACCACATGGAGAATCATTGACGTCACTGGCTCGTCTCGCCGATGTCACATTACCAACCACATAGAGAATCATTGACGTCACTGGGTCGTCTGGACGATGTCATATCACCAACCACATAGAGAATTTCATTGACGTCACTGGGCCGTCTGGACGATGTCACATCACCCACCACATGGAGAATCATTGATATCATTGGGTCGTCTGGACGATGTCACATCGCCAACCACATAGAGAATAACTGATGTCACTGGGTCGTCTGGACGATGTCACATCACCAACCACATAGAGAATCATTGTTGTCACTTGGTCGTCTGGACGATGTCACATCACCAACCACATAGAGAATCATTGACATCACTGGGTCGTCAGGTCGATGTCAAATCACCAACCACATGGAGAATCATTGACGTCACTGGCTCGTCTGGCCGATGTCACATCACCAACCACAAAGAGAATCATTGACGTCACTGGGTCGTCTGGACGATGTCGCATCACCAACCACATAGAGAATCACTGACGTCACTGGCTCGTTTGGACGATGTCGCATCACCAACCACATAGAGAATCATTGACGTCACTGGCTCGTCTGGACGATGTCAAATCACCAACCACATGGAGAATCATTGACGTCACTGGCTCGTCTGGCCGATGTCACATTACCAACCACATAGAGAATCATTGACGTCACTGGGTCGTCTGGACGATGTCACATCACCAACCACATAGAGAATCTCATTGACGTCACTGGGCCGTCTGGACGATGTCACATCACCCACCACATGGAGAATCATTGATATCATTGGGTCGTCTGGACGATGTCACATCGCCAACAACATAGAGAATAACTGATGTCACTGGGTCGTCTGGACGATGTCAAATCACCAACCACATGGAGAATCATTGACGTCACTGGGTCGCCTTGACGATGTCACATCACCAACCACATAGAGAATCATTGTTGTCACTTGCACTTGGTTGTCAGGACGATGTCACATCACCAATTACATGGAGAATCATTGACGTCACTGGCTCGTCTGGCCGATGTCACATTACCAACCACATAGAGAATCATTGACGTCACTGGGTCGTCTGGACGATGTCAAATCACCAACCACATGGAGAATCATTGACGTCACTGGGTCGCCTTGACAATGTCATATCACCAACCACATAGAGAATCATTGTTGTCACTGGGTCGTCTGGACGATGTCACATCACCAACCACATAGAGAATCATTGACGTCACTGGGTCGTCAGGACGATGTCAAATCACCAACCACATGGAGAATCATTGACGTCACTGGGTCGTCTGGACAATGTCACGTCACCAACAACATAGAGAATCATTGATGACGCTGGCTCGTCTGGACGATGTCACATCACCAACCACATAGAGAATCTCATTGACGTCACTGGGCCGTCTGGACGATGTCACATCACCAACCACATAGAGAATCATTGACGTCACTTGGTCGTCTGGACGATGTCACATCACCAACCACATAGAGAATCTCATTGACGTCACTGGGCCTTCTGGACGATGTCACATCACCAACCACATAGAGACTATCATTGACGTCACTGGGTCGTCTGGACGATGTCGCATCACCAACCCCAATGAGAATCATTGACGTCACTGGCTCGTCTGGACGATGTCACATCACCAACCACATAGAGAATCTCATTGACGTCACTGGGCCGTCTGGACGATGTCACATCACCAACCATATAGAAATCATTGACGTCACTGGGTCGTCTGGACGATGTCACATCACCAACAACATAGAGAATCACTGATGTCATTGGGTCCTCTCGACGATGTCACATCACCAACCACATAGATAATCACTGATGTCACTGGCTCGTCTGGACGATGTCACATCACCAACCACATGGAGAATCATTGACGTCACTGGCTCGTTTGGACGATGTCACATCACCAACCACATAGAGAATCATTGAAGTCACCGGGTCGTCTGGACGATGTCACATCACCAACCACATAGAGAATCATTGATGTCACTTGGTCGTCTGGACGATGTCACATCACCAACCACATAGAGAATCATTGATGTCACTGGGTCGTCTGGACGATGTCACATCACCAACCACATAGAGAATCACTGATGTCACTGGCTCGTCTGGACGATGTCACATCACCAACCACATGGGGAATCATTGACGTCACTGGCTCGTTTGGACGATGTCACATCACCAACCACATAGAGAATTATTGACGTCACCGGGTCGTCTGGACGATGTCACATCACCAACCACATAGAGAATCATTGATGTCACTTGGGCGTCTGGACGATGTCACATCACCAACCACATAGAGAATCATTGATGTCACTGGGTCGTCTGGACGATGTCACATCACCAACCACATAGAGAATCATTGACGTCACTGGGTGTTTTCTGCCTACTCTATCTATGCCTAGCCGCGTTTTATCCAACAGTTCTCCATTTTCTATATTTTATATTACATGTACAATTAAGATCGAGGCAGCAATTTAATTTCATTAGCCCACCATCGCCATGGCTGTTCAAATTGCCCTTCGTCCGTGATCCGGTGTCCGTCCTCATTAAGGATGTACTTATCTGGGGTTTCAGTCACGTTCAAGTCTCGTGTATGTCTCGTTTAAAGATTTTATGCTAATATATTGACGAAAGTATGGTCAGTTTTAATAGCGTATGCATCTGAAAATTGTGTAAAAAATATGAGTGTCTGTTGCTTGAATAACTTCTTTTACATGAATTAAAAACAAATTACCAATTTGGCGGCCAGTTTGAATATGAGTATTTCTGTCTATTTTATGCACTTCGCGAAAGGCCAAAATTTCACCTTTTTGATGCTAGATCGATCTCTTAAAGACATAAGTGTTTAGCCATTTTTTAATTATAGCTACCTCATTTTTGCTGTACAACTTTATAAGTTGATTTTTGTAGAATATTTCACTATATAGTGGATAATTATACAATTTTAGTATTGTTTTTCAAATATTAAGCGTAACTGGAGAAGTTTTTAATTTTTTAACTCGAAACTGTGAAAAATGACACAAATAACAAAGGGACAAAAACTTAAGCACACTAACACCCGTATTTATGACGGTTTTAAAAAGAGAAACCCATTTTCTTTTCATCTGCTAATTATTTTAAAAAGTTTAATATCAGAACTATTTTTTTAAGCGTTAAATCTACAAAACAATGGTGAAAATGAGGATTTTCTCATTAAAAACTAAGGGGTAAGGGTAACTCAAATTGCTTTCCTGAGTAAGAATATTAATTTTTACTTCCAATAACTTAAAAGAAAACACTATTATTGTCGATTTCTGCAATCATTCATACATTTCGGATTACAAATTCAGAAGATATTGTGTGAAGATGTCCCGCAATTGGTCAAAACTACAAAATTCACTTAAAATCGCTTATTATGTCAAATTGACATTTTTGACCAATCATAGCACAAAAACAATTTGGAAAAATTAAATGGCTAATTAAATGGCTGACAGACGTTCATCTTGGATGTTGACCATGATTTGTTGCCGGTTTATCTTTAGATCTACGGGATGGATCTTTCTCAAAATTTATATACAGGTTACTGTGACTCACAGCCGACCATCTTGGATTTTGAAAATTTGTCAGTCTTATTTTGAATAGTATTAATTTTGATTGATCTTTCTCAAATTATATAAGTAGGTTTCCTTGCCATTAAGAGGAATTATCAAATTTCATATAAGTAAGATCACATTGGGGAAAAGAAGAGAAAAGAATGGAAAGATCAAACTTTTAATGAACAAATAAGCATCATCAATGGTGAGTTCCAAGATTCCCCTGAGATCTGTTGTACATATGTATATTGACTATTTGGGAAGACACTGATTTGAGACCAGGCAACCTAAAAAGGTACAAGCAACAATGTTAGCAACTTCTGCTTCATCGACGACACCCGCCGTGTAAATCTTGGTCACATCCAAGTGAAAAAATCATGTTCTCAAAGTGTTTTCTACATTTTGTGATAAATGAAATATCTCTAGGGTCAATGCTTCTTTTTTTATTGTTGCTTTCACCATTGCCACATGCCAGAAGTATTTTAAATCTAAAATTTGACGAAAAAAATCTTTTGTGTTTTCTTCCGAAAATTCCCAAAAGTGACATTTTCTTAAACAACTCTATATAGTTGCATAAACATTGTGTGAACGTTTTAACGAATCTGCGTGTTAATAGCTGGTATGTGGAGTCTCCTTAATACAGTTCATTTCAAAAATATATCATGTTGAGCTTCAATTCTCTAACAAGCTGCGGGAAAGGGCACCCGGCATCAAACTATATATCTAGTAGGGCCTTACATTACTGGAATTGTCGTTGTGTCGTAAATTAGGAGTAGAAGTGTAGGGAAGGGTGAACACAATTGCTTTTCGACCTTGATGATTAGATAAACCTTGTCAGTGTTGCTTCGTAACATTCAGTGCCACTATGAGGCAGATCTTTTAAGATTTACAGCTTGCGTTTAATATGTGTCTAGCCTATTTATAGCACAAAAGATTAACCAAACTACGTCACGTAGACGTTGTATCCTATAAGGAAGTCGCACGGCGATGCCACTCTCTGTTGATGTCCGATAAAAACAGTTTCTCCTAAAATAGTTAAAGAGAAATCAATATATTTAATGCATTTATAAATATAATATATTAATACATGTATAGTGAAATTGACATCACACAATGCCGGTGAAAAAACATTCGAGAATACCAAAGCGTCAACAAAACCATAATCCGAACCAAAAATCGATTAAACTTGAGGCAAAATATGAACAAAGGAAATATTTACATGGAGACCCTCGTAAAAGTACAAGAGAATAAGACCAGGTGTTCAGGAAGAGTAAGCGTCTTCTGCTTCGTCGACGACACCCGCCATGTAAATCTTGGTCACATCCAAGTAGGCATCATTCCTCAAAATGAGAACCGAGTCATCATTGTCACCACAACAGTAAAACTACTTATAAGAAAACTCAAAAACGTCCATCTTCATATCACACAAGGATACAGAATATTTCTCAATGAGATCAAGATGCACTTGGCGACCATTGTCTTCCTCAACCTGCATCTCTCGAATCCCTGTGCCGTAAGTTTGTTCGTCAGCACTAGACATATATCACGAAAATTTCGATATTCAGAGCAAGTCCTAGAATAACGAAGAACTACGACATGTTAACACCATAAGCTGGAGAAGCAGGGATGATACTACCAAGAAAGGGAAAGTTCACGATCGGAAAATCGTTAATCATACAGCTTAGTAGTAAGTTGTCCGTGCTGGTCAGAGTTAAAGTAAAGATCGAGGTAAGAAGCTGATGTAGGAGAGTTTGTTGTGTCTTTAATATAAAATTCAGAAGGGTATACTTCTTGTTGTTTACAGAAACACATCGTCGATGTACCTGAAAGTGAAATTGAAAGATTTGGCAAGGTTTGTGTTACCCGTCCTGATAAGCCCTTCGACACTCGAATTCAGCCTGGTATGAAACTTGCAAAAACAAGTCAGCTAAGAGTGGGGCACAATGCTAACGGTCTGCTTGAAAATTGCTCATCAAACCTCAACAAATATATACTGTCAACCAGGAAAAATTCATTTATATTATTTCTTTCGCCGTATACTCCACCTTAGATTTTGTTGTGTTTTCCACAACGTACTGTATGTTCCATGATACACTAGGTCTCAATGTAACCATGTAGTTGTATCGTCGTCCACTTTTCTTGGGTTAAAAGCTCTGTAATGAGAGACCGGAGACTTCCCTTCAGGTAAACATATGGAAACATGAAATGTTTTGATAAACGAAACATTTTTGGGGAGTAGGTGTTCCAGTTAATTCCACTTTTGGGGTACATAAACCGGGTTTAAAGTCACAATAAAACCGTAGCCCTGCTCAAATGGTACTAGATTTGGAAATAAAAAGCTTTGATAAAGGCGTGGTTGGGCAATTAGCATAGTCATCGAAAAAACGTTACTTATAAGTATAAGGATCCGTGTGTGTAGTTTGGTATCCAGTAAAGACGAAATAGGCCTGCGCCTTGCTCGTTAAACGGTATCGTGAACGATTGCAATTAATACTGAAGCATTGTTAGATAGTATTTCATCTTTCGAAAAGCAGGTCAATGTGTATGGTTACCTTGATAATCAAGCAGACCTAGTTCTTTTTGTAAATAATAAACGTGAGCTATCTTCGAAAATAGTTCGCGACAAAACCTAAGGTAAAATCTATCAAGGAAGATTTAGTGTGAATTATTGAATTAAAGCAGTTAAAAAAATCGACTATCCGACACTGTTAAATCCTTTTCGATTTTTTTTGGGGGAAAATTAACCGCTTAAATTGGCAACTATTTTCATTATGGTTTTAGATGATTAATAACATAAAAAGGAAATTGGAAAATTTTGTTTTTAAATATTTTTTTAATTATTCATATTTCGCTCTATTATCTACAATGTATATATAGATGGTTATTCTCCTGGTCACATGCACAGGGACCTGAGAATTTGTTACAGCTAGTTTTGGACCTAAAATAGGGTGTTTAGAGTAATTTTACACATTTGGGGGGTTAAGATCAATTTTCGATAAAAATGTCCCCTCCATGGTCATAAAAGCTAAAGGATGGAAAGCTTTCCAGATCGAAAAATCGACCCCACCTACCTTTCTTGCATCAAAAATCACATATCTAGTTAAGGTACGAAAAAACGCTTGGTACCGTTGGATGATGGATAATTTTTATTATATACCTCCTTAATGCAAGTCAAATGTGCACTCCTTCCGCAGAAATAATCTCCATTTCCTCCAAAAACACGAAAAATTTCCGTGTCTTAAAGTTTTCGGCAGCTTGCCGGCCACTCTTTACATATTCATTAATGAGGTTGGCGTCACTGCACACGGAGGCCTTACCATACGCTGTCATTGGATGACGGTCTTCCTTTAAATTTAGGCATACAATGACAGAAAAAGACCAGCACGCGGGGTGACGTCAATGAGGGCAGCAGGTACAATTCGTACGCCCTACCTACATGTACAGGGCCAAATCCATTCGGGTTTAAATGTTCTGACTACTGGTGACTAGATAACTACGGCATCTGGAAGAGAGTTCGAATGGTAATACTTACATAAATATTTTTTTAACTATCAACAGTAAGCCTATTCTATTAATATAAGACTGATGAAATGACAATGATGTCTGCAAAATTGGGTCGATCACTTGAGAAGAATATCGATTTGAAATTCAATATAGATTCAATATAGAGGTGTTAGTATTGTCGTACATTTGTATTAGCATTATATCTTCTGATGTCGCTTAGAAACCTACTTAATTCGGGATTTTTAAAGATATTTTCTGTTGACGCTTGAATGCGCTTTTAGTGAGACCGCTATAGCTAGTTTTTTTTGAGTTCCGTCTTTTGTTTATTTGATCAAGAGGTCTTGGAACGATAAGCCATCGATTACGGTATTTTGCAATACATTATGGTGACCGGATTATGTAGCGACCAACACGATAAGAAAGCAATTTTAACACATTCCCAGTTTTCTTCAAAGTGAAAAAGCCTCGTCGCGCATTTCCCTCGTATTTCGGTTTCGTCGTATTTCTGCCGAAAAAACGCTTGAAATTCCATTTTGACCTTTGTTTCAAACATTCAAATGATCCGGAATGGCGCTTTCTAAATTTTAAACCATTGTAAAATATATCCGGATTTGTCATTTTTCATTGACGCTAAAATTGGAACGGTGATATTTTACTTTTACTTTTATTTTATTTTTCCAAAACAGGAGCGGTAAATCTGACCCACAATAAATCAAATTGGTATGGCCTTACCAACGCGGTTTCACACAAGTGCATGTTGGGAAATATGAACTTTGTCGGACCGGAATCCTACTTGGGTATTATAGTCGACCTGGTCGGAAGATGGCTGACAGAGAGGTTGAGGTGAGTTGTACTAATTTGACAGGAGCTGGTGATTGTTTGAATCATTCTATGTTTTATACAAAGCTTACATATATTAAGCAAGTTCTTTGGCCATGTGTTGCAAGTTGTTGTCACATATACGATCGATTTTATTCGTTACACTCTCTGCTAGGCCTACTTGTAAACATAAGGCCTGGCTCGCATTAAGTAACCGTTCGTTCAATATATGTGATACTCTATTAATTAACAAGGATATATCAGATCGATGAATGCTAAAGACACACCTTTTGCTTGGCCGAATACCATATTTCAATCTTTATGCCTAACGAGAGGAGTATATGTGGATGACAGTCGGTGTCTTTGACAGCTTGCTTTGCGGTTACAACGTTATAGGATGCTTCTCAGAATCAATACCCATACAGTAGGCCTATATACAAATGTACGCACCGTACAACAAACGTGTGGCAATCATATGAGAAGTCACATCAGTACTGAGTAGCTACTGTTGAGATAGCTCTAGATGAACACTGCAAAAATAATTGTTTCAACTACCAATAATAATAATAATACCAATTCCTTAACGCTTAAGCTGTATACCGCACCGAAGTACTATATTTATATTTATATTGAATTTATTTGTTATTATGATATGGATATAGAGGCTTTTAGCCTGCATCCATTACTTTGCTATTAAATTGCTATTAAAAGTATATAATTATCAACTGTCACAAAATAGCCCTGTATGGTCAATCCAAGCTTTCGTTTCCCTTGAAAGTATACATGTACAGTATATTATATAGGTCAGAAGAGCCATTATATATCAGATAACAACTTACATTATACTGTATATAAAATGTAACTTGCTATCTGAAATAAATAGGTCTTTTGGGCTATTTTGCTGTGAAAGTAAAAATTAATCAAATCAAGTTTATTTAACATCGGTGCAAATGCAACAAAGGGAGTGATCTTGATTATAAACCACCGACAGTGCATCACCTGGCATGTAATTTAATATAGAAATAAAAGACACTTTAGGAGGACAAATTATCAACCTAACCAAATAACTTACTTCTTTGATTATAAATTTGACTCTGCCCATTACCCAATTTAAATTTTTGATTTATCCTTAGTTTGGACAAGAAAAATGCTGTTGTAGACATTCTTTACAAACCTGCTAATTAATGTCAACCCCAGTATATATATATTTATCATAATTAAAGTCCATGCCTGTTGAGTGGCAAGCAGCTGGACAGATTCCAAAACATAGATCTTCCAAGGATCGGGGAGGGAGTGAAAAAAACTTGTTGGCTCGGATGTTAGCATGCAAGGGGTCTTATTGTGTGACGAAACCAGAGCACCCGGAGGAAACCCACACGGTTTGGCAAGTGACACCATACCTTTTCTTGTTTACGATTGGGGAATCAAACCCCGACAGCTTGGTGAAAGACAAGTGCGCTATCCTGACTACACCAATCGGCCACCCAATCCTGCTTTGCACATGCATGTACGTAACATCAACAAATTCACAATTTTCTCAACTAAAGGATGGGTTTGTAGCATCAAATCTAGTGTGAGAGTTAATTCGGAACACTTTGAAGTAAAAATTGGAAATGTGTAGTCCTACAGCAAATGTAGGGAAAGAAGTTCAATTGGAGAAACAATTACAGTGTACTTTCTGATTTGTATCTCGGACAGCTCAAAAAACCATTTGTCTTATCGCACTTCTTCAAGTCACATTATAGTTATTCTGAGTCAAACTAAATGTCAGTGCCAAATTTAAAGTTAATTTCTAATTTGTTTTAATGAAATGTTGTTTTTATACACCTACCCAAAGGGTGGGGGTATATAGGCATGGCTTCGTTCGTTTGCTCTGTGGTATGTTCGGTCGTTAGTTCTTTCATTTTTGGTTTGTCCAACAATTTTCCAGAGGACTATTTGGAGGACGATTTTGAAATTCAGTAAATAAGCGTTGCAGAGATATATATGGCCCTTTAACTAAAAAAATTCAACACATGTAAGAATAATCCTTGTCCGCTTCCGTAATTAGACTCATTTATTTTGCGGGTGGACGTATCAAGTACTGTCCGCAGTACTCTTGTTCTTTTTTATGTACCATATATTTGAAAGCGAGGGGTACCTGACCTGTAAAAATTGAAAAATAAAATAACACCCCTGTATGTGCATGTGTTAGCAGTTAAAGTATGTATATACTATACAGCACTTTTTCTTATTTTGTTTAATTTGGAGATTCAGTATACTGACAATTATTTTCTAAGCCACCTATCTGCAGAGACAAAGTCTCTGATGACCTATTCTATATTGCCTTTTGTCTGGCGTCTTGCGTTATTTTAGTTGTACCCCATTTTTTGCCTATCTGGAAAGGGGGACAACTCCTGTTACCAAACAAATCCTTCTTCATATGCATGCCACCACAGAGTTGGATGTGCCAATTGTGTGGACAGGGTTCCCTGACATGTACATTGTAGCTAGGCAACCAGAATCATGGAATGATTCGCAAAAAATGATACAGTATTATTGATGTGTATTTATGTTAGGCCAAGTTATTTGTCTAAGGTCTGCTTTCAGACAGAATATTTAATAGCAGTGGAAACATGTGAAGTTGATGGTACTGTTTCTCTAAACCCATTTGGTCTTTATAATTCAATTTATCAAACACCATTTTGGATATGGTTACATTGATAAGCCAATCAGTATTCTTTTAGAAACAATTAACATTCAGAGGTGTACAAGGATTACTAGCATGACAATCAGGTTCAAGCTTACCGTAAATGTGTTTACTAAGAAGCATGGATCATTACAAAACTTTACAACTAGCTAGATAAATAACCTTAGAAATTTAAGTAAACAATGATAAACAATCACAATACCATTGTCGAAATCATACAGAAACAACCAACTGATCTGTATGAAGGCTGGAAGCATTAGGAGAAAAAGACATGTTTTTTTTGTGGATAAATGTCTTCCAAAAACAATATAGTAAATTGATGAAGGTATAGCCAGTTTTCCTCTTTGTAGTTGACTCGGAGATCCTGTTGATACAAAGTTTAGCATGGCAATTTTAACAAACTGACATTGACAAATAGATAAAATATATATAAGACTATAATTCTACTTGCAAACTATTTTACTGCCCTGTAATAACTCTTAAATACATGTACATATAAATGTATGTTTACTTTATTTTCTTCTTCAGTATCTAGACAATTAACAAATGATGGAATAGGAAACCAAAATGTTTTGTTCTACATCAAAGTCTGGAAAAAGCACAACCAGTTAAACCATGAACATGCTGTGGTGTTCTTTCACCAGGTTTTGTTTCAAGTTAGCCATCCAGATATCTTGTTTTGCATCCAGTTACAATTTTTTTTCATGACCAGAAACAAAAATTAACATACACAAATTTTTTGAAAGACAAGATTAGAAAGGGAACACCCTGTATATTCCAACACTATTTGTCAAAGTGTGGAGGGAACTTAGTTCCAATAAGGGGCTTATTCACGATAAAATAATGTACTGCCTTTTGAACAGAATAAAATAACTTATTCAGTTATTGGTAATAAATGTAAGTTTATGTGTAAGAATGAAATGACTTGATATGGTTGAGAACTTCGTCTAGAATCTTTATTATTAGGCTTTCAGTGAAACAAGCACTTGCTCCCTTTATTATCTCTCTGATTTTTTCAGCAGTTTCTAAAGTAACAATTAATAGAATTATTGTTTTTACATTGTATTCTTATTATTCTTCCAATACTTTGAGGCACAGGCCACGACAATAAGTGGTTTGTACAATTAGCGACCTCTGATGGTGATTGGAATGTGACCTATTTCAGGACTTTGGCCCATTGATTTATCTAGATCTGTTGATGAATTATGTAGATAGGTTAATTTGGCTCTCCCTATACACTGTCTTTCTGTCAACTTAATTACCCAAAATCATAAATAATACGACAGTCAATTTGTATGAGCCTTAAGCTTAATTACAGTTTTCACTGTAGATGTAGTACAGCTACATGTAGTACAACTACATGTAGTACAGCAAACATAAACAAGTGGACACAGTGATAAACACTAGCAGTTATCTGGCTTTATGAGTAATCCAGTGACATTCGGTAAGTTACGAATGCTAAAGCATACTCCATGGTTTTCTTTTTCCAATATTTTAGTAAATTGATTTGAAAGTAATAAATGAAAAAGTTAATACGGTTATCAGCCTCATTTGATTTGATTGTTTAATTTGTTCTATGTTAATTAACTTCCACAATGATTTGATTTTTCAAATCTTCAGAATGTGCTCGTTTAAATGATGTATAGTTCGATTCCGAAACTTTTGAAACTATACTTAATAATTTTCCTAATCTGTCTTCGATGTCTGCAGATTACCATTACAACATTTTGAACAGTTTTAATATTATTATTGGAACTATTGGATTGATAACTTGAAACTTAATTACCTTTTAATAAATTGTTATTTCAAATGTGCATCAAGATGAAACCTGTACTGAGAGCTCATAGTCCTTGTTGTGTCGGGCCTTATAAGTTAAATGAAACACTTATTCGAAGTTAGTGGTGGGACGATGAATGGATATAATAGATTAATCAGTGATTGGCCCTCTTCCGATGCGATCACGATTATAATTTCTTATGATCATGATCAATTAATCGGACATGTATGGAACAAGGAATTTTGTTCAAAATAAACAAACTTACAATAGATTTATTATTGCTTAGGGGTTAAAAAAGGCATATTTTATAACAATTTACAATTCTGAAAATTAATTTTCTATTGTATATCGTATTGTCATGCTCTACTATGTAGACCTATATACTCATCATATGGTGTATATCGAATCCAGTGTCGTTAAAAGCAAAATACCTAAAAATATCCATAATTTATTATCAGGTAAGTTTATGTAAACGATAACTTCATGAATTACTGAATCGGTCAGATGAACTGATTCTAACCAATGATGGATTGAAATTTTTAACCTATTTCCCAACACTACTGGGTAGGTGTTATTGTTGAAATGCAGTCAATATTAAGTTGAAGGAAGTAAAAGGTTTAACGATGTTTAGAAAATATTGATAATTTTAGCTACATTGGAATTCTATTTAAATTTAATAATATATTCAGAATTAAACAAGAGGAATGAAGAAAGGGAAGCATTATACAGTGTATCCGCTTTTTGTAGAAAATGATATTTCAACATTAAAACCCATATCATTATTTTTTTCATACTTTTGTGTAGTTCCCCTAAACTATTGAGCTGATTTCACAAAGTACCAGATGCTAAAAAAGTACTGTATGTTTGAATTTTGGGAGGTTAAGTAAAATTACACCAAATGATATGATGTACCAAGAATAAAAAGGACAGTGACAGGAAAAATAACATAATACGCTAGAAACAGTCCCTACAGGCCCCACCATCGCAACATGAAATCATTATGTAAAGAATCTGTTGGCATACCAAAATTATCAATGAGTCTAAATAAGGACAAACTGCTATGAAGAATTGGCAAATTCAAGAGAATACCAGGTATATTTGGAAGCTTAAACCGTTACAGAGTTTCAGCGAAACTAAAGCACTTGACATGTCAGAATCCAATGACCTTGATGTTTGGTCAGTTGACACCTTGTTTGATTAATGCCAACTTTGCTTCATGATGTTTTAACAAAATATTTTGCAGTTAAAAGATTTAAAATTCGACCTGACCATTCAACATTTGATCTGATGAACTTGAGGTTTGGTCAGTTATTGTTACATGTAATAACATGCATTGAGGGGCTCTTGGCATATATCACCATGGCATACATGTACATCTTTGCATGTTGCAAACAAGCAGACATCTTTGACCTAAGTTTGAGATATTGACCTTTGGAGGACAAACATGAAGGAATGGTGGGAACCTACACTAGATCTAGAGTATACATAAATATCAATATTTTATATTGATTTTATGAACCAGGCAAATTTTCTATTCATGTACTTTTTGTATTTGATTTAATTGGCTTTATTTGCCAGCTCTATAGACCAATAAACTGATTACATAATTAATCAACCCCAGAATACATGACTGATAACTGATGCTGCCTGCTTAAATGAGAATTGACCATGAGCAGCAGAGATTTCCTGACGTGATTCCAAATTCCGTGTGAGTATAATCCTGGCACTCACTTATATTTTAAAGTCTGCTTAAAGCTGATTAAGACTATAAATCACGTTATTTTACCACAAATAAGCTCTGTTTCACGAATAAGCCCGCTATCCACTTTGGCACAGAGTGGGTGCCTGCAAATAAGCCTCTCCCTGAATTTGTTTTCGCTGGAGGTGGGGGTTAAAATCATATGATGTAAGACTGATGTTAAACGGCTGTTCTTACATCATATGATGTAAGCCTGATGTTAAACAGCCATTTCTATTTGAGGTCTCAGCGAACAAGTTTCTATGGGGTAGAGGGTAACCTCTAATGTTAATCCTGGTGTACATATAATAGTATACTATCAGGGCTTTATCAGGGGGTTTTGGGAATCAGACCCTTGGGAAAAATTGATCGACATAACAGCTATTTGGGAAATTTTGACAAACACCATTACAACAACTAAATACATTATTTCTTTTATAAATTGTTTAAAGCACTGTCATGATCAGTACTCATGACATTTACAGCCACCTTTCTTGTTCCATATTAAAATCAATGTCAAAAGAAGCTCCTCAAGCGATGTTAAACAACCAAATTTTCTTCAAGTTTCTTATTTGGGAATTTTAACTATCGTACCGGATTCAGTTCCACGAAAGATGTAACGGTAAATAGTTTGAAGCTGATTGCTTGGATTCTGAATCCTTTGAAGATGTACTTTTTACGAGTGCTTGTGTCAACACAAAGTAAGCCTCATGGCTTGTTGTCTAATAGATTGAAGTCGCTCTGTGATTGGTTAGCCATTTGAACAGATAACTTTGAAAATACATGTAGGCGGGGCTTGATGTAATTGGTGAAACGACCAAATTATAGACACACGAGAAAAAAATCATTAGTATTTTATCACCATAACATGCTATTTTCACTATTTTACATTCTAGGAGAATGAATCAAAGTAAGTGAATTAATTTTAAAACAATTGAACAATTCAAACATTAAGATAGCCAATATTTCTATATAAAAGTTTTAAAATATGCAGAGACGTACTCACAACAAATATGTCCCTGATATATGTCACTGAAATTTCTTTCAAAGCTGCCGATATATGCCAACCTTGAGATTATCAGCAGAAGTATTTATAAATCTCTCTTTTAAATGAAACTTTTAAGCTTTCCAATCACGTTTTCGGCCTGATCCAAATCTCGACTGTATATATGTATGTTCAAATCTAATAAGCTATAGTCAGTAACTGACATGCAAATTTGAGTGTATATACTGAGTGAAAATCATCCGTTTGTTTCAAGTTGTATATTTGAAAGAAATAAGAGGGATAATTAAATGTAAAGTTAATTTCATTATATATAAAAAACGATCTGTGTAATTTGTTTCAGCTCTCGCAATTTTGGGAGAAATGAAGGGCACGAACATAAATATGGTAATCTAATTCCGTGTGAAGTGTATGTACAGTAGTTTTTCTGTGTTTTTGGCGGAATATAAAATATAAACCAAGTACTTTTTTCATCGTAAATACCTTTTGCAACTTGATTGATTCCATCACCAAACTATTAGTGTCCAGCAGACGATGACAGGTTGTGTGTGTGACAGGCTGTCAAGAAAGGTATGGTGCGACCAGGCCAATAACACAAGCACTGATTGGCTATCGAATCAAGAAAGAGTTTCAAGTCTGTTAGTTTCAAAGGTTGCCGAGTTCAGTCAATCAGTCTCAAACTATTTACCATTAAACCTTTCGTGGAACTGAATTAGTATGATAGTAAGAGAAAATTTTGAAAAAATCACACCTTTTTTTCATTTGGAATTGGTCCGTTTACATGCCCTAAGAAGAGGGGTGATAAAGCCCTATATACATGTACCTGCAGCTGGTATACCAGCTGGTTAACTCAGAAATAAAAAAGTTGGATGGCTGATTAGGTACAAATTACGGTTTAAAATATTATTGCTTCCATCCCAGGATGTTAGTAGCATTAGAATCTGTCACTGTAGCCGTCATTTTGAGGTGGTTTCCCATGAATGATACAAATAGGTTTTGTTCTTTGATTGGCTCACCAAACATGATTGATGCACAGTGATTGGTACTTGTTGACAGTGATGTCACCATTCAAAGAGGGAGAAATGGGGGGGGGGGGGGATTACTTGCTCAAAAATGATCTTTGACAAAGTCAGAGAGGTCCAAACGTATTTTACAAGGTTATTTCGAATTATTCTGCTATTCCATGTATGGTGGCGCTGTTAATTTGTAATGGAATCTACTGACTTTTTTTATAAACTGAAGTGTTATGCATGTCACACAAGATAAAATGGATCATTAAACACGACAGAAATATTATTTTTCTTATACCTACTGAGGTATAAGCCTTATGTTGAGAACTTGATGTGACGAGTGCGTGGTACAGATAGTTTACGGAATCAGCCGAGTAGTCTTATGTTTACTATTCCTGCAGTTTTGTTTTATTTTTTTAAATAACTGTGTGAGTGAGTCATCAGCACAACTAAACAGGATTCTGCATAAAGATCAGTTTCAGCCTTTGTAGTTTTTCGCTCACTTATGAATTATGCTGTTGGTAGCTCTCCTAATACTTGTCCACCTAGGATTCCTCTACCAGGATTTCTACCAACACCACCTACAATGTATAGGAGGAAGGACTCCTCTGCCCTTTCGTCCACCGAAGGTTGCAAGGCCATGTGAGGACGTAAAACTCTCAAAATATACCTCTGCCCTTTAGTGTTATTCTACCAATTATACAATATAACAGTGCAAAGTGTGATGATTTAGATTGGTAATGATACGCTACAGTACTAGTTAAACATTATCATTCCAAGTCTCACCCAACCATAGGGAACTTGTTTCAGTCTGTTTGTTGATGCAAGAAGTCTTTCAGTGATACAGGACCTCAGGGTCTCGTTTGAAAAATGATGTCTTGCTGTAATGTAACAAAAAACATAAAATCCTAGTTTGAGTATTTGTAAATGGATCCATTCAATCTTCCTTTTGTTTGTTTCAGTCAAGTTTTAAGAAGCAGCTGCCTACAAAATTATAATCTATAGTTACCGTATCACATCACCATAGCAACAATAATAAAATCACCATAGCAACAATGATAAACGTCATTCCAGCCCAGTTTCGATGTTGGCTTTCAGGGTGCCACGTGCACACACACCATCGATTCAATACTTATCAATTGCACATGGTTTTGGCACTTTTATGATAGCAAGGGAAGGTCTGTGTCATAAACAATACCCTTGTCTGATATAGAGTTTGGTATGTGACAAACATCCTATGTAGATGAAACCTGCTCTGCTAGAAATATAGGTTAGAACAGTCGGTGACATTAACATTTTCAAAGCACTATTGTGATTGGTGAAACCTCGCATCTGATTAAACGCTTTGGCTGCGCGCTATTGCGACAAAAGTTATGTTGATAAAAATGGCCCTCACCATCGTGACAAAAATTGTGATTTTCAATTGGTAGTCTGGATGTAAAATCTCCCTTCTTTGGCTATATTTGTGCCTAGAAACGAAAGTAGAATACTTATGATTGGTTCTGACGTCATGACTTTCGATATTCTTGGGTGTTTACTAGGGCTGGGCGGTTTTAACAGGTTTACCGTGGTATAAAGTTGTGATGGTACGTACCGTGGTACATTAGTCCTGTACCTGTTTTTTTGGGACTTTCATTTAACTTATCAAAGAACTATTTGTTACTTAGATCAATTGGAATTCCAATATGGTTTAATTATAATTTCCTATAAGTTTGCTGATCAAGTATGGCAGACATAGCTTCACTCAAACAATATTAGAGGATCCCCCCCGATGACACAACAAGAAACTTATGACAGGCCTCTTGTTGATTGGCTTCAAAACAAAAAAGGCCAGAGACTTTTAGCTAGCTCAAACATTCAATCAAGGTGGTATACCGTGGTACGTACCACAGTATTTGCCTAAATACTGTGGTATACTGTGGTACTTTTGATTTTGTGGTACCCAGCTCTAGAGTTTACGATAATACAAACAAAAAAATGCACAAGAGACCAAGTTGGAAAGATGGTTGCAAACGCTGAGACAGTCGTAGTGAGGGGAAACTTTCCTTCCCTAACATCAATTCCGATAAAGAGAAAGAGTTTGTATGTTGCAAATGAATTAACAATCAATTAGATCTATCATAATCAGCAACACTTTAATGAGTTATTTTTTGTAAAGGCTATAAAGAAGGAAATATCAGGTGAACACTCCGACAAAAATCATAATGTTCGTTCACAGACTTATTAATTCCGTGTTTTTGAACGGCATTTCCCATTTCCTTTCTTAAGTTTACAAGTACATAGCTATATTTTTTTCAAGATATTTTATTCATAAATCAAAAGAATTAAACAACAATCAAGATTGACTTACATGTCGAAATCAATAGGCGTTTTTCTACTAAACTTTCTTCGTCTATGTACCACTGATCAGTTTACCTGAGTCGATCAGTTGTGCCTCAATGACGTCACAGGTACCACATGATCCGACTGGTCAGCTCATTAAAATTCTCGCCAGTCGGGAGCGGTCAACTTTGACTGTCAATATATCTAGATCCCGGGACAAAATCGAATGCTCGTTGATGGGCTAATCATGCAGTATTTACTGAAATTTGCTATAAGTTTCATCACTTTTTACAAGATTTTCAAAATCGTGGCTAAAACCAAGTTTACTGTATAAACTCATAACTAAAATCTGTTGAGTATAAGTTATCCTATGTAGGACAATTCTAGTTTGATTTTGATGAATGTTGGTAAATTTGTATAAAATAATGTTCAGTCAAAACTTGTTATTTCGATTTTGTAAAGCTCGAAGACCCCATTGTCTGTCTTGGCTTAACATTTAAACTTACTTTTCTCCAGGTTCTCCCACCGCCCCGTCGACTTGGAGGTTGCGATATTTCAGTGTTAATTAAGCAAGGACTTTAAAACTAGATTAACCAAAATCTTTGCATATTTAAAGGGCCCTGGTAATATAACTTACAAGTGATAACTGGTTTTGTGATGAAACTTTGTCAATATTTTAAAATTACATACACAAATCATTTGATTAAAGATTAGCTTAATATGTGCAAGCCCTTAAATGACCCTGGCTGTTAATATGAGGTAAAACAAAATAAACCAAACCAAAATTGATATGTGCATGATAAATCTTGATATGTGCTTTAATTGGTCATGAGTTTATAATTAAATTCAAATGTTATATCATAAATTAAAATGCTGTATTAGTAATTTACTAGTATGTAGTACAGATGAATTCAAGCATGAAGCTCCATTCCAAAGTAACCCTATAAATAACATGTTTACGTGTATTTATTCTCTGTACTGATCATGATATAAAGTGAGATGGATAGTCCATGACTGTCTGTGCTTGTAATTTCCGTTTATTTTTAATTTCAATAGAACATTATTAACACTGTTCAGGATATGATGCATGTTCGTGCAGGAGGGTCAACAAAGTACTTTTAAATCCTGGTGCACTTGAACTAAACACTGTGACTTAACATGTAGGAATTTTGTGTCCTGTGTAAGGATGGGTTTTATACGGGGGTGTACGGGGGTGTTTGTACATATCATTTAGTTAGTAGCTGAATCTCCTTGACTACACATATACCTTGACAACACGATGACATTGGGACATGTAAGTATGTTTTAACAGAAAAAAGGACAGAATAACGTTGGTAGATTTTGATATATTATTGATATATTACCTGACTGTCTATGTCTGTTCCTGATTTTCTGGTCTTATTACATGTATATATATCCAGTCATATTATATATCCACCGTTATAAATTTATATCATGATCACAGTACAATTATAATTACAACTGGAAAATTCACCGACATAATTATATATTACTGGGAGAATGAACTCATCTGTGAAATGACATATCTCCCTTCTTTATTCCTTTGATTTATGAACATTAAACTTACTAGAAAAGAGTCTAGCTGTACATGGTCTATGAAAATTTCAGTACAGGTCTAAATAAATCTGTATCCCTCAATTAAATCATAAAATTTTCAGTACAGGTCTATATAAATCTGTATCCCTCAATTAGATAATTAAAGTTTCAGTACAGGTCTATATAAATCTGTATCCCTCAATTAGATCATTAAAATTTCAGTACAGGTCTATATAAATCTGTATCCCTCAATTAGATCATTAAAATTTCAGTACAGGTCTATATAAATCTGTATCCCTCAATTAGATAATTAAAGTTTCAGCGCAGGTCTATATAAATCTGTATCCCTCAATTAGATCATTAAAGTTTCAGTACAGGTCTATATAAATCTGTATCCCTCAATTAAATCATAAAATTTTCAGTACAGGTCTATATAAATCTGTATCCCTCAATTAGATGATTAAAGTTTCAGTACAGGTCTATATAAATCTGTATCCCTCAATTAGATAATTAAAGTTTCAGTACAGGTCTATATAAATCTGTATCCCTCAATTAGATCATTAAAATTTCAGTACAGGTCTATATAAATCTGTATCCCTCAATTAGATCATAATAATTTCAGTGCAGGTCTATATAAATCTGTATCCCTCAATTAGATCATTAAAAGTTCAGTACAGGTCTATATAAATCTGTATCCCTCAATTAGATGATTAAAGTTTCAGTGCAGGTCTATATAAATCTGTATCCCTCAATTAGATCATTAAAGTTTCAGTGCAGGTCTATATAAATCTGTATCCCTCAATTAGATCATTAAAGTTTCCGTACAGGTCTATATAAATCTGTATCCCTCAATTAGATCATTAAAATTTCAGTTCAGGTCTATATAAATCTGTATCCCTCAATTAGATCATTAAAAGTTCAGTACAGGTCTATATAAATCTGTATCCCTCAATTAGATCATAATAATTTCAGTGCAGGTCTATATAAATCTGTATCCCTCAATTAGATCATTAAAAGTTCAGTACAGGTCTATATAAATCTGTATCCCTCAATTAGATGATTAAAGTTTCAGTGCAGGTCTATATAAATCTGTATCCCTCAATTAGATCATTAAAGTTTCAGTGCAGGTCTATATAAATCTGTATCCCTCAATTAGATCATTAAAGTTTCAGTACAGGTCTATATAAATCTGTATCCCTCAATTAGATCATTAAAATTTCAGTACAGGTCTATATAAATCTGTATCCCTCAATTAGATAATTAAAGTTTCAGTACAGGTCTATATAAATCTGTATCCCTCAATTAGATCATTAAAGTTTCAGTACAGGTCTATATAAATCTGTATCCCTCAATTAGATCATTAAAAGTTCAGTACAGGTCTATATAAATCTGTATCCCTCAATTAGATCATTAAAGTTTCAGTGCAGGTCTATATAAATCTGTATCCCTCAATTAGATCATTAAAATTTCAGTGCAGGTCTATATAAATCTGTATCCCTCAATTAGATCATTAAAAGTTCAGTACAGGTCTATATAAATCTGTATCCCTCAATTAGATAATTAAAGTTTCAGTGTAGGTCTATATAAATCTGTATCCCTCAATTAGATCATTAAAATTTCAGTACAGGTCTATATAAATCTGTATCCCTTAATTACATTTTGTAGATCCATTGTCTGTGTGGTGTGTAAATTCTAGGAGTGTGAATGGTATAAATATTTGATATTTTATCATAACATTTAAACAAATAATGAGACTGGCTCTGTTTCAAGGTGATAAAAACCTTAGAAAACTTGTGTGTTATCTAAACACCTGAGCGGGAATGATATGTAAGAAGCTACATGCTGGGATGGAGGGCTATCAAGTTTGTTCAAGTGAATGAATTTGACCCAAGTTTAAGTGGTGGAATTTTTGTTACTGAAGGAATTAAAGGTGCTTGTTTTCAGGTATTATATCATTATCGTAGACTTGGTGTTGAGGGCACAGATAGTTGACATATTTGCCAACCTGTTATGATGTATGACATTGGCAACATAGATATACGTACATGGGGCCCCCCTCTTAGCTGGATGATCAGAAATCTAATGTTACATCGGCTTCATTGGAGTGCTTGCATGTTGGTCACCAGGCATGAATTAAATCCATCACTGTCTACATAGTCATGTTTCAGAAGGGTTTGGTTTGATTATAATTTGCATTTATGTCCTGTAACAGCTATATTTAAGGACAGCCTCCCGATGTATGCGATGTTGAGTGTGTATGTATTTGCAATTTGGAGGCCGTGGTTTGTTCTTGAAAGCTTCCTTGCGATAGTCCAGATCTTTTGTCTATTTAAAGTGCTACCACACTGAAGTATACTGCAGAAGGCCCCAAGCATATAACACCCCACCGGTCACATTATACGGATCACAGAATGGTTAGGGTATTAAATGTATTTAATTATAGTAAAAGGGGTTTGTTATTATCAAAGCTATTCATTACACTGTATTTTGCATCAAAACAATTTCTTGAATGTGAATCACCACAAATTTTGATTGGACGACTTACTTTATAAGATATAGTGTATGGATGATATATGTATAAAATGCATATATGTAAGTTTGTTTCGCGAAAGTAAATCAGCGCAAACTAGTTATGATGTAGAAATTGTGAAGGTAATTGTTAGCCGCTTAGAAACAGAATGGTTTACTGTATTTGATATCATTTCAGGTTAACAGTTCAGCGTCTACTATATAAGGTCAAGTAAAGTCTACAGCTGTTTAAGGTCAATATATAGGCTGCATTAAAGGGTGACACTGCAGTGACCATATTTAAGACAATCAATACTATTGAAGTTAATTTATACACAACTAGAATCCCTTGAGTTGCACTACGGGAAACAAATCAAATTGATTTTGGTTTCTTTAGACAAGTGTCCCCTTACATATTAATTAAGACACAGAAGAAAACCTCGGGTTGTGGAGGTGCCCAGTCGATGTCAGTCACTATAAATGACGTACGATAGCTGGATACAGCAGGTTACCTCCGACCATAAACTCTCACAGGACATTGACTTCTCATCATGTCCCCGCGACAGAGTTAAACCTCGGGTTGTGGAGGTGGGTCGATGTCAGCCACTATTAATGATGTACGGTAGGATACAGCAGGTTCTGTCTGACCCTAAACCCTCACAGGACATTGACTTCTCATCATATCCCCGCAACAGGAAGAAAACTTCGGGTTGTGGAGGTGGGTCAAATATTGTCAGCTATTGTTAATGGCATACTAGTACAGTAGGATACAGCATGTTCCCTCTGACCCTGAACTGTCACAGGACATTGACTTCTCATCATATCCCTGCGACAGGAAGAAAACCTCGGGTTTTGGAGGGGGTCAAATCTTATTGTCAGCTATTGTTAATGGCATACTAGTACAGTAGGATACAGCATGTTTCCTCTGACCCTGAACTGTCACAGGACATTGACTTCTCATCATATCCCTGCGACAGGAAGAAAACCTCGGGTTTTGGAGGGGGTCAAATCTTATTGTCAACTACTGTTAATGGCATACGGTAGGATACGGCAGATTCTATCTGACCCTAAACCCTCACAGGACATTGACTTCTCATTCCTTTTGATGGACTATTATAGACGTGAGTGCCTCGGTAGCCGAGCTAACATACTGTCGTTATACTACTGAGTACAATCATTAGTGACATTCAGACCACTTACTCTCCCTAGAATTTTAGTTTGATTCCCAGTGGAGGTGAAAAAAACGTAACGATCCATTGATGTCTGATAGGGTTATACTGTGGTTATCCCAACGTAACGATCCATTGATGTCTGATAGGGTTATAGTGTCGTTATCCCAACGTAACGATCCATTGATGTCTGATAGGGTTATAGTGTCGTTATCCCAACGTAACGATCCATTGATGTCTGATAGGGTTATAGTGTCGTTATCCCAACGTAACTTTCCATTGATGTCTGATAGGGTTATACTGTCGTTATCCCAACGTAACGATCCATTGATGTCTGATAGGGTTATACTGTCGTTATCCCAACGTAACGATCCATTGATATCTGATAGGGTTATACTGTGGTTATCCCAACGTAACGATCCATTGATGTCTGATAGGGTTATACTGTCGTTATCCCAACGTAACGATCCATTGATGACTGATAGGGTTATAGTGTCGTTATCCCAACGTAACGATCCATTGATGTCTGATACGGTTATACTGTCGTTGTCCCAACGTAGCGATCCATTGATGTCTGATACGGTTATACTGTCGTTATCCCAACGTAGCGATCCATTGATGTCTGATACGGTTATACTGTGGTTATCCCAACGTAACGATCCATTGATGTCTGATAGGGTTATACTGTGGTTATCCCAACGTAACGATCCATTGATGTCTGATAGGGTTATACTGTGGTTATCCCAACGTAACGATCCATTGATGTCTGATAGGGTTATACTGTGGTTATCCCGACGTAACGATCCATTGATATCTGATAGGGTTATACTGTGGTTATCCCAACGTAACGATCCATTGATGTCTGATAGGGTTATACTGTCGTTATCCCAACGTAACGATCCATTGATGACTGATAGGGTTATAGTGTCGTTATCCCAACGTAACGATCCATTGATGTCTGATAGGGTTATACTGTCGTTGTCCCAACGTAGCGATCCATTGATGTCTGATAGGGTTATACTGTCGTTGTCCCAACGTAGCGATCCATTGATGTCTGATACGGTTATACTGTCGTTATCCCAACGTAGCGATCCATTGATGTCTGATAGGGTTATACTGTGGTTATCCCAACGTAACGATCCATTGATGTCTGATAGGGTTATACTGTGGTTATCCCAACGTAGCGATCCATTGATGTCTGATAGGGTTATACTGTGGTTATCCCAACGTAACGATCCATTGATGTCTGATAGGGTTATACTGTCGTTATCCCAACGTAACGATCCATTGATGTCTGATAGGGTTATACTGTCGTTATCCCAACGTAACGATCCATTGATGTCTGATAGGGTTATACTGTGGTTATCCCAACGTAACGATCCATTGATGTCTGATAGGGTTATACTGTCGTTATCCCAACGTAACGATCCATTGATGTCTGATAGGGTTATACTGTCGTTGTCCCAACGTAGCGATCCATTGATGTCTGATAGGGTTATACTGTCGTTGTCCCAACGTAACGATCCATTGATGTCTGATAGGGTTATAGTGTCGTTATCCCAACGTAGCGATCCATTGATGTCTGATAGGGTTATAGTGTCGTTATCCCAACGTAACGATCCATTGATGTCTGATAGGGTTATACTGTCGTTGTCCCAACGTAACGATCCATTGATGTCTGATAGGGTTATACTGTCGTTATCCCAACGTAACGATCCATTGATGTCTGATAGGGTTATACTGTCGTTATCCCAACGTAACGATCCATTGATGTCTGATAGGGTTATACTGTCGTTATCCCAACGTAACGATCCATTGATGTCTGATAGGGTTATAGTGTCGTTGTCCCAACGTAACGATCCATTGATGTCTGATAGGGTTATAGTGTCGTTATCCCAACGTAACGATCCATTGATGTCTGATAGGGTTATAGTGTCGTTATCTCAACGTAACGATCCATTGATGTCTGATAGGGTTATACTGTCGTTATCCCAACGTAACGATCCATTGATGTCTGATAGGGTTATACTGTCGTTGTCCCAACGTAACGATCCATTGATGTCTGATAGGGTTATACTGTGGTTATCCCAACGTAACGATCCATTGATGTCTGATAGGGTTATACTGTGGTTATCCCAACGTAACGATCCATTGATGTCTGATACGGTTATACTGTCGTTATCCCAACGTAACGATCCATTGATGTCTGATAGGGTTATACTGTCGTTATCCCAACGTAACGATCCATTGATGTCTGATAGGGTTATACTGTCGTTGTCCCAATGTTATACTGTCGTTATCCCAACGTAGCGATCCATTGATGTCTGATAGGGTTATACTGTCGTTGTCCCAACGTAACGATCCATTGATGTCTGATACGGTTATACTGTCGTTGTCCCAACGTAACGATCCATTGATGTCTGATAGGGTTATACTGTCGTTATCCCAACGTAGCGATCCATTGATGTCTGATAGGGTTATACTGTCGTTATCTCAATGTAACGATCCATTGATGTCTGATAGGGTTATACTGTCGTTGTCCCAACATAACGATCCATTGATGTCTGATAGGGTTATACTGTCGTTGTCCCAACGTAGCGATCCATTGATGTCTGATAGGGTTATACTGTCGTTATCCCAACGTAACGATCCATTGATGTCTGATAGGGTTATACTGTCGTTATCCCAACGTAGCGATCCATTGATGTCTGATAGGGTTATACTGTCGTTATCCCAACGTAACGATCCATTGATGTCTGATAGGGTTATACTGTCGTTATCCCAACGTAACGATCCATTGATGTCTGATACGGTTATACTGTCGTTATCCCAACGTAACGATCCATTGATGTCTGATAGGGTTATACTGTCGTTGTCCCAACGTAACGATCCATTGATGTCTGATAGGGTTATACTGTCGTTGTCCCAACGTAACGATCCATTGATGTCTGATAGGGTTATAGTGTCGTTGTCCCAACGTAGCGATCCATTGATGTCTGATAGGGTTATACTGTCGTTGTCCCAACGTAACGATCCATTGATGTCTGATAGGGTTATACTGTCGTTATCCCAATGTTATACTGTCGTTGTCCCAACGTAGCGATCCATTGATGTCTGATAGGGTTATACTGTCGTTGTCCCAACGTAGCGATCCATTGATGTCTGATAGGGTTATACTGTCGTCATCCCAACGTAACGATCCATTGATGTCTGATAGGGTTATACTGTCGTTATCCCAACGTAACGATCCATTGATGTCTGATAGGGTTATACTGTGGTTATCCCAACGTAACGATCCATTGATGTCTGATAGGGTTATACTGTCGTTATCCCAACGTAGCGATCCATTGATGTCTGATAGGGTTATACTGTCGTTGTCCCAACGTAGCGATCCATTGATGTCTGATAGGGTTATAGTGTCGTTATCCCAACGTAACGATCCATTGATGTCTGATAGGGTTATAGTGTCGTTGTCCCAACGTAACGATCCATTGATGTCTGATAGGGTTATACTGTCGTTATCCCAACGTAACGATCCATTGATGTCTGATAGGGTTATACTGTCGTTATCCCAACGTAACGATCCATTGATGTCTGATAGGGTTATAGTGTCGTTATCCCAACGTAACGATCCATTGATGTCTGATAGGGTTATAGTGTCGTTGTCCCAACGTAACGATCCATTGATGTCTGATAGGGTTATACTGTCGTTATCCCAACGTAGCGATCCATTGATGTCTGATAGGGTTATACGTCGTTATCCCTCCGTTATACTGTCGTTATCCCTCCGTTATACTGTCGTTATCCCTCCGATGGCACGGTGTTTTACTCAACCACTAAAACAGCATTACCGCACCGTAATTGTCCCCTTAGCGATGTCAAATAAACGGTTTATTTTTGTGTGTGTTGTTGTTGACAATTGTTATAAATATAGATAAGTTATTTATTTATACATCCTTCTCAGAATTTCATCAATAAGAAATACTTGCATGTTTTCACATTCGATGAATTATAAAGAGATCATATTAAATGATATTTATAGTTTCCAAGACGGATATGATATTTAACTACTGCTGCTTTTTATAGGTACCATTTAGCACAAAAATATTACCTATAAGTTTCCTTGGCCTAATATGGCATTGTGCTATGGATATTGTGAAAATGAATATTCATAAGGTTGTATAAGGCAAATAAAGTAATTTGGCACATGCATTTTGCATGCCATGTATAGTACTCTGAGGTCATAAAGAGGTATGGCGTAAATTTTCATGAGTAAATCATTTCTGGTAGCGCAAACGCATAGACAATATATCAAACCATTTAAATACAAGTTTTTGAACTTCTGAGATATTCTGTATTGCTAATATACATGTTCAATAGTTTCACCTGTATAAAAATACCTGATCAGTATGCGTAAAAATAGTGCACGGTTGGATGCTAACTCTAGTGGAGCACAGTTTTTTAAGTGTACATGTGTAGTACAGGTAGCCAATATACAATGTATATAGCCATTGATTTTTCTTGCCTTGGACAGTGACACTTACAGTCAGCTTCCTTTTCATGCTGTTCACATTTAGCACATATCGTTAGTCTATATTGAATGGAGAGAAACGATAAGAAGGGAAGATTCTACTTTTTAAGGACAAATGAAGATTTAGCAATCCCTCAAGGACCAATTCCTCAGGGATCTCTCTTTATGTTTCAAAGAACATCCTCTAGCTTTTTCATGCATTTGTTAGTATTTTTTGTCAAACAGTTAAGACTTTTATCACTTTTTTACTAAGTTAAATGGCACTTCAAATTTCAATATTGAATATGGGGAGTGTTGCACTTATTTAAAAACACTTACTTAAAGTACAAACCAGTATGTGGGAGATTTATGGTTTTTAATTACCGTATAGCTAATATTTTCATATTTTGTTTTCACTTTGAAGTCATCATTAATCTCCCATTTAAAGGACCCTTGTACTAATGTGACACATTACTACCTGTATAATAATATCATAGCCCAAAGGTAAAATGTGATATATGAAGTCAGATATGTAAATACTCTGCTGTGAGATGTATCGTAAAATAGGTCAAATTTAATCTGGAAAGACAAGTGTGACTTGTGGACAAGCAGCTGGTAGACAACACAACACATGTACATACAAACATAAAGGTGAAGTATACATTAGACTTGGCTCACATTTTATCTGGTAAGATACTAGTGAAACAAGATAGCCAGCTGAACATACAGATCTAAATAATACACTGTAGTTGTGGGAAGGAACCTTTGTGGCTTTATTGACTTGTGTAGAAATATTTGCTTGAAGGACATTAATACTTTATTTTAAAGTGTTGATATTTCAGAAATTTTAAATCTAAAACCTTCCAGGAACAAACTATTAAATTTCAGTATGGAATGACAAGGTAAAATGTTAATTGTTATTCTTGATAAATAGATATTTCATCTTTTGCTTCATAGCAAAATGAATTTGCAGAAAATAACTATTCCTAAAATAAATAAGAATCAATATAATGTCAAATGTTGAATGTCATTTTGGCACAAAACTATGTATAAATGCTGATCAATTGCAATGAGTCCATTACATGATGATGGAAGTAAAATCCTGCAAAATCTGAAAATTATAACATGGGCAATAACTCTTGTAATACATGATCTGTAATAGTGTTAAAACGCTTTTGAATTATAATGAAGATTTTGGAGTCATAAAAAAAAAAAAAAAAAATTTGTTAATATTTGAGTTAATCCCCCAAACACGTATCACATGTTCAGTTGACTTGGCTTAGATCTGATTCTTCTCCCTCATCAAATCTTCGGTGACACATGTACATGACAACCACAGATAAAGCCCAAACAGATTTGATTCATGGTTGATCCAGGTAATTGCATTTATGTTTTTATGTTTTTATTTATTTTTTTATCTGTATTCTGTCTATGTTCCAGATCTCTCAACTGGATGTGAGCTCATCAAGCAATGTGAAACAGGAATCGGTGGATGACCCGCCCGAAGACCCTCTTAACTCTGATGACTTCAACAGGTCGGGGCCCTCACAGGCATCCAACTCAGACATGGATAATTCACTCCCAACCAGCAGTTCTGGCCTGACCGAATCATTTCATGGCTATCAGGACAGTTATCATAGTGACAAAGAGGGCTCGCTGACTAGCTCTCCTGTCAAAAAGTACAAGAAGTTGAAACATGAGAAATACTGCCTTGTTTGTGGTGATAGGGCTCTAGGGTACAATTTTAATGCCGTAACTTGTGAATCCTGCAAGGCCTTCTTTCGACGAAATGCTTTAAAAGACCAGGTTAGTCTTTATTGGTTTTGGTCAAAGTTCTTCATTTCAGAACCTCAGAACTTAATCAAAGAGAGATCAAACAAATGTTTTCACATAGGAGGGCTTTGCTTTTACTGCTAATATTTTTTTATACTGTTTTTGAAATGTATTGGATGATTTTTTGTAATTGTATTGAAGGTTCCCTTAAATTTGATGCCTATTTTCAGACTGAAATTTATGTAGGGAAAGTGGCTGACTGGTTGCCATCTTTGATTTCTACAGTAATAGCCTTCACTTTTTCTTTACAAGTTCTTGGATATTTCCCAAATTTCATATGAAGGTTCCCCTAGTCCTTAGTTTTGCACTGTCCTATTTTACAACAATATTGAAAAACAATATGGCCTGCAGGCTAACATCTTAGATTTTGACAGTACAGTTATTCGCTGCTGCTTTAGCTTTATCTGTACTGGGTGGATCATTCTCATACAGTCAAACTTCGATGTATCGAACTTTGGGGGACCGTCGTGAAAACTTCGAAACATCGGGACTTCGACTTATGAATATTGAACATCGAACATCGACATGTAGGCTTTTATGTATATATGAACTGTATATAAGAATAACCAATGCGGGCTAGTGTAACCTAACACAGGGTAGGAAATTGTAGATTCACATTTATAAAAAATAGTATATTAAAATACACACTATAATTTTTTGTAGTACTTATATTAATACCCGGCCCCCTATGGCTCTGCCCCGGCCGTGTATTAAATCTGTCTCATGCCTCGTAATGGAGCAAGCCGGTGTGATTCACACTGGGGCGATTTTTGGATCACCTATCGGCCGATTGGTTCTCATCGATAAACGAACTTAAATTATAAACCATTTCTGTCGATCTCCTACCTAACTTGTAATTAAAATTCATCTGAATTATCGTTAATATCAAGTTAACGTAACGAAGCATAAAATGAAATGAGTAGCGGTAGCCATGATTAGACTTCAGTAAATTTCTTTGTTTCTTTTCTGAAGAGTTCCTCTAAATTGTGAATGGGCACGCGCGTGCGGACCAAATAAGGAAGTCGTAGTAAGCCGTAGTAACTCCATATTTGACCATACAGACCATATATAAAAACGAGATTTGAGATAACATCACACGTGAACTGGTTCTGCTAATTCTGTAAACAAAATATTTTATCAAGGTAAACACTCGATAGTTCAGCAATCCTGCATTGTTTTGACAACATTATGTTCACATGAGGTGGTAATTAAATGAAATCTTACAGATTAAACACTTTTGAAAACTTCGTCTCGTCGTGAAGAGCTACATTTGTACAATATCGCAGCTAGCTATAGGTCGCCGACTAAGCCTACTGTTCACTGCAGGACATCGACACATGCGTCCGTGAAGGTGTGAAATTTTCCGCGGGGCAATAGGCCTATATTGCGCTCGTACAGGTAAAATTTTCACTTCGATTTATTAGTTGTAATTCTCAATGTTTTCATAACGAACGGGTCAGATTAAAACTTCGATACAGCGAAAAATTCGATTCATAGAAGTTCGATTCATGAAAAGTAAATAAGTAGTGTTATATAATGAAAAAAATCGGGACTTTGCCAAAAGTTCGACACATCGAGAAATTCGAATCATCGAAGTTCGATTAATCGAGGTTTGACTGTATTTATATTTAGGTCATCTGACCCGAAGGGTCAGGATGACCTATAGTCATCGTGCTTCATCCGTCGTCGTCCGCCGTCCGCCGTGCGCCGTGCGCCGTCAGTAAACTTTTCATTTCAAAATGCTACTCCTCCTTCATTTCTTAATGGATCACCACCAAATTTGGTGTGAAGCATCATTGGGGGAAGGCGATCAGATTTTATATAAATGAGGCTGATCCGACCCCTGGGGCCATAGGGGCGGGGCCCCAAAAGGGGAACTTTGCTGAATTTTTGCTTTAAATTCCTACTCCTCCTTAATACTTGAATGGATTACATCCAAATTTGATGTGAAGCATCATTGGGGGAGGGCGATCAGATTTTATATAAATGAGGCTGATTGAACCCCTGGGGCCAGAGGGGCGGGGCCCGAAAAGGGGAACTTTGCTGAATTTTTGCTTTAAATTCCTACTCCTCCTTAATACTTGAATGGATTACATCCAAATTTGGTGTGAAGCATCATTTGGGGAGGGCGATCAGATTTTATATATATGAGGCTGATCCGACTCCTGGGGCCAGAGGGGTAGGGCCCCAAAAGGGGAACTTTGCTGAATTTTTGCTTTAAATTCCTACTCCTCCTTAATACTTGAATGGATTGCATCCAAATTTGGTGTGAAACATCATTTGGGGAGGGCAATCAGATTTTATATAAATGAGGCTGATCCGACCCCTGGGGCCATAGGGGCGGGGACTCAAAAAGGGGACTTTGCTGAATTTTTACTTTAAAATCCTACTCCTCCTTAATGCTTGAATGGATTGCATCCAAATTTGATGTGAAGCATCATTTGGGGAGGGCGATCAGATTTTATATAAATGAGGCTGATCCAACCCTTGGGGCCAGAGGGGCGGGGCCTCCAAAAGGGGACTTTGCTGAATTTTTACTTTAAAATCCTACTCCTCCTTAATGCTTGAATGGATTGCATCCAAATTTGATGTGAAGCATCATTTGGGGAGGGCGATCAGATTTTATATAAATGAGGCTGATCCAACCCTTGGGGCCAGAGGGGCGGGGCCCAAAAAGGGGAACTTTGCTGAATTTTTGCTTTAAATTCCTACTCCTCCTTAATACTTGAATGGATTACATCCAAATTTGGTGTGAAGCATCATTTGGGGAGGGCGATCAGATTTTATATATATGAGGCTGATCCGACTCCTGGGGCCAGAGGGGTAGGGCCCCAAAAGGGGAACTTTGCTGAATTTTTGCTTTAAATTTCTACTCCTCCTTAATACTTGAATGGATTGCATCCAAATTTGGTGTGAAACATCATTTGGGGAGGGCAATCAGATTTTATATAAATGAGGCTGATCCAACCCCTGGGGCCATAGGGGCGGGGACTCAAAAAGGGGACTTTGCTGAATTTTTACTTTAAAATCCTACTCCTCCTTAATGCTTGAATGGATTGCATCCAAATTTGATGTGAAGCATCATTTGGGGAGGGCGATCAGATTTTATATAAATGAGGCTGATCCAACCCTTGGGGCCATAGGGGCGGGGCCTCCAAAAGGGGACTTTGCTGAATTTTTGCTTTAAAATCCTACTCCTCCTTAATGCTTGAATGGATTGCATCCAAATTTGATGTGAAGCATCATTTGGGAAGGGCGATCAGATTTTATATAAATGAGGCTGATCCAACCCTTGGGGCCAGAGGGGTAGGGCCCCAAAAGGGGAACTTTGCTGAATTTTAAAGATTAGTAAAATACCTGTTAACATACACTGAAGGATAGAAATTTCTGAAAGTGAAAGTAGTTGTGATACAGTCTTGTATTCCACAATGCTGGTGTACATTTACTATAGCTAAGACGCTTTTGATTTTGCAATGCCAATCAAACAGGAGATTACCAAATCATTGCAAAGTGTATAACAAGCATGGCCGATATGTTGTTCATTGCTTTGACAACACCATAAATAAATTTCGTAACCAACTCTAGATCTGAACAGATAGTTTATGACAATGATGCTGGTTTGAACACTTTTGAACTAAGGGGTGTGTCCCTGCTATAAGTGTTTGCAATTGTCAGATGACCGTTTAGGCCCATGGGCCTCTTGTTTAACTTCCCATTTTGTTGGAACAGTTAAAAACAAAAAAAACTTAGCCAACCTGTGGCCATCTTTAATTTTGACATCAAATTTTTTTATGGCTATTTGTTGAGAAAGATAATTGATAAATCATTCCCAAATTTTTGTTATGGCTATTTGTTGAGAAAGATAATTGATAAATCATTCCCCAATTTTTGTTATGAATATTTGTTGAGAAAGATAATTGATAAATCATTCCCAAATTTCATCTGTAAGATCCTCCTGATCCTTAGTTGTGCCCTTTTGAATTTGAGACTGTTCAGAAAAAAGAAAATGTTTTTCAGGCAACCATTGCTTGGATTTTGACTGATAGTTTGTTACATTATTTTTTTTTTAATATACAGGACAGTTCTTTCTCATATAATTATGTAGGTTGCTTTGTTTTTGGAAACGATCAAAAAAACAAAATTGCTGACTGGCGATCGTCTTTGATTTGACGACGAAAGACCGTTATTGCTATTTCTGAAGAGGAATCTATACAACTCATGATTTAGAGCAAATAATGGAAAGAACAGAAAAGGATCTCTGTCATATTTGATAATTGGTTAAAATAAAATTTCTAAATATTTCTGATCAAGCCTGAAGGGACAGAAATTTTTAAATATTTTTTATCCAGGGCCTAAAAGTTTTAAATATTTCTGATCCAGATGAACCATAACATGATTCAGTTTGACAACATTCTAGTAACATTTTGTTTACTTAATTGCAGACTATTGTGATTGGGGATGCCTTCCTGGCTTCAGAATATCTAAATGTATTTGAAGGAAATTGGCTAGAAATTTTGTGACCTTTTAGAAATTTAACAATTTAATTATGTCCCCCAAACGAAGTGGGGGGACATGTTGTTTTTGCTCGGTTTCTTATTATTATTATTATTATTATTCTTGTTTCTTCCACTTTCTTCCGCCGCGGAGGTTTCCGACCGTTTTCTCAAAAACTACTGGACGGATCTTCACGAAACTTCACACACATACTCATTAGGGGCGGGGTGTGTGAAAACGGGTTGTTTTTTCGCGACCGGAAGTCCAAGATGGCCGCCAGAGCTAATTTCCGGTTTTCAAAATTTAGTCTCCGATTTCAGTAAAAATTGGTACATGGGTGTTTTAAGGGATGCTGAATAACATGGTTGCCACCGAAACGAAAATGGAGGCCTCTGATTGGTCGAAATTTATATATTGTCCGATTTCAATGAAATTTAATATATATGTGTAGTATTACACCAACAACATTGTCGTCACATCCGTTTCATGATTCGTCAACATGGCCGCTATTTCCTGGCTTCTGATTGGTCGAAATTTATATATTGTCCGATTTCAATGAAATTTAATATATATGTGTAGTATTACACCAACAACATTTTCTTAACCTCCGTTTCGTGATTCGTCAACATGGCCGCTATTTCCTGGCTTCTGATTGGTCGAAATTTATATATTGTCCGATTTCAATGAAATTTATATATATAACTGTAGTAGGACACCACGGACATTGTCGTAACCTCCGTTTCGTGATTCGTCAACATGGCTGCTATTTCCTGGCTTCTGATTGGTCGAAATTTATATATTGTCCGATTTCAATGAAATTTTATATATAACTGTAGTAGGACACCACGGACATTGTCGTAACCTCCGTTTCCTAATTCGTCAACATGACCGCTGATATATGGGGTGTCAGCTATATTTCCATTGTGAGTTCATTGGGCTCATCAGTTCCGACCAAAGGGGTAGTTTGGGGGACATCTGTAATGGTACCCCATTACAATTAGCACTTGTTAAGAATTCTTTTTTCTAACCAAATTAATTTTCTTATTTCTCAGTCACTCAAGTGCTTGTTCCAAGGAAACTGCAGTATAGACGTACGAACAAGGCGTTTTTGTCCTTACTGTCGCTTAAACAAGTGCAATCAGATTGGCATGAAGAGAGAAATGATTCTTGGTAAGTAATTTGTTTAGGTAAGTCAGGATAGGTGCAGAAATTTAGTACTACTAACCTTCAGATGGGTTTGTGTTGGAAAATGTTCTCCCTTTGGAAATTTCTGGTGAATTTGAGGCAATTAGTTCTAAATCACCTTCAGAAATCAAGTTTATATAAACTGAAGGTGTGTTCTGTGGAGAAAGAAAAGTCGGGCCCAATAGGGGACATAGAGGAATTATTCCCCCGTCTGTAAAAATAAAAGAATATAAACCAAATGCAGTGCGAAGCATGCTATGACAATATAGAGTCAATTTTGTATAAACATAGGTGTTGGGGCCCCCTGTTTTAGGGCAGATGGATGGGGCTCTATAAGAGGAAATAGAGAAATACACTGAAAATCCTTCACCTCTCATACATAATGAATGATATTTTAAATGTTATTATTTTATAATCTCAGATGACAACGAGAGAAAAGCGCGGATGAAGAAGGTCTCAATAAATCGTGCCAGGAAGCAGTGCGTTCAGAAAAATTGCCCAGCAGACAATGTCATAATCAAAGATGAACCCATGTCTGATCCTGAAGTTTCTTACCCCGAAGGCGAGGCAAGTGGGGTTGAAGAAGAAAGTCCCTTGTTAGCGAGAGGCTCCGCGGCCACTCCGGTGCAAATCCAAAATGAGGCACTAGATGTTGTCGTTAAAAGAAGCATGTTGCCAAGTGACCCCCTCCTTTATCGTACTCTCACCCCAAATGAGAAAAAACTCATCAGTGACGTAACTATGGCGTACAAAGAGACGTTAGCGAGCTACGCTGTAGAGCAGCACGTTAATCAGGAGGAAAACTACTCCAATCTCAACGATATCGTCAACAACTCAGAAGTCGCAGTGCGCAGATTAATCAAGTTTGTCAAATTACTGAATGATTTTAAAAAACTAAGTCAGGAAAATCAAATTGCAGCTCTAAAAGCATGTGTGCTTAACACTCTCCTGTTACGATCTGTCAATTTCTACGATGTAGAAAATGATGCCTGGCGTACACCAACAGGGAGCATTCCAACCGACGTCCTGAAACAGGCCACAGGCCACCATCAGCTACATGACGATCACACGTCGTACTGTCGTAGTCTCAAGGCCATCTCTCAGGACGATGAATACATCATGGCTATTATGCAGGTGATGATTATCTTCAAACCAGATGGCGTTAACCTTGAACATCGCCACAAAGTTTCAGACTTACAGGACAAATACATTTTACTGCTCAAACATTACCTAGAATCCAGTTTCAGTTACATCCATGCACATAAAGTGTTTTCAAGTTTGTTGCGTAAATTCAACGAGTTGCAAAAAATTGGAGATGACCATGCGAAAATTGTACTACAAGTGAATGCCAGTCAAATTGAGCCTCTAATGCTGGAAGTTCTGAACCTTCATTAGCCCTTGTTCCCTCTTTCTCATCCGTTTCCTTGTGTAATGAGCTTTCTTTGTGATAAACCCATGCAGGCCAGGTAGTATATAAGGATGTTGTTATATATCGGTAACTGACACCTCACTTAAATTCATTCACTCCTGAGGATGCCTTTAAACTTGCATGGCAGATTTGCTTTCCTCTTATTTTCACTCGTGAAAATATAAAAAAAATCTACCAAACTCATGAACTATATTTGATATTAAACCGCAAACCATTGAATATACTCTATTTATTGTAAGCTTCTCAGGAACTTCATCAGTTATGTATAGAAAAAAATAGTTTGGCTGGCAAAGGAAGTGCAAAATGTATGGTTTTTATGGGCTCTTCTGTGAAGTGCTGTCATGAGAACTATCCTGCAGGGCTTCATGTTGTTATATATAATCAATCCTCGTTATCTCAAAATCGGGTAACTCGTAAACCCTGTTTAATTTGAAGTATTTCATTGGTACCTGCGAGACTTCAAACTAGGTATTCAATCTCACCTATCTTGAGTACTCTGATAAATCGGGTTTTCGTGGTCCTGCCGACGTAGAGATATCGAGGTTGGACTATGAATTGTTACGTTTGTTTACTGTTGTTTGTAAACTGATATTGCTCATCACATGTTGTTTGTCCTTTACTGAATTCACCCAGATTTTACTGTAACCATGGCAACAGAACACATGTTGGTCATATTTCATTTAATCCATAGGGCAGCATAGTTGTGTTAATTGTCTCGTCACAGGTGTGGGTGATATCTTTGTGATCCATTTGTACATACAGGAAGATGATTACCCAATTGTTGTCATAGAAGATTCCTGGTGAACTTACAAAAATGAAAATTATGTGTATATATACCCAAAATACCCAAAGTTTCAAGTTTCAAGTCTGATGTAAATTGAACTGAATGGGTTGGTAAAGGAGTTATAAACAATATTTAAAAATACAGGTATTCTAAATAAGTATGTACATGTTTATACAAATGTGCAAGTCTTATCATTGTAGGAATTGCCAACTTTTATTCTGATCTGATCATGTCTACATGAGAAACTCAGGTTGTTTGCATTCACACTTGCCATGTGTTAATTTCCTGAATACATTTTTTTGAACCAGGAACTGTTGTTGGATTAGGTAAAGGATGACCAAGCTTACACATTCCAGAAGCATGCTGCAAAGTCCACAGATATATATATAGTTATGTGCCAAGAGTCTTTCAATATTTTGTCTTTTACTTTATTCTTTATATTTCCAACTTTTTTCAATAGATTTTCCTGACTTTGTTTAAAGACTGGTTTTGACAATTGTTGAGTCATATGGTACAGAAATATCTAAGGTTTCTTCTCATAATGTTCATTTAATATCTGTTGTGTATTTTTGGACTAATATAAATGATCTACACTACTAATTTTCGTGTGACATCTCTTTCTATATGATGCTACCAAAATGACATCAATATGGCCTCCCAAAAATTTGATGTTGTAAATAAATCATGAATTCTCTCGTCATATGCTACGAAAACAATGAAAATATTATGAGATGAAACAGGAAACTCTGAAAGTACACAAAATTTCATTAAAAAGGATCTATAAGCATTTTCGTGAAAATTCATTGGGAAAAATAGAATATATAGCAAAATAAAAAAGACCCTGAAAGACTTGGCACATAACTTTATATACCTTATAGCATCCTTCAGTGGCTACCCTCACATTTGTTCTCTGTGCTCAAAAAATCTATGTGTCGAAGGTCAACCCAGGGTCAAATTGAGATATGTTCACCTGAGGTTCGGTCAATTTAGTAAATGAAATAAACTACTCAACAAAGAATATTCAGTACAGGTTCAGTAGATACTTATATTGCACCCGCAGATGATGTTTAACTTAGGTATACAATATATATAACGTACCGTAATAAACACAAAACATCGGCCCTATCGCTGGAAGGGCCGACATTCCCTATCACCTAGCCCCGTACAGACTGAAATGATAAAGAGAGAGAGAAGGAAGATGGAGAGAAAGGATAAGTCTACCAGCAGGTCATTGCTACAACAGACAGACAAAAACCTGAAATCCTTAACTTTTATACCTGTATGACACAATAGACAAAATTAACCAAATAAATCTTTAATTGATGAACAATTACCTTAAATCTTTTACATATTGAACCGATGATTTGTGTTGAGAGTTATCTCCCATTAATTGATTAAGATATCACATGTATCCTGAAACAAATCTGCTATTTTGCTGATGTTTATCATTAAGGTGACTTATATAAATTTCTTACAATTATCAACGAGTCTTACACATTACTCGGCTTTCTTTTGTAAAGCAAATTAACATCGATATCTTGAAAAACGAGGTTTTAATTGTCCCAAAATGACTAGAGTGCTCGTGTCTGTAGTTGAACCTAGCTTTTCTGTTCTGACAAACAATTAAATGAACAAACTTTACCACATGGTGTTGGTAGAGAGATTAATGAAATGTTTAGAATTGCATTTGAATTTAAGGTCTAAAAATGTTTGAATTTAAAGTCTAAAAAGGCTTCATCTCAAGTCTAATAAAAACTAAATTTAAGTCTTAATAAGGGCTGAATTTAAGTCTAATAAGGACTAAATTTTAAGTCTAATAAGGACAAAATTTAAATCTAATAAGAATTAAATTTTAGTGTAATAAGGGATGAATTTAAATCTAATAAGGATTAAATTTTAAGTCTAATAAGGACTGAATTTAAATCTAATATGGATTCAATTTTAAGTCTAATAAGGATTCAATTTTAAATCTAATAAGAACTGAATTTAAGTCAAATAAGGGCTAAATCTCAGTCTGATAAGGATTAATTATATAAATTTAAGTCTAAAAAGGACTGAATTTAATGTCTAATTAGGGCTGAATTTTAAGTGTAATATTAGGGCTGAATTTAAGTCTAATAAGGACTGAATTTAAGTCTAATAAGAACTGAATTTTAAGTCTGATAAGGCCTGACATTTGATAAAGGGTAAGAAACTGTCCCAGTAACAACACACCCGCAGTATGGACCAGAAATTTAAACTGCTTTAGACATTGTGTTTACAAGGCAATAAGTCTAATGCCTTTTAATAAGCCCACCCATAGTGCAGTTCTGTTAGTGCAGTTATTGCATGACCCTATGTCGTCGAGTCTGAGATAAAATGTCATTCCCCCCTAACTTGTTAAAGTGTATTATGTTTATGTTGTAAGAGTAAGGTTGCTTGAAAGCCTTAATATATTGTAATTATAATATAAGTCAGGTATGTATTATTGTATTTGTGATGGATACAATAATCAGTGTCCGGTCCTAACAGATCTAATATATATGAAACAGGCCCCAATAGTGTGCCTTAAGTATTTTATAGAAGAATGGATTGTTGTAACTATGGTTTAGTAAATAAAAAAGCTGGGATCGTACATATTCACTAAATCTGAAATATATTATGTGTCATTAAAATATTTGTAGCTCACTAGATCCACATGATCATTTTAGTTTATGCTATGCCACAACGTCTTTTGTCTGTCGTCTTTTGAAAACAAAACCAGTCAAGAATGGTTAAAGATATTTTGCACAAATTTAGCATACATCATCCCATCCCAGCGACTCCAATTGTTTCAAAAGAATCAATATTGATGAGGGTCTTTGTAGAATGTTATATGATAGTGTTTGTTTTCTGTCTCCTGGCGTAATGAGCACGGTTTAAGCATTTGAAAGGTTTTAATTTAATTTGATTTGAAACTTGAAATCCTACAATTTCCGGTTATGATAAAGAATTTTATTAAAACTCAAATTATCCTGCGAGTTTTGATGAATCAATACATGTACGTGATCTTAAACCATAACCTTATCTGCAGTTTTTGAGCAAAAAAAAGATAATACGAACACATGACAAAATTGCAAAGGATGAATTGTTTCCACATTTTCCCTTCACAGTGTCAATGCTATTTCCCTAGAGACTACCTATGTCTAGAATCAGCATCCTTATTGCACCTTTAAGTAATATTGAACTTTTGTATTTTCCCGTCAATAAGCCCATGCTCAGTTATTAGCCCATCCCCAACTTTGACCTTCCCCTATGCATTTGGTGGTGGGGGTTCTGGTAATAAGCCCACTCTCTACTTTTGGGACTTTGGGTATTACAAAACTTTCGCCAAAACCTTGACCAAAAGGAGACCAATGGACAGACTGACAAGTCTCAAGACAAAACCTATAGTCCAACCTGTTACACAAGAAGGGGATCACTTATAACCCCCAATTTCACTGATACATGACAAATAACTCCTGTTTTCATCTGGAGGGGACTAATAAGTCATCCCAATGCTCAAACAGTGTATTACATTCGATGACAATATCTTACTAATCTAATTATCTAGATGAACGATGCAGGCCCTCTTGGAGTTTTCATAGCATTATAAAAAGATTTTTTTATTTTACTTCTGGCATTCAAATGGTATGTTATTAATATAATCACGATTCACCATGTTTTAAAGCTCTAGAAATCTACATTGTTCGGTAATGAATCTGTGTGAAAATAGATATCATTTCCACATATATAGATATGGCAAACACACAAACTATTTATTGTGTCAAGGTAAAAGTGGAGTTCCTTTTGGTTTGCTCAAGGAATGATTGTTTTAGTGAATGAGATTGTGTCAGTTAATATATTGAGGCCTTGGCCAAACTTATCATTCCGTTTGTAACTTTTTTTCTTAAAACATATTTCCTTAATTGAAATGGTTTTTCTGTGAATGTTTTTTTTTATTGATAAAAATATATGTCTTATACCTTCTTTGATTACTTATATTATTTCACCAGCCCAAAACTGGAAGATATTTCAGATTAGGCTCTATAAGTAAAGTTTAGTCCGAGCTGATACTTTTACATAATTTTCCTCATGTTTGTTGTTGGTGTCAAAATCTTCGTGCTATTTTTACATCCTTATCTATTACATATGTTCCAGTCTGTACTCTTTGTTTTTTTCCATACTTCGTTCTTAGTGGAAGCATTCTGAAAACTTCATTCTGTAATTAAAACAAGTTGAATGAGTAAGATCCTGTACCATACTCTACCTTATAAGCACTCTATGCTCTTACAAACACCAAAGGGGTGCGTTTTCTGGTTATAAAACCATGTACAGGAAAAGTTTCCATTTGAAATCTAAGTAGAATTGTTTTTCATTTCTCTTCAAATTCTTAGACCAATAAGGCAATGATCTTTTTATAGGTTTAAATTAGCACACCCATATTTCCCTGGAAAGTTGGGAGGGCACTTACAGGGCAGGTGCTCTTATGAGGTCAAGTATGGTACATGTATCTGTTTATAAGAGTTAATTATGTGATCCTATTAGAAATGTTATATTGAACTGGGTGTTACATTGTGATATAGAAATGATATATTTTCATGTTGCCGTGTTTATATATTTCTGGGAGATTTGTATACGGCGATATATTTGGAACCTGTATATAAATGAAGAAAGTGTCAGGGGTTCTCATATCAATGGTCTATGTTCATGTTTTCAAAGTCTAGTGCTTTTCCTGTCGATACTAGAGAACAGATTTTTTTCAGTAATAAATATTGTGTTTGTTTCTGTGGGATTCAATTTCAAATATAGTATGTAGAATGAACTAAGCTGGATCACAGAATTTATAGGATGGGTTTTACGTTTTTAGTCCACCATCATTAGATGGTACTATTCAAGTAGCCCTTTGTATGGGGTCCTTCGTCTGTCCGTCCAACCTTGAATAATTCTTGTTAAGGCTTTTTCTGGAAAAGGGCCGGATGGATATGTTACAGGTGCCCCTTGGTCCCTTGTTGTACTTTGTACCATTTTCGGACTGATTCCAAAAAAGATACCCAACAGGTATGGCCAACAGGTGCCTCGTGGCCATCTTGGAATTTGACACTAATACAGTTTGTTATCCCTAATTCTTTTGAGGTACTGGATGGATTATTCTCAAAATTCCATTGAAAGGTTCCCTTTGGGCCTATATGTGCCCTTGCATTGTGACTATCAGAAAAACTAAATGGCTTACAGGCAACCATCTTTAATTTGACGGTAAAGGTATTATTTTTTGGTTTTTCTTCTGAAAAAATCTCAAGTTTCATATTATCAAGAGCAAATAAAATAAGAGATCAAACTTTTTAAAGAAAAAAAAAGATCTTCAACAGTGGATGCCAATAAAGCAGGGGCCTCTGAGGTCTCCAGGAATCATGTACAGTTTTTCCAGGTATGAAGAAAAAATACATATTGTTTTTAAATTGGTTTATATTGTTATGGTACTTTGTTAGAGTTGTTTATTGTTGTTATGAATTAGAAAGTTCTGTGCGTTTCTTTCAAATCACTGTGAAAATATCACAGCCATAGAAATGACCATATATTGCATGGTATAATGTCTTAGTATTTATTTACAAGGTATGTTGGGGCATAATAATTTAGATTAATTCTTTCTTAACATGCTTGAATAATTCGCATACAAATGTACTGATGAAAAACTAAACACTGCAGTGTATATTACTCTAACTTTAAGGGTTGTGAATTCATCTGTCCTTCAGATAGAGGTGATGTTTATGTAAATATGATACAGGTGAAATGAAATACAATTATAATGTGAATGAAATACCGGTAAAATTGTATTAAATATGATTAAGATTTATTTATTAAGATCTAGTTAAGATGTATTAATGTACAGATAGACAATTTATAAGATATATAATGGGGATACATATTTATAATTAAGGTACAGTTGAATTTTATGAAAAAAAGATAAAGTGATATTTTGCTTTGTCAGTTATGCTTGAGGCAAAATCTGTTGACCCTATAATACAGACATGATCTATTAATGAAACACATACAGGTACAAGTGATGTAGGGTTGCTGAATTGGAGATAAAATTTCATACTGCCGGTGTCCTATTTAACAACATAGTTGGTGTCTGTTCATGCAGTATAAAACTAATTTTAGAATTGCTCTCCTCTAGGCAATTCCATCTATTCAGGTATGTTCAGGAGGAACAACTTCTAATTAAGGTACAGGACAGATTAATGATAACATTTGTAAGAAGTGCTAGACAGTCATTAGAAGAGAATTCAGGGGAGATAAGTGATATCCATTTCATTATATTTAAGGCCCAATATACATAACTTCAGGACATTTTTAAACATGCAAAAATAAGCCTAAAACGAAGTAAACATGAGTGGTAGCTAACAAGAAACTTGACAAAAAAATCCAAAGAATTGAAAATAATTCAGGTGGGGCCAACTTCAATAACAAGCCTTAGTTTGAAGACGGTTCAAAATGGACACGTGTTTACAAATACTGTGTTTCAACTGCTGCTGAACCGGTAACTGTGTAAGAAATTATCTTGATAATTCTGATATCAATTAATCTTAAATAAATCTATAAATATAAGAATTTATCAAGCTTAATTTTCACTTCAAGTTTTGCTTAAAGTTACGTATATTGGGCCTTTATGGTTAGTGACATCAGGTAACTCAACTGTTTTTGTGTGATGTGTGTTTTCACAGTGTATTTAACATCAATTGGAGAGCAAGGATAACTTGAAACTTCTGGTGTGTCTATCCAGTAGACTAGTACAATTATAAAGGAAAGATCTAAAATCAAGGTGGTCAAAACAAATGTAAAAGATACTGTCACAGTTCTGCATGTTCATAGCTTTTCGTTACCTGAATGAATCGATACTTAAGAGAAATTCTATGATGGCAGTTAGATTTGTGAACTCCTACAAAACTTTGGGAAGGAGAAGCCCCCATCTAAACGTAACACTACCCTTAGAATAATTGTAGGATATTTTTAACAGATTTAAGGGAACTGATCCAATGAAGTTAGGGTAGTTGCATGAGGTCATATTTTAAACCTGATGCCACTGTAGTGCATGAAATAGTTTGTATTCTATCCCAGTACTTTTAGAATAAGAGAGGAGGGGCCAATCAAAACTGAAAGTATCTCTAGAAACAATAAAAATTCTAAATTTGTATAAATATTACTTTCATACTTTAGTTATTCTTACTTGCATTGTATTTATACAAACCGAGGTAGCTTACCTGTGATTATCTTGTATATGAATCTGTGCTACACATTGTGTACAATACACAGAAATATTTGTTAATACTCCAGTAACATGAAGGTGCCTACTTTACTGTTGTACTTTACTCTAATGATAAAGGAAAGCTACGACGCCCCACCCACTAATGATATAAGGAAAGCTACGACGCCCCACCCACTAATGATATAAGGAAAGTCACGACGCCCCGCCCACTAATGATATAAGGAAAGCCACGACGCCCCGCCCACTAATGATATAAGGAATGCCACGACGCCCCGCCCATTAATGATATAAGGAAAGCCACAACGCCCCGCCCATTAATGATATAAGAAAAGCCACAACGCCCCGCCCACTAATGATATAAGGAAAGCTACGACGCCCCACCCACTAATGATATAAGGAAAGCCACGACGCCCCGCCCATTAATGATATAAGGAAAGCCACGACGCCCCGCCCACTAATGATATAAGGAAAGCTACGACGCCCCGCCCACTAATGATATAAGGAAAGCCACGACGCCCCGCCCACTAATGATATCAGGAAAGCCACGACGCCCCGCCCATTAATGATATAAGGAAAGCCACGACGCCCCGCCCATTAATGATATAAGGAAAGCCACAACGCCCCACCCACTAATGATATAAGGAAAGCCACGACGCCCCACCCATTAATGATATAAGGAAAGCCACAACGCCCCACCCACTAATGATATAAGGAAAGCCACGACGCCCCACCCACTAATGATATAAGGAAAGCCACGACGCCCCGCCCACTAATGATATAAGGAAAGCCACGACGCCCCACCCACTAATGATACAAGGAAAGCCACAACGCCCCGCCCATTAATGATACAAGGAAAGCCACGACGCCCCGCCCACTAATGATATAAGGAAAGCCACAACACCCCGCCCATTAATGATATAAGGAAAGCCACAATGCCCCACCCACTAATGATATAAGGAAAGCCACAACACCCCGCCCACTAATGATATAAGGAAAGCCAAGACGCCCCGCCCACTAATGATATAAGGAAAGCCACGACGCCCCACCCACTAATGATACAAGGAAAGCCACGACGCCCCGCCCACTAATGATATAAGGAAAGCCACGACGCCCCACCCACTAATGATACAAGGAAAGCCACGACGCCCCGCCCACTAATGATATAAGGAAAGCCACGACGCCCCGCCCACTAATGATATAAGGAAAGCCACGACGCCCCGCCCACTAATGATATAAGGAAAGCCACGACACCCCGCCCATTAATGATATAAGAAAAGCCACAATGCCCTGCCCACTAATGATATAAGGAAAGCCACGACGCCCCGCCCATTAATAAAATAAGAAAAGCCACGACGCCCCACCCACTAATAATATAAGGAAAGCTACGACGCCCCACCCACTAATGATATAAGGAAAGCCACGACGCCCCGCCCACTAATGATATAAGGAAAGCCACGACGCCCCACCCACTAATGATATAAGGAAAGCCACGACGCCCCGCCCACTAATGATATAAGGAAAGCCACGACGCCCCACCCACTAATGATACAAGGAAAGCCACGACGCCCCACCCACTAATGATACAAGGAAAGCCACGACGCCCCACCCACTAATGATACAAGGAAAGCCACGACGCCCCACCCACTAATGATACAAGGAAAGCCACGACGCCCCACCCACTAATGATATAAGGAAAGCTACGACGCCCCACCCACTAATGATATAAGGAATACCACGACGCCCCACCCACTAATGATATAAGGAAAGCTACGACGCCCCACCCACTAATGATATAAGGAATACCACGACGCCCCACCCACTAATGATATAAGGAAAGCTACGACGCCCCACCCACTAATGATATAAGGAATACCACGACGCCCTGCCCACTAATGATATAAGGAATACCACGACGCCCTGCCCACTAATGATATAAGGAATACCACGACGCCCCACCCACTAATGATATAAGGAATACCACGACGCCCCACCCACCTGTCACTGTTAACAGATATGTTGTCATGTTAGGGTTACATCTATTATACAATACAGTTGACTCCACTTAATATCACCCCTGTTAATATCACATTCCTCTTTATATCATGTTTTTCCCAAGCACCATTTTTCTTTCTATGTAATCTAATGTAATTTTATTTGGATAATATCATGTATTTTGAGGTGAATTCCTCTTAATATCATATGTACATTGAATAGCTTACTTTTAGTTATGGAGATTGAAAAATTAGTGGAAAAACATGTTTTCTTTAATGTCACATTCTTGTTAATATCATGTTTTTGTCTAACAAATGCAACATGATATAAAGAGAAGTGCACTGTATAACAAATGTATTTTTGGAATGAAACTGTAAATAACATTTGTTTTTTTTTTTGTAAAGATTTAGTAAATCAACTTTTTTTAAATCATGTTTTTGTTTTTTTGATTTATTAATAATCACGACTGCTGAAGAGTAACACAAACATGCCTCTACCACCCCTAAATAGTGTAACCATTCATCAGACCACTCCTAAACAGTGTAACCATTCATCAGACCACCCCTAAACAATGTAACCATTCATCAGACCACTCCTAAACAGTGTAACCATTCATCAGACCACCCCTAAACAGTGTAACCATTCATCAGACCACTCCTAAACAATGTAACCATTCATCAGACCACTCCTAAACAGTGTAACCATTCATCAGACCACCCCTAAACAGTGTAACCATTCATCAGACCACTCCTAAACAGTGTAACCATTCATCAAACCACTCCTAAACAGTGTAACCATTCATCAGACCACTCCTAAACAGTGTAACCATTCATCAGACCATCCCTAAACAATGTAACCATTCATCAGACCATCCCTAAACAGTGTAACCATTCATCAGACCACCCCTAAATAGTGTAACCATTCATCAGACCACCCCTAAACAGTGTAACCATTCATCAGACCACCCCTAAACAGTGTAACCATTCATCAGACCACCCCTAAACAGTGTAACCATTCATCAGACCAGCCCTAAACAGTGTAACCATTCATCAGACCACCCCTAAACAGTGTAACCATTCATCAGACCACTCCTAAACAATGTAACCATTCATCAGACCACCCCTAAACAGTGTAACCATTCATAAGACCACTCCTAAACAATGTAACCATTCATCAGACCACTCCTAAACAATGTAACCATTCATCAGACCACCCCTAAACAATGTAACCATTCATCAGACCACCCCTAAACAGTGTAACCATTCATCAGACCAGCCCTAAACAGTGTAACCATTCATCAGACCACCCCTAAAACACAGTGTAACCATTCATCAGACCACTCCTAAACAATGTAACCATTCATCAGACCACTCCTAAACAATGTAACCATTCATCAGACCACTCCTAAACAGTGTAAACATTCATCAGACCACCCCTAAATAGTGTAACCATTCATCAGACCACCCCTAAACAATGTAACCATTCATCAGACCACTCCTAAACAGTGTAACCATTCATCAGACCACCCCTAAACAGTGTAACCATTCATCAGACCACCCCTAAACAGTGTAACCATTCATCAGACCACCCCTAAACAGTGTAACCATTCATCAGACCACCCCTAAACAGTGAAACCATTCATCAGACCCCTTGTAAACAGTGTAACCATTCATCAGACCACTCCTAAACAGTGTAACCATTCATCAGACCACTCCTAAACAGTGTAACCATTCATCAGACCACCCCTAAATAGTGTAACCATTCATCAGACCACTCTTAAACAGTGTAACCATTCATCAGACCACTCCTAAACAATGTAACCATTCATCAGACCACCCCTAAACAGTGTAACCATTCATCAGACCACACCTTAACAGTGTAACCATTCATCAGACCACTCCTAAACAGTGTAACCATTCATCAGACCACTCCTAAACAGTGTAACCATTCATCAGACCACTCCTAAACAGTGTAACCATTCATCAGACCACTCCTAAACAGTGTAACCATTCATCAGACCACTCCTAAACAGTGTAACCATTCATCAGACCACTCCTAAACAGTGTAACCATTCATCAGACCACTCCTAAACAGTGTAACCATTCATCAGACCACCCCTAAATAGTGTAACCATTCATCAGACCACTCCTAAACAGTGTAACCATTCATCAGACCACCCCTAAACAGTGTAACCATTCATCAGACCACTCCTAAACAGTGTAACCATTCATCAGACCACCCCTAAACAGTGTAACCATTCATCAGACCACCCCTAAACAGTGTAACCATTCATCAGACCACCCCTAAACAGTGTTAACCATTCATCAGACCACTCCTAAACAGTGTAACCATTCATCAGACCACTCCTAAACAGTGTAACCATTCATCAGACCATCCCTAAACAATGTAACCATTCATCAGACCACCCCTAAACAGTGTAACCATTCATCAGACCACTCCTAAACAGTGTAACCATTTATCAGACCACCCCTAAATAGTGTAACCATTCATCAGACCACTCCTAAACAATGTAACCATTCATCAGACCACTCCTAAATAATGTAACCATTCATCAGACCACTCCTAAACAGTGTAACCATTCATCAGACCACCCCTAAACAATGTAACCATTCATCAGACCACTCCTAAACAGTGTAACCATTCATCAGACCACCCCTAAACAATGTAACCATTCATCAGACCACCCCTAAATAGTGTAACCATTCATCAGACCACCCCTAAATAGTGTAACCATTCATCAGACCACCCCTAAATAGTGTAACCATTCATCAGACCACTCCTAAACAATGTAACCATTCATCAGACCACCCCTAAATAGTGTACCATTCATCAGACCACTCCTAAATAGTGTAACCATTCATCAGACCACTCCTAAACAATGTTACCATTCATCAGACCACTCCTAAACAATGTAACCATTCATCAGACCACTCCTAAACAATGTAACCATTCATCAGACCACCCCTAAACAATGTAACCATTCATCAGACCACTCCTAAATAGTGTAACCATTCATCAGACCACTCCTAAACAATGTAACCATTCATCAGACCACCCCTAAATAGTGTAACCATTCATCAGACCACCCCTAAATAGTGTAACCATTCATCAGACCACCCCTAAATAGTGTACCATTCATCAGACCACTCCTAAATAGTGTAACCATTCATCAGACCACCCCTAAACAATGTAACCATTCATCAGACCACCCCTAAATAGTGTAACCATTCATCAGACCACTCCTAAACAATGTTACCATTCATCAGACCACTCCTAAACAATGTAACCATTCATCAGACCACCCCTAAACAGTGTAACCATTCATCAGACCACCCCTAAATAGTGTAACCATTCATCAGACCACCCCTAAATAGTGTAACCATTCATCAGACCACCCCTAAATAGTGTAACCATTCATCAGACCACCCCTAAATAGTGTAACCATTCATCAGACCACTCCTAAACAATGTAACCATTCATCAGACCACTCCTAAACAATGTAACCATTCATCAGACCACCCCTAAACAGTGTAACCATTCATCAGACCACCCCTAAACAGTGTAACCATTCATCAGACCACCCCTAAACAATGTAACCATTCATCAGACCACCCCTAAACAATGCAACCATTCATCAGACCACCCCTAAACAATGTAACCATTCATCAGACCACTCCTAAACAATGTAACCATTCATCAGACCACCCCTAAACAGTGTAACCATTCATCAGACCACCCCTAAACAATGTAACCATTCATCAGACCACTCCTAAACAATGTAACCATTCATCAGACCACCCCTAAACAATGTAACCATTCATCAGACCACACCTAAACAGTGTAACCATTCATCAGACCACTCCTAAACAGTGTAACAATTCATCAGACCACCCCTAAACAGTGTAACCATTCATCAGACCACCCCTAAACAATGTAACCATTCATCAGACCACTCCTAAACAATGTAACCATTCATCAGACCACCCCTAAACAATGTAACCATTCATCAGACCACCCCTAAACAGTGTAACCATTCATCAGACCACTCCTAAACAATGTAACCATTCATCAGACCACCCCTAAACAGTGTAACCATTCATCAGACCACCCCTAAACAATGTAACCATTCATCAGACCACCCCTAAACAATGTAACCATTCATCAGACCACTCCTAAACAATGTAACCATTCATCAGACCACCCCTAAACAATGTAACCATTCATCAGACCACACCTAAACAGTGTAACCATTCATCAGACCACTCCTAAACAGTGTAACAATTCATCAGACCACCCCTAAACAGTGTAACCATTCATCAGACCACTCCTAAACAGTGTAACCATTCATCAGACCACCCCTAAACAATGTAACCATTCATCAGACCACTCCTAAACAATGTAACCATTCATCAGACCACCCCTAAACAGTGTAACCATTCATCAGACCACTCCTAAACAGTGTAACAGTTCATCAGACCACTCCTAAACAATGTAACCATTCATCAGACCACTCCTAAACAGTGTAACCATTCATCAGACCACCCCTAAACAGTGTAACCATTCATCAGACCACTCCTAAACAGTGTAACAGTTCATCAGACCACTCCTAAACAATGTAACCATTCATCAGACCACCCCTAAACAGTGTAACCATTCATCAGACCACTCCTAAACAGTGTAACAGTTCATCAGACCACTCCTAAACAATGTAACCATTCATCAGACCACCCCTAAACAGTGTAACCATTCATCAGACCACTCCTAAATAGTGTAACCATTCATCAGACCACTCCTAAACAGTGTAACCATTCATCAGACCACCCCTAAACAGTGTAACCATTCATCAGACCACCCCTAAACAGTGTAACCATTCATCAGACCACCCCTAAACAATGTAACCATTCATCAGACCACCCCTAAACAGTGTAACCATTCATCAGACCACCCCTAAACAGTGTAACCATTCATCAGACCACTCCTAAACAGTGTAACAGTTCATCAGACCACTCCTAAACAATGTAACCATTCATCAGACCACCCCTAAACAGTGTAACCATTCATCAGACCACTCCTAAATAGTGTAACCATTCATCAGAGCACTCCTAAACAGTGTAACCATTCATTAGACCACCCCTAAACAGTGTAACCATTCATCAGACCACCCCTAAACAGTGTAACCATTCATCAGACCACCCCTAAACAATGTAACCATTCATCAGACCACCCCTAAACAGTGTAACCATTCATCAGACCACCCCTAAACAGTGTAACCATTCATCAGACCACCCCTAAACAGTGTAACCATTCATCAGACCACTCCGAAACAGTGTAACCATTCATCAGGACTTCCACATGTCTTATCTGAAAAGAATATTAAACTTGACGAAAATCTGATTATAAAATTATAATGAAGAGTAAAAAAACAATGAAGAAAAAAGTTTTGAATGTAAAAATGCACTGTGGTTAGTCATGTAAATCCAGAACATATTAATGGGAGGTAACTCTTAGTAAATATCACAGTGGATGTTTTGTATTTTTAAAGGCCCAATATACGTAACTTTTGGCAAAACTTGAAGCGAAAATCAAGCCTAATAACTTATTATAATTATAGATTTAGTTAAGATTAACTGGTATCAGCAATATTCAAGATGAATTCTTTCGCGGTTACCGGTACAGCAGCAGTTGAAACACGCTATTTGTAAACACGCGTCCATTTCGAACCGTCTTCTACCTTCGGTTTGTTGTTGAAGTGGGCCCCACCTGAATTATTTTCAGTTCTTTGGATTTTTTTGTCAAAAGTTTCTTGTTAGTTACCGCTCACATTTACTTCGTTTTAGGCTTATTTTTGCATGGTTATCAACTGGATTTTTTTTCAGAATTTTTCAGAATCATGAAAATTTCCCTAAAGTTACGTATATTGGGCCTTTAACAAATTAATAGGAGGTAACTCTTAGTAAATATCACAGTGGATGTTTTGTATTGTTTAACATATTAATGGGAGGTAACTCTTAGTAAATAGTACAGTGGATGTTTTGTATTGTTTAACATATTAATGGGAGGTAACTCTTAGTAAATAGTACAGTGGATGTTTTGAATTGTTTAACATATTTATAGGAGGTAACTCTTAGTAAATAGTACAGTGTTAACATATTAATGGGAGGTAACTCTTAGTAAATAGTACAGTGGATGTTTTGTATTGTTTAACATATTAATGGGAGGTAACTCTTAGTAAATAGTACAGTGGATGTTTTGAATTGTTTAACATATTTATAGGAGGTAACTCTTAGTAAATAGTACAGTGTTAACATATTAATGGGAGGTAACTCTTAGTAAATAGTACAGTGGATGTTTTGTATTGTTTAACTTTATTGTTTTATTTTTGTTTTCATTAAAACAGTTCCCTTAGCTTGTTAATACCTAATACTGTGTACTAAATTCATGATTGATACTTTATAAATATAGAAGGAATTAACATTGAATTATACATATAAACAATACTAACAGAAAAATAAAAGATTCACATTAAGGTTACTCTAACTAAAGATATAAGCTGATCAACACTAAATACAGTTGTATCATGTATCCTTGCTATGATATTAAACCTGCCTATTAGCTATTAGTGATAAACAATGAACAGATGCTTGCTATATAAAAATAAATATATATTTGTACTTTCTAGGAGCGATTTCTAAAGGAATTTAGATCTCACTAAGTTTATCTAAACTTCAGAAAATCTATTTTTAAGGTTAAGCGTGACTGCCTTGAGATTAGTACATATTTATGTATCTGAAAGTTTCTATTTTTACATAGCAATATTTTTATAAAGATACAAAACTTTTTTAATCAGGAAACTCAGTAATTGGGCAGTAAATTGTAGATTCAGTTACACCAAAAACGTCATGAATAACACTTCCAACCTTTTTATTGGGACAGTTAAAATGTGTTTTAAGGATGACTTGTTCACAGTTCCTCCACTATTGGGTCACGGGTACTGGCTGTAGGTCTACGTGGGACTGTTGCTAGGTACTGGCTGTAGGTCTACGTGGGGCTGTTGCTAGGTACTGGCTGTAGGTCTACGTGGGGCTGTTGGTAGGTACTGGCTGTAGGTCTACGTGGGGCTGTTGGTAGGTACTGGCTGTAGGTCTACGTGGGGCTGTTGGTAGGTACTGGCTGTAGGTCTACATAGGTCTGTTGTTAGGTACTGGCTGTAGGTCTACGTGGGGCTGTTGCTAGGTACTGGCTGTAGGTCTACGTGGGGCAGCAGCTAGGTACTGGCTGTAGGTCTACGTGGGGCTGTTGCTAGGTACTGGCTGTAGGTCTACGTGTGGCAGCGGCTAGGTACTGGCTGTAGGTGTACGTGGGGCTGTTGCTAGGTACTGGCTGTAAGTCTATGGTGTATGTGGGGCTGTTGTTAGGTACTGGCTGTAGGTGTACATGGGGCTGTTGCTAGGTACTGGCTGTAGGTCTACGTGGGGCTGTTGCTAGGTACTGACTGTAGATGTGCGTGGGGCTGTTGCTAGGTACTGGCTATAAGTCTACGTGGGGCTGTTGCTGGGTACTGGCTGTAGGTGTACATGAGGCTGTTGCTAGGTACTGGCTGTAGGTCTATGTGGGACTGTTGCTAGGTACTGGCTTTAGGTCTATGTGGGGCTGTTGCTAGTTACTGGCTGTAGGTCTACGTGGGGCTGTTGCTAGGTACTGGCTGTAGGTCTACGTGGGGCAGCGGCTATGTACTGGCTGTAGGTCTACATGGGGATGTTGCTAGGTACTGGCTGTAGGTCTACGTAGGGCTGTTGCTAGCGGCTAGGTACTGGCTGTAGGTGTACGTGGGGCTGTTGCTAGGTACTGGCTGTAAGTCTATGGTGTATGTGGGGCTGTTGCTAGGTACTGGCTGTAGGTGTACATGGGGCTGTTGCTAGGTACTGGCTGTAGGTCTACGTGCGACTGTTGCTAGGTACTAGCTTTAGGTCTACGTGGGGCTGTTGCTGGGTACTGGCTGTAAGTCTACATGGGGCTGTTGCTAGGTACTGGCTGTAGATGTGCGTGGGGCTGTTGCTAGGTACTGGCTGTAAGTCTACGTGGGGCTGTTGCTGGGTACTGGCTGTAGGTGTACATGAGGCTGTTGCTAGGTACTGGCTGTATGTCTATGTGGGACTGTTGCTAGGTACTCGCTGTAGGTCTACGTGGGACTGTTGCTAGGTATTGGCTTTAGGTCTACGTGGGGCTGTTGCTAGGTACTGGCTGTAGGTTTATGTGGGGCTGTTGTTAGGTACTGGCTGTAGGTCTACATGGGGCTGTTGATGGGTACTCGCTGTAGATGTGCGTGGGGCAGCGGCTAGGTACTGGCTGTAGGTCTATGTGGGGCAGCGGCTAGGTACTGGCTGTAGGTCTACGTGGGGCAGCGGCTAGGTACTGGCTGTAGGTCTACATGGGGCTGTTGTTAGGTACTGGCTATAGGTCTACTTGGGGCTGTTGCTGGGTACTGGCTGTAGGTCTAAGTGGGGCTGTTGCTGGGTTCTGGCTGTACGTTTATGTTTATGTGGGGAAGCGGCTAGGTACTGGCTGTAGGTCTACATGGGGCTGTTGTTAGGTACTGGCTGTAGGTCTACATGGGGCTGTTGCTGGGTACTGGCTGTAGGTCTACGTGGGGCAGCGGCTAGGTACTGGCTGTAGGTGTACGTGGGGCTGTTGCTAGGTACTGGCTGTAGGTTTATGGTGTATGTGGGCTGTTGCTAGGTACTGGCTGTAGGTGTACATGGGGCTGTTGCTAGGTACTGGCTGTAGGTCTACGTGGGGCTGTTGCTAGGTACTTGCTGTAGATGTGCGTGGGGCTGTTGCTAGGTACTGGCTGTAAGTCTACGTGGGGCTGTTGCTAGGTACTGGCTGTAGGTGTACATGAAGCTGTTGCTAGGTACTGGCTGTAGGTCTATGTGGTACTGTTGCTAGGTACTGGCTGTAGGTCTACGTGGGGCTGTTGCTAGGACCTGGCTGTAAGTCTACGTGGGGCTGTTGCTGGGTACTGGCTGTAGGTGTACATGAAGCTGTTGCTATGTACTGGCTGTAGGTCTACATGGGGCTGTTGCTAGGTACTGGCTGTAGGTCTACGTAGGGCTGTTGCTAGGTACTGGCTGTAGGTCTACGTGGGGCAGCGGCTAGGTACTGGCTGTAGGTGTATGTGGGGCTGTTGCTAGGTACTGGCTGTAAGTCTATGGTGTATGTGGGGCTGTTGCTAGGTACTGGCTGTAGGTCTACGTGGGGCTGTTGCTAGGTACTGGCTGTAGGTCTACGTGCGACTGTTGCTAGGTACTGGCTTTAGGTCTACGTGGGGCTGTTGCTGGGTACTGGCTGTAGATGTGCGTGGGGCTGTTGCTAGGTACTGGCTGTAGATGTGCGTGGGGCTGTTGCTGGGTACTGGCTGTAGGTGTACATGAGGCTGTTGCTAGGTACTGGCTGTAGGTCTATGTGGGACTGTTGCTAGGTACTCGCTGTAGATGTGCGTGGGGCTGTTGCTGGGTACTGGCTGTAGGTGTACATGAGGCTGTTGCTAGGTACTGGCTGTAGGTCTATGTGGGACTGTTGCTAGGTACTCACTGTAGGTCTACGTGGGACTGTTGCTAGGTACTGGCTTTAGGTCTACGTGGGGCTGTTGCTAGGTACTGGCTGTAGGTTTATGTGGGGCTGTTGTTAGGTACTGGCTGTAGATGTGCGTGGGGCTGTTGCTGGGTACTGGCTGTAGGTGTACATGAGGCTGTTGCTAGGTACTGGCTGTAGGTCTATGTGGGACTGTTGCTAGGTACTCGCTGTAGGTCTACGTGGGACTGTTGCTAGGTACTGGCTTTAGGTCTACGTGGGGCTGTTGCTAGGTACTGGCTGTAGGTTTATGTGGGGCTGTTGTTAGGTACTTGCTGTAGGTCTACATGGGGCTGTTGATGGGTACTGGCTGTAGGTCTACGTGGGGCAGCGGCTAGGTACTGGCTGTAGGTCTACGTGGGGCAGCGGCTAGGTACTGTCTGTAGGTCTACGTGGGGCAGCGGCTAGGTACTGGCTGTAGGTCTACATGGGGCTGTTGTTAGGTACTGGCTGTAGGTCTACGTGGGGCTGTTGCTGGGTACTGGCTGTAGGTCTACGTGGGGCTGTTGCTGGGTACTGGCTGTACGTTTATGTTTATGTGGGGAAGCGGCTAGGTACTGGCTGTAGGTCTACATGGGGCTGTTGTTAGGTACTGGCTGTAGGTCTACATGGGGCTGTTGCTGGGTACTGGCTGTAGGTGTACGTGGGGCAGCGGCTAGGTACTGGCTGTAGGTGTACGTGGGGCTGTTGCTAGGTACTGGCTGTAGGTCTATGGTGTATGTGGGGCTGTTGCTAGGAACTTGCTGTAGGTGTACATGGGGCTGTTGCTAGGTACTGGCTGTAGGTCTACGTGGGGCTGTTGCTAGGTACTTGCTGTAGATGTGCGTGGGGCTGTTGCTAGGTACTGGCTGTAAGTCTACGTGGGGCTGTTGCTGGTTACTGGCTGTAGGTGTACATGAAGCTGTTGCTAGGTACTGGCTGTAGGTCTATGTGGTACTGTTGCTAGGTACTGGCTGTAGGTCTACGTGGGGCTGTTGCTAGTTACTGGCTGTAAGTCTACGTGGGGCTGTTGCTGGGTACTAGCTGTAGGTGTACATGAAGCTGTTGCTAGGTACTGGCTGTAGGTCTATGTGGTACTGTTGCTAGGTACTGGCTGTAGGTCTACGTGGGACTGTTGCTAGGTACTGGCTTTAGGTCTACGTGGGGCTGTTGCTGGGTACTGGCTGTAGGTTTATGTGGGGCTGTTGTTAGGTACTGGCTGTAGGTCTACATGGGGCTGTTGATGGGTACTGGCTGTAGGTCTACGTGGGGCAGCGGCTAGGTACTGGCTGTAGGTCTACGTGGGGCTGTTGCTAGGTACTGGCTGTAGGTCTACGTGGGGCTGTTGTGAGGTACTGGCTGTAGGTCTACGTGGGGCTGTTGCTAGGTACTGGCTGTAGGTCTACGTGGGGCTGTTGTGAGGTACTGGCTGTAGGTCTACGTGGGGCAGCGGCTAGGTACTGGCTGTAGGTTTTTGTGGGGCTGTTGCTGGGTACTGGCTGTAGGTCTACGTGGGGCTGTTGCTGGGTACTGGCTGTAGGTTTATGTGGGGCTGTTGTTAGGTACTGGCTGTAGGTCTACGTGGGGCTGTTGCTGGGTACTGGCTGTAGGTCTACCTGGGGCTATTGCTAGGTACTGGCTGTAGGTCTACGTGGGGCTGTTGCTGGGTACTGGCTGTAGGTCTACATGGGGCTGTTGCTTGGTACTGGCTGTAGGTTTATGTGGGCTGTTGTTAGGTACTGGCTGTAGGTCTACATGGGGCTGTTGCTTGGTACTGGCTGTAGGTTTATGTGGGGCAGCGGCTTGGTACTGACTGTAGGTCTACGTGGGGCTGTTGCTGGGTACTGGCTGTAGGTTTATGTGGGGCTGTTGTGAGGTACTGGCTGTAGGTCTACGTGGGGCTGTTGTGAGGTACTGGCTGTAGGTCTACGTGGGACTGTTGTGAGGTACTGGCTGTAGGTTTATGTGGGGCTGTTGTGAGGTACTGGCTGTAGGTCTACGTGGGGCTGTTGTGAGGTACTGGCTGTAGGTTTATGTGGGGCTGTTGTGAGGTACTGGCTGTAGGTTTATGTGGGGCCGTTGTGAGGTACTGGCTGTAGGTCTACGTGGGGCTGTTGTGAGGTACTGGCTGTAGGTTTATGTGGGGCTGTTGTTAGGTACTTGCTGTAGGTCTACGTGGGGCTGTTGTGAGGTACTGGCTGTAGGTTTATGTGGGGCTGTTGTTAGGTACTTGCTGTAGGTCTACATGGGGCTGTTGTGAGGTACTGGCTGTAGGTTTATTTGGGGCTGTTGTTAGGTACTTGCTGTAGGTCTACATGGGGCTGTTGTGAGGTACTGGCTGTAGGTTTATGTGGGGCTGTTGTTAGGTACTTGCTGTAGGTCTTGGTTTTTCCACTGGAACTCCAGCTCTCCTACATCATTATACTATCACCTTTGTTTGAAAGTGTGCTTTAGAGATATGCACAAAGAACAACCAAATTACAGGTCTGTAAACAGGTTATGCACATATGCATAAGTATGAGCAAAGGAAATCTAAACAAGATTTGTACTTACAGTAATTGATACCACTTTCTACCACCACAGGAAATGTAATGGGTAATTAGGTCACCCTTTTTACGGCCAGTAAAATTGTTTCATTTTGCGCTCATAAAAACTGTCATATTTTCTAGCAGCCACATAAGATATCCATATGGCTTATTTCAGCTATAAATCAGGCTGTGTCTCCTGGTACAATTCTGGTACAATTCCTGCACAAAATCGTATCCATGTTACTTCTGGCCTTGAGATCATAGTCATTGGCATTGTTTGTGCTCTTATTTAGAACTACTAAGTATTAGGTGTAGCTTTAGATCTAGGTACGAGATCTTGGTTAAGATCCTACATCTTGAGTTGTGACATGTGGATTGAAATCTTGGGTATGGTCATACACCTTGAATTGAGGTCTTACATAATATCATACTATGGAATATAGAACATTTGATTCTTTATATCAGAAATTGCATTCCATGATCTTCATCGTATATATACGCCTTTTTGATAAACATGTTGAAATTTCATAGACTATATCATTATTGGATTACAAATGATAATGTATCAGTACATCGATATTAAATGTCAATAAATTTAAATCATCCAGTGACATTTTATTACTGTTTGAATTTTTGTTGATTATATTCAGATTAACATAATGTTTTAGCTGTACATGTGTTTTGTGTTGATGTACAACACTGTGAGGTGATTAAAAGATTTCTAGCAAAATACTGACTTTGTTTTTATAGCCCACATGACATTATGTGCCATTTGAGCTTATGGCATGGTGTGTTGACTGTAGTCCGTCCATTATCTGTCCATTGTGTTTACTTTCTAGCCCACTATCATCAGATGGAGTGCTATTCAAATCACTTGGCGTCCGTGGTGCGTCGTTCGTCCTTAAACAATTCTTGTTACCACTATTTCTTGAAAAGTACTTGATGGATTATTCTCAAATTTTATATGTAGGTTCCCCTTGGTGCCTAGATGTACATAGCCCATTGGCCTAGTTGTACATAGCCCATTTTCGGACAGATCCGATAAACAATATGGCCGATAGGCAGCCGTCTTTGATTTGTTAGAAATAGTTTGTTACCGCTATTTCTTGAGAAGTACTGGATAGATCATTCCCAAATTTCATATGTAGGTTCCCCTTTATGTCTAGTTGTACATGGTCTATTTCCAAGCAGATACAACAATAATATGGCCATCTTGGCTTTATGAGTAATAATTTGTTTTTCGCAATTTCTTGAGAAGTACTGGATGGATCATTCTCAGAATTCATATGCAGTTTTACCATTGTCCGTAGTTGTGCAATTTTCAGTTCTTGAGCTGGTTCGAAAAACGATATGGCCAGCAGACAGCCATCTTGGATTTTAACAGTGATAGGTTGCTACCACTATTTCTTGAGAAGTACTGGATAAATTCTTTCTGATCGGTCCTTAGTTTTTCATGGTCTGATTTTTTGACTGCTCCAGGGGAAATATATGGCCGCCAGATGGCCATCTTGTATGTTGACTAAGAAAGTATATTATGTGTATTATCTAAGAAATACCAGATGTATTTGGAACTTGGAAGTGATCAGAAGAAAAAAAGATCATGACAAGAAACCTTCTTTTAACTATTATTAATTTTCAAGAGAAAATAGAGCTAAGATTAAATACATGACAGTTAAAGTAAGAAGGGAAAAAATCCATCTTTCTTGGAACGAATGAAAAAATCCTCAATGATTTGCGCTAAGATCCCTCTGGGACCTCTTGTTCTTTGAATGATTTGTCGGGAAGAACTGGTTACTTTAGGTAATGATATTAGTTCAGTACGTACCTGGGACCTGCTACATGTATAAGTGTCCTTAATTAAATAACCTTGACCTACATTAAAGGTCAAAGAGAATAAATGTGTAAAATACTTTAAAAGTCTCGGAGTATGATTATTGACCAGTAGGTGACGGCATGAAATACTATAAACTTTCCTCAAGTTCAAAAATGTAAATGACCTTGACCTACATGATGATTTTCAAATACAAATGTCGGTCATAATAACATATTTTACTTGACATTAATTTAAACTTTCGTATCCAGGTAGACATTCAATATGGAACCGTTGGCACTTTCTCTAGACGAGACTCAGAAAAACTGTCTGATACCGAGTCATTATCAGCAGCTAATTTATAACTGACTCGAGAGGCACGTACCTACATATAATTTGTAAAGTGTTTTTTTTTATTAGTCTAATTATGTGTTTTCATTATCATTAAAGATTATAAATAGAATGTTTCGTCAGGGACGCATATACATCCCTGGTTTCGTTTACGAAAAGGAGGTTTTATTTTTTTTCCTGTGAAAATCTTGAAATGCAAATACGGAATGTGATATGTAGTTTGTTATTAACAGTTCGTTTTGTTCTACTGACGTGTTTCTTTTAATCTGTGTTACTACGGACTTAGATTAGATTAATCTAAGTCCGTGGTGTTACGTGTACCTAACCAGGGATATATACATTGTACGTCCCTGACATAACAGACTATGATAGTTTATACCTGTGCTGCTATCCATTCTGTAAAGTGGATACCTTGTCTGTTGAATATTAGGAAGAAATAAATAAAATAGGAGCTATTCAGCTTTCAAACTTATCTTAATTGTTATGGAAATGCCACAACGATAAACAGTTGTGGTTCGGAAAATTCGAAATATCTTAAAGTTTAAAGAGATCTGTTCATGAATATCCTCTTCTAAATTTGAAACTTTTAAATGATGAACAAATTATGATACTTTTATTTTTGATTTAAAGTGATGTCATCTGTCTCTGGTCTAAAACGAAAACAAAACAATAATAAAATATTTCTATAAGCTGATTAAAATGAACCTAGCTCTCGTCTTCATTTCGCCGTCTCAACGTAACAACTACCCTACCTGTGTTAGTTGCATAATTACTAGATATTTGCCCTGCGGCTTCGGAATTCAAAAGTACAGGTATGAGGTCAAATAGCTGTTTGATTAATTAACAGGTGAGATAAATTTATAGTTGTGTCGACTGAAAACTGATCTTGTTTATTAACACGGTGAGACAATGTAGACAGGTGACGCAGCAGGAGCTCGCAGACAGAAATGTAATTGTAGGGGTTGATCAGACATCGTTACGTTAGCAGCATGGTCACGTGCGTGTCCGACGATGGAGTTGAATTATCTTTATTATGTCCAGACCCAGGTTTCATCACGAACTTCAACAATTTCTAAAACAAGTACCCTAACAATCTCCATTGGAAAGCATTACAGAAGTTATGGACATTTTCTCAAGTCATTCACACATGAAATTAATTTACCATTCAAACTTTAATTTGAACTGAAAGAGGTCAAATGTGTCTTCAGGGTCAGTAAGTTGACTTAGGATTGTCAATGTCATAGTTTATCTATAGATTTCATTCAATGCAGAATATGTCAACAATTTCCTATTTAAATTAATCAGAATTACTGTACTTAATCGCAACAAATTTTCTCTGGGGACTACAAACGTATGAAACACTTCGTGACAGGCTGATTTAGTTGTGCGAGTCCTGCATATACTATAATAATAATAACATACAACATTTATATAGCGCTCTATATAATTTGTAAAATTACTCTAAAGCACTTCACAACATGTGGATAATAATTTGATACGTACAATGCATAAATAAAGAAGTTAGTACAATCAGAGACGTACAATGTATATAACACTGTCTTATATACGTCTCTGGTACAATCTAAGCTCATATGTGATAATATAAAAATGCACATAAATACAAACTAGATAAACAAATGTCAGTATATACATGTCGTCTAAGTTGATACCCTAAAATGCAGACGTGAAAAGGTACGTCTTCGAATGTTTCTTGAATTTGGCCAGAGTATTTGTTTTTTCTAATAGCGGATGGTAAGCTATTCCACAACGTGGCCGAAACTCTCACCGGTTTCCATAGGTCACAGTACGAGATTTTGGGACACATAACAATGATTCTGTCTCAGACCTCAGTGATCGTGACGGCTGATACAGGGTAACTAGCTCCCTTATGTACTGGGGAGCTGTTCCATCCAGTGCCTTGTATATGTGTATACCAAGATTTTGTACTGTGATCTGTATTGTACAGGTAACCAGTGCAATGAATACAGAACAGGAGTGATGTGCTCTCTCTCTTTCGAACTCGAGAAACGAGACGTGCCGCCGTGTTCTGGACCTTCTGTAGGCGACTTGTTAATCTGTCAGATATACCACAGAGTAGGGCATTACCATAGTCCAGCCGTGAGGTAACAAGTGAATGCACCAAAATATCGCATGCATCGGCAGTTATAAACTGCAGGATACAGCCGATGTTCCTGATCTGGTAGTAACAGGATTTGGCAATAGCATTCACTTGTTCCTCCATGTTCAGTGAACTATCAAAGTTCACCCCTTGATTTTTAACAGTTGGGACGGCCTTGAGTTGGAGAGCCGTTGATTGCTTACACTTTGGAGAAAATACGATCAGTTCCGTCTTTTCCTGATTAAGCTTTAGCATGTTGGCATTCATCCAGCTTCTGAAGTCTGTCAGACAAGCTTCCAGATTTTCTGATATGGTGTCCCAGCTGTCCTGTGGTCTGATGACCATGTAGATCTGAGTGTCATCAGCACGTTTTGAATACATGTAGTATTTACGAGGTCCTAACACGGACCCTTGAGGGACCCCGAAATCCAGCATGCTGTCACGTGAAACAGAAGATCCAATTGCAATACACTGCCGTCGATCACTTAAGATAGGAAGCATAGGGCGTTGTCAGTCACTCCATACGAATACTAAAGACGTTTCTGGAGTATGCCATGGTTGATGACGTCAAATGCAGCTGACAAGTCTAGCATGACGAACACCGCTTTGCACTTGTTATCCAATGCAGAAGCTATGTCGTTATGAACACGTAGGAGTGTCCCATACGATAAGCCGATTGCAGGTTGTCATGGAGACTGTTTGCATGGAGATGAGCCTCTAAACGCCGGGACGCAACCTTCTCCAAGATCTTTGACAGAAAAGAAAAATTTGATACTGGACGGTAGTTATTCAACTCTTCCTTGTCCAAATCAGGCTTCTTCAGCAATGGTCTAACATGTGCTTTCTTGTAACGCAATTGAACCTTTGACTCAGCCAATAATTTGGTCATGCTTGAGGTTATCAAAGGAAATAGCGCTTCAAGACATTTTTTCATGAGGTCTGTTGGAAGGGGGTCAAGCTCACATGATTTCGATTGCGATGTCCGAATGATGCTGCATAGTTCATCCGGAGTTGTTGGAGTGAGCTCTGACAATGATTCCCCGTCAAATTGAATGTCAGAACTCATGACAGATACATCGTTGTCAGTTGTCGAATTCACTTCGTCAATATTTCTTCTAATCGTGTTGATCTTATTCAGAAAGAAATCGCTGAACTTGTTTGACAAGAGTTGTCAGATGTACAGCTTGACAGGACGATTTCACCTTTTTTACCCATTAGCGTTTTTGTGAATCTAAAAATGTGCCTGGTGTCCTTACCACATTCTTCGATCTTTTCTTCTGCGATTCTACTTTTCCTCCCTCAAATTTTCATTGTACCACACGGTGATTTGGGGCTCAAGGCGATCACCTTAGTTTGTAGAGGTGCATGCTTGTCAATGTTACCAATATGTAACGTGTCTGTACAAATCATATAGTCCTATATCATAGAGTTATCTAATTCCCTGGTCCTATGTAGATGTGTTATTGTTAGTAAGGGCCGCGCGGATGTGTACAGCGTAGATTTGTAAAGACGTACATTACGATATTTTTATTAATTGGCATTTCCTATTTCGATCCTTCCGTCAGATTACAATTACATAGCTATATTATATCCGAAAACCAAAACGACTAGACAACAGTCAAGATTGACATACATGTCAAATTCAATACGCGTTTTCTGTTCTAATTTCTTCGTCAATATACCACTCAGTTTACCTAAGTCAATCAGTTGTGCTTCAATGACGTCACATGTACATATACCAAGTGACCGGTCAGCTCATTAAATTTCTCGGTGTCGGGAGCGGTCAACTTTGACTGTCAATATCTTAAAGGGGCCGGATAATTTGTTACAGCTAGTTTGGACCTAAACTAGTGTGTTAAGAGTAATTTTACACTGAGCAGGGGTTAGATTAATTTTCGATAAAAATGCCCTCCTCAATGGTTTAGCTTTTACACGTACTTAGAGATATCACCTTATAATCTAAGTCCGTGGTTAGACCATGCAGAGACGTATAATGACTTAATACGTCCCTTTTGGATCATGTTAAATCTACATGTATGCAGTTATTCAAATTACTAAGTTTTCTTTTGGGACCAAACAGGATACACTTATTTCTTATAGTTTGTTGTCGACATCAAGATAAGATTTCAAAGCTTCCCCAAATGCTTTAATGCTAGGTCTTTAATTAATGCTTTTTGTAGCTCACTTGGTCTGAACACGGACTTAGATTAGTCTAATCTAAATATAAGTCCGTGGTCTGAAGGACCGGCCATGAGCTAAATTATGCCATTCCGCGGCGTCCGTCATCTTTTTCTGAAAATCCTGAAAGAATGAGAAGCATCCTTGGAAAGGGAATACATTTTGCATTTATATGGTGCACGGACTTAGTCCGTGTATGGTGTGTGTCCTAATATGGATGGGGCAAAAATGGTATTATTTAAAATCTTTATTCTTTTATAGGATTGGTTAGATTTTGTCTATAGTGATAATTTGATTTGAACAATCATTGGATAAGAGATGACTCAATGTTATATAAATAGAGGGTCTGATCCCCCGGGCGACAGAGGGTGGGCCCGACAGAGGAAAATTAGAAATAGATTTTTGGCGGGAATTTGACTATTTATTTATTTTTTACTTCTGCTCCAAGAAACAGATAATGCGTTACATTTGTCCAGATTTAGGGATCTCTACTTCAATCCATTACCCATTTAGGATAAGTTGAACAAAATTCTTGAGTCTCGACTCTACAAAATAAAAATAAAAATTGTACGGCCAAGCTTCCTTAAAAACACACACCTTAATTTGACCTTTTCTATCTTCCTGATTGAAGAGTTCTAATATTATAACAAAAAATCCCGCGGAATCCGAATGGGAATCCTGCTGGTAAGGCTAGTTTCACAAAACAAGGCCTGAAGTAGCTAGGCCGACCAGTTGTTGTCTGACGGAATGGCGACTGAAGAGGTTGACATGGATACTCTTCAACACAGACAGGTAAGTAAAGCTTTGTATCCATCTCTTTTTGACACACCTGCTTCAGCCTTCACTGTATATATTTTATGCCCTCAAACCAGGGCCTCAGTTGTTTGTTTTGACGGGCTGAAATAATGTCATTGTTTGTTTTGACGGGCTGTAATATCACATCGTCGGAAACCCACGGTACACTTCTCTGACATTTGCATCCCGTGGGCTATATGGGACATATACGTCCCTGGTCCGGCTATACGGCAATTGACATCGGTATCATGCCTACAGAAATATACTGGTCGTAGTCGCGGTAAAATGATCTAACAGAGTGTCACGAGAAATGACCATTCTGATTGCAATTGGTCAAAATCTCTGAACAAAATTCTATTCGGGGAAACGAAGGTTTATACTGATTCTGGCCCACGGGATACCAACATCAGAGAAGTGTACCGTTGGTTTTCGGACGATGTAATAACATCAAAAGAGATAACCTAACTGGAGTATAAAATGGCCTGGGGTGTTATAGCATTCAAGTGATCATGAGGTGGCACGGTAAAAGATGCCTTTGGAAACACAGTCCCACTACAAACAGAACACAATTCATCTCAAGCAAACACACATTACATACGTATACACATAGGGAGATATTAGCCAGGTGGTATAGGACAAGTAGTTAACGCCAGATAAGGCAGCTCCTGCGAACTCCTCAGAATTATATATACAGTACGATATAACTGTATGTATTGATTGTGTAACTATGTATTGTTAAGCACTTTACATATGTATGTCTAAAATGACAGTTATTCATCAGATTAGCAGGGACCAAGTAGCCAATGGCCCCTAAAATTTGTCTGGGTCAGTATATTATCACTTATTTTTATTACTTCTGTATCTTCTGTTCTCCTCTGAAATGAACTGGGCCCCTTACTCAAAACAGTTATTTTTTATCCCTGAAATGAGTTTGACCTCTATTTTTCAGAGACTGAAAGCATCAGTTCATCATACCGTTGTGAGAATCTGTTCAGAACTACAAGACGACCAATCAGTATCCAGGGTTCCGATAAACAATGCTGTTATGGCAGCCATTGCTGAAACAACATGGAAATACGTTCAAGATGTTACACAGGATTTAGAAATGTTTGCAAAGTAGGTTTTAACGCATGTAATGAACTCACTGTAGTCATGTCTGGGCCAAAGTGAAAAAAAACAGATAAAAAAAATTATGGCCAACAAGTTATTGTAACATGCAGGCGGTCACTCATCCAACTACTGACCACGCTCACTGTTGCTTAACTAACGTAAACGGGTCCTTGGGTTATACCGCATGACTGAAAAAGCTAGCTTGCCAGTTTGGCAGTACTTCCCCCTCATATACCTAGCTGAACATTATATTATTCCCCCCTCCGAGAAGTCTCTTCCCAAGATTTGACCTGGGAATCTGTAGGTTCTTCTCTGTGCATCAATTAACCTTCCCAAACCACCGAGAACTGGCATTACATGATCACACAGAGTCACTACGCTGCCACCAAATGTAATGTGCAGGCGGTCACCAATTCAACTACTGACCACGCTCACCGTTGCTTAACTAACGTGAACGGGTCCCTGGGTTATACCGCATGACTGAAAAAGCTTGCTTGCCAGTTAGGCATTATTCCCCCTTATATACCTAGCTGAACATCTTCTGCAACAGGAGAGAAAAATCCTCGGAGAGACCAGGTTTGAACCCGGGACCTTCCGAACTCTAGATGAATGCTCACCTATTCAAGCTATATTTATTTATCTGTTTGCTGACAATTAACCCGGTCTAGATCCGCTACATTCCTCCCTCCTTCAGCAAAGTCTTTGATCCCGAAGACACACATGAGACCCTATACCACCTTCATGGGTAATTATTCCGTTGGGCACCAAATGTAACAGGAGAGGAAAAACGCACAGCCAGTCAAGAGTTAGAACCTGGGACCTTCCAGACTCTAGATTGACGCTCAATTAATTGAGCTATCTACTAGTCAGTCATGTTTCAAAGGCATGCAGGTACAGAGTTTGGGACGTTTAGTAGTTGCCTCCATAACTGCTTTTTTGTTTATGTAATTAGTGTCAAGAGGGTGTATTTACCCAGCTCAGCCAAAATATCAGCCTCACTTGTGCTTGATGATACAGCTAGAATAAACAGGTCTACAAGATTTTAGACAAACTTTTTCTATACGATACCCCCCTGGAGCCGTAACATAAAATTGGTACAATCATTCTATCAAACAGGAGAAATGCATCTCTAACCTATATACAGGATTTATGTACAAACTTCAAAGCCTTTGTGGCCATGCTTCATGAGTCTCGGCGTGAAAAACATCCCAAGATATTTGTAAAAGGATATACATGTAGTTTCAATATTTTTCTTTGTATTTCCAATTTTCAAAGTTTTTAACACTATCTGATAATCTCTCCTTTTTTGTTTTTGTTTTTCCTGATCTGTACGTTCTTATAATTTCAGGCATGCCAAAAGAACCACTGTTAATGCAGATGATGTGAAACTTCTTCTGAGGAAATGTCCAAAACTGGTAAACATTTTATAATAATCATACTTTTTATTGTTTACAGATCTCACACTTTTGAGTAAGAGAATATGTTACTGTATATACTTAAGTATACTCTAATGATTTCACATCCTGTCTGTTCATTCATTATTATTCCCCTGTCGGCAAAGCCAGAGGGGACTGTTAGTTTACCTGTCTGTCAGTGTCTGTCACCTTTTTGGGTTTCTGTTAATAATCTCGATCTGCAACAGATGCACATATTGAACTGAAATTTGGTATACAGATACATCATAATAATTAGGTCAAGTTCTGATTTTTTTACTGAGTTACAATCTTTAGACATAGAAATGTCCAATAATTCACAGTTTCCATTCATTATTGATATCCCTACAATGGATGCACATATATTGAACTGAAATTTGGCATACAGATACATCATGGGGATATCCAGGTCAAGTTCTGATTAATTCACGGATGAATATGTTTTTATGCATATAGATATTTTTGTGGGGTAATTCATTTTTCCTAAGGAAATACAGTATTTCACAGGTACATCAATTTGTAGATTACACATACCCACTCAAATAGGTAAGCACTTAATATCAAAAATGTTATTACTTTGTGTATATGTAAATTCATGATTGAAGATTATCAATGATGTCGGTAAAATAAACCTCTGGATTAGTGGTTACACAGAACATCTGTACTGTGTAGTTATTTATTCAATCTTGAATTTGTTAAATATGTACACATCTTATCTAAAGTTCTATAGATATGAGCTATTGAATAGGAAACTCATCATAAGTATATTTTCTTTTATTTCTTTTCCCGTTTAGTTGGAGCATATCTCTGGCATCCACCAAACACATACAGAAAGTCGGGTCAAACAGAAGAAAAAGACTGCCACCAAGAAAAAGAGTACGGCTGCTGCCGTAGCTGACTCGGATGACGAGCACTGAACTCACCGAGTTAGTCAACATTGAGTCAGCTCAAAGGACTTTTAAACTACACCGAGCCACCTCAGAGAGGATCTTGGCATGACTGATGAACAATAAATGACATTGAGTCGACTCAAGAATATTGCTAAAAGTTGAGTCAACTGAGAGGAATTTCAAACTACACTTAGCCACCTCAGCGAAGACCTTGACGTGACTGTTGTATCATGAACAACAAATGACATTGAGTCTCCTCAAGAACTAAATGTTGAGTCCCCCGAATCAAATGAGGGGAATTTCAAACTACATCGGGCAATCTCAGAGAAGACCTTGATATAAATAACTTATGAAATGTAAATGTTGAGTCCTCTTTAAGATTCATTGTACACATACTTAACTGAGAGGAATGCTTAACTACTCAGAGTCAGCTCAGAGGACACCTTGATGCATCTGTTTAACATTTAATGCTATTGAGTTGATACAGAAACTTTGAAACATTGAATTCTGATGCAACTCAGAGAAACAATTATTAAAAGACCAGAGATCTTCTAGCTAGGACCAACATTGTGTCCACTCACAGGAAATTAGTTTAAGTGAGTAGCAGACGAAAGATCCCACTCAGTTTAGTTCCTCAGCTCTCTCTTTTAATTACATAACCCTTTAAGCCCTGATGATGCATTAATGCATCACAGAAGTGGAAATATTTTTAAACAATTTTGAGTTGATAAAATATGCAAATAAAACGATCTGTTTGTACTTATATGTGCTAAATATCATTAAAACATATTAAATGAATTATTTCAAACAGATTTATGACTATAATAGAACATTGACATAGCAAAGGAAATGAGACTAGGCTGTTTTTTGACATGAGAACTTGGCTGATCTAAACTGATAATTACATAATCTTATCTTACCGGTATATATAATCCAGGTTATGTAAATTTTGTAGATGCTGTTTTTGTGAATGCAATGATACTATTATTTTTGTATTTTACTGTCTTTAGATGATTATGGTATATTTGATACAATTTTATACCATATAAGTAACTTGTCATCACATGATATCATCAACATATGCAACATTGTGAACTTCAAAGTAAGCTTAATTACTTTATCTGTGAGATACAATACCATTGTTTTGTAAATAAATATATGTACAGTATATATTCTGGTCTTCCCTTTATTAGGTTGTCTGGCCCAAAGGGTCTGGATGACCTGTAGTCATTTTCTTTGTCATCATCATTTGTTCAAATGTACTTTCAAGGTCAAAGTCATCAAATGTGTTCAACTTTTTCAAACATTTTCTTGTCAGTAACTAAAAGGAAACGTATATTTGGTGGGGGCATGCTGGGATTGCAGGACAACAAATTTGTTCTTTGACCCTCTTACAAGGTCACAGGGGTCACATATGTTAAGATCTACAAACAACTTCACAATCATTATCAAAAATTTACATTTAGGTCTTTATATTCAGATGACCGTTTTTGGCCTATTGTATTATTATAACACTAGCTGTATACGTAATATTGAATACGATAATGAAGAAAGAACATGGTACAGGGCTAATGTATACCCAGCATTGGTTAGTGACCTACGTATACCTGTTTGGTGCTATATGTATTACTTAAGCTGAACATTTTCTGGAAAAAAATCTGTATGTTTCAGAATTTTTGCACTCAAAAAGTACCTGTGCACTATACAACTGTTCACATTACATGAAAATTATTAGTAGCCATTATGTGAATTTTTACCAGTAAATTCAATTAGACAAAAACAATAAAAAAATCTGAGGAGACATCAAATGCAAAAGGCTAGACATTAAATTTTGTTCTGTATTCAGAATCACGTTCATGTGACTTCTTGTACCTCCAATAAGAGGACCACTGTACTGTGAGACAACTTCTGATGCTTTCTAAATACACCAGAAATATAATAACTGAATCACAGAGGTGTAGACTCAGCTTTATACTGAACCTGTATAAAGTGACCACCTGTGTTTGTGTTAGGCTCATCTTTATACTGAACCTGTGTAAACTGACCACTCTATTTGTAAGGTTCATTTTTATACTGAACCTGTATAAAGTAACCACTGTATTTGTAAGGTTCATCTTTATACTGAACCTGTATAAAGTGACAACCTGTGTGTGTGTTACGTCCATCTTTATACTGAACCTGTATAAAGTGACCTCCTGTGTTTGTGTTAGGTTGATCTTTATACTGAACCTGTATAAAGTTGCCACCTGTGTTTGTGTAAGGTTCATCTTTATACTGAACCTGTATAAAGTGACCTCCTGTGTTTGTTAGGTCCATCTTTATACTGAACCTGTATAAAGTGACCACCTGTGTTTGTGTTAGGTTCATGTTTATACTGAACCTATATAAAGTGACCTCCTGTGTTTGTTAGGTCCATCTTTATACTGAACATGTGTAAAGTGACCACCTGTGTTTGTATAAGGTTCATGTTTATACTGAACCTGTGTAAAGTGACCTCCTGTGTTTGTGTTAGGTTGATCTTTATACTGAACCTGTATAAAGTGACCTCCTGTGTTTGTGTAAGGTTCATGTTTATACTGAACCTGTGTAATGCGACCACCTGTGTTTGTGTTAGGTTGATTTTTATACTGAACCTGTATAAAGTGACCACATGTGTTTGTGTTAGGTCCATCTTTATACTGAACCTGTATAGAGTGACCACTTGTGTTTGTGTAAGGTTCATGTTTATACTGAACCTGTATAAAGTGACCACATGTGTTTGTGTTTGGTTGATCTTTATACTGAACCTGTATAACTGTATAAAGTGACCACCTGTGTTTGTGTTAGGTTGATCTTTATACTGAACCTATATAAAGTGACCACCTGTGTTTGTGTTAGGTTGATCTTTATACTGAACCTGTATAAAGTGACCACCTGCTTTTGTGTTACGTTCATCTTTATACTGAACCTGTATAAAGTGACCACATGTGTTTGTGTTTGGTTGATCTTTATACTGAACCTGTATAACTGTATAAAGTGACCACCTGTGTTTGTGTTAGGTTGATCTTTATACTGAACCTATATAAAGTGACCACCTGTGTTTGTGTTAGGTTGATCTTTATACTGAACCTGTATAAAGTGACCACCTGCTTTTGTGTTACGTCCATCTTTATACTGAACCTGTATAAAGTGACCACCTGTGTTTGTGTTAGATTGATCTTTATACTGAACCTGTATAAAGTGACCTCCTGTGTTTGTGTTAGGTTGATCTTTATACTGTACCTGTATAAAGTGACCACCTGTGTTTGTGATGGGTTCATCTTTATACTGAACCTGTATAAAGTGACCACCTGTGTTTGTGTTAGGTTCATCTTTATACTGAACCTGTATAAAGTGACCACCTGTGTTTGTGTTAGGTCCATCTTTATACTGAACCTGTATAAAGTGACCACCTGTGTTTGTGTTAGGTTGATCTTTATACTGAACCTGTATAAAGTGACCACCTGTGTTTGTGCTAGGTTCATGTTTATACTGAACCTGTATAAAGTGACCACATGTGTTTGTGCTAGGTTCATGTTTATACTGAACCTGTATAAAGTGACCTGAATTTATGTTAGGTTCATCTCTATACTGAACCTGTGTAATGCGACCAGTACTAACCACCTGTGTTTTGATATGTTTATCAAAACGACTTTAGCAGTGGTACTCTTGTTATATGTTCAACATAGTCTACTACGGCATCATCTCGCTGTCACACGTCACGTGCGATCTTGTATGGCCCAAAGGTTGATACACTGGTTCTAACCGTACCCGGTGCATGTGACCCCGGCCCCGGAATTCCAGTGGTAACATACCTTCTTTCACATAAGTTTCGCACTTGAACATGTCATGACATAACCGACGAATCAGAGAACATTATTTTTATCATTTTAATACGGATGAAGGAATACCTCGGTACCCTCATTTTTTATAAGGTTCAAGAATGTGTATAAACAGCGGATAGAATATGTTGATATTATTTACAGGTGTGCATACCTTGTTATTAAGCGAAAAGGTACAAACGTGCATATTCAGTTTTTGTCAGTTGCAACATACAACGGTTTATACTCACGCGCGTGTTCTTTAATTAGGGTGCGAAAGCCCACTTTATGACGTCCTAATGCAATCCGTTAAGAGTAAAGCAAGCTTAACACACTACAAAAAAATGTATCTTCTTTTAGATTCATCTGTTTGGAAATATCTTCTTTCTTAAAAGAATTTACGTATAACTTCGCAATACTGAACGGCCCGTCAAGGTATGACAAACTTGTAAACTTGTCATTGCGTCATACACAGAAATTCTGTAATCAAGAGTCAAGGTATGACAAACTTGTAAACTTGTCATTGCGTCATACACAGAAATTCTGTAATCAAGAGTCGAGGTATGACAAACTTGTAAACTTGTCATTGCGTCATACACAGAAATTCTGTAATCAAGAGTCGAGGTATGACAAACTTGTAAACTTGTCATTGCGTCATACACAGAAATTCTGTAATCAAGAGTCGAGGTATGACAAACTTGTAAACTTGTCATTGCGTCATACACAGAAATTCTGTAATCAAGAGTCGAGGTATGACAAACTTGTAAACTTGTCATTGCGTCATACACAGAAATTCTGTAATCAAGAGTCGAGGTATGACAAACTTGTAAACTTGTCATTGCGTCATACACAGAAATTCTGTAATCAAGAGTCGAGGTATGACAAACTTGTAAACTTGTCATTGCGTCATACACAGAAATTCTGTAATCAAGAGTCGAGGTATGACAAACTTGTAAACTTGTCATTGCGTCATACACAGAAATTCTGTAATCAAGAGTCGAGGTATGACAAACTTGTAAACTTGTCATTGCGTCATACACAGAAATTCTGTAATCAAGAGTCGAGGTATGACAAACTTGTAAACTTGTCATTGCGTCATACACAGAAATTCTGTAATCAAGAGTCGAGGTATGACAAACTTGTAAACTTGTCATTGCGTCATACACAGAAATTCTGTAATCAAGAGTCGAGGTATGACAAACTTGTAAACTTGTCATTGCGTCATACACAGAAATTCTGTAATCAAGAGTCGAGGTATGACAAACTTGTAAACTTGTCATTGCGTCATACACAGAAATTCTGTAATCAAGAGTCGAGGTATGACAAACTTGTAAACTTGTCATTGCGTCATACACAGACATTCTGTAATCAAGAGTCTTCCTTAGTGTTTTTGTTTGATTGGAACTCAATGATGTAAATCTCGTATGTCTGTAGCAAGCTGTCACAGATAGAATACAGTTACAGATAGAAACAGTTACACCTATATTATCCACGGGAGTTTATTGACGTCTAGTTATTGAATTTGACTTACATGAACACCAAGGTGAAAAAAAAAGTATTTATTCATGCAAGTCCGTGTATATACGAGAAAAAAAGCTTAAGGTTAATGTTTTCAAACATTGAAGGTGGTAACATGCCGGAGGTCTTATAGTATAGACTAGTAGTCCTCTTTCTTTCAGGGAAATAGTCCTCTACTTTAATGGTTTCAGGGAAATAGCCCTCTACCTTAAGGGCAATCGTCCTTTCTTGCAGGGAGAAGTCGGGAAGGTTATGGCAACCCGATTGAGAGATTCTATAGTGAATTTAGAGGATAAGGGGATTTTATCATCATATTGTTTTTTCATTCAACAGATCCTTATAGTACATTTGTAACTGAAATATAATATACTACTTTCGATAGTGAGATTGGTCTATAACATTCACTAATTAAGTTTTTCTTAGAGCTACTTATAGGGCCCAATATACGTAACTTCAGTAAATTTTTCGTGATTCTGAAAAATTCTGGGAAAATAATCCAGTTGATACCCATGCTAAAATAAGTCTAAAACGAAGTAAACCTGGGCGGTAACTAACGAGAAACTCTTGACAGAAAAATCCAAAGAATTTAAGATAATTCAGGTGGGGCCCACTTCAACAACAATCCAAAGGCAGAAGACAGTTGAAAATGGACGCGTGTTTACAAATACAGAGTGTCAACTGCTGCTGTACCGGTAACCGCGTAAGATTCATCTTGAATATTGCTGATATCAGTAAATCTAACTAAATCTATCAATAAAATAAGTTATTAGGCTTGATTTTCGCTTCAAGTTTTGCCGAAAGTTACGTATATTGGGCCTTTAAACGTGGCGTAACGGGACAATTATAATTTTGTCCTTGCTGCATTTGGGTACTTACAACAATAATTTGGACCATGCAATTATTTCAGTTGGGCTTTGAAGTTAAAATATATTTATTTAATGGTTTTGCAGAGATGGTGAGTTCATCTGCGTAAAGAGCTTTACCAACCAGAAAACCTGTCAGAGAGAAAAAAAAGCAGAAAAACTCAAATTCGGAAAAAAACACCCTGACAATGCCTTACATGAAAAAAAAACCCATTGGTTGGCAATTTGACAGCATCCTTTGATAGGTATGGAAAGAAACTGACCATAATTCTCTGATAGAATGCATCATTAATTTACCATTTTGCATACCGTATAAAATAGTTATAAATATCATCTTTCTTCTCAAATACTCTAAATAAAAAAGTATGTACTAAATACGATAAAGAAAACAAATGAACCCTTTCTTGGTTGCATTAATATTTTACCCTAAAAACATTAAGCTTTTTCGAATCAAACCAACTAATGACGCAAACGAAGACATTTACATAATATATTTTCCCTCTTATGACATTCGTTTTGTCAAAGCTAATAAAGACTATAATGAAAACAATTTTTTTTCTTAGTTAGTGAGGGTTACGATTTGTTACTGTCCGGCCTGCCTGTGAGTGTAGGTTATGGAAATATTAATAAACATATTATATAAATATGAAAGCAAAGTTTGTGGATTATTTGAGAAACAAATTGTAATCGAACGGCCATGATTACAAGCACATAAAGAAAATTAAAAAAGAAATAACTTTTTGGGGTTTTCATACCTCCTCTTACGGTCAGTTCTACGAGTATTTTGTTTACTTTTCATTCTTGTCTCGTGAATTACTGCAAAAAATTAAAACTGTCAAAATAATTCCAGTACAATGGAACTAGGTTATCAGAAACCAACCCTCTCAGCTTGCATCTAGGTACTATAGTTTTCCACAAACTTGAATACATATATATTTATCATTCACATGCATCATTTTCGATAGTCACACGTTATATTAAAGTTTTAATAATGCTGTTGTTTCATAATCGCCGTAAAAATATCAAGGAATTGGGTCCATTCACTTGGCATTTCTATTTGGCCTGTAAAGACAATATATCAGAGACGTGTTTTTTAAACTCATTGTTTTGTTTTAACTTACAATATTAAAACATTTAATACAATGGTATCAGGTGTGATCCGGGAACAGGTTGCACAACTTATACCAATCTATAAATGTTGATCAACGGTAAGATTATGGTGAATAAATACGTTTGGAGAGGGCGTTTCATAAGTTGACATAACTTCTGCCCAATCCCCTTGTCATTTTCATGACAATAAAATACCGTCTCTTGTATTCTTTTATCTTGTTGACTCCTTAAGCTATTTTGGCGAAAAATATTTGAATAATGTTTGGTGGTTATCCATTTGCTATCTGTTATGGCAATAATTTTGCTTTTCTTTATCCCGGAATTAGATAATCAAAGTTCGTGCCTTTTTTTTATTGAGAAAACGCCCAAGTCCTTAGTCAAAGGGCCATAACTCGTACTGAAAAAATAAAAGCCGGAAGCTTATGATGTCATTTTCGTTCAACACGCATGCTCAAAGGGAGTAAATATGGCGACTTTCCGCTTAGAGGTTGTGCAGTCTGTCACATCCGTATCACAGAAAAACTGTTTTACAGCAAACCATGTGTGGGATTAACCAGACAGACCATCACATTTACATACTTAGCACAAACTGTATATCTGAATCAATCCAAATGTGAAGACACTTAGGAAAACTAGAAGCCACGTAACATCATCGAAATGTCATTTCTTAGCAGTTTTCGTAAACTTTTTCGTTTAGGTGGGGAGGATACGAAGAAAAAAGAAGCAAACAAAAACATCAGAAGGGACATTGACCCTACACAACTCTGGGAAGTTATTGGGGAGCTCGGGGATGGAGCCTTTGGGAAGGTTTACAAGGTAAGACTGACGGTAGCACGTCGACGCATAAACACTGGTGACCCATATTTACGTCGAACGAGTTCACTTTCAAGTTGACACCGTGTTGAAGTTACATTTTGCCGGAAGGAAGAATATCAATTATGATTCATATAGGGTTTTCGTGGTTGTGTCAACATTAACTTTCTGACTTTAACCATGATGTAGATATGTTTAAAAAAATGACAATACAATCAACAACGCAGTGTCTTTGACTATTGACATTGACAAATAATGAAAAACCCAACCGATATTTAGATTTCGGTTAACGCCCTAATCCTACTATATCACAGCCAAAAATAAAAGGGCGGTGTAATGTTATTTTGATGTATGATTCACATTATATTCTTGGTGTCCAGTTCATAAAAAGAGTATAGGGCCAGATCAGGGGCGGATCCAGAATTTTTTCAGAGGGGTGTCACCATTTCAAATTTCAAGTTAATTTTGCGGCAAATGCAAAAACATCATGTTGTTTTAACAAATAAATTTGTTCAAATACAATATCAGAGACATATATTACATTGTGTTATAAACGTCTCTGACAATGTGCAGTTAATTTTGGAATTAAAATTAAAAAGTTGCACTAGCGATGAACACTGCAAATAATATGTAATTAGATAAAATGCTTATTTACATACTTTTTAATGTGCTTATGTCCGTTTCCCAACGTGACGTTCTCCCAATGACTATTCTAACAACTATAGAAATGGGCAATAAATACCTCTACACGGAAGAAATGCATGATGAAACTCAAATTTTGATAGAATGTGATTTTGTTCTGAACCGATATTTTTTTTATTCTTAATGAAACGGAAGCGAAATTTCAAACTTTTAACGCTTTACTGATACATACTAAAAATGAATTGTTATTTTTTATGAGATTAGAAAGTTTATAGAAAGAAGTCGATAAAGGATGTTGTTTTATGTATCAAAGAAAACAAAAATATCTATCAAATGTAATCGAATTACTCAAGGAATATTTTGATAGTGTCTCATAAGCCAAATTTGGCAAGATACTAATGGATGTTTTTTATGTTTGAATAAACACTGTAACTGTATTTTATAATTATTATGTGTTGTACATGTATGCGATACTTTTAATAACCTTATCTGTATCAGATAATTACTAAGCACTGAACAATGTCAAATGCCCTTCCACAGGTAGAGAGAGACTTGTATACATTTCTGTACCTGTTGTCATTCTTGTAAACATTGTCACGGTTCACTGACCAAGTTAATTGATGCTGGGGTGGAGATATCAATTAGTGTCAATTATATAGTCAACACTTTTGGAGTTGGGTGGCAGGGTGTTTGGCTTGGACAGAGTTATAGATAGACTGAACAATTACCACTGAAGAGATTGATAAGTACCAGTAAAAATGTGCGCAAATGGATTCAGTGTGCACATGTACACTGAACAGTGCTGGGGGGTGTCACAAGATCAATGTGGTCTTATATTTTACTACTAAATAAAATCCTGGTCAAGGACAGGGGGGTGTCACGTGCGCCCAGTGACACCCCCCTGGATCCGCCACTGCAGATACTAGTATAGTTACTAGATGTACATGTACATAAATAGGACCCGATTTTGACATCATTCATGTTTGTTTACACTCCAGTGATTTAGGGAATGTAGCTGTCAAACATGATGTCCTAACTAGGAAGTAAAGATTGACTCTCTATAGTACATCTAATGATCCTAGCCCTTAATTATGTGTTTGATCAGCATGAAAACAAACAAGTTTCAAACGTTTCCCCCTAAATAAAAAATATATCCAATTATCTACATTTTTTGTATGTACCTCTGCTCTGGTCAGCTTGGTTACAAATTGTATTGGACTTTTTTTCATTTACCACAGGGAATATAAGGTCCAAGTCTATTAACCGCTTGTGCTGTCTGTTTATATTATTTTGAAAATTTCCACCCAGTTCTGTAAACCTTCACTTATATGCATATATTTACTTATAAATTATACATGTATAATGAATCAACACATTGCCATTGTTGGATTGATCACTTTGCGATTCTATATAATATGCTAGAAAATGTACACTGCACATATAAAAACAGTGTGTTCCAAACACTGTCGGACCGTGGGTCATGTCCGAAAAAAAATCATTTCGGACCGATAAAATGTTTTAAATACATGCCCAAATTTCCAGTAAAAAAAAATCAAAAAAATCCGGAAAAAAATGTATGGTATTCATTTCTTTAGTTACATCTTGGTCACATGCAACTGTCAGTGATGGAGGACTTGGAAAATATCTGATAAGGTTTCAATGCAACGAAAAAAAGAGTCCCATGGAAAATGTTGTATCGTTGTCATACGGTAGCCATGGCGAATTTTTTCATCCAGTCAAAATTGAAGAAATCCTTGTTTAAATTAAGTCAGATTTTTTTATGGAAAAACATTGTAATTTTCAAACTTTTTTAATAATTTTTTTTTGGGATATGTAAAAATTATTTTGGACCTGTACATTTTTTGGATTACCTGCCAAAATGTCCTGTAAAGGTTTTGAAAGTTAGGCACACACTAAAAAAGACCAAAAGTGGACATTTGCTTCATGTAATAGATATAGAATTGGAGGAGAAAATGTTTCATTGTTATTCAAATGTTCTGTTTCCGTTTGTTCTCAAATAGTACAATTGTATTTGAATTGATCAGGGATATAATTATATTGTGTTGTCTGGATGGTTCCCTCATCCATGATCTGTCTGACACTGATCTACTTTTATCAAGGTCACACTGTTCAAATTTGAAAAAAACCTTAACAACAAAGTTCTTCTAATGAATAATATAACCAAGAGACCTGAAGAGAGATGAGATTTGGCCAGTAGGTATACCAGTACCTGAGACGCTTCAAAGTAGGTCTTCAAATAGATAAAACTTACTCTTACTTCCAAGGGCACACTGGGATCAAATACGTAAAAAATAATCTTAAAAACCTCTGTTAATTAACCAGAAGCATGAATTAATAGTACCATTGTTTGTATTGGCCTGTAATTATAAGTATATTGTAGTTCTGGCAGAGTGTTCTAAAGTTTTCTGAAATGGATTACCTTGAGACAATTCAACATAAGTTCTTCTATAATACCAGGACCCCTTATTAAACTGGGAGATCATGATATTTGACCAGAAGCATGTTGGGATAGGGAAGTTATTCAGTTTCTTTTATCTATACTTTGGTAGTCTAGAAAATTCTTCAGCCAAAGAGAGTCATGATCTTTTCAAAACTCTTTTATTACGACTATTTCCCCATTATGGCACAAATATCTAGGTGAGCAATACAATATTGTTCTTACCTATTTTAACCATCTATGAAATTGGCATTATTAGGTTGTCTGTCCAGATGGCAAGTGATCATGAACTTATGTCATGGCATGTTGTCCATCATCTATCCATCCAGCATTTACTTCTCCTTTAAATGATATTATGACTGCCTTTTAATCCTAGTGGTGCTGAACGGGTATATATCTGATCTGTCGGTTGGGTTCCAGGTTTGACTCCTGGTGGAGGCATTGAATAAATAATGATCTCTGTTACAGAAGTATATAATATATATGTATTGGTTAAGATTGCATATAAACTTTTTGTACCTGTGACAAAAAACTTGTCACAGGTCACAGATGACATTGCAAAGCTCAGTTTATGAGTATTCTGACTTGTTGTACAGTATTTCTAATCAATGAATTAGCTATGAGCAGTCTGATGAAAAGAGATAGAGTGTATCTTTATAAAGTCAATATTTACTGTAGATAAGCTCCCAGTATGTAGGTAAGTACCAGTGTCTTAGTTTGTACTTGTGTATACTGTTGACTTAAAGATATACACCATTTCTTATCAGTCAGATTGTTATTTTTTACAGTAATCACATAAATGTTGGGTTTTTAATGCATAAGTCGTGTTTCACTGCCCATAAACTTGCCACTTAGGGCTACGGTAAATATGATGTAATGGTAAGCAATTTCACAATTCCTATTTATACACTGTATATTCAAACGGTTAATTAAAAAATGAAGCTGCAACTGCAAAGTGGCTAAAACATTTTGACATTCTACTGCTATCACTAGTCCACCTTGGGGTAGCATGTTCAAAATCGAGGTCTATGTGGGGCAGCGGCTTGGTACTTGCTGTAGGTCTACGTGGGGCAGTGGCTAGGTACTGGCTGTAGGTCTACGTGGGGCAGTAGCTAGGTACTGGCTGTAGGTCTATGTGGGGCAGTAGCTAGGTACTGGCTGTAGGTCTGTGTGGGGCAGCGGCTAGGTACTGGCTGTAGGTCTACGCGGGGCAGTGGCTAGGTACTGGCTGTAGGTCTACGTGGGGCAGCGGCTACGTACTGGCTGTAGGTCTACGTGGGGCAGTAGCTAGATACTGGCTGTAGGTCTATGTGGGGCAGTAGCTAGATACTGGCTGTAGGTCTATGTGGGGCAGTAGCTAGATACTGGCTGTAGGTCTACGTGGGGCAGTAGCTAGATACTGGCTGTAGGTCTACGTGGGGCAGCGGCTAGGTACTGGCTGTAGGTCTATGTGGGGCAGTAGCTAGGTACTTGCTGTAGGTCTACGTGGGGCAGCGGCTAGGTACTGGCTGTAGGTCTATGTGGGGCAGTAGCTAGGTACTGGCTGTAGGTCTACGTGGGGCAGTAGCTAGGTACTGGCTGTAGGTCTATGTGGGGCAGTAGCTAGATACTGGCTGTAGGTCTACGTGGGGCAGTAGCTAGATACTGGCTGTAGGTCTACGTGGGGCAGCGGCTAGGTACTGGCTGTAGGTCTACGTGGGGCAGTAGCTAGGTACTTGCTGTAGGTCTACGTGGGGCAGTAGCTACATGTAGGTACTGGCTGTAGGTCTATGTGGGGCAGTAGCTAGATACTGGCTGTAGGTCTATGTGGGGCAGTAGCTAGGTACTGGCTGTAGGTTTATGTGGGGCAGTAGCTAGGTACTGGCTGTAGGTCTACGTGGGGCAGTAGCTAGGTACTGGCTGTAGGTCTACGTGGGGCAGTGGCTAGGTACTGGCTGTAGGTCTACGTGGGGCAGCGGCTAGGTACTGACTGTAGGTCTATGTGGGGCAGTAGCTAGATACTGGCTGTAGGTCTACGTGGGGCAGCGGCTAGGTACTGGCTGTAGGTCTACGTGGGGCAGTAGCTAGGTACTTGCTGTAGGTCTACGTGGGGCAGTAGCTACATGTAGGTACTGGCTGTAGGTCTACGTGGGGCAGCGGCTAGGTACTGGCTGTAGGTCTACGTGGGGCAGTAGCTACGTGTAAGTACTGGCTGTAGGTCAGTGGTTTTACTCCGGGAACTTCATCTTTCCTCCACAACCAGATCCTAGCATATCCTTAACTCATTGGCCTCGGAAATTTTGTGATGGACTACCGGGTATATTCCAACCTTTGAATTAGAAGGGTTCAAATGCGACTTCAGGGGTAAATAAATTAATGATTATAGCTCCAGCGGTTGGTAGGACATAAAACACAAACAAACCAAACTAGTCATTAATGGGTTTGTTGTACAAGGTAAAGCGTCCTACAAACAGCTAATCAAGGTCATTCAAGGGTTTGTTTTGATCCTCTTGGGTATTTATATTGTATACATGAGTGATTTAGGCAGAATATTGTTGACTTGTTTCCTTACAATTACAGAGAATAGTCTCTGTTGTTATGTGAACAGAACCATGGCATTCTGAATGCATGTAGCACAGTATTGCACAGGTAGTAATGTTATAAATTACTAGACATGTTGAACCTCAGGGAATGATCATGAGCAGAACACATGACAGTTGCTGTGTTTCACTTTGGTATGTCTTTGACTGGGGTCGACAGAAACCATTGCTCGCCACTGAAGGACAAATGTACTTAGGTGAAGTGCTATGGTGAAAAAGAATATATCGGAGAAAATGTGTTTTACATAATTCAGTCACAGAACAGTTTCATTTGTTTAAACATTGTCTGTCATATTGTCTGTCATATAAGGGAGCAAATAATTGTAAGAGCTATAGTCACTATGAAGTGTACATTGCATTGGGAAACTCACAAAAGCGATCATTAACGTGCAATGCAGAAGTATTATATTACTGACAAGAATATTCCACATCGGTACAAAGGTCTTAATACACTGTAAGTGTTTGAAACAGTGAACCTTGTGATGGTCTTATATAGAACAAAACAAAACATTATTGCACAAGGTGTCTCACGGAACATGCAACAACTATTGACAATCATACATATATATGCATGTAGCAATTAAAAGTGCATATTTAAACAAAGAGTTGTCTTTTCCATGACATGAACATTTACATATTGGAATGTTCAATTAAAAGCCTGTGATTTATGTGCACGGTAAACAATGTGACAGTACATATTCAAAAGTTCTTATGTTATTGTCATACACTACAGTTTTACACTATAGGAGTACATGAACCTGTATATAATGCTATCTATTTATATGCTCTAGATCTGTAGGTGTAAGAATTCAATTTGTGTGTGGTGTGAGAACTATTTTGATTAACCGTATAGCTATTGCTGCATTGGAGTGGAAGTTGTGGTGATCACAGAGACAAATTTATTATTAATACAGACCATAGTACGTGTGTACTTATATAGATCTACAGAGTACTCCAGGGTGGGGTGGGGGAGGGGTATAGATCTACAGAGTACTCCAGGGTGGGGTGGGGGAGGGGTATAGATCTACAGAGTACTCCAGGGTGGGGTGGGGGAGGGGTATAGATCTACAGAGTACTCCAGGGTGGGGTGGGGGAGGGGTATAGATCTACAGAGTACTCCAGGGTGGGGTGGGGGAGGGGTATAGATCTACAGAGTACTCCAGGGTGGGGTGGGGGAGGGGTATAGATCTACAGAGTACTCCAGGGTGGGGTGGGGGAGGGGTATAGATCTACAGAGTACTCCAGGGTGGGGTGGGGGAGGGGTATAGATCTACAGAGTACTCCAGGGTGGGGTGGGGGAGGGGTAGAATATTGTACCTGTGCTGAACATTTCAGACTCGGACTGCCACAGTATCAATGAATTACTAGAAGGTCAATTTGGACACTTGTTTCTTACAGGTACATCTATTTGATGTGTGAAAATTGACCATTTCCTATTGGGTACATACGAAGATTGATTTGACATGTGAAAACTGACAGAAACAGATTGCAAACAATGACATTGAGTTTATATCTTAGTAGACCATAAAATATACGTAACATATGTAATACTTAGGATTTGGATAAGGACGAATGTTACAAAAACTGATTTTCTTTTTCATTTGAAATCTTTGAAAAGGGTTATTATAAAAGATTCTTCCGTTTTTGAGATTGACATGTATATTGCCAAGGGTAAAAACTCCTTAAGAGGAAATACATATTGTATAAAACTATCATATAGATTTAGTTATACCAGGAACACCGACATAGTCTTATCAATCATCAAAACTTTCACAAAATAGTCAGTGTGCTCTTATATTGAAGGAGATGCAAATTTGGCATTTCTGTACCCTTGATCAAAATCAACATAAATATACACTCTGCCCTCTGTTGTGTACTGATTATAAATTTAGCCAGTTTAATTTTGATTTATGGAGTTACATTGGCCATTTTGTTTAGGCATCTTATTAAGTGTAAATGATCACCACCGTTAAGGTCACAGGTTCAAATACTGCCGTCACATGTCAGTTGCCATGTATGATCACCTTGCCTGCAGGTTAATTGGTGTTTTTTCTTAGAATATTTCCGTTCTTCTCCAAAATAATTTGGTTTTCCTCAAAAATGGAAACAGAACATAAAACAAAAACCAAAAAAGGTGGTCGGTTGGTGCAGTGGATAGTGCACTTGCCTTTCACCAAGGTAGCTGGTGTTTGATTCCACGACCGGACATGAAAAGGTATGGGGTCACCTGCCCGACCACGTGGATTTTCTCCGGGTACTCCAGTTTCCTTCCACAATAAGACCCCTTGTACGCTAACATTCGGGCCAACAAGAGGGATTAATTTAAGTTGTGTAACTTGTTTCATAATTGTTGTAAAATAAATAAAGTTTATATTTTAAAAAACAAAAACCGACATGAGAATATATTTGATATTAAGGACAAACAGGAAATGTTCTAATATTTCATATTTGGATTATCTTGGTACACATGTCAACAGGGTAACTGTTCTCCGGTACAAGATGGAAGTTTATCAACATGCACCTGAACTTCCTGAAGCATATTTTTAAGGCGTAGTCGAAATCATTTTTTTTATTTTTCATAATATTGCAATATTGCTAACTGAATTATTTAATTTTAGACATCAGTGTGATATAAGGTACACATCTTTATTGAATCACGTTTGTGCCTGCAATGGGCCCTAATCCGTTATCTACATGTAATTTCATATCTCTGTGTATATGGCAGGAATCGTGTCTGGAGTTCCACATGTTATTAAAGGTCAGAGGTCAGGACCATAGTCTATCTTGTGATGTCTGTATGTGTTCTGTACTTCTAAAGTCAGCTAATGTTTTAATTGGAATGTAATTCAAGTCAAAGGTCAAATCTGGTATGATCAATATCATCTAATTATATCAAAGTGTCTGTTTTTACTTGTAATGTTCCGTTGGTCATGATCCTGACTAAAACAGGTATGTACTGTTATTAGGTGATTTCAGATATAATTCAATCGTGATTGCAATTACTTGGGTCAAAAGTAAACTGATATTTGCCATCTGTATACTCTACTAGCTATAAATAGATATCTTTACTAAATACTGGTACATGTACATGTAAATGAAATATTCGAATCAAAGATAGACTTCAGAATCAATTTATATTAATATTGCATGTTTAGAATTTCCTTTTTTAGTTTTTGTTTATTTATAAATCTAATTATCATCATCACTTATCAGAAAAACTGTAGATAATTTTTGCCATCATATTTTCTGAGCATTTACAACGTATATTATCAAGGATCACAGGAAGAAGCACCCCTCATCTGTAGCCCTCACGCGGATGTGATTAATTACTGCTGATACACAGTGTGTATGACCTGGAGCTACATATATATTGTATATACAAAATACATATGTGTTATTATAGACTGTACTTCAAATAAATAGTCTATTAGTATTAGAAACTCACTCAGGATACACATTTCATCTCTTTTATTCAAAGTTTACTTTTAGAAATTAAAGGGTATTTGTAAATATAGTGGCAAGTCAAAATTTTAAGTAATACCTTGCTACAATGAAGTGAAATACATATACCCGGGGTAGATTAGCATTTATGATTAAGATTTATCTTGGCTTCTGATGAACAATAATTTCTTTAAAATTTTAACACCAAAGAATCATTACTAGAGGTATATGTACTGTCGCTATTACTTCCATGATCATATAGAAGATTAAAGAGTCTACAACATGAGGTGGCAGGGTTTTTTCCCTGGGACCATCTTTAATAAATTTAGGGGTCCTGGGACTCCCATCCGAAATAATATATAGTACAACTTCATCAATTTTGGGTGTCCTATGGTAATGCAGGTTCTTGTGTGTCCGGGAAAACCCTGAGTTGGCTGATTCCATTTGAAGAGTTGATACATGTATGTATGATGGCGGTTTGAAACAGGGCTATGTTGATATATTGCTTTTTATGCAGATTTGTATGATAGACATGAAACATATTAGAGTGGTCGGATAGTGCAGGGGATATCACACTTGCCTTTCACTAAGGTGATCCAGAGTTTGATCTCTGATTGCATGTGAAAAGTTGTACATTGTATGCTGGGTTCCTGACACTAAGAACCCCCCCCCTTACTAATGTCTTTGCCAACAAGAGTAATTAATATAGTTTTAAAAAATGATATAGTTTAAAAATTTATTTCTTATTAATTGTTGTAAATATATAAAGTAATTAGTATGAAGCCCTCAAATGTGGTGATGATCCAAAAATGTAATTAATTAATCTGTCCAGGGGGACAAGACATATACATGGGAAAGACTTCTACCCTTCAACAATGTACCTACACTGTACATGTACATTTGTACTTGCTGGACATGAAGTTAAGACTACCAGTATAAACATTTACCCACATACGGGCAAGACTTCAAGGTTTAACGTCATAAATCTCAAATGTACTGATAGACAGCTGTGTGACATAGAAGTTAACTTATACAACCCTGAAATTTCATAATAAGCCATTCCACCCTTTGAATTGGAAAAGTTCAAATGTGTTTTCAGGGGGTGAATGAGTTGATATCGGTCCTTAACTGTGTGTATACAGAAATGTCCATGTATGGTAGATATCTCCGCGGAGGCGATCTTGTTTTATGTTGTAAGCTCGTGGGATGATTAAATTATTAGTTTAGAAAGATATCAAGCCCTCATAAGGTACAAGGTACTCATGATCACTATAGGAATTTATATGGCCAGCTCAAACAGACAGAAGGCAAACTTTGGTACTGTTTGATTTAGGCCTTCTCTAAAAGTGATGGAAATATTGAGATTGGGTTATGTCATAGCTTGATTTAAATGGAATGATTAAAAACATGCTGTGGTCCCAAAGTTGTGGAACAGAATGAGTTTTGTATATTTTATGGAAATCCAAGTCTATACTGAGAATACATATTCCTTGATTTTCAGCACATTAGATTGGTCTCGCTTAATACTAAAGTAATCTGTTTTGCATGAATTTTCGTTTGAAAGCCATATTGAAAAAGAACTGGTTCATCAGATATAACGGCTTTTCTTATGTAATATTAATTCCCCAATAAATGAACAGACCTGTTAAGGTAAGCCTCTAGTACAATACTGCCATGCATGTCTGAGGACTGCAAGCTAAAGGATATATATGGTATTAGGCACTATACTCTCTTTTGTATTTATGTATCATATTAATTTGCCTGTATTGAAATACACTAACAATACTTTAAATAACTCAATACATTTTATTTATATATGTTTTGACTCCTTCAGTAGACATGTGGTCTATATATATATATATCTGTGTCTACTGTACATGTGCAGTCATAAACAAGTACTATTGATTTTGATAGCATTTACGATAAAAGTCTTTTCATGACAAAACTACATTTGATCGTTATGATGTTGACCTTTTTCAGCAGATATTTGTATTGTGATACAGTTGTACATATCTGTGATATTGAAGCATAGGACTGTGATACACATCGTATCGTGAGAGATGCATATCGCTGTAGCCCTATAATAGTAAGCTGTGAACACAAAAAGTGCTGGAGCAACACACCGCTCTGCCTACATGGATATAAATGATTAGAAACGCTGTTAAATATAAGACAGGTTTCCTGAACTTTGAATCTCCTTTCATTTACAGACAGTCGTACTATGAATTACTGTGCATCTGCAGCTAGTTATTGATAACGTAATTTTAGGAAAATGTGTGCAATAAGGACCTCTGATTCTTAAAACTACAGGAAATAATCGTAAACAGAAGATGTTTAATGTAGGCTAAACTTGATGCTGTACGGGCAGTGCTCACTCGTGCATACTGTCAGCTGATTATGAATGAGCAGGAAATACACTTATATTTATTGCTATGCACTTAAAAGTGAAGATGTTCATATGTTTTTTAAAATCTTAAGAGGAAAGCAGTTTTAGGCATCAACAGAACTCTGGATTGATATTTAACTCATCTTAAGGGTTGGCTTTCTAAGTTAGCTGATATTTTCCCTGACAAACTTTCAGATGGGTAAAGAAATGACTACTAGTGTAAGCTACGTATACATTTCAGAATTGATTGATGACGTTTATAGGACATACATGTTTTTAATTACCTTAAATTTTATTCCCCTGATTTAAATTAAACATGTGAACTGTTGTGTACAGTATTACACAACCGTGACTGATTGATACAAATGTATGTACAATACACTGATGAAGTCTTGTCTGGAGCTTAAGGTCAGATACAGAACGTATTTCACCTGATAAGCACTCCCTGCAATTACAAAAAATGTATTGATAAGAGAAAGTGAGCTTTAAATCGGGCCTTACATGCCCAGACCGGTAAAACTGACCAAACCTACTTCCCGAACATTTGTACACATCTTTCAATGGAGGAATATACAGTACATGTTACTTGACTGTGACAATTGGCCTTATAATCTTGAATTATAAAGTGACGCTAGACCTCTGGGTAACGCTTAATCCTTAGTTGAAAGACTGAAGACTATATTGGCAGAAGAGTGAATTAAGCAACACTTTTGATATCAGAGCGTACCTGTACAAAATGTAGGTGTCCTAGATCTATATCTGAACGTAGGTGATCGTAACTCCTGGATTTTGAGGATGTATACGTACAATGTAGCTATATGCATCATCATGTTTCCACAAGAAAAAAGAAAACAGAATTAGTACATTTACAATGTACAGTGACAGGTGTGTTTATTAGGTAGAATACGGTATTTATGTTGCTAGTATCCTGTAGTATACCACACTGGTTCAGTTAATTAGATTAGCTAGAATCTGATGATATTAAAATCTAGCTAGCAAACCGCTTGCAAACTGGGAAGATTTTTTCGCCAATCATTCAATCAAGAGGGCAATTTAACCCACGTGAAAGTTGATTTAAAACAGTGAAAGAGTGAATTCAGCACTGCCTTGCATTGGAAGTTAATTATTTTGGTGGGAATTAACATTTGATTAGGAGTCATTTCTTTCATGCAACTGATCAATTGAGAAAAAATACAGTACCACTGTACCAGTGTATCTTCTTGTGAATTACTAATAAGAAAAGGTTGGTATATTAATTAGTTCGCTTGCCCAAAGGGCCAGTGAGCTTATGCCACAGTTCAGATTCTGTTATCCGTCTGTTCATCCGCAAGATCTTACTTCAAACGACTTCTTCTTACTAACCAATTAAAAGGCCCAAAGTACTACGTACTGATATTGAGGCCAGTAGCATGCTTGGATGAAGGCCTGGCTGCCATGTTTGTTCAAATAAATTACCTAGACCCACTATCAGGGTTTAATATGGGTCAAATCTGTTAAAAAAATCATACAACTAATTCTCAATAATTCAAAAACCCTGGGTACTAATATTGTTCTGGTAGAATGATGGGGTGAAGGGCTACCAATTGCAAAAATATCGCGATAGGCCATATTACATGTTTATCATAGTGGATACTTGCAATTGTATTGCAATAACTGGCTATCCAACATACTGTACAGTCGTGTAAATTTTAAATCCCTTCAAACAGACAATTCACTTAGTTGTTACATTTTGTATGTGTCATTTTTAGATGACCTTAGCTGTTTATAGGCCATTAAACAAAACAAAATACAAAAGTGATTGGTATAGTTTAAGTCTAATATATATATATTTTTTTTCACAGGCCGTAAATAAGGAGACAGGAAAGTTTGCGGCACTCAAGCAGGTAGAGATCAAGAGTGAGGAGGACCTAGAGGACTTCGCCGTAGAAATCGACATTCTGTCTGACTGTCGGCACCATAATGTTGTGTCACTCTACGAAGCCTTTTACTGGGATTCTTTCTTATGGGTAATTAGTTAATTATTAGGTCATTATATATCTGTGCTACATTGAGCGGTAATCTTGCTGTGGAAGAATATTAACTTCCCTAAATATTGGATATAGCAACAATCTTGTTTGTCAAAACTTTAAACATGGCAACTATCTTGTTTATTTCATTGTTCACATACCTATAAGCAAATCACCTTTACCACAACTTGATCAAATAAACAATATAGTTGTTTGCTTATAGGTATGTGAACAATGAAATAATATTTACAAAGGTAGATTTTGCTTAAATCCATGAATATTAATCAAGTTGTTGTCAGTTCCTTATTTTTGCTTTTTTTGTACAAGCCAGTTACATTGTTAAATATACTATATCATTAGTTTCTGTGTCGACCAAAAATGTCAAGGGAATGTCCAGGGTAAGATGACCAAATGATCACCTGGAGGGTTTGAGATAAACTTTTTGTTTAAGTGGGTGATAGAGAAGATTCAGTCAAAATGGGGAACAAATGGTCATGATCAGCAGTTTGTAAATGAGTTTTGTTAGCACTCTACCGTTTGTCCCAAATCTTGGGGGACTTATTGTCCTTAGTGTACCATTTGTCCCAAAACATGGGGGACTTATTGCCCATAGTGTACCATGTGTCACTATTATATGCTTTTTCACCGGAAAAGTTATTTTTTGGAAGCAAATTAACTAACACTGAACAATTTTAGATATTCATGTGCTGTGAAAACATATCTGTGCCACTAAAGATAGTCCCAGTTAACTACTTGGTAATACAATGTTTAAAATAGAAAGTGGTAAATAAATTCAACCTGAAAATTTCATCTGAGTACATCTTTAGATGGCAAAATGTCTAATTGTATTGATCCCCAATCTGTTGAAAGATGAACAAAGGGCAATAACTCTAAATATACTTAGCTTTAGGCACAAGACCAAGTTTAAGGAGGTGGCAATGTCACCTTCTTAAATTTGGTCTTGTGTCTTGCACTGACTATATTTAGAGTTATTGCCCTTTGCTCATCTTGCATTTAATTGGGGATATGCAATTGTATACCTCACTTCTCTGTCACATACAATTGCTAGATTTGTGTGCGGGTACCTTAATTAATCTATACAGATATCTTTGCTCATCAGCATTACAACAGCAGTACAGTAGGATGTTGACAGGTAATGAGGCGGTCATTAAGAACTTTATTTACTTCCTGTTTTTCACTTGCCATAAAAATTGGCCTAGTAACATAAACATTGATTTGGGTGTTGCTTGAATATACAATATGTATTTAAACAAGGAACTAGATATTATTTTAGAATGTCAACAGTTTGGAGATGTTATTTGGTGATAAAGTCTATAAAACATAGTGTTTAGTTGAGTTTTGTGATAGCCATGCAAGTCTGATTCACATCACTGTGTAATCAAGGAAGAACTTCCGTCTCCGCATTTCTACGTTTTATGAATTGTTATTACTTTATCAAACCAGATTGTTATTGTATTATACCAGTTTAGAAAGGACCACCTCCTTTTCTCTAAAATATCCTTCTGTAAGTACTAGTAGAAATTAAGGATGTGTGCACGTGACTTCCTCATTTGTTTACTTATCAATTTATATTGCAATAAGCCCAGTGAGACACGATTGGGTCTACACATAATTTCTTCGTTTAATTAGAATAATGAGCTAATTACAGAATCACGATTTGACATTTCTTAGTATTTCTTAATACCAGGCATGGAGTTATGGCTCAGTGAATATGGTACAGCTGTAACCCAATCAAGCCATGTCCTACCCCTGTAAAATGTGTAAGATATCATAAATTAAATTAAGACTCTTTCATGACCAGGGGTGTAAGATAGGGAATTTCCACCCAAGGCGTTTTCAAATTCGTAAAAACCAGAGGGTTTTACATACCTTACGTCTTTGGTCATGAAAGTGTATTTTAATTATTCAATAATAATCATATTTCGAGGTTCTTACATACCTCTTTATCACGACCTTAAAGGCCGTCTCGAAGCAGTTCACAATTATTATCCGTGGTTATAGGGCTTTAGCAACCAGTCGATATCATTCTCAACTCCTTGGGGAGCATACAACCGGTGCTGCCTTTTCGGCACTCACAGCTAGCATTCTACAATCTCTAGCACTACTCATTCACAGCTGAGTAGACTGAAACAAGCACAAGTAAAGTATCTTGCTCAAGAATACAACGCAAGTGCCGTTACCGGGACTTGAACTCGCAACCCGCTGATCACAAGCTCAGCGTCCTACCACTAGACCACTGTGCCTCCTTCAACTGCCAGAATAAGCTCAAAAACCATGAAAACACATTTTGGCTGGCTACTATTTTGACGAAAAACGAATCGGTCGGCGAAATTAAGCATGACCAATATTTGTACAGAAAAATAAAGCTTTCTAATGTTCACGGTAAACTGTGAAAGGTTTTAATTTCATCACGTCACCTTTTCCTATTTTCGCCATCAGACTTTATCGTATTCATGATGTCACGTCATTGTTGAACCATAATGTGATGTCACATCGCATGATATGCTATGTAAGATAGAGTTTTCTTACATAGCTTTCTAATAGGGGCAAACTCTATCCAACATGGTGAGATATGAGAGAAAAACATATATTCACAATTTGAAAATGACTTCAAAGACTTTGTGAGTCATTGCTTAAATATTATTCATGTTAGCAAAAAAAATATAAATAAGGATGTGTTGGGACTGTTGAAAGGCAGGTTTCTTAGTTGTTATAAGATCTGCTGTATAACGCACAAACCAAATGTTTCCTGATCTACTGGGTATAAATCGATGATATACAGATCGTTACAGTGTAAGGAAGTATTAGGTTCTTTTGTAGGAAGTAATTGTTAAAGGAGATATGATGTCAGTGTACAATATTACAGACACGGTATTGTGAATACTTCCTGTATACGATTGATGAAACTGTGGAGAAAAGTTAATGTTAAAGTAATTTCTTAAAATATATACATGCTGCAAGTCCTAAACCCGAGTTATAGCAAAATATATTAAGTTATTCTGCTCCACTGCCAAAAGCTAGGGGTTTACAAACTTGTGTTATGCCAAGCTTTGATAAATCATTTGTGAATAGACCCATGTATAAAACTTTCAGAATATTGATAAAAACAACAAACAAAAACAAGTTTTCTGAGAAATTAAACACAATAGAGTCATACTGGGTTGGTCACTAAGAGTAAGAATGATAAAAAATTAGTGAAACCTTCTTTCAAGGTCACAAAGGTAAATTATGTCTAATTATAATTATAAACATTCAAGCAACTTCTAAAATACTGAAAGACCTATACATATTTGGTAGGTACATGTGGTTTCCATGGGAGGAGCTGAACAAAATCACCTTGTGTGGGTAATTCATTGATATTTTGGAAATTCAACTGCCATAATCAGTAGACAACAGATCTTTGAAGATTTGCTTCCCAACTCTGGTTTGCCAAGCAAAATATACATAATATATATTCTGTGATGAGAAAATTTTTCATAGTCTTTAAAATTGATCATTTTAGATGTACATTGAGTTTTGCGGAGGGGGTGCCTTGGACAGCATCATGGTGGACCTGGAAAAGCCCCTTACTGAGAAGATGATCCGCTACGTTTGTCATGAGATGTGTGTGGCCCTAAACTTCCTCCATAAGAGCCATGTCATACATAGAGATATCAAAGCTGGTAATGTCCTTCTTACACTGGACGGAGAAGTCAAACTAGGTACGTATAGGTTTATATTATTGATCTGAACGGAAATAAATAGCATATGCATTGCACTATATCTTGTAACATTTCTGTTACTGAATCTTAAATGAAACAAATTCGCTTGTTTTGTGATAGGGGAGATAACTGCTATGGAGTGGGCTTTGATGCACATTTCGGCATCAACAATTCTAACTATGTCTTAGTATGGAGTCCTACTCCCTGTTTCATTATAATTCTATCATTTGTAATCAACGTAAAAAGGTATTTATTGTTTCAATATATTGTTAAATGTAGTGGTAGGTACACCTAAACACTCATCATCGTCTGTACTGTTTGTTCTACATTACTGATGCTCTTTCTATTATGTCTTGTTCAGCTGATTTTGGTGTGTCGGCCAAGAATACAAGAACTGCCCAGCGACGAGACTCTTTCATCGGGACTCCCTACTGGTAAATGGAGCTGTATTTGTATTGTAGAAGCTCTGTTGTTAGAAATCAATTGTAACACTCAATTGAAAGTAATAGTTGTAAATTAGCATATTTTGCAGAAATTCTTATACACTATAACCCTTTGTTGTCCTACACTAGCCATAGATTATAAGTCCCTGGACCTGTTTCTGGGGTGCCGCCCGGGGTGGTAAGGTGGGGACTGTTTTTGCTCTGTTCATCCAAAGAATTCATCTTTAGCATAGATTCTGTCTGTTTTACCTGGAGTAGCAGATCATCTCCATATATATTTAATAGTGATTGTCTGTGTGCTGGAGATGTATTGTGTTCTGTTTGTAGTGGGACTGTGCTTCCAACGGCATCTTTTATATAGTACCACCTCAAGTTAATGCTACAGCACAGATACCACAACACATTAACCTTATACTGCACTTGGTTTGTTGGAGTTTGTAATTTGTTATATCTTTTTAGTTTATAACAAAGAATGCTTATTGGATGTTTCATATAGTGAATAGCGTTTAAAAATGTATGGGAGTTTTGTTTTTTTTAAATTATTCAAATGTGAAGCAAAAATGAGAAAAAAAGAGAAACCATCGGACTGTGTTTCTTCATTAACTCCCTGTCCTGTGAGATAAGATTCTACATGACCTATCATTTATACAACTTGTCGGAGCATTTGATTTTACATTGATATCGTGTATTGTCTTGGTACAACGATCTTACTTCAGTCATACTCCTTGTATCTCCTCCTTGTCATGGTATATGTGTAACTACACTATGATTATGTTGACAGGATGGCCCCGGAGGTGATCTTGTGTGAGATCTCCTCCTTGTCATGGTATATGTGTAACTTCACTATGATTATGTTGACAGGATGGCCCCGGAGGTGGTTATGTGTGAGATCTCCTCCTTGTCATGGTATATGTGTAACTTCACTATGATTATGTTGATAGGATGGCCCCGGAGGTGGTTATGTGTGAGATCTCCTCCTTGTCACGGTATATGTGTAACTTCACTATGATTATGTTGACAGGATGGCCACGGAGGTGATCATGTGTGAGATCTCCTCCTTGTCACGGTATATGTGTAACTTCACTATGATTATGTTGATAGGATGGCCCCGGAGGTGATCATGTGTGAGATTTCCTCCTTGTCACGTTATATGTGTAACTACACTATGATTATGTTGACAGGATGGCCCCGGAGGTGATTATGTGTGAGATTTCCTCCTTGTCACGTTATATGTGTAACTACACTATGATTATGTTGACAGGATGGCCCCGGAGGTGATCATGTGTGAGATCTCCTCCTTGTCACGTTATATGTGTAACTACACTATGATTATGTTGACAGGATGGCCCCGGAGGTGATTATGTGTGAGACCCTGAAAGACAGTCCGTACAACACCCAGGCCGACATCTGGTCTCTAGGTCAGTATGCCTCATAAATGTCGTATTAATAACAGCAGAATTATTATATTAAAGAGGAATATTACTCATTTTGTTTTCCAATTTTTAAAGTTAAGGTTTTAAAGGTGATTTGCAAAACTTCAATTTTGGTTGAATTTTCTTGGAAAATACATCAAAGTAAACTTTGATTAATTCTAAGCAAACTTTATTGCGATGAAATTTGTCGAAAATAAGCAGATCAGCTTGAAAAACCACTTTATCACTGTAAAATTCAACAAAAAGTGCCACTGCTGATGTGTAATTTCTATAATGAAGGGAAGTTACTCTAGCACGGATCACAAGTTTACAGGTAATTTATATCAATAAAACCCATTGTTGTGTTTGTTTACAGATAATTAATATCAATAAATCCTATTGTTTGTGTTTGTTTACAGGTAATTTATATCAATATAAGCCATTGATTGTGTTTGTTTACAGGTGTAACTCTGATAGAGTTTGCCCAGATGGAGCCCCCTAATCATGACATGCACCCTATGAGGGTCCTCATCAAAATACAGAAGTCTGACCCTCCTCAGCTTGCCAAGCCGTCGCGATGGTAAGAACTTCCACCCAGACCAGTCTCCTGATGATAGGAATAAGCATTCGTATGTTATATTGTATGTGTAATCAGAGGAATCAGGGGAAATACTTATGCTATAGAAAATAGGGGAAAGCAGATTTTTATGCCCCCCCCCCCACCACCACCATTTCATGGGGGGGGGGGGGGGTGCATATAGTGTTTTCTCTCATTTCTAGGTGTGTAATACTGGCCTGTCTAGGGCAATGCACATATGATCGCTGTGGTTGTATTACACACCTACCCTACCCATGCAATACAGCCACGGCGTGACGTCACAATGGCGCAACAATGTCGTGCCATCAGGAGTTTGGTAAAATCTGATGCCGAAAAAAGAAAAATGGCAACGTGAAGAAATTAAAACCTTTCACGATATTTTAACTGTGTACATTAGAAAGCTGAGATTATTTTTTCTTTGCAAATATGGGGTATGCTCGATCTCGCTGTATCATTTGTTTTCGTCAAAAAAATTCAAGGAAAAATTTAATATTTTCAAAATGGTGGCCAGTCAAAAGTATTTTCATGGTTTTTGAGCTTATTCAGGTAGTTGAAATGAGAGAAAAATACTCTTTCCTGGCAGAGGTGTAAGATAGGGAAATTCCACCCTCGGGATTTTCAAATTTGGCAAAACCCTCGGCAAAGCCTCGGGTTTTACCAAATTTGAAAACCCCTCGGGTGGAATTTCCCTATCTTACACCTCTGGTCATGAAGGAGTCTTATAACCCATGTCTGTCGCGTCGTGTCCCGTTCCGTCCTGTCCCGTCGTCCAGTCCCAACCCATGGTAATGTAACCAACTTAATTAAATAACTACTGATCCGATTGTCATCAAACTTTGCATACGTAATAAGCATTAAGAACTAATTTCATATGGGGGAAGGGGGCATTTATGTCTCTTGGACATTTCTAGCTTTTATCAGTATCTGACAGTATTGATACATAATTATACATGAAAGACTGTCTGATAATCAATTTCAATTTATTTTCTGAATTTTCAATAAACAGTTATTATAAGAATGATGAATATCATGATACAATGATTCTATTTATAGAGGTGATCTACTTATTAATGACCTGTCAGCAAAATTGACTATTGTAAAAGTGGATAAAGTATTAAAAGTTATCACTGCCAACCTAAAATGGCCATTAGAACAGGATAAAGAGTATAATGTTAATTTCAATGCAGGTCGAAAGACTTCAGGGACTTTGTGAACATGTGTTTGGTGAAGAGTCCAGATCTGAGGCCAACAGCTGAGGAACTTTTGATGGTAATAAACATTGAATACACCCACAAATATGTTACTGGTGAGGCAGTTGTGTGCAGTACATATTCAATCTTAAGTGATGACAAAACCTGCATAAAAAATTGTCTTACTCTTGAATATTTTTCTCCATATTTTGTATCATAATTAGTACTCACACATAAAATTAGATCTACAGTGTACCCTTGACCTATCGCCACCCGGATTTACCGCCACTTAAACCTCTAGAACGGAATTCCCTTCTATATAATTCTCTAGTTAAGTTTGCCACCCTCGCATATCGCCATCCGCCACACCCTTTAAAGGCCCAATATACGTAACTTTTGGCAAAACTTGAAGCGAAAATCAAGCCTAATAACTTATTATATTCATAGATTTAGTTACGATTAACAGATATCAGCCATATTCAAGATGAATTATTTCGCGGTTACCGCTACAGTAGCATTTGAAACACGCTATTTGTAAACACGCGTCCATGTCGAACCATCTTCTACCTTCGGTTTGTTGGTGAAGTGGGCCCCACCTGAATTTTTTTCAATTCTTTGGATTTTTTTGTCAAGAGTTTCTTGTTAGTTACCGGTCAGGTTTACTTCGTTTTAGGCTTATTTTTGCATGGTTATCAACTGGATTTTTTTCAGAATTTTTCAGAACCACGAAAATTTCCATGAAGTTACGTATATTGGGCCTTTAAAATACAAATGTCCCGAATCGCTATACAGTTCCCTCGACGATAACGCCATATTGTTCAGTTTTGGAGATCGAGGAAATCTTTAGTGTTCCTTTTGGAATGGCATGCAGGAAAAGTAGATCAATAACTATTTTCAGCTATAAATTTGTGCCAATGTAGATCTATATACTAAGCTTGTTTTTAATAAAATGTTGGAAATGCAATCTATCATGCAATTTAATTCATGGTAATAATTTCATAATTTGATACTATCGCCACCCTCGTTATACCGCCATAATTGCTGTGGACGAAAGGTGGCGGTATAACGAGGGTACACTGTATCTTCATTGAACAATTAACAACAAATATCTGTGAAGGTGTCTTTGTCTGTATCTAATTGGCCTTCTATGTGTGATATATATCAGTGAGAGTTTCCTTGTACCTTGTTATCTCCCTTTGTTCGTTTTCATAAGAAACTCGCATGTGATTTCAGCATCCATTTATCCGCGACTACACCGACAAGACGGACCTGGTTGACCTCATCCTGGAGGCTAAGGCAGAGGTCGTGGAGGTGATTGAGGACCTCGGAGAGGATGAGGACATTATGCAAATGAAGGTAAATGTATAGATTATAGAATGTCATGGCAACCAGCTTAAACACGCTGAGCACTAAACAATCTAGTTAGGATGTACCTCAGTGTTTCTAGCATGATGTAGTTATTAAGTTTTTATATTTATGTTCGTAAGTCTGTACGGTTAAAATCAATTGTGAATATTTAATGGCAGTATGTGTAGTTTCAACTTATTATTTACAAAATATCTTAAAGTTTCTGTGAAATCGCACCAGAGTATCATGAAATGAATATCTATTGGTGTTCTAATGAGTACTTTCTGATGAGTATCCAATAAACATCTTTACATTTTGTAAGTGTCCACTTACTAATTTCTGAGGGGCTTCATACAATTTGATGTGTTCTATTGGATGAGTTTTTTTGAATATTTACTGAATATCTGACAATTGTCTTCTAGACATCTCATGAGTATTTGATGAGTATCCTATAATTATCAATTATGAACCTTTGGTGAGGTCAACATGGTGTTACAGCAACCTGGTAGAATTCAAATATTGACCAAGGGCGATGCCAGAAGTCAATAAATAAGATTCTACCAATTAAGTATAACACCATATTAACTGAATCAAAAGTCCTTAATTTCTATATTAGATATAAAACTTGTTTGCAAAAGACTGGAATGGCATTATGTCTGTCTTGATAAAGCATGAAATATACAGTGGGGCACTGTGACTTCACAATGATTAGGACGTCATAAACACAATATTGACTCAGTGTTTCTAAATGTAGAAACATTAACGGTCAATATCACAAAGTATGGACCTCCACATTACCACATTTTAGCCATGAGAATTAAGGAAAGTCGGACAATATCTAATATTAATCTGTGTTGACATAATATGTACTTGTGGCATCATTAATCAAGGTATTCTGGTATACAGTCATTCCTGATATAATAACAAATAAGTAAATAGCTTTATGGAGATTGTGTTTATTTCTGCACAGAAACACATGAGTGACGCCTCGTCTATATCGGACCTAGATAACGTATCTGTCAGTGGCGACAGTGACAAGAAGTCTCCGACACCAGAGCGTGTGGTGGTTCCCGACAAGGTAAAACAGCAGTAGCCTAGATAGCTATATCTACACCGTTAACACACTCCCCTGTGTCAATAAGTACGTCAACATGATATAAATCGTAATTTACAGTTGATAATACATTACCATATACATGATGAATTATGATACCATATTTAATGATAAAGCACTTTGTACCGTTTGTAACAAATACAAAATGTACAAACTAACAATTAAATACTAACACATGTGACAAATAAGAATAACACTGGTGAATATAACAAATGCTCACACATATGTATACTCTTAGGATATATGGCACAAATGTATGACAAATTATAAATGCACAAATCTGTAACTAACGTTTCAATGCAAACACATAATAACAAATTTCAATGAAAAATATTGCAAACACTAATCTGGCAAATTATAACAAATAAAGATGATGAAAATCAACTAACTTACAAAAGAGACATGTGTATGACAAAAGCTAACCCTAATGTCTGACCTATGACATCATAACACATATGTGACCTATGATGACATGTCTGTGACCTATGATGACATGTCTGTGACCTATGATGACATGTCTGTGACCTATGATGACATGTCTGTGACCTATGATGACATGTCTGTGACCTATGATGACATGTCTGTGACCTATGATGACATCTCTGTGACCTATGATGACATGTCTGTGACCTATGATGGCATCTCTGTGACCTATGATGACATGTCTGTGACCTATGATGACATGTCTGTGACCTATGATGACATGTCTGTGACCTATGATGACATGTCTGTGACCTATGATGACATGTCTGTGACCTATGATGACATGTTTGTGACCTATGATAACATCTCTGCGACCTTTGATAACACATGTATTTGACCTATGATAACATGTCTGTAAACTATGATAACAGATATATGACCTATGAAAACACATCTGTGACCTTTGATAATATGTATGTGACCTTTGTGACCTATGATAACATGCCTGTGACCAATGTAACCTGTGATAGCATGTATGTGACCTATGCGACCTGTGATAACATGTATGTGAATTTTGTGACCTGTGATAACATGTCTGTGACCTTTGTGACCTGTGATAACATGTCTGTGACCATTGTGACCTGTGATAACATGTCTTTGACCTTTGTGACCTGTGATAACATGTATGTGAACTTTGTGACCTGTGATATGATGTCTGTGACCTTTGTGACCTATAATAACATGTCTGTGACCTTTTTGACCTGTGATAACATGCCTGTTACTATGATAATATATAAGCGACCTATGTGACCTGTGATAACATGCCTGTTACTATGATAATATATAAGCGACCTATGTGACCTGTGATAACATGCCTGTTACTATGATAATATATAAGCGACCTATGTGACCTGTGATAACATGCCTGTTACTTTGATAATATATAAGCGACCTATGTGACCTGTGGTAACATGTATGTGACTTACGATAACATATGTATGTGACCTATGATAATACAATTATTTGGATAATGCAAAGAACACTTCAAAAGATATTGACACACACACCAAACTGTCTAATCCTTTGAAATAAAGTAAAATATCAGTTAAATGCTAGTAATATTGTACTGCTAGAGAGTGGTTTGATATTTACCTGATGTTGTTACATATATAAAGGAAAAACCAAAGCCAGTTGAAAAGAAACCAGAACCAGTGGAAACTAAACCAGAACCAGTGGCAACGAAACCGGAACCAGTGGAGACTAAACCGGAGCCAGTGGAGACTAAACCAGAACCAGTTGAAATGAAACCAGAACAAGCAAAACCAGATGACAAGCCCACTGTTCCTGAACAAACCACTCCAATTCCAGTCACCAAAGAGGAAGAGGAAAGTCCAGAAATTCCATCTCCAGAGGATTCACCACGTAAATCTCCGGCTCCTTCTCCGCCCAGATCTCCTCCCAAATCTCCGCCACCCACCTCTCCCAAACCCACCAAGGCAGAGGTGGTTAAGGCCAAGGAAGATGCATCACTGACAGCTGATACACTTGACAACCAGATAAAGGTGTCGCCCGATGAGGGACTTGGTCCTAGTGGTGATGAAAAGTCTGAGGTAACGCATCGGTCACCGACATGTGCAGCTCTCCAGCTGTTGACCAACGTGTTGCATGCATAAGTCCATGGATCGTTTAGGGACGACATTGAGAGTTTGACATTATAATTAAAACTTACCTCATTATCATATTAGAGGTGATCAAAATGACACTTTTCAAGCTACATATTACATATTTTAAACATGACAGATCTTCACTTATTAGCAATATTTATCAATGCTTTGCTAGTATGCAATTGAAAAAAGTTTGACATAATAAATTTGGTAAGGTTTTTATATAATCATATTTTATTTTGCCAAGAACAAAGCTATGTTATTTAAAATGCTGGAAAAGGCTGTCATAAATATCAACATGAATTTCCTTAATAATTTGACAAAACATTTTAGTGTTGATAATTTTGTGAATTATTAAAAAAAAGGAAAAGGCAAATAATTTACTTCGTCTTATATTGAAAAATCATGCTGCAGCCATGTTGTAGTTTGACCGCTGTTCTATACCTGTCTGTATCTATTTGTTACTTAATCTACCTGTTTTGATCAACAATGTAACACTAAACCACTAGCTTGTAAATCTGCTTGCTTCACTTCTGCAGGCTTCTGATGAGCTACCTTATAAAAAAGTTTCCCTGCCTTTACTGGTTCCCAGTTTAAATGATCTTTTAAGTGTTTATTTAATTTATATCGGCTTCACATTGAATTATAGGTTTACTAGTCAGAAGTAAATATGTACCTATTGTTAGATATAGAAGACCAAGGTTAATGTCTCTAATTCAGTTGTAGCTACATTCTTCTTGAATTTCCGATATCATGGGGTAAAAAGTTCTAGATTTGTGTTACTGTAGTCAATGATAGAATTATACTTGTAGGCTAGATTTCCTATTGTCATTTAAACTGCACTGTCATGAAATCCTTAGGAAAACTAAATCAGTAATAGATGTTAAGTTTTTATTCAAACCTCTGTGTTTGTTTCTCTACCTCCATGTCAAGTGACTTGTGGTGAAATATTTTCTGAACTGAAGATCAGTTGTACATGAAATTAATCTTTTTAAAAACTGTTAAATTTTGACAATATTTTTCATTGTTTTTGCAGACCGTAAGTCCTGTTAAAGATGATGTCAAACCAGACATCGCGCCAACTATTAACGATATGTTAGAAGGTCTCATCGACGAGGTGATTCGATCTGTAAACACTCAGCCATCAGTGCCTAGCGTCGTTCTGGATACTTTCAATGATGTCATCCAGGAGGCACATCAAGAGGCGGAGGAAAAAGACCAAGAATCTCAAAAAGACCAACCAGAGGACGCAGAAACAAGTTATGATATAACTGATATTGACGATGCTTTACAAGACGAGGAGGAAAAAGAACCAGAAAAGAAAAAGTCACCTGGGCACAAAATGATCATTGACATATCTACTGGCAAAGCAAATAATGTAGAAATTAAAAAAGTTGGAGAAAATGCTCCTTCAACAACACAAAATACTAGTAAAGAGAAAGTAGAAATAGAAATACAAGAGGTGAAGGTCACTCTAGGTGATGATGACAGTGCAGTTCAGACAAACTTAGATAGCAATAAAGACGATGCCTCAATCACAATTAATGGCCAGCCTGTTCCGTCAGCAGGAATGGTGGTGGGTAACGGTTTTGCTGTGCCCGTAAGTGAAAGTGCGAACAAAGAAATGGAAACAAGTGCTGTGATTCCGCAGACAGATCTAGATACATTTGAAACAAAAAATGTCAAAGATTCCAAGAACCGAAATATAGCAGAGGTTGATGATGACACGCGTTCAGACACGGGTAGCGTGACCACTGTGGATAGCAACGAGGATGTTCATAGGACCACTACAAACCGAGCTCCCAAGTCACATATACGATCAAGAGGAGTAAGTATTTCGCTTAATGGGTCAAATCTTGCTTGATCCTTTTACAGGAAAAGAGACAGTGCTTAGTAATAAGGGTATTTCCCATATGTTTTCAAGAATCATTTTAAAATTTCTTAAAAGAAACCCCAATTTAGTGTTAGATATTTGATTGATTTTCCACACAACTTTTGGAAAACTATATCATTTTAATTAAATGTCCTTTTCCATCAATTATAAATACGACTACCAACTTTTAACACATTTATTTTGTAGTAATCAGGGCAAGAATTGATATTAGTTTGCAGTGAGACCATCTTCATGAAATGCTATCTTCAAAGTACTAAGATTGTACTACATAGAATCAAAGCTGAAATTTGGTTCAATAAATGACTTATGTTTCTGAGTCATATCTTGCCTCAAAAAATAAAAAAAAATAACAACTTGAATTTATTTACTAATTTCTGTTATAACATCTGTTAAATGGGGATGTCTTTGATGCAAGAGTTGTAAGAGTTACTTCCTCTTTACTGCTTCACTATCAAAGATTTCCACTGATCTCTTTCAAACTTCACCATGACATGAAGCTATGTTTTCCCGAACATCTTTTGGATTCCTCAATGCAGTATTTGGAAGAGTTATTGCCCCTTACATATCACACACTGTAGGTGTTGTCAGTATATCTTCCCACACAGTGTGCCACTAATTTCTCTCAAACTTTGTAGGCATAATGTATTAAGACAGTGAAAACTGTGCTTTCAATGTGACATTGTGTTGAACAAAACATTTTCACATTTAAGTTATTTTTGCATTGTGATAAATTAGGTCTCCCACTTTGGAATGGGACAGGTGTATATTGTTTTGCCCTGCGGCACTCTTGTTTCAGGATGCTAAGAGTCACTATAGAACACTAACTAAGACCAGAAAGTACATGCGAGATGGTGTGGAGGTGGTCAGTACCACGCAGAAGGTCATTGACACTGGGGAGGAAAATAAGAGACGGGAAGAGTTCAACTGCAGGTAGGTCAACATATTAACCACATTACTCATCTGAAATTGTTAACATGATGTAGGCTACAGTACAATGATACTACAGCTTTCTGATGATGACCAGAAATTGTTAACATGATGTAGGCTACAGTACAATGATACTACAGCTTTCTGATGATGACCAGAAATTGTTAACATGATGTAGGCTACAGTACAATGATACTACAGCTTTCTGATGATGACCAGAAATTGTTAACATGATGTAGGCTACAGTACAATGGATACTACAGCTTTCTGATGATGACCAGAAATTGTTAACATGATGTAGGCTACCGTACAATGATACTACAGCTTTCTGATGATGACCAGAAATTGTGAACATGATGTAGGCTACAGTACAATGATACTACAGCTTTCTGATGATGACCAGAAATTGTTAACATGATGTAGGCTACCGTACAATGATACTACCTCATTCTGATGATGACCAGAAATTGTTAACATGATGTAGGCTACAGTACAATGATACTACAGCTTTCTGATGATGACCAGAAATTGTTAACATGATGTAGGCTACCGTACAATGATACTACAGCTTTCTGATGATGACCAGAAATTGTTAACATGATGTAGGCTACAGTACAATGATACTACAGCTTTCTGATGATGACCAGAAATTGTTAACATGATGTAGGCTACCGTACAATGATACTACAGCTTTCTGATGATGACCAGAAATTGTTAACATGATGTAGGCTACAGTACAATGATACTACAGCTTTCTGATGATGACCAGAAATTGTTAACATGATGTAGGCTACCGTACAATGGATACTACAGCTTTCTGATGATGACCAGAAATTGTTAACATGATGTAGGCTACAGTACAATGATACTACAGCTTTCTGATGATGACCAGAAATTGTTAACATGATGTAGGCTACAGTACAATGGATACTACAGCTTTCTGATGATGACCAGAAATTGTTAACATGATGTAGGCTACCGTACAATGATACTACAGCTTTCTGATGATGACCAGAAATTGTTAACATGATGTAGGCTACCGTACAATGATACTACAGCTTTCTGATGATGACCAGAAATTGTTAACATGATGTAGGCTACCGTACAATGGATACTACAGCTTTCTGATGATCATTAATTCCAAAACAAAATTTTATAATCCAGTTAAAGCCTTTCCAATTACAGACTTGCAGATCTGGTTTTAGTCCGATTGATGTTTCAGATATAAATCATGCCCTTAGTCATCTATGTTGTGGTGGTTTCATCAGTAGGGCTTTATTTTAAGAGGAAATTTATTTCCGCTTTTCCCAATCAATGTTGCTAAGAATGTGCTTGAAAACACAAATTACAAATGAAATCATCCAATCAGTTACATAGCTTATTACCCCCCCCCCCCCTAACTTATACTCGTGTTTATCATACAAGAATGATTTGCAAATGATTGAAAAGTGTAAGTCATTATTGCAGACTCATCTACTTGATGTCGTCACAGAATTAAACACAGAGATGAAGTGTTGTAAAAATGTGTGAGGGTAATTGATTGTATTGTAATAAGGTGAGCTTGACCAAGTTAAATATTATTCCTACATATTTTCATATTTCACAGTGTGTATTAGCACTCCCAAATTTTTTTTCTGTAAAATGAAAAGTATGGACTGACTGATGTGCCCTATCAACCACATATACTCCTCTTTCTAAAAAAATCAATGTACTTTTTCTCTTTATCTCTCCCTCCCCCCTGCCTCCCTCCCTCCCCCCCCCCCCCTACACACACACAATGATAATATAACACCCTAACTCCCTTCCAGTAGATAAGATCATTAAGTATTTTGATCTAGTCAGTTTGCGATATAAACAAATTTTGACTTTTGTATAAGATTAATCATTAAATGATACAGATTACATATAAATTTTCACATATATCTGCCCAGTGTAAATGTAATTCAAGATGTACTGTTGAAAACGGTCACCCTTATATATATGTAGACATAGATTAAAGGCCCAATATACGTAACTTCATGAAATTTTTCTTGATTCTGAAAAATTCTGAAAAAAAGTTGATAACTTTGCAAAAATAAGCCTAAGCGAAGTAAACCTGAGCGGTAACTAGTAAGAAACTGTTGACAGAAATTGAAAGAATTGAAAATAATTCAGTTGGGGCCCACTTCAACAATAAGCCGGAGTTAGAAGACAATTTAAAATGGATGTGAGTTTACAAATACTGAGTTTTAACTACTGCTGTACCGGTAACCGCGTAAGAATTCATCTTGAATATTGCTGAAATCAGTTAATCTTAACAAAATCTTTAAATATAAAAAAGTTTTCAGGCTTGTTTTCGCTTCAAGTTTTGCCGAAAGTTATGTATATTGGGCCTTTAAGAGGTGTATCTTACATGCTTATAGAAACTGGACTAGTAGTGGTGTTTACCTGCTGTAGGCTGGTTATAAGGCCAGATGAGATTACAGCAAGCGGGAAATAAAGTAGATTGGAAAATGACACCTCAGCTTATCTGTAAGCTGTCCTGTTCAAGTAAAAATGATCAGTATCAACCCATTTACTCCTGACATTTCACAATGAACTAATCCAACAGTTGAATTGGAAGAGTTCAAATGTGTCTTCAGGGGTATATAAGTAAAATTGCAAGAGAGAAAGTGCAGTCATATGGGAGTTGTTTCCCTTTAATCTGAAAAATGATAAATTCCCCCCCCCCTCCAAAAAAAAAAAAAAAATTACGTACAATTTATTTCAAAATTAACAAAGACTGTTGAAATTAATAGTTCATCTCATTTGTTTGAATGAATAAAAAGAAGACAATGCATTTCTTCTTGACACTTCAACATTTTTGTGAGATGATGAAAGTGGCAGACATATTCTTTTGTCGGAGACATCAAATATTACTTCCTATTAATTGATTTTAGATTTCAGAAATTCTAAATCTGCTGAAGATGATAGTAAAATTTCTGATAACTTTTTTTGTCTTTCATCCTTTTTTCTACATTGAAATCTTCATGATTGCAATTGAAAACAAAAGCTGTATTAAAATCTAATATAACTAAGATACTGATAAATTATATAGTTGTGTTGCATGCCTGTAGTTTTCTCTAAATATGGAAGAAAACCATAAAAGAGAAAACTTCTCTCGGCAAGGCATGCCACAAAGAAATAAAATACATACAAAGCTGATCGAAAATGGTCCAAGTTCCCATTTTTTCAATTCGGACTTGCCGTAAAACAGACGGAGACATCCAGCATTGTTATTTAATGACCCGCGAGAGAAAACTCTCAGACATGGAGAAGACCTGAAAGGAAGATTCTGACTGTCTGCATTTTCATTGCGGTAGACAAACTCAATGTCAGGAAGAATAAAATCCCAATACAGTGAATGCTGACTTTGCTGACAATGCTGCGAGGTCCTACTTTTCTTTTTATGTCTCTCGTATTTATCACCAAATCCTTTATAACTACAACAAATTGTTGCTCAACAGCTGGTGTCGAAGTTAAACGATAAATACCCGATATTGCTAAGCTGAATGGGTATGGAAATAACTAATAACATGGAAAACGAAAGAAAAACTGATACGATATTGAAATCTTACATATTGTAAGACTGGCTGGATCTTGCTAAAAGTGCTTGGCACTTGGACTTCTGTTTGATTTAGCTGCAAGATCATATGTATTGAACATCAGACTCAGACAAAATCAACATGGCTGCTGATACCGATCAGATGAATAGACCTTTTTTTTGAAAGATTTTATGCTGATATGGATAGAGTCTAGTTACTTTATTTTTGGAAAATTTCCAGAAAATTACTGATGACATACCAAAATAGCATTTGCAGTGAATTTTGAAACTCAAAACACATTGCTTATTGCGGCTGACTGCAGCCATTCAGTTTTGTTTGTTTGACTGCTTCAACTGTTGCACTCTACCTAAGTAGTCTATGATGCAAATAATAAAACTTACATATTTGTTCAAAGTTTAAGTTTCAGACAAATACTGACTGAAACCTGTTTAAAACTGTAAGCTTGTTCACCTTGATAATGAATTTACTAGGTCCAACTTTTGAATGGGAAGATTTCAAATGTGATTTCAGATGTGAATAAAAGTAAAATTTGGACATTTAAACAAGTGCTGAGGTTTGTATAACAGTTCTACATCCCGTAGTCTGTATACCTGTCTGATAATCACTGTTATTGACTGTTTGATTTTAAATCATCACTTGTGTATAATGTCTGTACTTTCTCAGCGTCTTTCGCGAACACTTACATCAGATAGGGCTCCAATTTGGAGTCTAGGAAGCTGAACCTGACAAACCAGCCAGCATTTTATTGGGGAATCGTATATGTCCTGTCAGGGAGGGAAGACTGACCAATTTGGAGTGGAGACATTTACTTATCAGACACAATGTTCCCTGTATAAACAGTCGGGAGGGATTGATCTCCTGTAGACAATGCCTCCGTCAGTGGATTGCTTGAAGCATGCAAGATTTTTATTTAGGTACCTAAATGCCTCCCAGAAGAGTCTATTTCTTTTTTCTCATTCTGTTATTTTCTTGTTTTGTAAAGTTGAAACAATTGAATTTTAATATCAATGGAACGCCAGAAAATTGGCAATGGAATTTCAGACACATGTAGTTTTGATTGAATTGTTTTTCTAACCATTTGTTTCTTTAATGTAAATATTGATTTAAAACTTTTTCATAAAGAGAGTTTAATAACTGCCTGTCAGATCAGTAAAAGGGAACAGATTTAGATATGTTTGTTTTCAGCAATGAATATCTTTTGTTATGGAGATTCTTTTGTCTCCAATATGGCTGATACAAAGTGTCCAATGGCATCTGATGTTATAAGGTTGAATATGGTACACTAATAGTAACAAATTCCTTGTCATATTTACACATACAACATACATGGTAAAACTGTACATAAACAATGTATTACATTGTAACTATGTAACATACATAGTAAAACTGTACATAAACAATGTATTACATTGTAACTAGTATGTAACATACATGGTAAAACTGTACATAAACAATGTATTACATTGTAACTATGTAACATACATGGTAAAACTGTACATAAACAATGTATTACATTGTAACTATGTAACATACATAGTAAAACTGTACATAAACAATGAATTACATTGTAACTACAAAATGTATGTAACATACATAGTAAAACTGTACATAAACAATGTATTACATTGTAACTAGTATGTAACATACATGGTAAAACTGTACATAAACAATGTATTACATTGTAACTATGTAACATACATGGTAAAACTGTACATAAACAATGTATTACATTGTAACTATGTAACATACATAGTAAAACTGTACATAAACAATGAATTACATTGTAACTACAAAATGTATGTAACATACATGGTAAAACTGTACATAAACAATGTATTACATTGTAACTATGTAACATACATGGTAAAACTGTACATAAACAATGTATTACATTGTAACTATGTAACTGCTGATCACGGCGAAATGAATTACTTATTAACCGATTATACGATAATTGCTAAATCCATCTCAATTTGTTCAGTTGAAATTTTATACTGGATGTAAAACGATGATCATAAAATTCATGTTTTGCCATGATTTCTTTGAAATGTTATTGTTAATTTCAGAATCAGATGTTAATGTTGTTTTCGACATCCTGTGAATGGAAAATGGGACTGTTCAGGTTGTGTTTGCAGTCAATGATTGCTTCCCATTTAATTTTAGTTTCACATCTGCAAACAGTAAGGAAGTTTTTAATGGCTATTGAATTCTAGTACCAGTATTAATGAATCTAAATCAAGAGCAGTATTTGCATAATTGGAGAGGTTAGAGAAAACCACCAGAAAACTGTAATGTGGGTATAATAACACATTTGTCATTAGCAAAGTAAAATTAGAAAGACACTGACATTTAGAAGTAGATGCATCCTTGGAGTATGAGCCAGTATAATTGTGTTTAGATGTACTTAGATGGTGATTCTATAGGGACTTGTGATCTGGAATTATCTGATGTGCTCAGAGTAATCATGATGAACATAAAAACAGCAGATACAGAGTGCACAAGACTTTAATGCTTTATTGTGAGTGTTTTTTTTTCTTGCTGACTGTGCACTATTGCGCGCCACTAAAAACTCCTTGTAATATCATTTTGGACGGTTTCCCAGACTTGGAGACAAACTTGAGCGCGTGTGGGATGAATGTTTAGAAATATTACGTGATTTACAGTCCGCTGGTGTAGGTGACCTTCGCCGACTCAGTAAAAATGGCCGATATTGATGAACAAACAGATGACTCATCCGTATACCGCACCACTCCGTCAGCATCAGTTCCGCCAAGCAAATCTCCAGGGTTTCCATCGACACCTTTCTGCTGACAACTGCCAGAACGTCAATACTTAGGTCTCCCCCCATATACAGTGGCTTCTGTCATAATTCTGTTACCACGGTGATGTTATTGTCGTGGAATTTTGACTATAAAAGACGTGCCATGCTTTTTATATTGTGTCTATAAATGTAGTGATGCCAATCAGTGATATCTGAGGAGTGGACAGAAACTATAGCTTTTTTCAAAGAATATCGCTTTCATTATAAAAAGTGATTTTTCAAAAAGTGTAATTACACCATGTCTGTTGTTATGGAAACTATTATATCATGGTGTATAGAATATGGTTAAAGTTAGTTTTTGATAAAAATACTATTTTTAGATTAACAGATTAAACTTATTATGGTTGGGCTTTGGTTAAGCTTTCACTATCTTGTTTTGTTTCCATGGAAACTGTATTCTCCTGAAATAACAATTATGGAGATTATGTCTGCTGAAAAAAAGTGAAATATTTGGAGCTGAAAGATTTAGAAATGTTCGATAAAAGGAAATGTTTTTAAGTAAGTAGAGTCATTGATCGATGTCGCTTAATGGTATTCGTAGACGGAAAGCTGGATTTGCGTTTTATCCTGGAGTTTTTCGTTTTGCTTTAAAATTTAGTGAATAGATTCATCATAGGATGACAGAGTATTACTAATAAAAACTATGTCGCTGTGACCCGTATTTTGACCTGATCTAAGTCATTGAAATAATTTTTTCTGGCTACATGTATCTTTATTCTTTTGCCAAATTCACATAACTATGGGTATATATTTCAGGGGGGTGCTGGAATTATAAGTCTCTCTGGAAGTAGGGTGAAAAAGAAAATGAGAATTGTTTTATCAAAGTATCATTTAATTTTAAATTTAGAAGTTCAGTTAACATTGCTAGTGTTTCTAAAAAAGTACAGGCTAATATTCTAGTAACAGGATAGTATACTAAATGTGTGTATATGTATAGGGTGTTTTCAACTTAGATTAATATTGTGAAGTCCACTTCCTTTGTACACTATTAGAAGAAGTCTTTGTGATTTGAAAAAATTGGTTGACTCTCAGAAATCATGGTTAGGCTTAAGCTTCATATTTGGAAAACACAGACGTGGAGGTCACAGAAATTGGGAAGGAAATCGAGAAGGGAGGAATGTAGTTACTCATCGTTATGATTTATTTGGCACAAATAGAATGACATCACTTGGGGACAGAGTCCAATTACACACCGACTGTAAAAGATTGAAGTGTTTATTTCCAGAATTCCTCGCGTCTGAGGGTCCGCCAGTGGCTAGAGGTGCAGATATTGATTTTTTCAATACCCTTGTCTAACACGATTAAATCACATGCCGGCACTTCCAAGCAAATGCTGTAGTTAGGAAAAGACACCTCTTGCACATTTATGGCAGTGTGGAACATTGCCGCACTTCTAACCTCTGACCCTAACGCTCGGAATGAGAGACCCCGCCATCAGTATCGCGCCATTCTGGAAGTCTCATCAAGTGATTCACGCTGGCCGCAATGAATCAAGATTTCTTTAGACTTCTTTGTCTGCATGGAGATTGATTTCCTAGCGAAATGGCTAATCTTTGAAATTCAACTCGCAGTTAAACTTCTTAAAGTGGAATCACAATATTAGATTTCTTTTATCAATGTCTTAAAGGCAATTTGTGGAAAAGAAATCACTTCTGTAAAGTTGCTAATTTGTTATTGGTATACATATAGGAATTAGGATGTTATATTGGGACTATTTGGGTAAGTGTGAAAAGTGCTTTTCCCAAAAGTCAATTCGATAATAAGCACTAACTGCTTTCCAGATGATCATACAAGATGTTCTTGGTCACTAGATAGATAACTGAGAATTTCCACAAGTGCATCGCACAAATGAAAAAAAGAAAATGTTTTCAACTCACAAGTGAATAGATATGAGTTATTCATTAAGAAACTATGAGTCATCTATTTATTCTTGTTTATTTTGTTAAGACCTCATCCAAAAAAGATGGACTTGAACCTAGCAAGGAATGATACATCAAGGCTAAAGTGATTTTGCATTAATAGACAGTAGTTTATAACCAATGTTTGATATTTTCACTCTCATTCTACTGTCTGTTCAGTTAACTTTGAAAATGAAAATAAAAGTATGACTTGTCAAGAAAATAAAAATAAAAGTATGATTTGTCAAAAAAAAATATCAGATATATTTTCACTATAAAACTTTACCTAATCTTCTGGTAAAAATGCCATAAATTCAATTTTTAGAGCAATATGGCCCATAAAAAATGCATAAAACTAAATCTTTGTCATTCCAGTTTTATTGTACACAGACACAGAACAATTCATTGGTTGCTTCACATTTCTAACGAAAAAGGAAACCTGAAATAGGCGAGGCTTTTAATTAAGATAAAGGGGTGATATGGGACCAGATTAAGGTGAGGATACAGCCTTCTAGAGGAGACATCTACATACAGTGAACCTGCCCTTTATGGTATTAGATTGGTTTTAATCTGATAGACTGAGCCAATCCCGAGCCAATCCGAGTCTGCGGTCTTTCCCAGAAAGATGAATGGGTTGGCTTTGGTAGCTCTGGCCCACTGTATCATCAGCATCACAATACTGTGACTAATGGTTAAAGGGCCATAGCAGGGTTAACGGGCCGTGTTACAGAATCACAAAACACTGTGGAGGTAATCACAGCTCACAAAACAGCTTCTTCATTGCTGTTCAGAGTATCATTACAATCAGGTGTAATTGAATTACATTGTCAGGACCAGGGTGTGTGTGTGTGTGGTGGGGGGGGGGGGGGGGCAGTGATTGGGGGACATTGTCTGCACCAGTGGGGACAGGCCAGTGTTTGGGGGACATTGTCTGCACCAGTGGGGACGGGCCAGTGTTTGGGGGACATTGTCTGCACCAGTGGGGACGGGCCAGTGTTTGGGGGACATCGTCTGCATCAGTGGGGACGGGCCAGTGTTTGGGGGACATTGTCTGCACCAGTGGGGACGGGCCAGTGTTTGGGGGACATGGTCTGCACCAGTGGGGACGGGCCAGTGTTTGGGGGACATTGTCTGCACCAGTGGGGATAGGCCAGTGTTTGGGGGACATTGTCTGCACCAGTGGGGACGGGCCAGTGTTTGGGGGACATCGTCTGCATCAGTGGGGACGGGCCAGTGTTTGGGGGACATTGTCTGCACCAGTGGGGACGGGCCAGTGTTTGGGGGACATGGTCTGCACCAGTGGGGACGGGCCAGTGTTTGGGGGACATCATCAGCACCATCAGGGACAGGCCAGTGTTTGGGGGACATTGTCTGCACCAGTGGGGACGGGCCAGTGATTGGGGGACATTGTCTGCACCAGTGGGGACGGGCCAGTGTTTGGGGGACATCGTCTGCACCAGTGGGGACAGGCCAGTGTTTGAGGGACATCATCAGCTCCAGTGGGGACGGGCCAGTGTTTGGGGGACATCATCAGCTCCAGTGGGGAAGGGCCAGTGTTTGGGGGACATCATCAGCACCAGTGGGGACGGGCCAGTGTTTGGGGGACATCATCAGCACCAGTGGGGACGGGCCAGTTTTTGGGGGACATTATCAGCACCAGTGGGGACGGGCCAGTGTTTGGGGGACATCATCAGCACCAGTGGGGACGGGCCAGTGTTTGGGGGACATTATCAGCACCAGTGGGGACGGGCCAGTGTTTGGGGGACATCATCAGCACCAGTGGGGACGGGCCAGTGTTTGGGGGACATCATCAGCACCAGTGGGGACAGGCCAGTGTTTGGGGGACATCGTCTGCACAAGTGGGGTCAGACCAGTGTTTGGGGGACTTCATCAGCACCAGTGGGGACGGGCCAGTGTTTGGGGGACATTATCAGCACCAGTGTTTGGGGGATGTTTAGTGGGAAATCTCTGTTTCTGTTGGCTCTTAGATTTAATGAATCCTCAGCGTGGTCATTGTCCTGATTGAAAACACCCCATCAGATTGAAATTCCATCAGTTTCTATTGAGCGTCCATTGTTGATGCTGAAGACACCCATTTAATCCATCTCCATCACTGACCGGTGCCTCTTTAGCCAATGACTGTCCAGTTCCTTGACCACTATATTGTCTGTATCTATATCATGACCATAATTTCCTGCTCAGGCCCTAAATGACCGATAGCAGCGGCGGTCATTGATCTCCGCGAGTGCATCAGAGCGATGGACAATCTATTTAGAGCTGAGGTACGGTATGGTCAGCTTCATCAGATGATGGGACATGGTGGTCAGTTGGGAATTTAATATCGGTCAAGCAAGGCACATGTTCTTGTCCGGAAATGTCGGTTGCCTTTATTGAGTGTTTATATGTTTCCTGGTCCTGAATTGCTATAACTAATTCACCCCTGAAGACACTCTTAAACTCTTCCAGTTCAAAGGTTAGAACAGTTCATTATGAATTTTTCGGGGATAAATGAGTTCAGAATGATAAAGGTACTGAAACCCTTTGCTTAATTGTAGGCTGTAGCTAGGATGATGGCATCAACCGACATCTACATTTAGTGTTTACGGCGGTAGAGATAGATCTTTTTAGGGCAGCGAAATCTCAAAAGAACAATGCTTGTCAGCGATGCTAATGTAAGCCCCTCTTGAATCAAGCACAATGTGACAAAATAGCCGATATTTGTTAAAGAACGCGTCATGAATCTGCTGTCTTTGATCTAGCGAGGGAGCTCATAGATTCATTAATGTAATTCATTGATGACATCATTGCATTCTGTCTATTCTTGATTTTAGAGATCTGAAAAGTTGAAATTTAATGATATAAGAAATTGATATTTGAATCACGGAAAACTGTTTTTAGCATCATCAAAAGCATATATGTATAAGGTTTGTATTGCTGCTGTCTCCTTGAAACAATTCAGCTCATTGGGCCCAGGAAAAGTGTCGCAACACTGTAATCTCCAAGCAATTTCTTCATGAGTGATAGTTTTCTGTTTTGTGACGGAATTCAATTTTTGGACACGTGGATGGTCAATAAATTTGTTTCCAGTTTTTCAGCTTTCTCTTATTTTAATTTATTTTCAATTTTTCAGGATTTTTTTACGTTCACCCATGTTTCTTCAAAACGGAATATTGCATTACATGTTTATGTGTTGATCATCAAAAAGATGGAAAAAAACCCTTGAGTTATCATTTCATTTATAATTCAACTGATATTAGTTCTTAAATTCTTCTAGTACGATAAGTATATGATTTCTTCATCTAAAATCATTAGTCATCTTTTTATAGTTAAAAACTGATCTGTTAAAATTTCCTGCTTTAAATAAGTAGATTTTTCCTGTTTTGGTCACACGATAAATATTTTTAAAATTTCTTATCATGAAAGTGTATTTGAAATCACTTAAAAGATATGCTGGTTTGCTCAATATCGTTAAAAAAACCCACTGAATTTTCTTTCATTATCATGGCATTAAGAACATATCTTGTGTACTAACTTCAAAATCATATATTCTTGGGGGTCTGACAAATTGGGCTTTGTCAGAAACATATTTTTATACATCTCTGCCTCACAGAAGAGAGTTGGGAGCTTTAGGAGTTTGAAATGGAGATAAACATGATGAAGGAACAGAATCTCCTGACTAGACCGCCACTAATTGGCTGGATATTTTTTTCTTTGTCTACAGCCAGTTTCCTGGTCAGAATGATGGTCAGACACGATTCCTACAGTTAAGGAAAATATTGGTAATGCGTCTATACAGCCAAACATTTCCTTATCAGATTTAGCATGATGAATGACATACATATATCTAAGTTGTCTCTGATCGCTTACACAGTTAAAAATCGTAATTCAATAAAAACAAGTTCCGCTGCAGCCGCGTAAACTTTCTGAACTACGTACAATTTGTATTGAGTAATCCTGCTTACATAGCAGTTTCTCATCAGTGTTGTACTTTACCACTTTAAACATACCTATCTAATGATACAAGGAAATGCGTCTTGCTGGAAAAAGGAAGTTTCATGTTGGAGCTACTGTAATTGATGGTTTGGTAGAATGGTCTTTTAAGGAAAGATTGTAAAAAGGTTTGGAAGATTGTTCTTTAGCACCTAGATTGTCGATTCAACTCTGAAGTGGATGGTCTTGGCTTAAGATTTCCTCCATTGATTGGTGTCGTCCGTACTTTAATCCATCTAGAAAGAAGATTTTGGTAAATCATGTTCAGATGTGATAAGTTTTCTAATTGAATTGCAACCACATTTCCGTACTTCAAAAGAGATAACCACCATGCATAGGAAATCGTAACCCAATTGAAATATCCAACTGTTAATGTTAAACTCACTCACCCCTGAAATGTCATAATGAACCATTCCTACCTTTGTATAGGAAGCGTTCAGATGTGACTTAAGGGATGAATGAGTTAAGATATACACAGTTTAAGCTTGTATCTTTGAAGATATATTGATTTGTTTGGTGACCAGTTCTTTCTATCTGATATCTCCTCCTGCAGAACTAAACCTTTCTGTCTGATATCTCCTCCTGTGGAACTAAACCTTTCTATCTGATATCTCCCCCTGAGGAACTAAACATTTCTGTCTGATATCTCCTCCTGAGGAACTAAACCTTTCTGTCTGATATCTCCTTCTGAAGAACTAAACCTTTCTGTCTGATATCTCCTCCTGAGGAACTAAACCTTTCTGTCTGATATCTCCTCCTGAAGAACTAAACCTTTCTGTCTGATATCTCCTCCTGAGGAACTAAACCATTCTGTCTGATATCTCCTCCTGAGGAACTAAACCTTTCTGTCTGATATCTCTTCCTGAAGAACTAAACCTTTCTGTCTGATATCTCCTCCTGAGGAACTAAACATTTCTGTCTGATATCTCCTCCTGAGGAACTAAACCTTTCTGTCTGATATCTCCTCCTGAGGAACTAAACCTTTCTGTCTGATATTTCCTCCTGAAGAACTAAACCTTTCCGTCTGATATCTCCTCCTGAGGAACTAAACCTTTCTGTCTGATATCTCCTCCTGAGGAACTAAACCTTTCTGTCTCCTATCTCCTCCTGAGGAACTAAACCTTTCTGTCTGATATCTCCTCCTGAGGAACTAAACCTTTCTGTCTGATATCTCCTCCTGAGGAACTAAACCTTTCTGTCTGCTATCTCCTCCTGAGGAACTAAACCTTTCTGTCTGATATCTCCTCCTGAGGAACTAAACCTTTCTGTCTGATATCTCCTCCTGAAGAACTAAACCTTTCTGTCTGATATCTCCTCCTGAGGAACTAAACCTTTCTGTCTCATATCTCCTCCTGAGGAACTAAACCTTTTTGTCTCATATCTCCTCCTGAGGAACTAAACCTTTCTGTCTGCCTTTAGGCTATACATAATTACTGTAAACACTTCAAATACACATTTTTTGTGGTGAGGTCAATATCTAACAGTCCAGAAGTTCTATCCTACAGTTATTGCCATTGTCATGGAGATGAAATTAAAGACATATGTAGATACATAATTGCCTTGTTTGATGTCTATCCTGAGGACATAATACTAGCTAACATTGATTTTTATAAAAGGGGTTCAATTTGTAGTTCGTTTTTTGGTGTTAATGTGCCTGGGTATAATTAGAGTCAGTTGAGTCAGTTCGAGCCATTATTTGGAATCTTATGGGTCAATTAGATTCAGTATCTTAAGTCCCTGAGTGACAAGGTGGTTTCTTCTGGTAAAAGTTGACTTGCAAAAAAAAAAGGAGAGAAAGAAAGCCTTTCTCATGCAATCTTATAGGGACAATCTAGTCAACCAAATTGTTAGCCCACCATCATCAGGTGGTGGGCTAAGTCATCCATCCGCCCTTAAACAGTTCTTGCTTCTGCTATTTCTTGAGAAGTGTTGGATAGATCATTCTCAGATTTCACCGTAGGTGCCCATCGTTTAATTTTCTGACTGAACAGAAAAACAATATGGCCAACAGGCAGCCATCTTGAATTCTAACAGTAATAGTTTGTAACTGCTATTTCTTGACAAGTACTGGTTTGAACATTTTCAAATTTCATATGAAGGTTTCCCTTGGTCCCTGATTGCACGTTGACTATTTTTCTGACTGAACAGAAAAACAATTTGGCCAACAGGTAGCCATCTTGAATTCTAATGGTAATAGTTTGTAACTGCTATTTCTTGACAAGTACTGGATTGAACATTTTCAAATTTCATATGAAGGTTTCCCTTGGTCCCTGCTTGAACATTGAATATTTTTCTGACTGAACAGAAAAACAATATGGCCAACAGGCAGCCATCTTGGATTCTAACTGTAATGATTTGTAACTGCTATTTCTGTGCTGGTGGATGGAACATTGCCCAGGGTAACACTGGTCAGCAGACAATTTCTATTGGCACATTGAACTCTGATGGTTTAAGGATGGACCACAAATTAGGGATCCTTGTTAATGTTTGATGTACATGTTTGTGTTACGTGATATTAAAACAAATGACTTCACACTGTAAACACATAGTGAAGCTGTTCTGACAATAAATTGCGGGTACGTTTCAAGGACATAGGGTGCAAGTATTCTTAAAATTTATGTTATACTTAGTAATTTCAGTGAAGTTTTTAAATCAGTTCAGATGGTTGAATATCGTTCCAGGAATAAAATGGCCTGTATTTGGGGGATCAGATCTGTACAAGGCCTGTATTTGGGGAATCAGATCTGTACAAGGCCTGTATTTGGGGGATCAGATCTGTACAAGGCCTGTATTTGGGGAATCAGATCTGTACAAACCGTGGGTATTGATTCCGTGACCTGATAATAATTACCTGGAGGTTGTAGCTCACAAAATTTTATGTTTTAAACAGTTGAGAGAACATCCAGGATATCTCTCTCGTTAATTTCACGAATCCTAATTTATGTTTCTTCTCCTGGTTTTAAACAAAGACCCTGATTACAGTTATCTTTGAAACACAGTAGCTAACAACTGACAAATATCTCCTTTCTGTTTCATTGATCATCAATAATAGACAGTATTAATGGACTGAACAATTAGGTCCTCTTCTCTCAATTACCCACACCCCGCCCTCCAAATAAAAGGTCAAGGTCAACGAAGTGTATTCCTGGGAAACATTTCTGATTTATCTAACTAATTGCCATGTAATACTGGAATATAATATTTTATAGTTGATAGTTTAGTGAGATTGTGGTAATTAGGTTTTCTATTTTGAATGTTTTGATATATAATTTGACCCACTATTGACAGAATTGATCGTTGCGAAAACAGCCACTGGAGCCAGGAATTTTGTGTTACAATGGTTGTATTAACATCAGAGCCCTGTGAACAGCCAGCAGTAAACGTTACTCTGGGAGTGCTGTTACGTCAGCTCTCCTTGGTTTTTGCACGAAAGGGACATACAACTTCTCTAGCAAATGCTGCAGTCATATTGTGCATGTTGTTGAGCTTGTAATCGTACAAGGCTAATTTCACTGTCAAACTCTGAATCAAATTTCTCTAAGTGGTTTTGTTGTGGTTTAATTTAAATTTGGCTTTGCCTTGTAGAAACTCTTGATTGGGTGTTAACATGTTTCATGTATAATTTCCAGTTGTTGTAAGATGATCACAAAAGAATATTCTAACTACATGCATTTAAGATATCACAAAGTGGTCAAGTCCCTTGTGTTTGTGTTGATAGCCCTTTGTTTAAAGATTATAATTTGCTTTTTGGAAGCTTTAAAAAGTGTTTTGATATCAATAAAATGAATCAGAGCCATATTGTTATTTCTTCATAATGACTTGAAATTAAATCTTAATTCCATAAAAGGTCATTCATTATACAAATATATTATAAATTGTGTGTTTTTTGCCTTGTTTTTCATACTGGCTTTAAAAATTAACATTACAATGTTATCAAGATGATGAAATTAACATTACAATGTTATCAAGATGATGAAATTAACATTACAATGTTATCAAGATGATGAAATTAACATTACAATGTTATCAAGATGATGAAATTAACATTACAATGTTATCAAGATGATGAAATTAACATTACCATGTTATCAAGATGATGACACAGACCAGACAGACGAGGAGGCTTGCTACACAATAGAGCTAGTGTTATGAGGTTCTGATTTGGCCTGTCACCTGGAGAGGTATGGGACAGAACCACTCCTACAATTACTTTCTGTAAAAATCAATTCCTAGCAAATGGCTACTGTATCACAATTCATCTCTGAGAGCTTCCGTCTCAGACGTTCCATGAAGTCACGGACTTCCGAGCACACCATGAAGATCGCAGACACATATCTTCTCATCAAACATAAAAATGTTTCTTTTTTAGATCAATGATATATTTCTGTTCTTGAATGCATACTGGCATCTGAGTTTGCTGGGGTTTTATAGAAAATCGTTTGGTTTAGTGCAATGTATTATTAATGTCTCCACTAAATTTTTTATCTGATCAAATCCTAATTTTATATAAACATTTTACAAAATACTTTAAACAAAAAAATTCACACTAAAAAAAATTGGTCTGTTTGATAGGAACTTCTTAAATATTTACTTCCACAAACTATCCATATTGACATATCATTGTTACATATGAGTGAATGATGTTCAAATGTGAATTTAATAATTCTGTGTTTGTATTATATTTTATGGTAGTGTATTATTTTGTTCTATCACATTTATCACTTCATTGTGGCGACATCATCAGTGACAAACATATTTGTACGCTTTATTTTTGTACCAAATTATTTCTCTACAACACAGGAAATTAGGTTTGACTTGGGTAGTTTGAAGAACTTTATTTTAGCATGATTGTTAATATCATAGTCATTCAGTTTTATTTGATCTGACTGGAGGTTTACTGTACACACACATACCAGCATTAGAGATTATCTCACATGTCTACCTATAATACAGACATTAGAGGTTATCGCCCCTGTCTACCTGTAATGCAGACATTAGAGGTTATCTCCCCTGTCTACCTATAATACAAACATTAGAGGTTATCTCCCCTGTCTACCTGTAATACAGACATTAGAGATTATCTCCCTTGCCTACCTGTAATACAGACATTAGAGATTATCTCCCCTGTCTACCTGTAATACAGACATTAGAGGTTATCTCCCCTGTCTACCTGTAATACAGACATTAGAGGTTATCGCCCCTGTCTACTTGTAATACAGACATTAAAGGTTATCTCCCCTGTCTACCTATAATACAAACATTAGAGGTTATCTCCCCTGTCTACCTGTAATACAGACATTAAAGGTTATCTCCCCTGTCTACCTATAATACAAACATTAGAGGTTATCTCCCCTGTCTACCTGTAATACAGACATTAGAGATTATCTCCCTTGCCTACCTGTAATACAGACATTAAAGGTTATCTCCCCTGTCTACCTGTAATACAGACATTAGAGGTTATCTCTCCTGTCTACTTGTAATACATACAATGTACATTAAAGGTTATCTCCCCTGTCTACCTATAATACAGACATCAGAGGTTATCTCCCCTGTCTACCTATAATACAGACATTAGAGGTTATCTCTCCTGTCTACTTGTAATACATACATTAAAGGTTATCTCCCCTGTCTGCCTGTAATACATACATTAAAGGTTATCTCCCCTGTCTACCTGTAATACAGACATTCTTGTTGGTTGTGAACTATATACACAACAGAGGGTAACCTTGATGCTATCACAAGGCAACCTTAACTTGGCACCTTCTGTGACCTTCTGCATCAGTACTTATATTGTTTCTGCTCACTCAGACCTAGTGAAGAGGAATGTTTGTTTGTTACTAAGACAGAATATACTGTGCCACTTACTCCTTGTCAGTTATAGCATGGTACAGTTTCAGTCCATTGTCAAATTTCCATTAAAGTAAAAGACCTGGATGCAAGCATTTTGTAATATTTTATATATAAGTTTGGGCCAAATGGATTTAAAGTTGAACATTAATTAAGGATGCCCAAAGCTTCCCTTGGCAGGGCCACACAGCTAATAAAAATATTAGTATTTCAATTAGATGCTGACCAGACCAGGTAGTGATAGCTGGTGTTAACAATTATCATAATTTAGTACATGTTTGGTTGAAATAATGAGTGAATTCCCTTCGGACTAATTAGTGAATTCCCTTAGGAGTCTGGGACTAATTAGTGATTTGCGTTAGGAGTCCATTGACTAGGTTATACTGAGGAGCTGACATATGGTGTACCTCCCACTCCATGTATTACGTATATGCATGTGCATAACATGTACAGGGAATGTTGTACACAACAGGTGGTCGGGTCCAGACAAGAGGAATTATCAGTAAAACTAATCAGAAATCAGCCTCTGTTCGACACAATGGAATTTCCATGTAGAAAGGCAGGTTCTAGGTACAGTAAATAGGCCGCTCTGCTGCATAATCAACAGTCCATTCCCTTGACAATAAACAGTGTATTGGAAATTTTGTATTGTTCTCTGCCTGTTGACGCCACATGTATGATTATTTTACACATTTCAGTACTTTGTTTACAATGATGATTTCCTCACATGTAGGATGGGTGCCTCCAGATTATCTCATCAATAAGCAGTATATACGGTTTACATTAACTTCACTTTATATGTAACATGAAAAATACTGTGCCAAAAACATTGTTATTGTAGTAAAACCTTCTAATAATAGAAATAGACCACTGTGTTAAAAAAGACTGCTGTAATATTCCCTGTTGTAGTGATTTCTTGGTGACTAATTGAACCTACAGCACGAGTGTCTGCAACCATTTTTAGTGTGTTAGTTGATTTGTAATGTCATTTTGTAGCTTACTTTCAAATTGCTGTTAAAATGTAGGTCAATGTTGATAATACCTATTAAAAATTCATAAAAGCATTGAAACTGTTTAGAACAAACGAATAGAGTTGGCCATAACTATTTTCCGAATTTCGATTTAATTTGATTTTTCTTTCCGTTGTTATGAGAACGATCAGAATCAGATGTCGGGGTATAGAGGAATTTAATAGACAAGTAATTCAGTTAATTCTCCATGTGATGCTCATAGTTTATTTTGACATTCAAGTATGGAATGATGAAAATTGACGAAACTTAAATCTGATCCATAGTAACATAACAATAGTTCATTGTACAATGAAACAACACTTTCACAGCAATATTGAGTTTTTTCCTGAAATATTTGCATTATTTATGATTCTGAATGTAACTGAACAAGTAACTGTATAAGCACTGAGAATATATTAACACAATAAACAGTGGATATGAATATAACTCAGTCGATAAGCAATACATAATATTGACAATAAATTCTGATGTCATGATTACAAAAATAAATATGACTTTATAATCAGATTCTTTCCACCAGTAACCCCCTCCCCCTGCCTCAATTTTTTTTTTTTATGAATACAGGTTGTATATGTAAGTTTGTATTCTGCTCAATAATTATAGTTGTGTGAAAATGTAGGGGATAGTGATTGGTACATAGCAAATCAAACATTGGCAGAGTCCAGAGGGACAAAAATATTTGATCTATAAATCCATCCCTACATTAAGTCATATATTGTAAGTTGCTGTATATAAGTAGTACTATTGAATATCTTCATCAAATATGTATAAGGAAACTAAAACTTTGTTAGCTTTTAATGCTGTTTAAATTATAAAAATTCAATATTTAAATTTCTGTAACAGGATTATGATGATTATGAAATACATGTGACGTTTACAAATTAGGCTTTTTCAATCTGATTTATCCCCCCCTCCTCCCCCAACAAATGAACATCTGTAGTAGAACAGAGTACTTTTGAAGTGTTTCTCTGTTAAAGCTGACTATGCTTAAAGCTAGTGGAGCCAATTAGGGGTTGAACCACTTAGGAGTTAGCTGGTAATCCCAGTGGGATTTCCCAGTCATGTGATGTACAGAATACTAGATATAGTGGTGAAGACATGTGACAGGCTGACAGTGGGGTTTCCCAGTCATGTGATGTACAGAATACTAGATATAGTGGTCAAGACATGTGAGGGTCTGACAGTGGGGTTTCCCAGTCATGTGATGTACAGAATACTAGATATAGTGGTCAAGACATGTGAGGGTCTGACAGTGGGGTTTCCCAGTCATGTGATGTACAGAATACTAGATATAGTGGTCAAGACATGTGAGGGTCTGACAGTGGGATTTCCCAGTCATGTGATGTACAGAATACTAGATATAGTGGTCAAGACATGTGAGGGTCTGACAGTGGGGTTTCCCAGTCATGTGAACTACAGAATACTAGATATAGTGGTCAAGACATGTGAGGGTCTGACAGTGGGGTTTCCCAGTCATGTGAAGTACAGAATACTAGATATAGTGGTCAAACAAGACATGTGAGGGTCTGACAGTGGGGTTTCCCAGTCATGTGAACTACAGAATACTAGATATAGTGGTCAAGACATGTGAGGGTCTGACAGTGGGGTTTCCCAGTCATGTGAAGTACAGAATACTAGATATAGTGGTCAAGCAAGACATGTGAGGGGCTGACAGTGGGGTTTCCCAGTCATGTGAACTACAGAATACTAAATATAGTGGTCAAGACATGTGAGGGTCTGACAGTGAGGTTTCCCAGTCATGGGAACTACAGAATACTAGATATAGTGGTCAAGACATGTGAGGGGCTGACAGTGGGGTTTCCCAGTCATGTGAACTACAGAATACTAGATATAGTGGTCAAGACATGTGAGGGTCTGACAGTGGGGTTTCCCAGTCATGTGAAGTACAGAATACTAGATATAGTGGTCAAGACATGTGAGCGTCTGACAGTGGGGTTTCCCAGTCATGTGAAGTACAGAATACTAAATATAGTGGTCAAGACATGTGAGGGTCTGACAGTGGGGTTTCCCAGTCATGTGAACTACAGAATACTAGATATAGTGGTCAAGACATGTGAGGGTCTGACAGTGGGGTTTCCCAGTCATGTGAAGTACAGAATACTAGATATAGTGGTCAAGACATGTGAGGGTCTGACAGTGGGGTTTCCCAGTCATGTGAAGTACAGAATACTAAATATAGTGGTCAAGACATGTGAGGGTCTGACAGTGGGGTTTCCCAGTCATGTGAACTACAGAATACTAAATATAGTGGTCAAGACATGTGAGGGTCTGACAGTGGGGTTTCCCAGTCATGTGAAGTACAGAATACTAGATATAGTGGTCAAGACATGTGAGGGTCTGACAGTGGGGTTTCCCAGTCATGTGAACTACAGAATACTAGATATAGTGGTCAAGACATGTGAGGGTCTGACAGTGGGGTTTCCCAGTCATGTGAAGTACAGAATACTAGATATAGTGGTCAAGACATGTGAGCGTCTGACAGTGGGGTTTCCCAGTCATGTGAACTACAGAATACTGAATATAGTGGTCAAGACATGTGAGGGTCTGACAGTGGGGTTTCCCAGTCATGTGAAGTACAGAATACTAAATATAGTGGTCAAGACATGTGAGGGTCTGACAGTGGGGTTTCCCAGTCATGTGAAGTACAGAATACTAGATATAGTGGTCAAGACATGTGAGGGTCTGACAGTGGGGTTTCCCAGTCATGTGAACTACAGAATACTGAATATAGTGGTCAAGACATGTGAGTGTCTGACAGTGGGGTTTCCCAGTCATGTGAAGTACAGAATACTAGATATAGTGGTCAAGACATGTGAGGGTCTGACAGTGGGGTTTCCCAGTCATGTGAACTACAGAATACTGAATATAGTGGTCAAGACATGTGAGGGTCTGACAGTGGGGTTTCCCAGTCATGTGAAGTACAGAATACTAAATATAGTGGTCAAGACATGTGAGGGTCTGACAGTGGGGTTTCCCAGTCATGTGAACTACAGAATACTAGATATAGTGGTCAAGACATGTGAGGGTCTGACAGTGGGGTTTCCCAGTCATGTGAACTACAGAATACTGAATATAGTGGTCAAGACATGTGAGGGTCTGACAGTGGGGTTTCCCAGTCATGTGAAGTACAGAATACTAGATATAGTGGTCAAGACATGTGAGGGTCTGACAGTGGGGTTTCCCAGTCATGTGAACTACAGAATACTAGATATAGTGGTCAAGACATGTGAGGGTCTGACAGTGGGGTTTCCCAGTCATGTGAAGTACAGAATACTAGATATAGTGGTCAAGACATGTGAGGGTCTGACAGTGGGGTTTCCCAGTCATGTGAACTACAGAATACTGAATATAGTGGTCAAGACATGTGAGGGTCTGACAGTGGGGTTTCCCAGTCATGTGAAGTACAGAATACTAAATATAGTGGTCAAGACATGTGAGGGTCTGACAGTGGGGTTTCCCAGTCATGTGAAGTACAGAATACTAGATATAGTGGTCAAGACATGTGAGGGTCTGACAGTGGGGTTTCCCAGTCATGTGAACTACAGAATACTGAATATAGTGGTCAAGACATGTGAGGGTCTGACAGTGGGGTTTCCCAGTCATGTGAAGTACAGAATACTAGATATAGTGGTCAAGACATGTGAGGGTCTGACAGTGGGGTTTCCCAGTCATGTGAACTACAGAATACTGAATATAGTGGTCAAGACATGTGAGGGTCTGACAGTGGGGTTTCCCAGTCATGTGAAGTACAGAATACTAAATATAGTGGTCAAGACATGTGAGGGTCTGACAGTGGGGTTTCCCAGTCATGTGAACTACAGAATACTAGATATAGTGGTCAAGACATGTGAGGGTCTGACAGTGGGGTTTCCCAGTCATGTGAACTACAGAATACTGAATATAGTGGTCAAGACATGTGAGGGTCTGACAGTGGGGTTTCCCAGTCATGTGAACTACAGAATACTGAATATAGTGGTCAAGACATGTGAGGGTCTGACAGTGGGGTTTCCCAGTCATGTGAAGTACAGAATACTAAATATAGTGGTCAAGACATGTGAGGGTCTGACAGTGGGGTTTCCCAGTCATGTGAAGTACAGAATACTAGATATAGTGGTCAAGACATGTGAGGGTCTGACAGTGGGGTTTCCCAGTCATGTGAACTACAGAATACTGAATATAGTGGTCAAGACATGTGAGGGTCTGACAGTGGGGTTTCCCAGTCATGTGAAGTACAGAATACTAGATATAGTGGTCAAGACATGTGAGGGTCTGACAGTGGGGTTTCCCAGTCATGTGAACTACAGAATACTGAATATAGTGGTCAAGACATGTGAGGGTCTGACAGTGGGGTTTCCCAGTCATGTGAACTACAGAATACTAGATATAGTGGTCAAGACATGTGAGGGTCTGACAGTGGGGTTTCCCAGTCATGTGAACTACAGAATACTGAATATAGTGGTCAAGACATGTGAGGGTCTGACAGTGGGGTTTCCCAGTCATGTGAAGTACAGAATACTAGATATAGTGGTCAAGACATGTGAGGGTCTGACAGTGGGGTTTCCCAGTCATGTGAACTACAGAATACTAAATATAGTGGTCAAGACATGTGAGGGTCTGACAGTGGGGTTTCCCAGTCATGTGAACTACAGAATACTGAATATAGTGGTCAAGACATGTGAGGGTCTGACAGTGGGGTTTCCCAGTCATGTGAAGTACAGAATACTAGATATAGTGGTCAAGACATGTGAGGGTCTGACAGTGGGGTTTCCCAGTCATGTGAAGTACAGAATACTAAATATAGTGGTCAAGACATGTGAGGGTCTGACAGTAGGGTGTCCCAGTCATGTGATGTACAGAATACTAGATATAGTGGTCAAGCATGACATGTGACAGGCTGACAGTGGGGTGTCTCAGTCATGTGAAGTACAGAATACTAAATATAGTGGTCAAGCATGACATGTGACAGGCTGACGGTGGGGTGTCTCAGTCATGTGAAGTACAGAATACTAAATATAGTGTTCAAGCATGACATGTGACAGACTGACAGTGGGGTGTCTCAGTCATGTGATGTACAGAATACTAAATATAGTGGTCAAGCATGACATGTGAGGGTCTGACAGTGGGGTGTCTCAGTCATGTGAAGTACAGAATACTAAATATAGTGGTCAAGCATGACATGTGAGGGGCTGACAGTGGGGTGTCCCAGTCATGTGAAGTACAGAATACTAAATATAGTGGTCAAGCATGACATGTGACAGGCTGACTGTGGGGTGTCTCAGTCATGTGATGTACAGAATACTAAATATAGTGGTCAAGCATGACATGTGAGGGGCTGACAGTGGAGTGACCCAGTCATGTGAAGTACAGAATACTAAATATAGTGGTCAAGCATGACATGTGAGGGGCTGACAGTGGGGTGTCTCAGTCATGTGATGTACAGAATACTAAATATAGTTGTCAAGCATGACATGTGAGGGTCTGACAGTGGGGTGTCTCAGTCATGTGATGTACAGAATACTAAATATAGTGGTCAAGCATGACATGTGACAGGCTGACAGTGGGGTGTCTCAGTCATGTGAAGTACAGAATACTAGATACATGTACAGTGGTCAAGCATGACATGTGAGGGGCTGACAGTGGGGTTTCCTTGGGTCATGTGAAGTACAGAATACTAAATATAGTGGTCAAGCATGACATGTGACAGGCTGACAGTGGGGTGTCTCAGTCATGTGATGTACAGAATACTAAATATAGTGGTCAAGCATGACATGTGACAGGCTGACTGTGGGGTGTCTCAGTCATGTGAAGTACAGAATACTAAATATAGTGGTCAAGCATGACATGTGACAGGCTGACAGTGGGGTGTCTCAGTCATGTGATGTACAGAATACTAAATATAGTGGTCAAGCATGACATGTGAGGGGCTGACAGTGGGGTGTCTCAGTCATGTGAAGTACAGAATACCTAAATATAGTGGTCAAGCATGACATGTGACAGGCTGACTGTGGGGTGTCTCAGTCATGTGAAGTACAGAATACTAAATATAGTGGTCAAGACATGTGAGGGGATAGTGAGGGGTTAACTTGGAGTTTAGTCTATTCACACATGTATGGTCAACTTGACAAGAAATGAAATTAACTTGACGTTGATGTTGTTTCGAAATTTATTTTGTTTTGATGATAACTGGATAAACAATATGCCCTGAAAAATAATTTTAGCCCTCAGAAAAAAAATTACAAAATAATCAGGTTGATGTGAAAATAAAAGTGCTGCGAAAGAAGATAAGTTTATTCTTTATTCTGTTTGCTTTTGTTTGTAATGGATAATTAAAATTTTTTGCCTATATCTTATTAAGCTTTACGAGTGGAATCAAATTCTGCTTTTATGCTGTGAGGAAGCGTTTCTAAGTGGTGGACCAATTCTAACCGCAGACACATCTAAGGCTTCCTTAATGATACAAGTAACTCTGTTTTTATCCTGTTAGCCATTCTGAGTGGAAAAAAATAATCTGTCTTTTTCCTGTTAGCTTTTCTGAATTAAACTAATTGTACAGCCAGGTTCATCCTATAGCAGTGAGTTTCTGCCATTTTCTTGTCAGGGAGCAAATTCGTCTTTAGGTAAAGAATACAGCTGTACAGTATTCTTGGAAGATTACAAAACAAATTGACCTAATTTTATTAGGACGACATATTCAAGTTAAGAAAACAAAGGAGACCATATAGCCATTGAAGCTAGTATATATCCTGGAGCATGGTCTATATCCTGTTCTGTCTTTATCCAAGTGATGGAGGAATTCTGTCGACATCCTGTTAGCCTCTCTAAGTGGAGGCTAATTTAACCTTTATCCTGTTAGATTTTCTTAGTGGAGACAATTCCCAATAATTTACATGTTAAGTATTGGAAAGGCAAAAATAACATACAATCAATCAATCAATCATTCTCCTCAAATATTTTTAAAAATAATTTTTTTAATTTCTAGGAAAAACATTTATATATAAACACTCCCATCATATTCAAGTGCCTAGGCTATATATAGGCTGCTGATATCACAGAGATAAATAAAGGAGTTTATTTTCGTAGATCACGAATCATCACAAGCCATAATTAGTTGTGTTGATGATCCTATTCTATCTTGATATTTAAAGCTTGATGTTTAACATGTATTGTGAGCCAGAAATATTTTGTGGCTTTGACCATCAGTGATGAAAAGCCTATTAATGTCACCTGATGTGGTCATATAACAAGTAATGACCTCATGTACAACGACAGTTACAGGCGTATTTATTGATCAGTGAATGCAATGAAAGGGATGACCATGCAGCCCTATAATTATTATACGTAGCTTATATATGACTGCTTATAGAGATAATTGCCTGAAAAATGAGTTCCTATAAATTATCAAACATAAATAAATATTTACAGCACGATTCTAGCAGATTTATTCTGGAAAAAGAAAGATGTATTCAAGGTAGATTTTAATACATTCTGCAAATACCCAAAATTGGAGTAGTAAAATTTTTAAATCCATCATGTATCATTGAAAATTATTTAAGATATTAATAATTTCTCATTGGAAATTTCTGAAAAATAAAAAAAAAATTCTCATTGGACTTATTGAAAATATATATTTGACTTTCCAAGAGTGACAAGTTTATTGAACATATATATTTGACTTTCCAAGAGTGACAAGTTTATTGAACATATATATTTGACTTTCCAAGAGTGACAAGTTTATTGAACATATATATTTGACTTTCCAAGAGTGACAAGTTTATTGAACATATATATTTGACTTTCCAAGAGTGACAAGTTTATTGAACATATATACTTGACTTTCCATGATTGACCTCTAGTAATAGTCATGTCTGACCATTTCATCCAAGAAATACATTACAGTAACAGGTGTGTTTACGATTAGTAAGGTATCCCATCATGCAGCAGTCCGATACTTCTAACCTACTGTGAGAGGTTTCTGCAGAAATGTACATCATAATCAGTGTAAATATTGATACATATAGGCTGATTTACCATCCAACTAAGTAGTGCTGTTAATAATTATGGACCTGGGCACCTTAAGTCTATTCAGCTTAATCTCTGTTAGATGCAAAAACAATCTCACTTATAATCCAAGAAAAATGTCGAACTTTTTAGCATAAACACGGAAAAATATGTATGAAGACTTTGAATTAGAAAAATCATGGGAAAAAACAGAGAATTTCATATCTTTTGAGATTTTATTTTTGACCTTTTATTTATTATAGCTGATTAGCTGCTAAGCTAACAATGCTTGGACAATGGGGTCTTGATGCGATTGACCTGCAAGCTGACATAATCTTCTTTACACAGATACACTGTCTGCTTCGGATGCTGACTGGCAAGATCTCTCAGCAGCTATTACCTAGTCTTCTCCCAACCTTCACACCTAAACAATGCATCAGTCTGTGGCCTGGGACTTATTATGTGTGGAATGCTGTTGAATAATTTTATGTATGAAGAGCGTGTGTGGATTCCCATTGATGCTGATGATAATGTATTCCGTCTTGTTCAATATCAATGAAAAAAGCATGTTTGAAAATTCTTAATATTGGTTTAGTAAGAAAATATTTAACAAAAACAAAATTGAGAAAGTTGTTAATCTCTTCAGATTTATGTACTGCAAAGAGTTGAGATTTCTTTGCTCTCTCAAACAGACATCTTCTTCAGTTTTTGAGTAAAAAATGTGATCCTCTATATCATAAGAATTTTTTTGTGAAAGTGCACTTGTAAGTTGTAAAGGAGACGATTTTGAAGATTTTGTACTGTCTGAGATATTATATCATACAGACCTTTGAGGTCAGCAGGCCCATTCCAACCACAGGCTGATTTCTATTATTATAAAAATCTCACCAGTATACAAGTTAATATAAAAATCAATACTTTAGGATTATTGCAGGTTAACCTGCAGGAACAGTGACATTTAAATTGATGGATGCATGTATGACTTTAGGATATAAATATTTAGGGACTCAGTACAGTCAAATATGTATCAAGTGTTTTCTTAGAAAACAAAGACAAGATGAAATTTTAATCCTAAGTGTAAAACCTACTAAAACTAAACCAAATTGATATTGCTATTCTCACTGGATTCAATGAAATGTAAAGACACTCAGAAAACAACAGAATAATTGTGTATTTTAGGAAACTTTTGAAGATTTATCCATAAATAGGATTATTGGTGGGTATACTTATATGGGAAAATTGTGATAAATTGTCTTGAAGACTAATCAAATTAAACTTTGTGGCTAAAGTAATTGAAAACCATCAGCAGGCCAAGCATCATTCAGAAGTCTGGAAGGACAAATGGAAGTTATGCCTGTTGTCTCTTCACGGAGCGAAAAAAAAACCAACAGAACTATTGATTTTGCTTACCATTAGGTCTATATTTAGTCCGTTTACCATTACTGGTCACCATTTGACCTTCGACTTTGAATTAGGTTTTTCTGAAACATCTACAGCGCAAATAAGTATAGTTGGTAATTATATATAAAATACTGATTAAACAATTCAAGGAGGACAAAAAATAACATACAATCTCGGATTTTTGTTGATTTGATTTCTAGGAGCCTGAGAGTATTTAGCTTTGCTCAGCAGATAGTTGAAATAAAGAAATCAGGGATCAGTGATTAGACCACTCATGACAGAATTAGAAGCTACATAATGTCACTTGTTAATTGTATAGAGCTGTACGCTGACAACAGGACTGTTATATATAGATCCTTTCTTGTTCCATGTTGTCTGATTAAGTAGAACATGGATCCATAGAGCTATCATTGACGGAAATCTTGGTTCTAATCCGTCTTATTTTAATGTCACGTAGAGTTTCAGTTGAAGATTAGTGGTAATTTGGAATAATGACCTTGATAGATAACAACATTATAATGCTAAATCTGTCACAGCTTTATTAATCAGAAATCTAAAAAAAACCATTACAGAAATGTTCAATCAATTTCTCAAATTCTGACACAATTTTACTTAGTTTTAGACAAAAACATTTGAAGATTTTAATTGTATCTGACAGAATTCTGGAACTGTATAGTTGATAATTTTGATACTGGATAACATCGCAGAAAGTAAGTTTACAGAGAACCTAAATGAAAGTGAGGTGGGACTTGTTTATGATAGGGAGATGGAACCATTTCAGATACTTCGCTGTTAAAACCCCATTTAATGTCTCCAGGAATTTCAATGATGAAAAAACAGAGTTACAGGAGACATGCTGCTATTTTAACAGAAAAATATCCAGATTAAACCATTTCTCCACATTATTATATTCTGCCAGTTGGCTATATGCCTGTGGAGACAGCACCTTAATGGAACAGAAACTTCACTTTCTATGGATTTTCTGCCAAATTTAAAACGCTGAAGGCATTCGGTACGACATGCGGAGATGGAGTGATGACATTTTCACCACATTACAAGTTTCTGTGAGGGTGAATTTTTAAACAGACCCTGTTTCCCACTGAACTAATGGCCTGGCTTTCATACCAGTAATTCTCGCTATTGCATCAACTTATCTAATTTGTTGGCCTTTTCTTGAGGAAATGGAATTCTCCTGATTTGACGCCCGATGCAGTTAACACGACTATCGGAATGCAGTGGCGCTGAAACGATACAGCCTCCCAATGCATATTGATAGGGAAGCTTAAATCCATTCTTTGATGAGAAGGGTACTGATTTCATTATGGAATAAGCTTATAGTAATGCCGATGGATATTCAGCAACTATGTTGATACCTCGCCTATTCTCTGGTCGTAGATTTCCGTTTCCAACATGTTTCTATATCGCCTTTTAGGAATGGGCTTTGTTTGTTGTCTCCGCAGAAAGAAACGGCTTGCTATTTATAAAGCTTGAATGCTGCTATCTTTAGTGAACATCTTTTGTAAAACCCTTTCCTATTGGATAAAGATATACCGATGACGAATCTGTATGGACTTGCATCCCTGTACATGTTTGTCATTTAGCTGGTTTTGACGGCTGTGATATATGATCAAGTATCGATTGCTGCTTTCAGACCTGACCAGATATGGTGAAACATTTATTAAGCTTGACTCCAAATGCTATATATTTATGGCAGAAGGAAAGTTTTCAGGTTCAATTCCATCGGATAAACAAGATGAAAAATGAGCTTTTACTAAAAGGGAACAGTTATTGAAATGAAGTTGTTTCATCTATCAAATATTGTAAAGGAACATTCACGATATTGAATTTGGAACCAATATGTTTTCTTGTTAAATGACGTGAAAAGGAACTTTTCAGAGAAATTCAAGTTATTTTTAGGTTATGACAGATTTTGTCATTAGCAAGTATCTTTCTGCGTTCTATTGACATTTTTATGTTATTGAAAGGAAAATGAGAACTTGTCACTTGATATTTTCATCCTGAACGTTTTTCACGATTTAATCGCTATTTGAGTGTGTATTTGATGAAATTATCTCATTTGTGCGAGATAAGAGATGATTGTTGTTGATTTTGCTGGAATAGGAATACGTTGACTGCATCAGGCATTGAACGGCCAGCTAATCATTCTGAATAATCCTGGCTGTGACATTTTACTCCACTTTACACGAATACAGGACACACTTCATCAGAAACCCGAGAGCCGACTGACACTGTTCGATCCCTGTACCATCACGTTATCACAGAGTGAAAGTCACTGGGTAAATAGTAGGACAGGAAGACTGGACTTGATCGCCATTGGTATTGATGTTCCTCAATGAAATCATACCTAAGTATGTAACGGGAAACACGTAATACTCGGTGTCATGTGGGTGAGGCTCCTCATTCGACGAATATTGAAGCCCAAGATTTTGAATAAATTTTCTTATATATGGGTTTCATAAATAAAAATTAGACTTTGGGCATAGGGTGAAATCATGTCAACACTAACAAAATATCTTATAGAAAATATGGGGGGAAGGTGTATTACAAAAGAAAAAAACAATTCATTATAAAAAAAAACTAACAATATTGATGTTTATTGGAATCATCAATATTGTATTTTTTTAAGAAGAAAATAGAAAAAGAATATTTATAGGTTTTGGGGTTTTGCTGTACAAGTATGTTTAAGAAAGATTGTTAAATTATGGCTTCATTTTAGTGGGATAATACTTAAAAAAGAGATTACGTCATTATTATAATAAGGATTTGAGTTTCATTCACAACTATTTACAGAACATGAATTACGTAGACCGGATGATAATTAGGGACCAATGAAAATAGTTTTGTGTGTTTGCTGAATACACATGACATAGTGGACAGGAAACCCCCCTCACCACACAAGGAGCCAGAGCTAGCATCATAGTATAGCCAGAGCTAGCATCATAGTATAGCTGTAAGCCAGTGGTGTAGGAGGCTGACACTTACAGCAGGCAGTGGCTGGCTACACCAGCTTTTACACCCGCTGTACTAAGGCTGTGATCACTGCTTTACCCCGTTACCTTCTTGTGAGAAAAATCTATATAGTATTAGAAGTTGTATTGGATGTGGACGGTATTGTTTCAGTAAAGTCAGGCAGTTTAGTCTGAAATGGATGGATATCACTGTGAAATTACAACGATTCACGGAGCTGTTTGGTAGCCGGCTATATAAGCAGACAATCCATTGATGGATAATACTCTGTACTTCAGTCAGTAGCCTATAGCTCACGATTGTTTGCTGTATTCTTCCGGGTTGGAATTCTTGGAATCATTCCAGAAGAATTTTTGTTGGCAAGTGATGAAAAATATGATGAAGATGCTGAGAATGGTGTTATGACCTAGCTAGCAACAATGAGATCACAGCAAGAGGATGTTTTGTGTTGTCGAAAATAACGTGATTTGAAAAAGAATTTGAAGACTTTTCAGTACATTTGTACTGGGATAATACTGAGGATGTGATTACATATTGTTTAATAATTTCTGTTTTAATTTTCAAAAGTCTGTGATATATTTGTGCCAAAAATTGTTCGAACTTATCCTTTATATAAGAAGTAAAGAAAATGTTTCGTAGGAGTGTGTGTAATTCGTCACTCTCCCTGATGGAGTTAAACAACCACTACTATCACCACGGCAACCAGTTACAGTTGTACGGAACATGTTTCAGTCGGAATAGACAACCCCACTGGTCTGGATTTCCAGAAAATACAACATTATATAAAGGGTCCGATTTCTGTTTGTCTGGTACAAACTACAATTCCCCGTTCACTCCCTCGAGTCTTTCTGCTTCCACGTCTGTTGATAGTTTGAACAGTGCCAGTCAGATTTATTTGACCCCTGACCTGAGTTCCTGTAGACAGTGTTCACTTTCACTTTCGTCAGAATCTGGTTTTAGTAGTAATGGATCGGGGTCAGGGACAAATACAAAATCAAAATCAAAATCGGACAAAAAAATCTACACGCAACCTCCTTTTCACCAAAACCTAGGATTTGATCTGTGGAAAGATAACCCAGACCATGACAAATATAACACGTTTTCTGTGTCGGAAACGGAAGTTACGCAAGTGATAGAATATCTGGAAAATCGTCTTTCAATTCAAGGGGAAGGAACTCCAAGTAGTCCGGAGGTTACTGACAATGTGCGAAACTCTGAACAGGAAATGGGGCCTGTATCTCCCAAAGTAACTTTTGTGCTGGATACTTACTGCAACATTTATATGTTCGGGTGAGCATACAAACGTTCTGTTTATTCTTATTTTTATAAACTTTTAAATGATTATCTGCCCCTTTCTTGATACAGTTCCCATATTGATATTGCACTAGTTATTGGTGGCATTTTCCTTGAACTAAGTCAACTTTTTATACACAAATTTTTAAAAGCAACATCATGAGCTTTCATTTAAACTAACACAGAAAATGTAATCATTTGTAATCCTTAAAAAAGCAAATGGAAAAAATCTACGCAAGGAATTTCAAAAGTGTTGATACAGTTCCAATATCGATATTGCACTAATTTTTGGTGGCTTTTTCCTTGAACTAATAAACTTTTATACAAAATTTTGAAAAAACACATTATGAGCCAACCATTTACTCTAACACAGAAACTGTAAGCATTTGTGATACTAACCAAAAGAAAAATAGAAATATTAAGAAAATGAAAATAATCCATACAAGAAATTTCAAAAGTTTAGAAAAGGCAACTCACGAGGTGTGATTTAACAACGACCCCCACAAGGCAAACAAATTATCATCTAAAAGTGGTGATAATTATATCAGTCGTTTTACGTGATGCAGCAATTTTCCATGAAACATTTAAGTTCGCTCGAAGCTAATATCTGACAAAACAAGATGGCGTCCTAAAAATTAGCATGAGCAATGATGTCATAGTGCGTGGGTTTCAGTTTTGGAAACCATTAACTTTCGTCAAGTCGCAGTAAATGTTGTCTCGGCTATAAATCTTTAGCAGCAAAGTCCTATGTCTTCAAGACATGGAAATAAAACTGTTGTTATGTTATTAAGTTGCATTTATTACCCCCTGGTGTAATACCAGACATTTGAACTGTTTTTGGTATATAAAGATGATAGGGGCTGTAAAGGTTTTCTGGATCTCTTATATACATAATGGAAGGTTAATTATAAAAAAGCAGGAAAGATTATAAAGACGATAAGTCTTGTTATTTCTTATAATACCTTTTACTTGTTCAGATTGAATATTAGGAGCTCATTACCATACTGGCTGAAGCACTGCTTAAAGTTTTCATTTAACTTGAAGGTTATGTATCGAAATCTAGAGTTGATGTTGTTCTGTTCAATCATATCATTAATACTCTTATAGAAAGTCGAATATAACTGGTGCGTATTTAAGTGACCAATTTAACTCTTTCTGTAAAAGTTTATAATTTTTTGTTTGTGATTTTTCGCTTAGTCAGCTTTTAAACTGTTTGCGGTGGAAATTTTCACACTGTCGGTGGTGCTGTTTAGTACTGTTTGTCTATATAATACAATTAGAAACTGTAGAGTTTGAGTAGGGTTAACATTTTCGTGTGTGGAGATATTTGCGGAGATTTAATGCAAACAAAATAAGCGAACAATTCTATGTCGCTGATAATTCTATGTCGTGGACAATTCTATGTCGCGGACAATTCTATGTCGCAGACAATTCTATGTTGCAGACAATTCTATGTCGCGGACAATTCTATGTTGCGGACAATTCTATGTCGCAGACAATTCTATGTTGCAGACAATTCTATGTTGCTGACAATTCTATGTCGCAGACAATTCTATGTTGCTGACAATTCTATGTTGCGGACAATTCTATGTTGCTGACAATTCTATGTCGCAGACAATTCTATGTTGCAGACAATTCTATGTCGCAGACAATTCTATGTTGCAGACAATTCTATGTTGCTGACAATTCTATGTCGCAGACAATTCTATGTTGCTGACAATTCTATGTCGCAGACAGTTCTATGTTGCAGACAATTCCACTTTAACATTAGAATTATACCAGACTTTTTATCTATTTAGTGTCCGTCAATTTGATGTGAAAGCAAAAAATACATTTTCTCAATGTTTGTCTGACTACTTATCTATCTACATATGTATATATCAGTGTATGTCCAATTTTAGTAAATAAGTATAGCCACCAAATCAAACATGGTAATTCTGATGGCGGTGAAACTTGTCATGGAGAAGCTTTGTGTGTCGTTGTTGAGAGATGCTTATAGATTGAGGTAATTTAAGGACAGACTAAAGAGTATTATTGTCAAACTTACTAGAAGACAAAAAAAGCACGAAATAATTGGTGCCTGCAGGCAACAGAGAATATCTGGGATGGTGATATTCATTTAAAAGTAATATTAATATGCTAAGTAATCAATGAAATTTTGAGAAGAATTAGCTGACGAAAGTGTGGAGCTTCTTTGATTAGTGGATTTCCTACGCCCCCCCCACCCCCCCCCTCCTCCTCCTCCCCCTTCATGATGTACCTCATAGCTGTTCATGGGAAATGACAACACAATCGCCAAAGTCCATGATTTTTGGAGAATTGTTACCATACAGCCATCCCTCATGTTGTATTCCATGATGGCTAGAGTTACAAAAAAGCAAATCATTCAGAAATATAAGGCTCTTAAAATCAATCTACATTTGAAAGGCTGAGGGATTGCATGGAATTTGCACAAGTGCAAAAGTAACAGTCATTGATTTTGAAGAATGTTATTTTTCACATTGACAGGATATTAATATTGTCTATGTCCTTTTCATATTTTTATTAGCGAATTATTATAGATTTGTAAGTTGTTTGACATCAGAAAATTGACATCAGAAATGTTGTTATTGTTGTTAATTACTTTTCTTTTTCTCCTCTGGAGTAAATAATTAGGGCATGAATTTGGGAGGGGAATGGGCTATTATTGAGCATTAAAACAGTGGGGCTGGGGCTGGGGCTGGGGCTGGGGCTGGGGCTGGGGTGGTCTTCTAACATCAAGTTCGAGGTAAGGCAGGGGACTCTTCGGAAAGAGAAAGACTGGCTAAGAATGCTTGGAGCTGAACGTTATAATGAGGACAAAAGTTGGGATTAGAAAAAGTCTTCTTGAGTAGAATTTTGGAAATAGGAAGTTATATGAAGTTCAGAGTGGTGTATAGGAAAAATGTCTAGTCTTAAAAGATGTATTTTAAAGATGTTGGGAGTTGTTTATGGAAGATTAAGTATCAATCTTGAGGGAGTTCAGAAAGTGATCAGTATAAAAGGAGAAAGTTTGACCAGGAGAGTGGTACAGGAAGTAGTATTTGGGTAAAGAATCTGCCTTCGGGGAATATATGGGGTAATATATGGAAGATATGAATTTGTAAAGGGCAATATTACAGGAAGTTTTGGATTTGTAATTTGGGTAAAGAAGGGAATTTGTAATTTGGGTAAAGAAGGGAATTTGTAATTTGGGTAAAGAAGGGAATTTGTAATTTGGGTAAAGAAGGGAATTTGTAATTTGGGTGAAGAAGGGAATTTGTAATTTAGGTAAAGAAGGGAATTTGAAATTTGGGTAAAGAAGGGAATTTGTAATTTGGGTAACATAGGGTAACATTAGGAAGATGTGAATTTGTGATGGGTATGAATCAGGTTTTGAAATGATATACGAAGATTGGAGTCAGCTACTCAGTTTTAATTTATTAATTTAGGATTGAGCTTTATCTCATTTTGAAAAAAAAGATACAATTCCAGGGAAGTTTTCAGGAGTTAGCTGTAGAAGTTAGGGATCAGCTAGGTGGGGATTAGCAGCTGTTTTGACCTATATTTATACAGGTAATTTTACATTCTTTAAACTAGAACTGTCATAACTTCAGAGTTAACATCATTGAGATCAGGAGAGCAGGTCTGTAGAAGTTATATTGCCCGTGTTCATACATTTGTTTGTGAAGTAATAATCAGGGCTGTGCTGCTGAAACTGTTTCAAAATTTCCAGCATTAGGGATCAATTTGTTCCAGTTACCATTGCTGTTGGAATCTCTCCCACATATTTGATTATGTTCCAAATGGGTTAACACAAACAGGATGGCATAACTTTACATAGGTTCTGGTACATTGTAAGTCTAGGATCGGTTGATATTAGATTGCAGCAATGAAAATTGAGTTTTCTAAGAGAAAAGCCGCAAATTATATCAACCATTATCAGTTTTAATGAAAAATCCTTTACTTAAGGGTACATGGTGCCTTAAATATAACATTAATCTTCATTAGAAAAGAGTTCAAAACATAAAAGAATCATTTTGAAAATAAATTAAGGATAGAGGAGGTAATATAAGAACTATATTAGGCTATGTTTAAAGTTAACACAAATCTCCATTTGAGATTAGACTTTCCAAAACAAGAAACATCTAGAAAAAATAATTTTGTTGATAGTTTGCTATTATTTTACCTAAAGATAATAGAGGAATTTGTTAAAGAATCTTCATTCCAAAAAGATGCGTAGTATAGGAGAAAACATTTGAAATATATTTGTGAATAAAAATAGACATAAGTTGAGGATGATGCAACTCTTTAATGATGACACAACTGTTTCATGATGATGCAGAAATTAAACAGTACTTTAGACAAACAAACAACAGGCTTTGTTTGCTATGTTTCCTTTTATTGGCATTACTAAACATTCCTGTTTAATTTTCTGAAATTAATTTGTCAGTTTCTAATTATTATACAGTTCCAGACTTTCTGTAAGAAAGAGAAAAGCCATCTGGTTCTATTGTCTTATTTGAGAAAACTTATCAAAGCATGTCTTTTGTCAAGAACTTTCTTGACATTGAATGATTAGAAATAAAAAGTACATTTAATTTGAAGATTTTGAAAGATTTGATAGTCTCAGTGTGCATATTAGTTTTATTAAAAAAATATCTCGTGATTAGAAATTTATAATTTAAAACATTGCCTTTAAAGTATGGCTTTTATTTTTACACTGGATGCAGGTTTTGGTTTCCAATTTAATGGTTTATGTCAGTATCATCAAATCTATGTCATTTAATGGTTTATGTCAGTATAATCAAATCTATGTCATTTAATGGTTTATATGAGTATAATCAAATCTATGTCATGGAGCATTTTCTTAACCATCTCTATATATATATATGCATATGAAGCCATTGAAATGTATGTGCTTTCTGGTGTTGTTACAGATAATTTTAAACAAATGCAGATATTTTTTTCACTTCCTTTTTACTCAAACATGTTTTGTCAAGATATGAGAAATACAGGCTTTTACTTAAAGTTAAAACTCGCTAACTGTAATTGTTGATATTAATTTCTGTATTACAATTTACGGGAAATAGAATTATCGATCAGGTATTTGACAACTTCTTTGGTCCAAACTGAAACAAGATAACTTTTCATAAAATGTTCTGATCAACAAAAGATATTGAAAAAAATATTTACTCACACTAGTTACATATCTATAAACATATACGGCGACAAAATATGAAAGGTTTTGGGTGGGTTTTAAAATAAATATGTTCTTGGAGACAGTTTTCTTGATACACTCGGAAGTCGGTTTAACAAACAGTCTACGATCGTGCCAGGAGAAACTGCACACTTTTGTTGGTAATACTGTACACGATCTACTTGAGGAGTCTGTGTGAGGAGAAAACATATACACTTTATATGAGAAATTGTTCACTTAACAGATGACAATTATAACCAAGGTCGTACAAACACAGGAGAAAGGGTTCTGGGTGTATTGCTGAGGCGGGCTAAGTGACGACTGACGCCTGTCAAGTACTACAAGGGGATCTGTGGCCAAGGATGATGACCACAGCTCATGATGTAGATAGGGGTGATATAGGTACAAACGCTGACCAAACAGAAAATGTACCAGAGAATTGTCTCCATGTAACGGGTTTGTTTTGCATTCTACATCCTAATCATATCTGTGGCTGGATTGGGTTTATCTTAGACTACCAGGTTTTGTGGAGGAGGAAAGTCATGTGGTCTGGAGAGACATCAACGACCTACAACCAGCATTGCCTCAATTAACCCCCCAAATTAGAATATGTCACATATGTAAGCATTGTTATCTAAACAAGGATTGATTTCGCATACATTATTCATGGCATTTCATTAATTCAACAAAATCAAATGTTTGCCGAACTTTCCAAAATCTTCATACAGTTTTCCTTATAAGACTTTAATATTTGTTATTTGAGTTGGTGAGCATCATAACGATCAAGACCTAAACCCATCCTGTACCTTCACATGATTCTGGATCAGAAAAAAAAATTTCAGGGGCCAATACTCTAGGAAAACTTGTCAATTAAATTTAAATTAATTTCTTTCTTCATGCACATCAAATTATGACATAGTTTCACTGTACCATTACTACAAACACAATGGTTAACATTGGGGGCTGTCACTGCTTGCAATGTTTCTTCAGACAAAAAGTTTCAGGTTTCAATAAAGGACTGCATCTCCCAAGAAAAAAACCCAACTTTAATTGCTTATTCCTTAATCCATACACATCAAAAATGGTGTAACATGCTTTGATTTTATAAAATTTTTAAAGTAACAAGTGTTTTAAGATCTGGAGTAGTTGTGCTAACAAGGAATAATACTGTGGAATGCCAGAATGTGACCGACTCCAGGACCAGACTAACAAGGATATGGACAGTAAGGGGCTGGTGGCTCTCCAGTTTGGTAGTCCTTTTATTCAACAGCTGAATATCAACATCTTACATCATGATTCCGCTGTGGTGCTTGGCCAATACATGTCAGAGTTTAAGATTTCTTCTTAGTATGAAAGATTAAGATGAAATATTGGAGAAATAAATGTGTATGTCATATTCTGAATGAATCTATATCATGCTGCAGTTCCTGCAAAATATATAAAATGTGATAATATAGAAATATTTTTCATATATACAAAAAAAAGTTAACACTACCTGTGAAGTTGTCTTTGGTTTTGGAAGTTGCCACCTTCTAAGTAAGATAAAAGCAAAAGTACGCCTCTTCATTGATGTCAGATGAAAAATATTACAAACAAGATCCAAGGGCGTTTTGATGTCAAGACTGTATAGGTTCAATTATGGAAGATTGGAGGAATGAACTTGTGAGCATAAACGATTGAAGTTTTCAGGTCCTGTGTTAGTTAAGAAAATAAAAATAAGCAAGTTATCAATAGTGCTTTTATTCCCAAACTGTATATATATATAATTCTGATACAGACATTAAGGGGTCAAAATTGAGATTATAATTCAAGGATGGGATGAAACCTGACCTTGGAGACAGGTACTATTGTATCAAGCTAACCAGACTTGTGAAGTCTGTTTGTATCTGAGGCTGGAGACACAGGTCTAAGGTAGAGGTGGGGGTAGTCAGTCTCTTATTGTATCAAGCTAACCAGACTTGTGAAGTCTGTTTGTATCTGAGGCTGGAGACATTGGTCTTCAGTAGAAAAGGGAGTAGTTGGTCTCCTATTGTATCAAGCTAACCAGACTTGTGAAGTCTGTTTGTATCTGAGGCTGGAGACATTGGTCTTCAGTAGAAAAGGGAGTAGTTGGCCTCCTATTGTATCAAGCTAACCAGACTTGTGAAGTCTGTCTGTATCTGAGGCTGGAGACACAGGTCTAAGGTAGAGGTGGGGGTAGTCAGTCTCTTATTGTATCAAGCTAACCAGACTTGTGAAGTCTGTTTGTATCTGAGGCTGGAGACATTGGTCTTCAGTAGAAAAGGGAGTAGTTGGTCTCCTATTGTATCAAGCTAACCAGACTTGTGAAGTCTGTTTGTATCTGAGGCTGGAGACATTGGTCTTCAGTAGAAAAGGGAGTAGTTGGCCTCTAGGTGAAGTGGAGTTTCCTGTAGTGATAGCAATACACCCAATAGACTCCACAGTACCATTTGTTTGTGTTTACATCAATAGTCTGTATACCTTCATCCAGTCAACCCCACATATCTAATAAGTCATTGATATGGTAAGGTTCAGGAGTAATTTAGGGGGAGAGGGGATGGGTGTATGTTTCTGATGGTGTTTACACTGACAAGTAATCTTTAGAGTGTATTATGGTAAGAAAGGAGATCTGATCAAGTCCAGATCTTGACCATGATGTTTGATACTGGTCAGGTACTTGTTATATAGCCATGTAGCATGTAAGTAACTATACAGACTTGTTGGCACTAATGCATGATCCTTACATAATAAAAGAGTGGTCAGGCCTATTCGGAATTCCTTGTCTATAGTATCATGGTGTTACTGGGAGAGGCAGACTGGGGTCAAACCTGGTCAAGTCTTGACCTGTGGGCCTGTTGACCAGCCATTATGTTGATTATCTACACATGCTCAGGGTCTCCTGTAATTAATTAATTAAGAGTAGATGATGATAATCCAAGAGTTTCAAGGCTGTAGTTAGTGGTCTTGGGAGATTTCAGGCTAGGGTCAAGTTCGGTCAAGATACATCTGGTCAATGGAAAATCTTGACCAGTGTGCTTGATTGGAAAGCTTTACTAGTGGACATATGTTCTTCCGCCATTACTTATATAAAAGGATGATTGAATTGGATGATTGATGTGGTCACTGCATTCATGCTTTAGTGGCTGCAGTGTTTGAATTTATTTAATTTGACATCCATCCCCACATTAATGTATTACAGAATAAATTATCGGAAGACAATGAAAAAATATTTCCAGAATCTGTACTCTTTAGAATTTCTGGAGATGTCCAAGCATAATAATTATCTTAATTGTGTTAATACCTTATAAATCAAAATGTCCATCTTGTTTGTTTTAAAGAATGTTGAAATTGACAGCTTGTTTCACAGTATACATTGTATATATAGAAGATTTTTTTTCACATGACACCTTCAGGACAAATTGTATATTTTAGATATTTCTCAAAAGACTTAAGAAGTTGGAAAATTTTGTAAACAACTTTTTATATTTAAGTGTAATCAGGCTTTGAAACAAATGGGCCCCACAGACGGCCTTTATTTGAACTTGTGAGAGGTTGTTGAGTAAATACGCCCTGAAGTTGTGATTAGCATCTTTGTAGTCTGGTGTACACAATGTGTTACATCACGACTGTTGTGGGCTGTAGATTACACTGCTAATAGTTCCTGGTGTTCACTTTCACTTTTATAACTAACACGCCCCTTATTAATTAAATCTGAAATTTGATAAGTGGGCAGTTTTATCTTTTCTGTATATATATTGGTGTATACAAAAGCACGAGAAAATGTGACATTATTGGTTCTGGGTAGGATCTACGATGATATAAAAGTGAATTTATTGTTTGACTTTATCATTAATTTCACATTTGGAAATAACATAAAATTATTTTGTAATTATATTAATGAAATAGCTTACTTCACTTGTTGACTCCAGTTTTTCATTGGTCGCCACCTGTTCTTGTTGTCCATGAAATTGATGGGAAAGTCTTGTGATGCATTCTGTGTTTTTGTGCTTGATGGTCCCTACAACGCTGAATCTTTAAATTTCTGATCATTTTTACAAAAAAATATGACAAAATTTTTGTTTACCATGCAACAATGTTTCCCATATTTATACTTCTAAATATTGATTTGAAATATATTCTTAATAAATGGTACAAGGAACAGAATTTTAAGTCATCTCAAGTGACCTGCACGATAAAAAGCATACAAAAAGCCGATTGTGTACAGGATATTCCCAATAAATAACAATGATTTTTCCTGCCAATTGTGTACAAGATATTCCCAATAAACAACAATGATGTTTCCTGCCAAATGTGTACAAGATATTCCCAATAAACAACAATGATGTTTCCTGCCAAATGTGTACAAGATATTCCCAATAAATAACAATTATGTTTCCCCACAAATAACACACCATGTGACTTATTTAGACCCGAGCCATTGTTTTCTCTCAGACAGTTATGTCACTATGGTTACGTACAACACCCACATTTAGGTTCCGATTTTATCGATCAGACTGGTAATCTCGGCTGAACATTTGGAAATACCACTTGCGGACTTTGTTCCGAGACATTTTATGACATTTTTGTGTGATGTAGATTGTAGATGTATGTAAATATAGCTTGTACATGTAGTCGGTCAGACTATGAATATATTTTATGCCAGAATGGCCGTCAAATGATCCTATTTTATATGCCAGATTCCTATACCAACAAATGATTGAAAACTTCTTATTTTGTTAGATTCCAGCCATTGCTTTTATGTTGTATGGATATAAGCTTTAAATATGGAATAGCTTTAGTGATATACATTTAAATCCATAAGCCATTGTGATTTACCGAAAAAAGATGAAGCAGTATTGCTAAATTGGAAAAATAAATGAGTTTCCATAAATAAAAGGAGAAATGAAACCATTGAACAATTGGAAACAAGTGCAGTATGATTAATTCCAGTCATTTCAGTTTCCAAAAATAAAGTGTGGGACAATTCGTTTACATTACTCAGCACGACATAAATCGTTAAGATGTCAGCTGTTCCTTCAAGATGATGTGAAGAAGCTGCCTCAGGATGTCAGATACAGATTTATATAAAAACTAACTTGAAAATAGCATTTCGATTATTTATTGAAATGCAACCTATTTTATGAAATGCTGCTAGAACTTTACAATTCCTTAATTGAATTGGAAACTGAAAATATTCACATCGTACATGCAGTTTTGAACAAAGTGAGAAATTGTTTAAATGACAACACAGAGGAAAACCTCAAACTTGTGTGCATCACATTCACCTTATAAGCATATGTACGATGCATTCTTTAGTTTGTTGAGTGGGAGAAGCAAAAGCCTTGATGTGTGAAAAGGATCATATTGAATTGCTGGATTTGGTATAAACTGCTGGATTTGGTATAAATTGCTGGATTTGGTATAAATTGCTGGATTTGGTATAAACTGCTGGATTTGATAGGAAGGGCTGATCCCACAATAGTACAGTTTCTGGATAATGATAATATCTATATAAACTTAATGCTAAGATGTATTCCAGCAGAAGAATCTTCTGGCAATTTGCTGTATAATAACAGCAATTGTTCAAGTCCTTTTTGTATGTATCCCCCCCCACCCAACCAAACCTTCCTTTAAGGACTTGCTAAATACAATATAAACAGCTGTATTAGAAATATTTTTCTCTTACCCTGGACAGGGATATCCACACTTTTACCGGTGTGAGATTTTCTTTTCTCACCCTAGGTTGAGACAAGCTCTAAACAATTGTATGACGTCATAGCAACATTATGATGACATCACGACAAATAATACAGTGACGTCACGACAAGCAATACAATGACATCATTTCGACACTTCAATCACATCACATCACCATTGTCTTGCATTGATGTAACGTCAATATTAGACTAAACATAAGGGTAGCAGAGTAAGAGAAAAATAATCATTCCCCTCCTTGGTAGTGAGACAGGAGATCTGAACCCTCGGGGTAAGATTCTTAAGCTGCCAAACACTCTGCAAGCCTCGTGTTTAACAACTTAAGAATCTTACCCTTGGGTTGAAATTTCCCTGTCTCACACCCAAGGGGGTGAAAGATTCTTTAAATATGTACTCCCCTTTGAAGGACTCTGTACTCATACTCAATACTATTGGTCTCCATGGAATGTGTAATAGTTGGCAGGGAGAGAGAGAATATTTGGCTCCCCATCACCTATCTCAACATGCTCGCCTCAGTCACATGCTGCAGCCACTCTCCTTCAGTTCAGATTAGAATAAATTTTCTGCAGTATGTTGGACTCTAAGGATGTGATCATTGTGGTATACATATTGTAGTGTTCTTCTGCTACTGTGGAGTTTTCACTTTGTTTATATGGGAATCTGGTGTTAAATCCTGAAAATCAATATTTTCAGAAAGATTCCTTGTGGTAGATCTGTCACTGGAAAAAAAAGCTTCACAGATTAGATTTGAAATTTGAGATGTTTCTGTACGTCTATTTGGAATTATAAAAACAATTCTGACTGTGTAGATAATGTGATGTTGTCAAATTTTTGGAGCGAATTTCTTCTCCTTTATCGAGCCCCCCCCCAAAAGCACAATCAAAATCAAATAATAACAATATTAGCAATATATGCTATGATAAATCTATTAACGAAGTTGATTAGCCTGATTTAAGGACTCACACAACTAAATAATTTATTATATGTTATTACTAAGCTTTAGAGCTAATAACTTTAATATTTGAAGTTCAACACTAGTGACAACTGCCTGGATTCACAGATACATACATGGCAAAGACTTTAAATGACATTTTATCAGAAGTTTCGTGGCATTTTAGCTCGCTACGGGTGTCTGCTTCGGACAACTGGAAATTTTCATATTAAACCAGTGAAATGGGACGGGAACACCCTCTGACTTTTGACCCCATATCAATCCGCCATCACATATCAAATTCTACCAAGAGTATACATTTTTGTAAAGTTAAATATCTATATAGATTTCATTCAATGCAGAATATGTCAACAATTACCTATTTAGATTATTCAGAATCACTGTACTTAACTGGAACAAATTTTCGGTAGGGACTACAAACATATGAAACACTTGGTGATAGGCTGATTTAGTTGTGTGAGTCCTTAAGCTAATGTCAGCTGGCATAAGCTGAAGGTAAAATTTACATTGACTACATCATTAACTCATTCACACCTGAAATTTCTTAATGAACTATTCCGACCTTTAAAAAAATATTATTTGAACATGCATTTTGAAATTTGGTATAATTAATTTCAACTACAAAGGTAGTACACCACCAATTGGTTGTTTTTGGAGACAATTATCAATACTTTGAATATGATTATTAATTATCAAACAAACAGCACATTGAGCTAATATATCAGGTCCAAACAATAAAGGTATTCACTGATCCAGGCGTTCGTAACTCTAATCCTGGCACCTTGTCACGGGCTAGTTGTTTGTTATAGGTTTAAAAGCATTGTATTTGTAATTTTCATATACAAACACAAAACTTCAGTGCTGGAAGCTTCCTGCTGTGGTTGTCAGCTCTACATTTACATGGAGCGACCTTCGGATTAACTCAACCACTGATAAACATTACATAATTGTGTCTGTACTTGGTATAGATCAATATGTAAATTACAAGATAATTATTTCACAGCTATGTAGCAATAAACATGATCCCAGGAATGCTTTAAATGATTAAAGGATAAATATGTAATGTAAAGTTGATGGCTGGTATGATTCAACATCTAAAAATCAAAGTGTTGGGGGGAGGGGGGGGGGGGTTGTCAAAATCAAAGTGGTGGGACTCACAGGGGGAGGGGGTAATTAAACAGGAAGAAATAACATATTATGACAAATTGTGCTGATTTAAATGTGTTACCACATTCGTCCTTTGATGGTCCCCCAGGGTACCTGTAATGCAGCTCAGGTTCAGCTTTGTCAAATATGATGTCAATTCTATCACTTGGCCAGAAGGGAGAAAATGAATGGTGGAGTGTTTTTGTGATCATATTTTGGTGATTGAAGATTTGTGACAATATTGAGCTCCAAACATGTGTGTGTGTTCATGTCCAGATATTGCAACATACATGTATGTAAATAAAGGAAGTTAAGGAGAGAGCTGATATAGGCTACGCCAGTTGCTCAATCCGATTGTTATTTCAATAAAATATAGCTGAAACATGTGTGTAATTTGAAAGATAATAGCAAAGATTAAAAGAATGTTTTGCCTTTTGTGGGGAATATCATATAAGATAAAAAGTGTCTATACAAAATAATATCCTGTATATAGACACACGCCCCAATGTCAAACCCAGGCCTACCAGTGCGTTAAGGCATTTCATCCGAACGGAACAAGATTTCACAAACATATATAACGGCTACTTCCTTCAAAAGGGAAGATTTCATTTGAACTTGTTACAGCTATTGTATTGGTTGAAGTTATATCATTGATTATATTACCGAAGCTGTGAAAATCTATTACCTGCTTCACCTAGCTGCTTCTAGATCTGCTCCATATTTAACAGTTCCGAGTATTGAATTCTGGGTTAGGGAGACAAACTACCCCATATCTCTTGCTAAACACTTATTTATGATGCCACGTAATTATTGCGATGGCATTATCTTATCAGCTCCTGGTAATGTTTGATCAATATGGAGGTTATTGGAATCGTGTATACTGTACTGGTTTACACAGCATTCATGACAGAACACGTAAACTGTTTGTGTGATAGTTAATCTTCCGTGTTGCCCTGGTAATTAATATTCATTAAAGTCTTTCAAAATGGCATTATTCTTCAATAATCCTGACATTTAAGAATTGAGTTATTTTTTGGTGAAAGTAGTCAGCTTACTTCAGTGACCATTTTCCATTCACACATATACAATTGTAAAGTGGACTTTCTTAACCTTTTTTTTTGGGTCAAGTTCAGTAAATTCAACTTTAGGGCGTATTGGTTAGCTCCCATTTCATAAATTTACCATACTAAACAATAATTTTCTTGCTAGAAAAACTTTTGCTTTTGACATTTTGTGAAAATATGGGCAATTCCTTCTTGAATTCTGATTGTGTTGTTGCCCTTGCTCCCTTATTAATTTATTTTAGCTTTCTACCCATTTTCAATGTCCTATTTAGTGGGTACATGCCAATGAATATGAAAAAAACTTCCATGATAGAGTCGTATATTCTGACTGCCAGTATTCTGGAAAACTACTAGTATTGCATGCAGTCTTTCAGTTATATAAAGACCTTTTTTCTTATCAAATAGAGCTATTGCCCTGATTTATATATATTTGTTTTAATGGAGTCATCCCCCTTGTTTTAATGGAGTTATCCCCCTTGTGTGTTACAGGAAGCAGGACCTGCGGGAGCTGAAGATGCTCCAGAAGCAGGAGAACAAACAGTACCAGGACCTGCTATACAAGGCCCAATGTGCCCGCGAGGGACAGGAGCGACGCTTTGACATAGACATGCAGGTAAGTGTTCCTGTTTCTGTACAGCTAGCAGAAAGTCGAAAAGTTAGAATGTTTGTGTACAAAGTTATAATTACAAAGTATGCATATTAAACTCGACGGGAAGCTGCAGTGTGATCTATTTAACTTCACCAGTTAATCTTCAAGAATGGTTCACAAATGCAAATGCTTCGTGTTTAACACAATACTTTGTCAATATCTTTAGGTATCGAGGTATAAAGAAATCTTTGATATTACCAGTCAATGAAAATTAAAGAATTATTCAGTTTAATTACTTTTCAATTTTTGACACATCCCTTAGGTAATGCAGTTATCTTGTAGTTATGTAATGAAGTTTGCTTAACTTAGAATTGCGTATTCACCACTAGTGTCTTTTTGCCTTATATGTCTGATTTCTCCTTATATGGAGTTTGTCTAATTTCTTGTTATATTTTACACCAGAAATTGGTGCAGAACTACGACCAGGATATGGAGACTCTGACCAAACAACAGAAACAACAGGTCGAGAGGGCAGAAACCACTCAACAGATGGACATGAAGTCGGCCGGTAAACGGATCAAACTCGAACAGGTTAGGCTTAATACAGATACCCAGACAAACAATTCAATTATCGGAATATTTCCAGTTTTGTGTGAGAATTAATGGAACAATAATAGTTAAAATCATCTTCAGAAATTAAAAAACAAAATTTGAAGTCTTCACTCTAGTTAATTTATATAATTTCTGGACAATATCACTGTCTGTTCCATGATTCGTAATTCTGTCAAAGACTTGGGAAAACACTACTGTTAATACTTAAAGCTTCATGGGATAACGCTACTGTTAATACTTCAAGTTTCATGGGATAACGCTACTGTTAATACTTGGAGCTTCATGGGATAACACTACTGTTAATACTTCAAGTTTCATGGGATAACGCTACTGTTAATACTTCAAGCTTCATGGGATAACACTACTGTTAATACTTCGAGCTTCTTGGGATAACACTACTGTTAATACTTCAAGCTTCATATGAAAACACTACTGTTAATACTTCAAGCTTCATGGGATAACACTACTGTTAATACTTCAAGTTTCATGGGATAACACTACTGTTAAAACTCCAAGCTTCACGGGATAACACTACTGTTAATACTTCAAGCTTCATGGGGTAACTCTACTGTTAATACTTCGAGCTTCATGGGATAACGCTACTGTTAATACTTCAAGCTTCATGAGATAACACTACTGTTAATACTTCAAGCTTCATGAGATAACACTACTGTTAATACTTCAAGCTTCATGGGGTAACTCTACTGTTAATACTTCGAGCTTCATGGGATAACGCTACTGTTAATACTTCAAGCTTCATATGAAAACACTACTGTTAATACTTCAAGCTTCATGGGATAACACTACTGTTAATACTTCAAGCTTCATGGGATAACGCTACTGTTAATACTTCAAGCTTCATATGAAAACACTACTGTTAATACTTCAAGTTTTATGGGATAACACTACTGTTAATACTTCGAGCTTCATATGAAGATGTTTGGTTTTGCTCATTTTTTCCTTCTCTGTAACAGGAAAAAGAATACAAAACATTCAAGGAGCAACAGAAACAGGAGATGAAGTTGCTGAAACAGGAACTAGACCTCATGCCCAAGGACAATAAAAAGGAGAGTGTTAGGAAGAGGAAGGACCAGAAAGAGATTGAGCTGGCAGAAAAAGTAGGTCAAGGTCATAGGGGTCAGAGGTGAACTGTGATTCTAGGTCAAAGAGTGAGAGTATGGATGACAGATCAAGATTTCTATGATAGGAAAAAATTTGAGATATTTAGATTGATACGTTAATTAAGACAGTTGCAAGGTTCAATAACAAAGGATTGATTATAAGTAAGGGGTCAAAGTTGAAATGGTTCCTACAGGTAAAGGTTACAAAAGGTTCAATTTTAAGGAAGTTTAATTGAACAAGAAAATGTCATGGTTCATATAATCATGAAGAAGACGAAAATTTCAAAAGTAAAATAAAAAGTGAGAGAAATGTGTAAAAGTTAGGGAACTGAAATGTTGAATGGGAAATACACGTAATAGCCTGAATTACATCAGTGAAAAACAATAAAAGGGACACAACTGGAGAAAGTTTAATGGTCAGAGGTCTATAATCTAACAGAATGTCAGCAGATGAACATTATCAAAGGTCAAATAAAAAGTGTGAACCAGGTATTATGGGAGGTGGGAAAGTACATGGTTCAGATAGTTAGTGAAAAGATTAGGGTCCAGAATGTGTTGTATTTGAAAAAGTAACAAAAAATGTAATATGAAAAGTAGGATGTAGTCTCAACAAGGAAACCTGATGTTAGGTTTTAAACATTTTGAACTGATTTCTGTTTGTTACTGTTTAACAGGAGCGACAATTCTTTGAGAACCAGCAGGAGCGGATGGAGAAACACATGAAACAGTTATCAGATACTCACAGACAGAAGGTGGCCCTACTGGAGAGTCAGTTCCTACAGCAGAAACAGCAGCTCCTCAGGTGTAAGTAATCAGTGTAAAACAGCAGCTCCTCCGGTGTAAGTAATCAGTGTAAAACAGCAGCTCCTCCAGTGTAAGTAATCAGTGTAAAACAGCAGCTTCTCCAGTGTAAGTAATCGGTGTAAAACAGCAGCTTCTCTAGTGTAAGAAATCGGTGTAAAACAGCAGCTTCTCCAGTGTAAGTAATCAGTGTAAAACAGCAGCTTCTCAGGTGTAAGTAATCGGTGTAAAACAGCAGCTTCTCCGGTGTAAGTAATCGGTGTAAAACAGCAGCTTCTCCGGTGTAAGTAATCGGTGTAAAACAGCAGCTCCTCCGGTGTAAGTAATCAGTGTAAAACAGCAGCTCCTCAGGTGTAAGTAATCGGTGTAAAACAGCAGCTTCTCAGGTGTAAGTAATCGGTGTAAAACAGCAGCTTCTCCGGTGTAAGTAATCGGTGTAAAACAGCAGCTTCTCCGGTGTAAGTAATCAGTGTAAAACAGCAGCTCCTCCGGTGTAAGTAATCGGTGTAAAACAGCAGCTCCTCAGGTGTAAGTAATCAGTGTAAAACAGCAGCTTCTCCGGTGTAAGTAATCAGTGTAAAACAGCAGCTTCTCCTGTGAAAGTAATCAGTGTAAAACAGCAGCTTCTCCAGTGTAAGTAATCAGTGTAAAACAGCAGCTCCTCAGGTGTAAGTAATCAGTGTAAAACAGCAGCTTCTCTGGTGTAAGTAATCGGTGTAAAACAGCAGCTCCTCCGGTGTAAGTAATCAGTGTAAAACAGCAGCTCCTCAGGTGTAAGTAATCAGTGTAAAACAGCAGCTTCTCAGGTGTAAGTAATCAGTGTAAATCCGGTGTAAGTAATCAGTGTAAAACAGCAGCTCCTCCGGTGTAAGTAATCAGTGTAAATCCGGTGTAAGTAATCAGTGTAAAACAGCAGCTCCTCCGGTGTAAGTAATCGGTGTAAAACAGCAGCTCCTCAGGTGTAAGTAATCAGTGTAAAACAGCAGCTTCTCCGGTGTAAGTAATCAGTGTAAAACAGCAGCTTCTCCGGTGTAAGTAATCGGTGTAAAACAGCAGCTCCTCAGGTGTAAGTAATCAGTGTAAAACAGCAGGCTCCTCCGGTGTAAGTAGTTGGAGTTCTGTCATTGTTGTTTGAGAAGTTTAAATACGTAAATCAGCTAGATAAAAAGAATCCTATTGTACTTTGATTTAAAAAATTCTTGGGTGTCTTAATATTTCAAAAAATATCTTGCATGAGTTTCCATTTCACATGGAATTTGATAAATGCAAGATTTTTTTTAATCACATTATCAAAATTTGTGGTATTTATTCTCTTAATCTAAATGTCAAATTTTCATACACCTTTGAAATGTAAAATGCCACCATTTTGACTTCAGTGCTGAAGTCAAAGACATCATGTAATTGTGCTAGGCATGACACCACAATAAAAGAACAATTGAAACTTGAAGCCATTCACAGGGATACTGTAGGTCATATCACACATGTGTAATATGCAAAAATATGACACAGGTATATTCACTGCATAACAAAACTTATCATGTGATAAATACATATATGTGTATTCACAGAATGTTTTAATTGTTTTCCTGCAGCGCGAGAGTCGGTCATCTGGGAGACAGAAAAACAGCAGCTCCATGAGAAACACCAACTGGCTAAAAGTCAACTCAAAGATATGTTCTTCCTGAAGCGCCACCAGATGCTCACACGACATCAGAAGGTAGATAACTCTAGCAACCGAGATCAGCCTTAACAGGGTTGCGTTTGGTGATTCAGATGTTAAAATGCTGTAAAATTCTACAGTTGATTGAAAAAAAAACTTTTCAGTGTTGCAAACTTTTGTAAATAACTTGCATATCCGTTAATCCCTGAATCTCTTAATGGAGGTCATGACCCCTTAGGGAAATTCTGTGGGGGTGAATATGTGTGATGTCAAACAAAACATTTTGTGTCTTCAGGTATGATTTAAATAAATAAAACCAATAATTTCAATCATAATCTATCAAGAATTTGTGTACATTGTTAGCAATTTTACAATCACTGTCTGGAAGCTTTTACATGCAGATGTTGGTAAAATGATCATGATGTGTTGTTGAAGATGCTATGTAATCAGGATTGAAGTTATTATAATGACTTCGGAAGTCAAACTTCATGAAAAAAAAGTTAATTTGATGTCTTTTGATGTCGTAAGTGCAGTGAAAAATATTGAAAGTATTGAAGTGAAGAGTTAATAATAAGAATGGCTAGAATGCTCAGTGAATTTTCATAGAAAATCTTCTATTTAGTATTAAATTCTAAGTTGTTAGTAACAAACCAACTTTTGCTGTTCTATCTAGAACGATTTTTCCCGGTAGCTGATTGTGTTGTTGATGCCGTTCTGTCTAGAACAATATTTCCCGGTAGCTGATTGTGTTGTTGATGCCGTTCTGTCTAGAACATATTTCCCGGTAGCTGATTGTGTTGTTGATGCCGTTCTGTCTAGAACATATTTCCCGGTAGCTGATTGTGTTGTTGATGCTGTTCTGTCTAGAACGATATTTCCCAGTAGCTGATTGTGTTGTTGATGCCGTTCTATCTAGAATGATATTTCCCGGTAGCTGATTGTGTTGTTACATTAACAGGAAGTGGAGCAGATGAAGAGAAGTAACACTACGAAGGAGGAGGAGATGCAGAGTCGACACACGCTGGAGAAGAAACGGCTCCCGAAAATCTTAAAAAGCGAGGCCAAAACTCGTGCAAATATGTTCAAACAGAGCTTACGCCTTAGTACCATTGGGTCACCAGAAGACGACCGTGCAAAGATGAAACAGGTCAGTCAAGGTCACTGTAAATGTCAAGGTCAATGTGAATGTTAATTTCTCTGAAATGTCAAGGTCACTGTATACTGTATAGTTGTTTAATTTTACATTTTTCTTATTGGGACTTATTCACGGGTTTACAATTTCGCACTCCACTTGGATTATTTGTTCTCTCATGTAAATTTGTTTTCCTGCATTAGAAGGATGAAATATATATTTGAAAATTTTTCACTTTTGAGTACTCCAGTTTCTTCCCACGTTAGACTTACATCCAGGAAAGCAAGAGTGATTTACATCAGTTATAAAAATTTTATTCATGATTTTTGTAAAATAAAGTTTATATATAACATTTGAGTTAATTACTTGTTACAGTTTGAGGAGAACGAGAAGAAAAGGATGAAGGCAGAACAGCAGCGACAGGAACAGAAACACAAGCGTCAGTGGGAGGAGCTAGTGTTTAGGAACGACACTAGCCTACGGGAGCTAGAGGCCTTACAGGTACCCACAGACCGAGGGATAGGGCGCAAAAATCTCAGATAGGGTCAAAACACTCAGATAGGGTCAGGGATAAGGCGCAAAACTCTAGATAGGGTGCAAAACTCTAGATAGGGTGCAAAACTCGCAGACAGGGCGCAAAACTCTCAGATAGGGTCAGGGATAGGGCGCAAAACTCTCAGATAGGGCGAGAAACTCTCAGATAGGGCGCAAAACTCTCAGATAGGGTGCAAAACTCTCAGATAGGGCGCATAACTCTCAGATAGGGCGAAAAACTCTCAGATAGAGCGAGAAACTCTCAGATAGGGTGCAAAACTCTCAGATAGGGCGCAAAACTCTCAGAAAGGGTGCAAAACTCTCAGATAGGGCGAGAAACTCTCAGATAGGGCGAGAAACTCTCAGATAGGGCGCAAAACTCTCAGATAGGGCGAGAAACTCTCAGATAGGGCGAGAAACTCTCAGATAGGGTGCAAAACTGTCGGATAGGGTGCAAAACTCTCAGATAGGGCGCAAAACTCTCAGGGTGCAAAACTCTCAGATAGGGCGCATAACTCTCAGATAGGGTCAAAACTCACAGATAGGGCGCAAAACTCTCAGATAGGGCGAGAAACTATCAGATAGGGCGAGAAACTCTCAGATAGGGCGCAAAACTCTCAGATAGGGCGAAAAACTCTCAGATAGGGCGCAAAACTCTCAGATAGGGTGCAAAACACTCAGATAGGGTGAGAAACTCTCAGATAAGGCGCAAAACTCTCAGATAGGGTGCAAAACACTCAGATAGGGTGAGAAACTCTCAGATAGGGCGAGAAACTCTCAAATCATATTTGAAACATTTCAACACGTTTGATAAGTATATTTATTGTGTAGTCAGTAATACATTTACTTTGTTATTACTCACATATAATTCCAACATTTCAAGAAGAAAAAGAAAAGAGGAATTTCTTACTACAACATGGTTTAGTTAGAGGCATCTCATTCATAAGAGTTTATATCTGTTAGTCCAGTGAAAGGCTGTATTCATTGATGTTTCATATATACAGAAGTTCCTATAAAAGTCTTCTTCCTAACTTTCTGATTATTGTAAGAGTTCCTTAACAGTTTTTTCTGCTTTTGTTTAGGAGGTATATGCTTTAGAATCCCAGTAATCACAAGATTCATTAAAAGATTTCATTGGTATTATGTTAAAATGTTTAAATATTGATTAACCTGTAGGCGGAAAAAAGAAAGATGTTGATGGAACATGAGACACAGAAGATTAAGGAGTTAGACGACCAGTACGCTAACGAGCTCCGTGAATGGAAGAACCAGCTCACACCTAGAAAACAGGTACAGACATCTATTATCTAGTGTAGGCTACAGTGGAAAGAAGTACAATGTATTCAATCTCTAGCAGGTTTCTTTATCGTTTACTTTGCTTATTTTTTTCAATTTTACGCTTGTGTTATATGTTTGGTCTTTGTAGTGTACTCACCTAGGGGCTATTTCTTTTTTAAATCTTTCAGGACTTCACAATGGAAACCAATTAAGTCTGCTGTGTTGAGAGAATATTGGCATTGAGAAAAGTGTTGGAAGTAAGGTTGGATGTTGATTAACGTCCGATTATTTTAGAGCTAAATTGTTTCACTAGAGAAAAGAAATCATTCATTGTTTTGATAGAAAAAGCTAATTTTCTTCTGTTTATATGTCAAAAATATCTGAATGTTTTGATCAAATTCAAGTTGACATGTGGTGAACAATCTGGAGGAAATGCAGGAAAAGAGAAATGAAGTAGGGGGTATAACTCTGAATAGAAACGTAACAAACTTCTGATCTTACGTTTGTGAACATGTATATTTCTTTTCATAATCAAGTACTTCTTTCAACCTGTGTTCATTATGTGATTTCAAGATTATTTAAATGTTTCGGAATGCCATATACATATAAATGTGAATGTCAAGTTTATTTAAATGTTTGGGAATGTCATATGCATACATAAATGTGATTGTCAAGTTTATTTAAATGTTTGGGAATGTCATATACATATAAGTTTATTTAAATGTTTGGGAATGTCATATACATATACATATAGGTTGATTTAAATGTTTGGGAATGCCATATACATATTATCAATGCATTGGATGTTGTTTATATGACATGAATATGATGTATTTTGACTTGGTCTGCTAATAACGTATTTCATATTCTGTCTAACTTTATTTAACAACATTTTAGCATACGTTGACATTGTTCTAGGGGAGATAATCATTAAAATTGTGATAGTATTTTTTTATGCTGAAGTTATTTTACTTAGAGCCTAAAATAAACATCAAGTCAATAGAATGATTTCTAAATTTCCCAAATTGTCAAACTTCTGTAAAAGACACATTTCTCTTTACTATTGGATGGAATTTAATATGAAGAAGTACAAGATTTGTTTTCCTAAAAGTGGTGGAAAAATATAGAATAAATTTGAACATTTTCAGTGGAGAATTTTGAACAGGAAATGGAGAAGCGGTTACCTATGTAATTCCAGCACTAATCACACCACAAATAATTTATCACTTATTTTATCAATTATATTCAACAGCAAGCTTATTATAATGTTGCGTATTTAAATTTATTGTTGTGTAGGACTGTTTGCAACTTATTTTGATCGAAAAGTTCATTTGGATTCTTTCTTGATTTTTTTTTTTTTTTACATTTTTTATAATGTTTTTCAACTGTCCATAGGACATACACTCATGACAAAGAAAATTATACTCACAGAGTTTGTTGATCACTGGAATATTCTCACAGATGCCTGGCGTAATACCAATCACCTCCTCACCTGACTTGACAGCTACAATACCTTAACTAATTATCTGAGATTTAGCCTGTGACAATGCTTTGCCTAACTCTAAGTGCTCTGAATTTAATATTCTCAATTTAACAGTATATTCACATTTTCAAATTCTATAATAAGGTATAATTTGTATATTTTTGGGAAAGGGCGTTTCATAAGTTAACATAACTTTTGCCCAATCCTCTTTTTGTTTTCGTGACAATAAAATATGTTTAAACTAATAATTTTCTGCAGAAGTGCATTAATTATTTTAGAGAATCTCAGATGAGCATACAGGACAACTGAATCGTTAGAAATTTTGATTATTAACAAAATATAACATACTGGTATAAGCAACTTTTACCTTGTGCAGATCAGTGCTGACATGACTTGCAAATGTGCAGTGTAATTTCTAGTAAAAGATGTATATTCAAAGTAAAAAATGCTTCAAAGCATAAAAGGATTAATCACTTATATATAATCATAATCTGAAAACAGTGTTTTAGACATGTCATTTTAAAATGGATCCCATATTGTTTTTGGCTGAAACATGTAACAAATAATTTATTCAATATATCAGAGTTCTTTTTGAGTCAATATCAATAATTTGGACTTACCCAGGTATATATTTGGCCAGTTTATGTCTGGTATGTGATCTGCATACTTGCCAACCCTCCCTATTTAGGAGGGAGACTCCCGATTTTGGACCCTAAAACGTTGCATTTTCAACTTTGGAATCTGCTTAACTGTTCCTATTTTTAAAGTTCTGATGATTTTATCTGAAAGAAGAGCTCAAAGGAAGCCATTTTAAAGTGTTATTTTTCCTCTGAATGTACATGTATACAAATTTTTTATGTTTTCAATTCTGAGCACGCGTTATCTCCCCCATGGAAATTTCAAAAAGTTGGCAAGTATGGATCTGTATTATAACAACAGTTACCTTTTTGTGTATTGGCTAAGTAACTGTGATATCACAATGCTGTCTAAAAATCTTTTTGAGCTAGTAACTGTAATAAAAGTTTCACAAGGCTTTTATAAATTATTTATATACAATGTATTTTGTACACAAATTACAGTACATATATTATTAAAGTTGTGTGTATTATTGGACCAGTGCTAAAATTTGCCACAAAGGGGAGACAATCCATTTTTGTTCAGCTGTGGCAAAATATTGAATAACTCAAATTTTCACAGTTTTTTAAAAACTAGAATTGATAAAAATAATAAAATTACATATGAAATTTAAAAAGAATTTGATTCAAATAAAGTATTTTGCATGAATTTAAACAGCTGGATTGTAGCTATCAACTGAAACACTTCACAAATTATTTATAAAAAATGATTATCATTTATTTGCAATTTTTCACCATGGCTGAATTTCAGCAAAGTTTGCTATCACAAGTCATATTACAGAGTCGTAAGTAACCCTCCAATTTCTGGTGACGCTGTTCATACTTCCTCCTCGCATGCTGTTGGTTGAAAGTTTCCGAATCGTTACATGAACTATGACATGGTGTTATTACAAATTGGTACATTTTCAAAACAGAGATAAAAGATACATGGAAATTGATTACCAAGACTTTGTTTAGCCTCTTGATACAGATGTAGATGTCACACAAACATTTCTGGTAAATGTTTTAGAAATGTGATCAGTCGGTCGACAGTCCTGTTATAGATCCCTCCGGTAGACCACACCTCCCATTAACTTGTCATTACACTAACACCACAATATGAAAATATTTTCTATTTCAGCAGATGTTTGCTTAATAAATAGTGTTGAAGATCGTTTCCCAATAATAAAATTAGATTAAAACGATTGTCAAAACTGCAACTTCAAGAAAGAACATTTTCACTAAGCAGTGTTTTATTCACTTGAAGTTGGAATATTTTAAGTGACGACAACAACAAATCAAAACAAAGCATTGAAAGCATAAAAAGATGTTTATAATTCTTGGTCGAGTTTCATGAATTTTCTACCTTGTAGAATAACTTGCTGGAAAACAGCATTAAGCCTGAAGAGTAGAAATGAAATGAGTTTGTTGCAATTAGTTTGATTTCGTTTTAGTTAGTTGGGTTGTTTTAAAAAATCATTTGATGTTTGAATTGTACGATACAATATGTGCAGTTCACATGTGATGAAACATAAACGAGTCCTCAGTTTTCCTGGGGTTTTGATTTCATCAAACACAAAGTGATAGGATAGTTTATTCAAAAGAGGGTCACCAAAGAACAAACCTAAGACAAAAAGATGCTGTGCTTTAAGGGGGAGGGTGGGGAAGCAAGTTATTGTGATTAGTTTTACTTTTACTGGTAATAGGTTGTCATGAGTACTCACTAAAGTAAAGGATGTCTTTGCATGTGTGTATGATACAATGAATGTCAGGGGTACTGGTAATAGATGTCTAATTATCAGTCCTGTTGGTTTGGAGAAGAACTCTATGGAATGGATAAAAAACTTCTTAAAATCCCTTCATATATTTAACCAAATCAAATAAACTGGAACTTTGGTTGTTCAAATTAGTAGATATAGTAGGTTTGGTACTAACATTGTTGAATTGAAAAGAATCACATATTGAGTATTAAAATTAAGCCTATGTATTGCTGAAACATTGTATACTATACTATAGTCAATCGTACAATAGGAAGATTATGGAATATAATAATTCAGAAATTATAACATATGTCCTTAATAATCTTGTAGAAATGAGGAATTGTTATGATTAAATGATCGTTTTAATTTGAATGAATCTATTGTATACAAAAGAGTCTCGATGTATCTAGTCATTCAATTTTCAACACTGAATTAAGAAAAAAACAGTTTTAAACACTCATTATTTATTTTCTTATTTTTTTCTTCCAGAGATTGGAAGAAGAATTCCAGAGACAGAGGGAGGAACAGGAGAAATTTTACGGCACTGTACTGATAACGGGCAATGACGGTGCGCTACAGTCTGCTCCGCGTTCGCAGCCTAACAGTCTCCGTGGTAACAAGGAGGATAGTGTGAAATCGTCAAGACATTCGACTGTGATATAAAAGATGGCACTAGTGTGTTGGTGGCCATCTGTTGGTGGCCGTTTGTTTGTGGCCGTCTGTTGGACTCTCAATGGACTGCAACCACAGGTCATTGTGTTCTTAGAAATTCTTCGGACTTTCTGTCAACAAAAGCCTGGATTCAGGATACTGTTGAACAGAATTGTTGATTTAGGAATTGGATTTCACTGATAAGACAGACTTCTGGAAATACTTAAGGAATGAAATGAATCATTTAAGAGAACATTGGATTGTTGTTGAGATTAATTTCTCCAGGAGAAGTTATGTTTTGTCTCTGCATGTGACTTTTATGTCTACAAAGTGAACCAGAAACAGACTTATGCACCAAGCTTTTTATCTGTAGTGAAATGTCAGTTACAAAGCAGTTCCTTTTTGTTTGTCACTGAGGGGCAACCACTAGAAGGTGCTGAGACTCAAAAGTAAATCATGTTGTCAAGTGTTGTCTCCCTCAGTTATCGGGATTGTCTCCCTTTGTTTATTATTGTGTATCATTTATTGGTTTGTTAGAGTTTGTACCATACACTTGATATGTAGATGTTTATTTGTTAGGTTCTCAAAATCTCTGTCTTTTACAATCTTCACTCAATGAAATTTGGTAAAGTGACATGGCCATTTTTGTCTGTATATATTAACATGACTTACAGAGTTTGGAAATAGAAACAGACACTTTCACGTGAATGGTATTGCTCTGTTTGTCGTAATGCTATGCAGATATTCTGTTCTTATTAAATGTCTGTTTACAATATTTAAAATAAGCTTCATTCACAGACAAAAACAGTGTTTAAAAGTTAATCTGAAACCAGAAATAGTCTGTAACACTGTATTTATCATCAATAGCTTTTTATGTGTCAACTTTTAATTCTGAGTTTGCATCGCATTAGCTTATCTATTTTCAGCACTTCACTTGAAGAATCTGTGTTTTAGAACATCTTGGATATATTTCCATTCAAGTGGATTGTTACTTATAGGCAGACGATGAAAGTGCTGTAAAGGGCACCAACTTATAAGATAAAATTTGATTAATCATCTTGACATATTTCCAGGCCCCTATTTCTCATCTATTTTCATTACACAAAGCCCCACAGTCCTTATGCTTTATTAAATAAAAGAAATGTATCCGTGTCATTTTATAGAATTCAGATGAATGTCAATTTTCCAAATATTGTATATTTAATATCCACTAGCAATCTCTCGTACAATAACAAAAATGCAGTCACCACAGTGGAGTGTCATATAAACCCCCCAAAAATCATTTAGAATTAGCACAAGATAGCACAAGAAAAGGGGAACAACTCATTCAAAAGTAGCCCACAGGAAGTTAATGAAGACTTAGATGATATTTACAAGATCTGTGATACCGTAGCTATTTTGTATATGTTGTACAGGAATGTGATCAATGGATATTGATGTTGATTCAGACTGATTTCCTTAACAACCAGAGATATGTTAAAATTTATCTGATTAGAATTTATTTATTTCACACAAAAATACTCGCCATCCTAGGATTAGAAATAAACAGAAAGATTGCGTTTGATATGTTCATTGTCAGTCAGCAGAAAAGAAGAATTTTATGGATTTGTGTTTGTCATGTAATCAAATAAGAGATGATTATGTGCTGTGAATAGTTTCACAGAGGGAGACTAGTATAAACAACTCCAGATAATTACTGGTGTTATACACATATAACTCTGGATACCTGAAACTGTTATGTATCGCAATCATGTCACTTTGCTTTTTTTTTAACAATTGAGGCTATTGTGATAAATTTCCAGTGCTGTTACTATGTGCATACATGTAGGGGGAAAAGCTTATTGAAGTAAATTAATGTGATAAGTATGTTGATGATGATGATATGTCAATGTCTCTCTCGCTAAGAACTGCATATACAATGTATATCCTTGTACATATTTATGGATGAGGAATATTACCAATGCTGAGAATCTGTTGTAATTGCTCTGTCATGGTTTTGAGCTAATTGGTTAGGTGTTTCATATATTTTATATACATTTTTAATCCAGTAATAGATTGATAACCACAAAATTCAATTTGCTTTTGTTGAATTTGGTGACCACAAAATTCAATATACTTATGTTGAATTTGGTGACCACAAAATTCAATATACTTATGTTGAATTTGGTGACAACAAAATTCAATATACTTCTGTTGAATTTGGTGACCACAAAATTCAATATACTTTTGTTGAATTTGGTGACCACAAAATTCAATATACTTATGTTGAATTTGGTAACCAATAAATGCAATTTGCTTCTGTTGAATTTGGTTTTGGAGAACTATATATGCTTGGAATAAACCGAGAAACTTCTTCATTGAGTCAACTTTGCAATTTTATTTTTCGTTTACAAATAATAAATAGACGCCTTTGTTCAGTACTAGTGTATATGTTAGATAAAGCTAGACAATATAACATATATGTATTTGATAGATGATGTGTTTTAACAGAAACAACTAGCCACCTTGCTGAACATTCCACGGTAACAATAAAGTAATGTTTATTTTACTAATTGGATTATTTATTTACTGTCTAATCATTAGAATACAAGCAGTAGTTAGTACCAGCACAGACGCTGGTGATTCACATAATTCTGTGCTTTACCAACAGACGCTGGTGATTTACATAATTCTGTGCTTTACCCACAGACGCTGGTGATTCACATAATTCTTGCTTTACCCACAGACGCTGGTGATTCACATAATTCTGTGCTTTACCCACAGACGCTGGTGATTCACATAATTCTGTGCTTTACCAACAGACACAGGTGATTCACATAATTCTGTGCTTTACCCACAGATACTGGTGATTCACATAATTCTGTGCTCTACCCACAGACATTGATGATTCACATAATTCTGTGCTTACCAACAGACACAGGTGATTCACATAATTCTGTGCTTTACCCACAGATACTGGTGATTCACATAATTCTGTGCTTTACCCACAGATACAGGTGATTCACATAATTCTGTGCTTTACCCACAGACACAGGTGATTCACATAATTCTGTGCTTTACCCACAGACATTGATGATTCACATAATTCTGTGCTTTACCCACAGACATTGATGATTCACATAATTCTGTGCTTTAACTACAGACACAGGTGATTCACATAATTCTGTGCTCTACCCACAGACATTGATGATTCACATATATCTGTGCTTTAACTACACACAGCTCCATGTATACAGACATGAACACATGTTTTGGTTAAAGTAACATTGATTGGACTCTTGTTTGTAATTTTTTAAGAGGATAATGTATTAAATGCTGCACAAAAACCTTGTATTTGTTTCCCTATTGTGCTCACTATGTCCGATCATTATTGTGTCCACCCCTTGTTGTTCAAAAACAGTGTAATGTCATATTTGGGCCTCGATGATGCTGAGGAAGAAACGACATACAAGTGCCATACACTAACATAAGGAGCAAATATATGTATTTTCTGTAACTGTAGATAGGTAGGTGACAGTCATATTATTTGCATTCAGTGCTATTAAGAAAATGAATGGATCATTGATGTTCTGTAACACAAGGAAATCACAGAAGTACTCAGATTTACTCTTAATAACAAATTAAATATTAGGTAAGAATGAAGGTATACCCTTAATTACAGTAACATGAAGTCTAAAGTACTTTGTTGATAAACTTTAACTCTGATAGGGAGACTTAAGGATGTATGCTATAGTGTACCTTAATTTGACACGGACTTAAGGGTGTATGCTATAGTGTACCTTAATTTGACACGGACTTAAGGGTGTATGCTATAGTGTACCTTAATTTGACACAGACTTAAGGGTGTATGCTATAGTGTACCTTAATTTGACACAGACTTAAGGGTGTATGCTATAGTGTACCTTAATTTGACACAGACTTAAGGGTGTAAGCTACATTAGACAAGGAGGCTGAAGAATAAAATAATCTCCCTATATATAATCTGACATCAAGACGTATTCTGACTTTGTAGATGAATGTTAATGTTTAGAATACACCAAAATCGGAAAGTGCGCACTGCAAACTTAGGTAGGTAATGAAATGGTCTGATTAGTTGAACCCTTTTAAGGAGTGGTTTCATTACCACGGTATATCATTATTTATGTGCATTCATTGATCCATTAAAACTAAATTGCTACAACATGCCTTTATTTTGAACTATTAATTATACAAAATAATCCTTGTTATTATAGTGTTAACCGTTCAAGAGGCTTTAGAATTGAACTTTACAATCATTAGGCTCAATTTTGATCCTGTAGCACTTCTTGAAACTCTTTTTATTGGAAACAATCAGATTACACAGATTTACTTAAGATGAAATCATTATTACTATCAGGAGGTCAATTTTTTGTCAAGGGTAAAGAAATAGATATGTGGTAAAAATAATTATCCACCAATCTTCCATTCTGAAAGTATACAGTCATGAAATGAAACCTCTTTTCTGTTGCGACAAGAACCAGGCTATACATTTCTTATATAAATGACCTTGACCTGCTTTTAAGGTCACAGGAATCCTTTTGCTTCAACTTCCATAGGGTTGAGATCTGAACCCAATAACGATACATATGCTTGCTGGGTATGAAGGAGATAAACAGATACATGCTACCAGGATTAGCTCAGGGGTCTGGTCTCATCCCCAGGGAGTCATTATTGTAACATAGAAACAAAAGATACTGAATCTAAAGTTTGCCCCCAAGCATACAGAAGATTTGTGTAGATGTAAATGAATTATCAAAAGCGGAATATCTGGAAATGATCCTGGTATTTTTTTTCTAATTGCCCTGTACTTGTAATTGAAAATTCCTGTATACGAGACAAAGCTGTACCTGCCACTGCTAATTAGCGTGTCCAGTACTTGATGTCTATTCAGATTTGACCTGCCACTGCTAATTAGCGTGTCCAGTACTTGATGTCTATTCAGATTTGACCTGCCACTGCTAATTAACTTGTCAAGTACTTGATGTTTATTCAGATTTGACCTGCTGATTAGCGTGTCAAGTACTTGATGTTTTTTTCAGATTTGACCTGCCACTGCTAATTAGCGTGTCAAGTACTTGATGTTTATTCAGATTTTACCAACCACTGCTAATTAGCGTGTCCAGTACTTGATGTTTATTCAGATTTGACCAGCCACTGCTAATTAGTGTGTCCAGTACTTGATGTTTAATCAGATTTGACCTGCCACTCCTAATTAGCGTGTCCAGTACTTGATGTTTATTCAGATTTGACCTATAGTCATCACTTTGTATGTTGAGAGTACTTACATATCTATGTATATATATCTCACCAGTCATCAGACCTTTGTGTACTGCCTGTAGCTACTGGGTGTTTAACTAAATCATGCACACCATACATACATACGCCATTTTATGTATTAATGCATTATTATTATGATTATTATTATCACACTTGATATGATGAAACAATTATTAATAAAAATGTACCAGTCTGATAAATAAATTTTATTTCAATGTCCAGCAGTTGTTTGTTTTATGGCTATTAAAGGGACAGTTCAAGATTGGCTGTCACAGTTTTGACATGTATTGGTGTATAACATACATTGCATACCTACATATTGGATGGTGTGTGTAGGTAAGCCATTGTATGTTACACACCAATGAATGTAAAAATTATGACGTCCAATGCTTATATTTACATTTTTAGCTCACCTGGCCCGAAGGGCCAAGTGAGCTTATGTGATGGTGCAGCGTCCGTCGTCCGTCCGTCCGTCAACTTTTTCCTTTAAACGACTTCTTCTAAAATACTGAAAGGCCCAGGGACATGAAATTTGGCTGGTAGATATCTTGGAAGGAGCTGAACAAAGTTTGCGAAAAAAATCACTTTGACCTAATTTCAAGGTCACCGGGGTCAAAAATGTCGAAACCTTCAAACAACTTCTTCTAAAATACCGTCAGGCATAGAGACTTCATATTTGACCAGAAGCTTCCTTGGATGAAGCCAAATAAAGTTTACGAAAAGAAACGACCTTGACCAATATTCAAGGTCACAGTGAGGTAAAATCTATTTTAAACTTTAAACGACTTCTTCTGAAATACATAAAGCCCTAGAAGCATGATATTTGGCTGAAAGGTTCTTTGGATGAAGCCCAACAAAGTTTGCGAAAAGAAATGACCTTGACTATATTCAAGGTCACAAGGGTCAAATCTGTGAAAACCTTTAAACGACTTCTCCTAAAATACCAAAAGCCCTAGAAGCATGATATTTGGCTGAAAGGTTCCTTGGATGAAGCCCGACTATTTTTGCGAAAAGAAATGACCTTGACCTATATTCAAGGTCACAAGGGTCAAATCTGTGAAAACCTTCAAACGACTTCTTCTGAAGTACCAAAAGCCCTAGAAGCATGGTATTTGGCTGAAAGGTTCCTTGGATGAAGCCCGACAAAGTTTGCGAAAAGAAATGACCTTGACCTATATTCAAGGTCACAGGGGTCAAATCTGTTAAAACCTTTAAACGACTTCTCCTGAAGTACCAAAAGCCCTAGAAGCATGGTATTTGGCTGAAAGGTTCCTTGGATGAAGCCCGACAAAGTTTGCGAAAAGAAATGACCTTGACCTATATTCAAGGTCACAGGGGTCAAATCTGTTAAAACCTTTAAACGACTTCTCCTAAAATACCAAAAGCCCTAGAAGCATGATATTTGCCTGAAAGGTTCCTTGGATGAAGCCCGACAAAGTTTGCGAAAAAAAATGACCTTGACCTATATTTAAGGTCACAAGGGTCAAATCTGTGAAAACCTTTAAACGACTTCTTCTGAAGTACCAAAAGCCCTAGAAGCATGGTATTTGGCTGAAAGGTTCCTTGGATGAAGCACGACAAACTTTGGGAAGGAAAATGATCTTGACCCATGTTAAAGGTCACAGTGGTCAAATCAGTGGTTTAAAGCTTTGAGCGACTTTTTCTGATAAACCGAAATGCCTAGAGATATGATATTTGTCTTGTAGCGTCCTAGGATGAAGCCAAACAAAATTTGAAAATGAAAATGATGTTGTCTTATAAGGTCACAGGGGTAAAATATGTTTAAATCTTAAGATGTTCTTCTGAATGTCTTACAGTAAAAGATTTTAAGGGGACTTTAGGGTTACACTATAAAATAAGTCAGAGATTGATACCAGGTGAGCGATGCAGGCCCATTGGGCCTCTTGTTGTTAATCAGTATACAGGTGAGAAGAAATATACACATATTATAAGTCAATACATGTTTCAACTCAGGTAAATCCAGACGTAAAACAGCCGCCAGTTGACAGAGGAGCAGTGCTTCATTTGTATCTTCAACGTTATGCTGCCACAATATCTCAATGTACAGTGTTATTGAAAAATAATATACCTGATTGCGCTTAATGCATTCATTTAGTCTCTGTGTAATGGAAATATAGATATTTAAGTCATACAAATATATATAAAAAAAAGTGTCAACAAAATCAAAATGGTAACTCAAAATCCATGAAACCAGGGGCAAAGTATGAACGTAAACAGATTCACAGGAAGACCATTGAAAAAGAACAAGAGAATAAGATCAGGTGTTCTGTAAAATTAAGCTGTTCCACTGACGACACCCGCCTTGTAAATCTAGGTCTGATTCAAGTAAATGTCATTACCTCAAAGTGAAAACTGAGGCATAATTCTCACTCACACCAAGCAGGCATACTAATGAGAAAAATGAACAAAATGTCAACCTTCATATCATACAAGTATGTAAAATATTTCTCAAAGAGACCAAGATGGTGACCATTAAACTAAATCATAGTCTTCATCAATCTGTATATCTCGAATCACTGTGCCCTAAGTTTGTCAGCAGCTGACATCTTATCACCAAAATCTCGATATTCATAGCAACCCCTTAGAATAATGAATCAACTGCAACATGTAAACACCTTAGGTTGAAGAAGTAGGGATGTTACTATCAAGAAAGGGAAAGATTGAAATCGTCACGTTAATCGTACAGCTTAGAACTAATATATTTGGCAGATATAGTTATATATTAATTAGTTGATGACACCGGATAACGTTCACATCCGCACCTTGCTGACCCATGGAATATGTCAAAGTACAGTTAAGAGGTGACCCCTGGAATATGTCAAAGTAAAGTTAAGAGGGGACTCCTGGACTATGACAAAGTAAAGATAAGAGGTGACTCCTGGAATATGTCAAAGTACAGTTAAGAGGTGACCCCTGGAATATGTCAAAGTAAAGTTAAGAGGGGACCCCTGGACTATGACAAAGTAAAGATAAGAGGTGACTCCTGGAATATGTCAAGGTACAGTTAAGAGGTGACCCCTGGAATATGTCAAAGTAAAGTTAAGAGGTGACTCCTGGAATATGTCAAAGTAAAGTGAAGAGGTGACTCCTGGAATATGTCAAAGTAAAGTAAAGAGGTGACCCCTGGACTATGACAAAGTAAAGTTATAAGGTGACCCCTGGACTATGACAAAGTAAAGTTAAGAGGTGACCCCTAGACTATGTCAAAGTAAAGTAAAGAGGTGACCCCTGGACTATGACAAAGTAAAGTTAAGAGGTGACCCCTGGAATATGTCAAAGTAAAGTTAAGAGGTGTCTCCTGGACTATGACAAAGTAAAGATAAGAGGTGACTCCTGGAATATGTCAAAGTACAGTTAAGATGTGACCCCTGGAATATGTCAAAGTAAAGTTAAGAGGTGACTCCTGGAATATGTCAAAGTAAAGTAAAGAGGTGACCCCTGGACTATGACAAAGTAAAGTTAAGAGGTGACCCCTGGAATATGTCAAAGTAAAGTTAAGAGGTGTCTCCTGGACTATGACAAAGTAAAGATAAGAGGTGACTCCTGGAATATGTCAAAGTACAGTTAAGATGTGACCCCTGGAATATGTCAAAGTACAGTTAAGAGGTGACTCCTGGACTATGACAAAGTAAAGATAAGTGGTGACTCCTGGAATATGTCAAAGTAAAGTAAAGAGGTGACCTCTGGAATATGTCAAAGTAAAGTTATAAGGTGACCCCTGGACTATGACAAAGTAAAGTTATAAGGTGACCCCTGGACTATGACAAAGTAAAGTTAAGAGGTGACCCCTGGACTATGACAAAGTAAAGTTAAGAGGTGACCCCTGGACTATGACAAAGTAAAGTTAAGAGGTGACCCCTGGACTATTACAAAATAAAGTTAAGAGGTGACCCCTGGACTATGACAAAGTAAAGTTAAGAGGTGACCCCTGGAATATGTCAAAGTAAAGTTAAGAGGTGACCCCTGGAATATGACAAGTAAAGTTAAGAGGTGACCCCTGGACTATGACAAAGTAAAGAGGTGACCCCTGGAATATGACAAAGTAAAGAGGTGACCCCTGGAATATGACAAAGTGAAGTTAAGAGGTGACCCCTGGAATATGTCAAAGTACAGTTAAGAGGTGACCCCTGGACTATGAAAAAGTAAGGTAGGAGGTGACCCCTGGAATATGACAAATTAAGTTAAGAGGTGACCCCTGGACTATGACAAAGTAAAGTTAAGAGGTGACCCCTGGAATATGACAAAGTAAAGTTAAGAGGTGACTCCTGGACTATGACAAAGTAAAGTTAAGAGGTGACCCCTGGAATATGTCAAAGTTAAGTTAAGAGGTGACCCCTGGAATATGACAAAGTAAAGTTAAGAGGTGACCCCTGGACTATGACAAAGTAAAGTTATGAGGTGACCCCTGGAATATGTCAAAGTAAAACTAAGAGGTGACTCCTGGACTATGACAAAGTAAAGTTAAGAGGTGACTCCTGGACTATGACAAAGTAAAGTTAAGAGGTGACCCCTGGACTATGACAAAGTAAAGTTAAGAGGTGACCCCTGGAATATGTCAAAGTAAAGTTAAGAGGTGACTCCTGGACTATGACAAAGTAAAGTTAAGAGGTGAGTCCTGGAATATGTCAAAGTAAAGTGAAGAGGTGACTCCTGGAATATGTCAAAGTAAAGTAAAGAGGTGACCCCTGGACTATGACAAAGTAAAGTTATAAGGTGACCCCTGGACTATGACAAAGTAAAGTTAAGAGGTGACCCCTAGACTATGACAAAGTAAAGATAAGAGGTGACTCCTGGAATATGTCAAAGTACAGTTAAGATGTGACCCCTGGAATATGTCAAAGTAAAGTTAAGAGGTGACTCCTGGAATATGTCAAAGTAAAGTTAAGAGGTGACTCCTGGACTATGACAAAGTAAAGATAAGTGGTGACTCCTGGAATATGTCAAAGTACAGTTAAGAGGTGACCCCTGGACTATGACAAAGTAAAGTTATAAGGTGACCCCTGGACTATGACAAAGTAAAGTTATAAGGTGACCCCTGGACTATGACAAAGTAAAGTTAAGAGGTGACTCCTGGACTATGACAAAGTAAAGTTAAGAGGTGACCCCTGGACTATTACAAAATAAAGTTAAGAGATGACCCCTGGACTATGACAAAGTAAAGTTAAGAGGTGACCCCTGAACTATGACAAAGTAAAGTTAAGAGGTGACCCCTGGAATATGTCAAAGTAAAGTTAAGAGGTGACCCCTGGAATATGACAAGTAAAGTTAAGAGGTGACCCCTGGACTATGACAAAGTAAAGAGGTGACCCCTGGACTATGACAAAGTAAAGAGGTGACCCCTGGAATATAACAAGTAAAGTTAAGAGGTGACCCCTGGAATATGTCAAAGTAAAATTAAAGGTGACCCCTGGACTATGTCAAAGTAAAGTTAAGAGATGACCCCTGGACTATGACAAAGTAAAGAGGTGACCCCTGGAATATGACAAAGTAAAGAGGTGACCCCTGGAATATGACAAAGTGAAGTTAAGAGGTGACCCCTGGAATATGTCAAAGTACAGTTAAGAGGTGACCCCTGGACTATGAAAAAGTAAGGTAGGAGGTGACCCCTGGACTATGACAAAGTAAAGTTAAGAGGTGACCCCTGGACTATGACAAAGTAAAGTTAAGAGGTGACCCCTGGAATATGTCAAAGTAAAGTTAAGAGGTGACCCCTGGAATATGACAAAGTAAAGTTAAGAGGTGACCCCTGGAATATGTCAAAGTAAAGTTAAGAGGTGACTCCTGGACTATGACAAAGTAAAGTTAAGAGGTGACTCCTGGAATATGTCAAAGTACAGTTAAGAGGTGACCCCTGGAATATGTCAAAGTAAAGTTATAAGGTGACCCCTGGACTATGACAAAGTAAAGATAAGAGGTGACTCCTGGAATATGTCAAAGTACAGTTAAGAGGTGACCCCTGGAATATGTCAAAGTAAAGTTAAGAGGTGACTCCTGGAATATGTCAAAGTAAAGTTAAGAGGTGACTCCTGGAATATGACAAAGTAAAGTTATAAGGTGACCCCTGGACTATGACAAAGTAAAGATAAGAGGTGACTCCTGGAATATGTCAAAGTAAAGTTATAAGGTGACCCCTGGACTATGACAAAGTAAAGATAAGAGGTGACTCCTGGAATATGTCAAAGTAAAGTTATAAGGTGACCCCTGGACTATGACAAAGTAAAGATAAGAGGTGACTCCTGGAATATGTCAAAGTAAAGTTATAAGGTGACCCCTGGACTATGACAAAGTAAAGATAAGAGGTGACTCCTGGAATATGTCAAAGTACAGTTAAGAGGTGACCCCTGGACTATGACAAAGTAAAGATAAGAGGTGACTCCTGGAATATGTCAAAGTAAAGTAAAGAGGTGACCCCTGGAATATGTCAAAGTAAAGTTATAAGGTGACCCCTGGACTATGACAAAGTAAAGTTATAAGGTGACCCCTGGACTATGACAAAGTAAAGTTAAGAGGTGACCCCTGGACTATGTCAAAGTAAAGTTAAGAGGTAACCCCTGGAATATGACAAAGTAAAGTTATAAGGTGACCCCTGAAATATGACAAAGTTAAGTTATAAGGTGATCCCTGGACTATGACAAAGTAAAGTTAAGAGGTAACCCCTGGAATATGACAAAGTAAAGTTATAAGGTGACCCCTGGAATATGACAAAGTAAAGTTAAGAGGTAACCCCTGGAATATGACAAAGTAAAGTTATAAGGTGACCCCTGGAATATGACAAAGTTAAGTTATAAGGTGATCCCTAGACTATGACAAAGTAAAGTAAAGAGGTGACCCCTGGACTATGTCAAAGTAAAGTTAAGAGGTGTCCCCTGGACTATGACAAAGTAAAGTTAAGAGGTGACCCCTGGACTATGACAAAGTTAAGAGGTGACCCCTGGACTATGACAAAGTAAAGTTAAGAGGTGACCCCTGGACTATGACAAAGTAAAGTTAAGAGGTGACCCCTGGAATATGTCAAAGTAAAGTTAAGAGGTGACCCCTGGAATATGAAAAGTAAAGTTAAGAGGTGACCCCTGGACCATGACAAAGTAAAGAGGTGACCCCTGGAATATGACAAAGTAAAATTAAGAGGTGACCCCTGGAATATGTCAAAGTAAAGTTAAGAGGTGACCCCTGGAATATGACAAGTAAAGTTAAGAGGTGACCCCTGGAATATGACAAAGTAAAGTTAAGAAGTGACCCCTGGAATATGACAAAGTAAAGTAAAGAGGTGACCCCTGGAATATGTCAAAGTAAAGTTAAGAGGTGACCCCTGGAATATGACAAAGTAAAGTTATAAGGTGACCCCTGGACTATGACAAAGTAAGGTTAAGAGTTGTCCCATGGAATATGTCAAAGTAAAGAGGTGACCCCTGGAATATGACAAAGTAAAGTTAAGAGGTGACCCCTGGACTATGTCAAAGTAAAGTTAAGAGGTGACTCCTGGAATATGACAAAGTACAGTTAAGAGGTGACCCCTGGAATATGACAAAGTAAAAAGGTGTCCCATGGACTATTACAAAGTAAAGTTAAGAGGTGACCCCTGGAATATGACAAAGTAAAGTTAAGAAGTGACCCCTGGAATATGACAAAGTAAAGTAAAGAGGTGACCCCTGGAATATGTCAAAGTAAAGTTAAGAGGTGACCCCTGGAATATGACAAAATAAAGTTAAGAGGTGACCCCTGGACTATGACAAAGTAAGGTTAAGAGTTGTCCCATGGAATATGTCAAAGTAAAGAGGTGACCCCTGGAATATGACAAAGTAAAGTTAAGAGGTGACCCCTGGACTATGTCAAAGTAAAGTTAAGAGGTGACTCCTGGAATATAACAAGTAAAGTTAAGAGGTGACCCCTGGACTATGACAAAGTAAAGAGGTGACCCCTGGAATATGACAATGTAAAGTTAAGAGGTGACCCCTGGAATATGTCAAAGTAAAATTAAAGGTGACCCCTGGACTATGACAAAGTAAGGTTAAGAGTTGTCCCATGGAATATGTCAAAGTAAAGAGGTGACCCCTGGAATATGACAAAGTAAAGATAAGAGGTGACCCCTTGACTATGTCAAAGTAAAGTTAAGAGGTGACTCCTGGACTATGACAAAGTACAGTTAAGAGGTGACCCCTGGAATATGACAAGTAAAGTTAAGAGGTGACCCCTGGACTATGACAAAGTAAAGAGGTGACCCCTGGACTATGACAAAGTAAAGAGGTGACCCCTGGAATATAACAAGTAAAGTTAAGAGGTGACCCCTGGAATATGTCAAAGTAAAATTAAAGGTGACCCCTGGACTATGTCAAAGTAAAGTTAAGAGATGACCCCTGGAATATGACAAGTAAAGTTAAGAGGTGACCCCTGGACTATGACAAAGTAAGGTTAAGAGTTGTCCCATGGAATATGTCAAAGTAAAGAGGTGACCCCTGGAATATGACAAAGTAAAGTTAAGAGGTGACCCCTGGACTATGTCAAAGTAAAGTTAAGAGGTGACTCCTGGAATATAACAAGTAAAGTTAAGAGGTGACCCCTGGACTATGACAAAGTAAAGAGGTGACCCCTGGAATATGACAATGTAAAGTTAAGAGGTGACCCCTGGAATATGTCAAAGTAAAATTAAAGGTGACCCCTGGACTATGTCAAAGTAAAGTTAAGAGATGACCCCTGGAATATGACAAGTAAAGTTAAGAGGTGACCCCTGGACTATGACAAAGTAAAGAGGTGACCCCTGGAATATGACAAGTAAAGTTAAGAGGTGACCCCTGGACTATGACAAAGTAAAGAGGTGTCCCATGGACTATGACAAAGTAAAGTTAAGAGGTGACCCCTGGAATATGACAAAGTAAAGTAAAGAGGTGACCCCTGGAATATGTCAAAGTAAAGTTAAGAGGTGACCCCTGGACTATGACAAAGTAAAGTTAAGAGGTGACCCCTGGAATATGTCAAAGTAAAGTTAAGAGGTGACCCCTGGAATATGACAAAGTAAAGTTAAGAGGTGACTCCTGGAATATGTCAATGTAAAGTTAAGAGGTGACTCCTGGAATATGTCAAAGTAAAGTTAAGAGGTGACCCCTGGAATATGTCAAAGTAAAGTTAAGAGGTGACCCCTGGACTATGACAAAGTAAAGTTAAGAGGTGACCCCTGGAATATGTCAAAGTAAAGTTAAGAGGTGACCTCTGGAATATGAGAAAGTAAAGTTAAGAGGTGACCTCTGGAATATGACAAAGTAAAGTTAAGAGGTGACCTCTGGAATATGACAAAGTAAAGTTAAGAGGTGACCCCTGGAATATGTCAAAGTAAAGTTAAGAGGTGACCTCTGGAATATGAGAAAGTAAAGTTAAGAGGTGACCTCTGGAATATGACAAAGTAAAGTTAAGAGGTGACCCCTGGAATATGTCAAAGTAAAGTTAAGAGGTGACCTCTGGAATATGACAAAGTAAAGTTTAGAGGTGACCTCTGGAATATGACAAAGTAAAGTTTAGAGGTGACCCCTGGAATATGACAAAGTAAAGAGGTGACCCCTGGAATATGTCAAAGTAAAGTTAAGAGGTGACCCCTGGAATATGACAAAGTAAAGTTTAGAGGTGACCTCTGGAATATGACAAAGTAAAGAGGTGACCCCTGGAATATGTCAAAGTAAAGTTAAGAGGTGACCCCTGGAATATGTCAAAGTAAAGTTAAGAGGTGACCCCTGGACTATGACAAAGTAAGGTTAAGAGTTGTCCCATGGATTATGTCAAAGTAAAGTTATAAGGTGACCCCTGGAATATGACAAAGTAAGGTTAAGAGTTGTCCCATGGATTATGTCAAAGTAAAGTTAAGAGGTAACCCCTGGAATATGTCAAAGTAAGGTTAAGAGGTGTCCCATGGATTATGTCAAAGTAAAGTTATAAGGTGACCCCTGGAATATGACAAAGTAAGGTTAAGAGGTGTCCCATGGATTATGTCAAAGTAAAGTTATAAGGTGACCCCTGGAATATGTCAAAGTAAAGTTAAGAGGTGACCCCTGGAATATGACAAAGTAAAGTTAAGAGGTGTCCCCTGGACTATGACAAAGTAAAGTTAAGAGGTGACCCCTGGACTATGACAAAGTAAAGTTAAGAAGTGACCCCTGGAATATGACAAAGTAAAGTTAAAGACACGAAGATAGCTGTTTGATTGGTCTCGGGGTGAAAAAACCCATTCTGACGGAAGGCTATTCTGATATCGTTCCTTGGAAGATTATAGAGACATGACATACGATTTGAAAACCCTTCATTCTTACATTTAGTGACGGCCAGACTCGCTCTACCCACTGAACCTTCGTTGTTGCTATGATATATTCCAGGGGTTCTGAGAGCGTAGGCGAGCATAACCATGGTTAGTATCGAGGATAAATGAAAAAACAGTTACATTGGATAAATACGAATACATTTGTCAGTCAATGGGAATGCTTATGAATCTGTTGTATTTTAGTGACTGTTTTGGTCATTGGAAAATAAGTCTTTATCCAAACCCATACAAAAAAGTAATAATAATAAAATAAAATATATAAAAATAAGTCAATGAATAAAAATCGTCCTCATCTGAAACACAGCTAATATTTAAAATTTGGCGTTGACAAACTCGGAATCACTTGGGTTCATTTCATATTTTCTTCATACACTCTATTGAAAATAAACAAAATCCACGATTTTTATTATGTGTGCTATTGTTGCAGGATAGGAGGAATTTTGGTACTGTATATAACATACTTCTGGTGCGTACCTGTTTTCATTAAAAGTGAGTAATCGTATAGAAAAGTTCAAAGCAACGATTTGTACATGTGACATATTGGTTCAACAGCCTTTTAAGTAATTGAATCGGGTCAAATGTCATCAATGTTTGGAAGTCTCACGATTATGTTTGACAATTTGTAAAATATCGAGTATCTATTAAATTGTAAAGACTGATGTACAAGGTGTACTGCCGTTATGTACCTTGTAGACACGTAGATAGTGTGTGGGCTCGACAGTCTGAATGAGACTCTATATCTGTGAGTAAGGTGGAAACACTTTATACAGAAAAAAATCTACAGCGCTAGTCTACTCAAACTGATGCTACATTTCAAAAATGTGTTCTGAAGTCCTCATTAATTAAAATTGTTATTATTCACGTTTATGACGTCTCAGTATCAAAATTTACCGATCATATAAACTGTGTAATGTTTCACGTCATAATGTCGACATATTTACCGTCAATAAAAAAATGATGTTTCACGTTGATGACGTCCCTATGTCTACAATTACTTTTAATAAAAAAAATCTGTGATGTTTCACGTTGATGAAGTCCCAATATCAATATTACCGTCAATACGAATAGTGATGGTTCACGTTGATTACGTCACATTATCTTGTGATGTTTAACGTCCATGGCGACACAATGTCGACATTTACCTTTGATAATAAATTTTCCATTGATTGTATATTTCTGATTGGTTGAGATTTGTTTTCATATCTTTATGAAAAAAATCCGAAAATGGCGCGGAAAACGTGACGGCACAATACGGTAAAAGACGTTGCGTATTGATCTGTAAAAAAAAGAATTCGTTGTTAGATCAGTAAAACTGAACATAAACATGTTTTTAATATGTTACAAAAAATTATAAGCGTTGATGTCAATTGTTGTTTTTAGTTTAGGGTTATGAAACAAATTTTGCTTAAAACTAAAAAAAATTGTCATCAATGCTTAAATAAACACTGTGATGTTTCACGTTTATGACGTCCCATTATCGACATTTACCTACTTTTATGTGCAGAAATTGTACTTGTATTTAGATTATATAGTTATTCCACTCAAGAATATTCTAACCTTGACGGATCATTTTCAGAAAAAACAAAGAAATCGTTTGTTTCATTACAATAGGGTAGTTGTGAATTATACTTACTAATTATCTGTATCACTTTCACTTAGATGACAAACTGATTTTTGACACAAAAATATAAAGGATAAAACGTGTAATAATAGCAAAACGTCTTTGTTCCTATAAAGTCACAGTTTGTTGAGAGTTATTCCCCTTCGAGTAGTAACGCGGAGTTGTCGTGCTAATCATTGAACAAATTTAAGGTTTGCAAAACGTAGCAAAACAATTAAAACAGATAAATGTATAACAAAATTGCCGTTTGCTGATACAAGAATGGAATGCAGTTATTTGTCCAAACTCCTAGAAACTTTCCATTGCTTTGTGAAATATAAAACAAAAACTAAGATGAAATATACGGAGGAATGTAGTACAAATGAATTAATTCCTTGTTGACATTGTTTTGTTTGAGATTAGAGGAAAGATTTACCAGCAGACTGTTGGTATTCCCATGGTAACGAAATATGCCCCTCTCTTCGAGGCTTAATTTGAGGAAGCATTTATTATCAAGACAAGTAATAAAAAGCTTTGCCAAATATTTTCACTTTCAGGTAAGATCAATTGTCTTCAAATAACAAGAAGTTTGCAATCTGATTAAAATGTTGACCACTTTGATCGTACATTGTACATCGGTTAAATCGATCTCTACCAACAGGGACACCTTACTAGTTTGTATAGTCGCCATCTTTGTCTCATTGAGAAATAACTTGTATCATATTAAGGTGTGAGTTTTTGAACTTGTTCATAAGTAAATCTGCTTGGTGTGATTGAGAATTAAGCCCCAGTTCTTACTTCAAAGTAATGTCATTAACTTGGGTGTGACCTCGAAAAGAAGCAGGAAACGCTTACTCTTCCGGAACACTTGGTCTTATTCTTTTGTAATTTACAAAAGTCTCCGGGCAAATATTTTCTTTGTCCATATTTTTGACAGAATTGATTTTTTGACGCTTCGGTATTCTCGGGGTTTTAGCTCACCTGGTCCGAAGGACTGAGGTGAGCTTATGCAATACCGTGGCGTCCAGCGTCCGTCCGTCCGTCAACAATTGATTTCTTCTTCTTAACCGCAAATCGGATTAAAATCAAATTTAGTGAGGAACATCCCTATTTGGCTGGAATTCAAATTTATACAAATGTAGGGGCTGACCCCACAGGGGCCTGAGGGGCGGGGTCGAAATTGGTCCATTTGGCAATATTCATATTAACGACTTATTCTCTGGATCTAAGCAATGTACAACTTTCATATTTCAGTGGTAGCATCCCTAGGTAGCTGGGTTTCAAAGTTATACAAATGATTGGGCTGACCCCCACCCCCACCCGGGAGGGCATGAGGGGCGGGTCTGAAAGGGGTCCATTTAGTATGCAACATTCATATTAACGACTTCTTTTCTGGATCTAAGTAATGTACATATATTCGCGATGAGATGAGTGCATTTTTCAGACAAACAGAAATAACGTTGTTTAGCATTGGCCAATGATCTTCTTTTACCCCAATTTAAGTAAAGTATGACCGCTGTTGTAGCAATGTCAACTGCCGACTACGTGGTGTGGATGACGTGTGTTCTCAATCCAAACTTCCTGTTCACGTTTGCATCGTTTTTACTTATTGTCGGGGTTTTTTTCGTGCTGGGATTCGACAGAACAACAGCATTGTCATTATGAGTATCTGCTCCATTCACGATCTGTTCTATGGGTCGTCAGCACTATAAGCTGGAAGTGACAGACTTAACGGTTCACACCCAGGTACTCCCACAGGTCAAATAGCTCCTGGCAGCAACCGGATCATTTACAGGTTCCGGTAACGACAGAAAGGGCAAATCTGAAGATTTCACCATTGGAGCCAAAACAGGCGAGGTAAAATTAATACCACCTGGAGTACCTATGGAGTAAAAATGGTTGCGGATGGGTAGAACATTTCGACCGATTAGAAAGTTATTGTTCTGTACCACATGTTAGGATTGAAATCCATCCAACGTTGCTGTTAGATAACGAACTGCCTTCGTTTGTACGATCAAGGACCAATAAAATGGTATGACACACAATGTGTTTAGATCATCCCATCCACATAACTGACAATGTGCTTAGATCATCCAATCTACATAACTGGTAATGTGTTTAGATCATCCAATCTATATAACTGGCAATGTGTTTAGATCATCCAATCTACATAACTGACAATGTGTTTAGATCATCCTATCTACATAACTAACGATGTGTTTAGATCATCCTATCTACATAACTGACGATGTGTTTAGATCATCCTATCCACATAACTGACAATGTGTTTAGATCATCCAATCCACATAACTGACAATGTGTTTAGATCATCCTATCCACATAAGTGACGATGTGTTTAGATCATCCAATCTACATAACTGACAATGTGTTTAGATCATCCTATCTACATAACTGACAATGTGTTTAGATCATCCTATCTACATAACTGACGATGTGTTTAGATCATCCTATCCACATAACTGGCAATGTGTTTAGATCATCCAATCTATATAACTGGCAATGTGTTTAGATCATCCAATCTACATAACTGACAATGTGTTTAGATCATCCTATCTACATAACTGACGATGTGTTTAGATCATCCTATCCACATAACTGACAATGTGTTTAGATTATCCTATCTACATAACTGACAATGTGTTTAGATCATCCCATCTACATAACTGACGATGTGTTTAGATCATCCTATCCACATAACTGACAATGTGTTTAGATCATCCTATCTACATAACTGACAATGTGTTTAGATAATCTTATCCACATAACTGACGATGTGTTTAGATCGTCCTATCTACATAACTGACAATATGTTTAGATTGTCCTATCTACATAACTGACGATGTGTTTAGATTGTCCTATCTACATTACTGACGATGTGTTTAGATCATCCTATCTACATAAACTGACGATGTGTTTAGATCATCCTATCCACATAACTGACAATGTGTTTAGATCATCTTATCTACATAACTGACAATGTGTTTAGATCATCCCATCTACATAACTGACGATGTGTTTAGATCATCATATCTACATAACTGACAATGTGTTTACATTGTCCTATCTACATAACTGACAATGTGTTTAGATCATCCTATCCACATAACTGACAATGTGTTTAGATCATCCTATCTACATAACTGACAATGTGTTTAGATAATCTAATATCCACATAACTGACGATGTGTTTAGATCGTCCTATCTACATAACTGACAATGTGTTTAGATTGTCCTATCTACATAACTGACGATGTGTTTAGATCATCGTATCTACATAACTGACAATGTGTTTACATTGTCCTATCTACATAACTGACAATGTGTTTAGATCATCCTATCAACATAACTGACAATGTGTTTAGATCATCCCATCTACATAACTGACGATGTGCTTAGATCATCATATCTACATAACTGACAATGTGTTTACATTGTCCTATCTACATAACTGACAATGTGTTTAGATCATCCTATCCACATAACTGACAATGTGTTTAGATCATCCTATCTACATAACTGACAATGTGTTTAGATCATCTTATTCACATAACTGACGATGTGTTTAGACCGTCCTATCTGCATAACTGACAATGTGTTTAGATCATCCTATCTACATAACTGACAATGTGTTTAGATCATCTTATTCACATAACTGACGATGTGTTTAGACCGTCCTATCTTCATAACTGACAATGTGTTTAGATTGTCCTATCTACATAACTGACGATGTGTTTAGATTATCCTATTTACATAACTGACAATGTGTTTAGATCATCCTATCTACATAACTGACAATGTGTTTAGATCATCCTATCTACATAACTGACAATGTGTTTAGATAATCCTATCTACATAACTGACAATGTGTTTAGATTGTCCTATCTACATAACTGACAATGTGTTTAGATTATCCTATCCACATAACTGACAATGTGTTTAGATCATCCTAGCTACATAACTGACGATGTGTTTAGATCATCCTATCTACATAACTGACAATGTGTTTAGATTGTCCTATCTACATAACTGACAATGTGTTTAGATCATCCCATCTACATAACTGACGATGTGTTTAGATCATTCTATCTACATAACTGACGATGTGTTTAGATCATCCTATCTACATAACTGACGATGTGTTTAGATCATCCTATCTACTTAACTGACAATGTGTTTAGATAATCCAATCCACATAACTGACAATGTGTTTAGATTGTCCAATCTATATAACTGACAATGTGTTTAGATTGCCCTATCTACATAACTGACAATGTGTTTAAATCATCCTATCTACATAACTGACAATGTGTTTAGATCATCCTATCTACATAAACTGACGATGTGTTTAGATCATCCCATCTACATAAACTGACAATGTGTTTAGATCATCCCATCTACATAACTGACAATGTGTTTAGATCATCCTATCTACATAACTGACGATGTGTTTCGATCATCCCATCTACATAACCGACAATACCATGTGTTTATATCATCCAATCTACATTTATAACTGCCGATGTGTTTAGATCATCCCATCTACATAACTGACGATGTGTTTAGACCATCCTATCTACATAACTGGCAATGTGTTTAGATCATCCCATCTACATAACTGACAATGTGTTTAGATCATCCCATCTACATAACTGACGATGTGTTTAGATCATCCCATCTGCATAACTGACAATGTGTTTAGATCATCCTATCTACATAACTGACAATGTGTTTAGATCATCCTATCTACATAACAGACGATGTGTTTAGATCATCCTATCTACATAACTGACAATGTGTTTAGATTGTCCTATCTACATAACTGACGATGTGTTTAGATTGTCCTATCTACATAACTGACAATGTGTTTAGATCATCCCATCTACATAACTGACGATGTGTTTAAATCATCCAATCCACGTAACAGACGATGTGTTTAGATTGTCCTATCTACATAACTGACAATGTGTTTAGATTGTCCTATCTATATAACTGACAATGTGTTTAGATCATCCTATCTACATAACTGACAATGTGTTTAGATTGTCCTATCTACATCACTGACAATGTGTTTAGATTGTCCTATCTATATAACTGACAATGTGTTTAGATCATCCTATCTACATAACTGACAATGTGTTTAGATTGTCCTATCTATATAACTGACAATGTGTTTAGATCATCCTATCTACATTACTGACAATGTGTTTAGATCATCCAATCCACATAACTGACAACGTGTTTAGATTGTCCAATCTATATAACTGACAATGTGTTTAGATCATCCTATCTACATAACTGACAACGTGTTTAGATTGTCCAATCTATATAACTGACAACGTGTTTAGATCATCCTAGCTACATAACTGACAATGTGCTTAGATCATCCAATCCACATAACTGACAATGTGTTTAGATCATCCAATCCACATAACTGACAATGTGTTTAGATCATCCAATCCACATAACTGACGATGTGTTTAGACCATCCTATCCACATAACTGACAATGTGTCTAGATCATCCTAGCTACATAACTGACAATGTGCTTAGATCATCCAATCCACATAACTGACAATGTGTTTAGATCATCCAATCCACATAACTGACAATGTGTTTAGATCATCCTATCTACATAACTGACGATGTGTCTAGATCATCCTATTCACATAACTGACGATGTGTTTAGACCATCCTATCTTCATAACTGACAATGTGTTTAGATCATCCTATCTACATAACTGACGATGTGTTTAGATCATCCTATCTACATCACTGACAATGTGTTTAGATCATCCTATCCACATAACTGACAATGTGTTAAAATTGTCCAATATACATATATAACTGACGATGCATTTTATAGAGTGGTGCCCTCCTGGATCACCCTGTATTCCAATCTGTGTTCCGATGGTGCTTGTGGTTATGGTGTTGTCACGTGGTCGTTAAGGTGTTTTATCCGACGCTCCTTCCTTATATAGTTTCTGTAACATTGAAAATGATATGGTTACCGCATTTTCAATGGAGCTTCACACAAATACAAAGGAACAAATGAAGACTTTGACATATGCATGTAAAATTTATTGCATTTGAAAAAATTCTAAACAAAGTGTCAATACTACAAAACTGTATTTGCAAACCACATGGAGCGGTGGAGCGCGGGGGGGGGGGAGATTAGTCAGCCATCGACTTACAGTTCTAGTTTTGTGCTGAAAAACGTGAGGTGTCTGATAATAGGGGAGTAATTTATCTCTTAAGAGGGTATCACGCAGTCGTCCAATAGAAAGTGACCTTATGTTCCAAACTATTCAAACTGGAGCAATAAATGGCTATTAAAATTTCATCCCTTAAAATGCAAATCTATGCACATAGGCCGACCAAGCGGAGAAAGATCATACCACATAGAGGATCAACCATTACAGGAAGTGGAAAAGGAGAAGGACATGGGAGTAATGATAGACAGATTTCTGGCATTTGAAGATCAAATTAGTAACCAAGTAAAGAAAGCAAACTCTATGTTTGCAGTCATAAGGCGATCTTTTCAATTTTTAACCGAACAAAATTTTTCAATGCTATACAAAACCCTAGTACGTGTTCATCTTGAATATGCAAATACTGTATGGCATACCTTCAAACTTAAACATATTGATATGATTGAGGCAGTGCAAAGGAGGGCTACGAAACAGATACCTGTATTTCGGGACTTATCATATCCGGATCGATTAAGGAAACTCAAATTGCCAACTCTTAGCTACAGAAGAAAAGAGGCGATACGATTGAAGTATTTAAGATAACGCACAGTATTTACGATGATTGTGCAACAGATTTTGTCAAGATGTGGAAAGATCACTCAAAAAGACAGGGAGTAAGAGGTCACACATTGAAATTGTTTCCACAACATTCTAGAATAGATGTTCGCAAGAACTTTTTTGCCTTGCGCATTGTAAACATATGGAACAATCTTCCTGAAAATGTAGTATTAGCGCCAAATGTAAACACATTTAAAATAGACTGGATAAGCACTGGGAGAACCAGGAACTCCTGTACAATTATAGATCTGAGATACATTGATAATACAAGTAAAGTCATAATTATCTATATTTCAAATATTTAAATGTCATCCTATTGAGACCGATGAAGAGGATCTTGATTGATCCTGTATCGGAAAATAAAATTAGCTTAAACTTAAAAACTAATAATATAATTGTTGGCAAAGAAGAACCGGATGATATTAATTTTTAGTATTTGTAAATCTTCTTTAACAGAAAAGGTTGAACCTGCTTAGAAAATTAATTTATTTTTGGGGCTTTTCCTTTACAAATTTTAAACAGTTCCCGGTGATCCCTACTTTTCTTTTGATATTATCGAAATATAGATCTTAGACTTAACATTTCAAAATTTTTGATAATTCTTTTTCATTTTTTTGACAGATTTCAAAAACTTGATGTCTTATGAAAAATAAAAGGAGTTCTTTTTCTGCCAAACTTTAAAATCCGTATATCGAAATAAGCCCAATAACATATCAGAACATTTGCCCATTTTTCATATATCATATTAACAATATTAAATAAAGAAACTAACTTTCAAGAAAAGGTTTTTACAGAAATCCTTATGAGCCAGCTTCCTTAAATTTTACACAAGTGTACGTAGTGTTCGATTATAATCAATAATGTAATTGTTTGTCGCTATAAATGTAAGACTTTTGATACATTTCCTGTAATTTCTTCGCCGAAATATTTTATTGTTTTAGAATAAGAACTATATCGATCCTGATATATTTCGGCAACTGTCATACCCAAATAGCCATAACAGAGAATATATTTATACTGATTTACAAAATGAGAGTTTGACCAAGACTTCAATATGGGGCTGTATAACTAGAAAGTCGAGTTACGGCCGCGCACGCTTTACACGTGGGCGTGATTCGTCTGACTTGGACTTCCCCGGGGAGACGTATACTGCAGAATGGTTTGATTTGGAAACCTTAGGCCGTGTTGTTGAGTAAGTGCTGATAAAACGGTTCTCATTGATGGCGTGTTTATATCGGGTTTTTACGATTTCCCCATTGTCAAATGAAGTTATATGATATTATGTTATTGGAAGAGAGGGGCGTAAATGGAATTTTAGACGCGAGTTACATTTACTATTTTAATTAATCAGTGTCTAACGTTTGGGCTGTTACAGCGACATGGTAAAGTGATGGGAGATATAAGGTCGCTCTGATTTGATTTTCGCATATTCTTCAACTGGGATTCGACACAAGTTATAGGGTCAGTGGTCAAAACACATCGCCGGAATCCCACGTTACACTTCTATCACGTTTGTGTACCGAGGGCTAGAATAGACGGAGAATCCTGTTCTCCCAAATAGAGACTTCTATTCGGGGTTTTTCGACCAACCAGAACGGTCGTTTCTCGTGGCACTTGGTTGGATAATTTTACCTTGGTATATTTCTGTAGGCAAGACGCCCATGTCAATCTCAGGTAGGGCTCACTGTTCCTTTTATTGTTCAAACATATCCCAGAGGTTTTGTTGACAGGCGATGCCGCCGCCATGTTGGTTTGAATCGTATAGCTACAAACGGGGTATCCCGACTGTATGTAGTCACGGATGAAAGAATAGATCTAATGAGTTACTATTTTAGAACGAAAACGGGATTCTCCGTCTATTCCAGCCCACGATACACACACGTTAAACAAGTGTACAGTGGATTTCCAGCGATGGCCAATACACGATACGTTCGGTAAACTGATAGATGTACAGCTCAACTGAGCCAAGACTCCATTGTTCACCTCGGCTAGAAAAGTATTCACATACACGTAAAAACTAAAATTGTCACATTACTTAGCATGTAGCTGATGCTATCAATACATGCTTTCAAACGAGATACCATGGATGGTCTACTTATCTGATAATATACAGTGTTAATTATATTCTGATATTACTTAACCAGATATATGTACTGTCTATGACGATTTGTTATATGCATTATGTGGAACCTCGTAGGTCCAAAGCCCCGGAGCCCTATGTCGGGACCAAAAAATGCTGGATATATTCTGAAAGAAAAACAAGCGGGCAGTTTAATGATTTGAAGTCCAGGTTCAGATCTCTCTGAATTCCAAGACAACACTGTTGTTCGTTATATCTTTTATTTCATTTTTCTCATTTTCCCTGAATCCACAGAAACACTTTTAATCGTTATAGTTTTTAGGTCATCTGATCCGAAGGGTCAGGATGACCTATAGTCATCATGCTTCGTCCGTCGTCGTGCGCCGTGCGTCGTGCGCCGTGCGCCGTGCGCCGTCCGTAAACTTTTCCATTTAAACATCTTCTTCTCATAAACCAAAAGGCCCATAGACCCAATATTGGGCTTGTGCCATGCTGGGATGAAGGGGTACCAAGTTTGTTCAAACAAATGACCTTGACCTTCATTCAAGGTCACAGGGGCCAAAAAGGTCAAAATCTTTGAACGACTTCTTCTGAATAACCAAAAGGCCCAGAAACCTGATATTGGGCCTGTGTTATGCTGGGATAAAGGGGTACCAAGATTGTTCAAACAAATGACCTTGACCTTCATTCAAGGTCACAGGGGCCGAAAAGGTCAAAATCTTTTTAAACAACTTCTTCTGAATAACCAAAAGGCCCAGAGACCTGATATTGGTCCTGTGTTATGCTGAGATAAAGGGCTACCAAGTTTGTTCAAAGAAATGACCTTGACCTTCATTCAAGGTCACAGGGGACAAAACGGTCATAATTTTTAAACGACTTCTTTTGAATAACCAAAAGGCCCAGAGACCTAATATTGGGTCTGTGGCATGCTGGGATAAAGGGCTACCAAGTTTGTTCAAACAAATGACCTTGACCTTCATTCAAGGTCACAGGGGCCAAAAAGGTCTAAATCTTTGAACGACTTCTTCTGAATAACCAAAAGGCCCAGAGACCTGATATTGGGCCTGTGTTATGCTGGGAAAAAGGGCTACCAAGTTTGTTCAAAGAAATGATCTTGACTTTCATTCAAGGTCACAGGGGCCAAAAAGGTCAAAATCTTTTTAAACAACTTCTTCTGAATAACCAAAAGGCCCAGAGACCTGATATTGGTCCTGTGTTATGCTGAGATAAAGGGCTACCAAGTTTGTTCAAAGAAATGACCTTGACCTTCATTCAAGGTCACAGGGGACAAAACGGTCATAATTTTTAAACGACTTCTTCTGAATAACCAAAAGGCACAGAGACCTAATATTGGGCCTGTGGCATGCTGGGATAAAGGGCTACCAAGTTTGTTCAAAGAAATGACCTTGACTTTCATTCAAGGTCACAGGGGCCAAAACGGTCATAATCTTTAAACAACTTCTTCTGAATAACCAAAAGGCCCAGAGACCTGATATTGGGCCTGTGGCATGCTGGGATAAAGGGCTACCAAGTTTGTTCAAAGAAATGACCTTGACTTTCATTCAAGGTCACTGGGGCCAAAACGGTCATAATCTTTAAACATTTTCTTCTGAATAACCAAAAGGCCCAGAGATCTAATATTGGGCCTGTGGCATGCTGGGATAAACGGCTACCAAGTTTGTTCAAAGAAATGACCTTGACTTTCATTCAAGGTCACTGGGGCCAAAACGGTCATAATATTTAAACATTTTCTTCTGAATAAACAAAAGGCCCAGATACCTAATATTGGGCCTGTGGCATGCTGGGATAAACGGCTACCAAGTTTGTTCAAAGAAATGACATTAACTTTCATTCAAGGTCACAGGGGCCAAAACGGTCATAATCTTTAAACGACTTCTTCTGAATAACCAAAAGGCCCAGAGACCTGATATTGGGCCTGTGGCATGCTGGGAAAAAGGGCTACCAAGTTTGTTCAAAGAAATGATCTAGACTTTCATTCAAGGTCACAGGGACTAAAACGGTCATAATCTTTAAACAACTTCTTCTGAATAACCAAAAGGCCCAGAGATCTAATATTGGGCCTGTGGCATGCTGGGATAAAGGGCTACCAAGTTTGTTCAAAGAAATGACCTTGACTTTCATTCAAGGTCACTGGGGCCAAAACGAAACTGTTGTTATTTTTCGTGTAGTCAAAAATCCAAGATGGCCTCCACAGCGGCCATTTTGAAAACACATTCTAAACTTCTCAAGTTCTACCAGTGGAATTGAGCTGAAACTTGCCAGAAATGATATCCTGAGATGGTCCCAACAAAGTGTTGTTATTTTTCAAGCCCATCAGAAATCCAAGAAGGCCACTATCTTGAACTTGGCAATCTATACAGGCATATTATAACTTGATTTAATGACTACACGTATTTTCATAGTGATTTTACAATTGGTAGTCAGATGACCGTTAAGGCCCGTTGGGCCTCTTGTTATTTCATCGCTCTTCTTTTTAATAACAATCCCCCAGGAGTTTTTTTTCCAGAGACGATATTTAAGCTGTAGCTCAATGTTGAATAGTCCCCTATAGGTTATCACAGTTTCTGACATTGGTGTGAGGATCCTTAATGCTCGTAGAACGATACCTCGGTGATATATAGGTCAATTATTTGTTCTGAACGTACCCTTGATAAAGCTGTTAATACTAGCCCTCTCGTAAAAATTGGGAGGTGGTATTGTCAATGGGACTTCCGGGCTAATTTCCGGATAAGGGCGTTCCCAACAGCTAACAAAATAGCTTGCTTGAATTGATATCGTAAAATACATAGGTCATTCTTGCTATAAATAAAACATCATTTTCTACCGAATCAGCTGAGTTGCTTAGCTAAATAAAACTGGAAACGTCCTCCAGGGCTTCATTTCGCCAAATCACTTTCTTGAGATTGATTTTCGATTCAAGCGTCAACGTACTGAGAAACCGTTGCTAGGGAGGATAATCGGTTTCTATACAATTGCTTGATGTTTTGATTTTCAATAATATGGGCCTTCTGTGTCCAAAGTGCTTGTCATTGATTGATTTTCAAAGTCTTATATGTATCAAATGTTAATCTTTGGCAAATATGCACCAGCAACATTACTATCCAAGTTGAAAAAAACAAATATCCAGAATAGTACAGCTATACATTTTATGCGGCATAGCGAAGCGATGCAAAGCGACGCAATATTTAAGCGGTGATAGATAATAAAATATTCTGCAAGGTTTCGTTGTGCATTGACATACAATGTAGTATTACTAGCTTATGGAATAACTATGATTTGGTCGCTGGTTATATTTCAGTTTGTTAGCACAAGGCAGATAAATACGGACCTACTAGTACTACTTCAGCAGGCCAATATTGTTATTTTCAGGTGGCTAATCCGTACCAAATAAGAATGACCTCGGAACACTTTCGGCATGCAATAACACCGGTCTATGTTATAGATTACACAACTGTATTGGATGAAGGCGATGGTCATGTTCCGCCTTTATCGGGCACAAGTATTTTCCCAAAGATGTCCAGTTACTTCTCCTTAAAGACCAGGAAGATGTCTCCTTAGAATCCTGAAGCTTCACCGCGGCAACAACATGTAACCAACGAGGAAGTTTCAAAGTGCACAGGCATATCTATTATCGTGGCCGATGTTAAACAGCGGCGGTGGAGGTGGTTAGGCCACATCTTCAGGATGAACAAAACCAGGCCTCCTTCACTGCGCTGAGATGGACACCACCTGGGAAGCACAAGAGAGGCAGACCACTTGGAACCTGGAGGAGGACAGTGGAGAAGGAGATGTGGGAGGCCGGCAAGACCTGGAACGAGATGAGCTGGCTTGCCCAAGATAGGGATGGGTTGAGGAACAACGAGGATTTAGTTAGTAAAGGCCAGGGTTTCATAGTAACTCTGACATGCAAAATATCCGTTATATAGGGATTGAACGGCGTTGTTTTAATTTTCATGCCGGTATGAATGCAAAGCGGTTACATCCATATTGCATGAAGCCCGCTAGGGCTTCATGGTCAATATGGATGTAACCGATTTGCATTCATACCGGCATGAAAATTAAAACAACGCCGTTCAATTCATATATTTACATTTTTACTACTGAACAATTGTCTAATTCATTTTCTTATTTATTGAACAACTGGTTAATCAACTGCGTTTGTTATTGCGCCGTCCTTTAAACGAGAAAGGCGGCACAGCCATAATTTGGGTAAAATTGGCGCCAATAATCTACCGTAGTCATTTGAACGTTTGACGCGGGGGCCTTTTCCATGTTATCCGAAGCGGAGCCGTAAGACTCCAATTGAACAAGACTAATATATTACGTCATAAGTAATTCACGTGAATGGATGTATTCATACTGTATTCATGATGTATTCATAGTCTAGTGTTTGTTGTTTTCAGTTGGTATGTTCATATAGAGAAGAAACAATCAGAATGTAAATATTTCCAAATGGACTTCCAGTTTAGAAGTTCACGTGGCTTGGCCTACACGACCGGACATCAGATATTGGTACCAAGCAAGCGGCATTTTCTGGTGGGCAGACCCTATATCAAAGTAAGGTTTTACGAGGCTTGAGGCTTGTCAGATCAACGCCTTACACACTCCATGTTTGTTTAAACAACAGAGAAAACATCAATATCAGGTCTTGTACCGACAAACACATACGACGAGGAGCTATTAAGCCTCTTGAATAGTAATATGTACAATTTTCCTCCCAAATATCATACTCCCAAATTACTACAAGATGAATCTGACCAATATGTGTAACTGTTTCTGTGAACTCTGTGTCTATGTTAGAGAACGTTCATTAACATATATCGATGTACGGCAACTTGATTTGTATATGTACGACTAAGTGATAAAAGTTTTTATTCAAAATCTGCTCCTGTAGTTCCTTTATTTACAATATTGCTGATCTAACCAGGCTCAAATTGTTTCGGGTCTCATTGAACGTACGGGAGGCCTGTCTCGTGTCATTCGCAGCAATGCGGGTAAGGTAACTTTCCCAATGGCATTCACGACACCACACGTCGAAATTCAACAGAAATCGGAACTGTTGTCACAATCAATTCACGACACCACACACCGAAATTCTACAGAAATCGGAACTGTTGTCACAATCAATTCACGACACCACACGCCGAAATTCAATAGAAATCGGAACTGTTGTCACAATCAATTCACGACACCACACGTCGAGATTCAATAGAAATCGGAACTGTTGTCACAATCAATTCACGACACTACACGCCGAAATTCAATAGAAATCGGAACTGCTTTCACAATCAATTCACGACACCACAGGTCGAGATTCAACAGAAATCGGAACTGTTGTCACAATCAATTCACGACACCACACGTCGAAATTCAATAGAAATCGTAACTGTTGTCGCAATCAATTTATCTAATGCATTGTTATAGTTGTATATTGTAATCAGGTGTAAAATATCTAAAATGATCCTGTACTGGCCAACAAACTTGACATAAGATCCATCCGACAGACTGTTAAATCGAAGAAGAAACCTTGATGACTATTTGTCGTTCTATTGTCTCATGTTCGACGTGGGTTTAGCTTAAAAGGTTCGACTTCATCGATGAGGCATTTTTAAAATGTAAAGTTCTTTGAGAGAGTTGAAATAAAACTTGTCGATTGACTTTTTAGCTCACCTACTTGAGGGTCATGTTAGCTAATAACGTAGTGCGTCGTCCGTCCGTCCGTCCGTCCGTTGGTTGAGAGTGGAAAAGATGGCAAAAAATTAACTTGGCCAGCTTTCACAGTCACATGGATTAAGTATGTCAAACCATTCAAACAACTTCCCTTGAATCACAGAAAACAAATGCCAATAATAACGACCTTGACATACTTTCAGGGACACGCGGTATTTGACTGATAGCTTCCTTGGAACCTTGGAAGAAGACAGAGAGAAATTAAAGTTTGCAAATTAAAATTACTTTGTCTCTTAGGGATTAAACATCTTAAAACCTCCAAATAGCTTTTTGATTTTAAATATCTTAAGGCACAGATGCATTATGACTGGCTGGTGGCTTCAAGCAAAGAATCAGACAACAGTTTCAAAATGAAAAGTTTGACCTACCTTGAAGGTAGCCAATGGTGATATCTGACGACTAGCATGCTAGGATAATAGGATATCAAATGCGTTCTACTAAATGACCTTCACTCACTTTCAAAATAAAATGTGCTAAAAATTTCTACAGGTCAAATGTCAACAGTTCTGCTGTGCTCTTTGGCAAGTAGTGTGATGGAATGAAAGGTTATTGGCTAGCTATCAAGTTATTTTGACCCACCTTTAAGGTCACCGGGGTCAACTACAACAAATGTTGAAACTTCTTCTGAATACCAAGAAACGTTGTTATTAAATATTACGAGATGTGGAGGTCAACTTGAATGACCTACACATTAAAGGTCGTATTATTTGAAAAATATAACATTGTTTTTAGTAATGATTTATAACGATCAAAGTAATCAAATCTCCAGGAAGACTTGTTGTCCGTAGAGTAATGACAGTTAGCCCTTCACATGACATTGATCCTCTGTTAAGGTGGAAGATGATGGAAAGAACATCATTACGTGTTTTTTTTTGTTTTTTGTTTGTACTCAGTTTTGGCTCATGTATTTATTGTTTATAGTTTTACCTGTTTTCACCTCTTTTCTACCAAGTACACTTTCAAAAAAAAAAATTAGTCTGTTAGTATCAATTAGTACATGCGTGGTTATTAAGTGCATATACGTGTATTTTACTCTAATATCTTATCATGATATATATAGATTATTTGGTGCTTAGCACCGAGCATTTCATCATCGTACATGTTTGTTTTGTTGTTGTCTTTTTCATTCATTTACCTATATTTAATAATTATTTATCTGATTTTCGTTTTTTTTAACATCAATTATCCACACTCAACTCATATACAGCAGTCATTCTCTTTCAAACATTTTAACATTCTTACACTCTATCTGGACATTTATTTACATTCCCTTTCACTCTCACTGTGTTTGTTAGTGATGTTGTTATTACGTGTTTGTCTCATGACCTTGTCCCTCTGTTGAGGTGGATTATGATGTAAAGAACATCATTACGTGTTTGTCTCATGACCTTGACCTTCTGTTGAGGTCGATGATGATGGAAAGAATACCATTACGTGTTTGGCGACACTTTGACATTTTATAACATTTATTTATTCTCAGGGCATTTTACATAATACAGATACTATTATATGTTACAATAAAACGTTCACTCGCTGCTTTACCACTGCTAATAAGTATATCAATGATAACACTCTTTTATCGAAGAGTTATGAGCAACCCTCATTTTCAGTAGACCCACTTTTTCCATTTACTTGCATGACTATGTAAACGATCGTCTAGTTGTCACGTTGAATTGCCGCCATAGTGACCCTTTCGGGAGAACTTCAATCTGTTTTAACGTAAATGTCCACAGTCGATCTAGAATTGCCCTTTTTTATTTGCCACGATTCCATTGGAAAAACCATCAGAAATGAACTGAAGGATGGTCATTGCGGAAACAGCCCATTTAAACAGCGTAGAATGTATGGACGAGAAAGGTCGAACGTCCTTTGGCTGTTCCTACAAACGGTCAGATTGACAGTAATAAAGTTGATCGATTGACCGAAGTGGCAGTTTCGTGGTTCATACGAAAAAGAACGTGTAAACTTAACAAGGATAAGCTGGAACCTTTCCACGAACCTCTGAGAAACGTCAATATTTCGTCACCCCTATAACCACCACGAGCCCCCCCCCCCCCCCCCTACATTAATACGGAGATATAACACTAGAATAAAACTTTAGGATATTGACTGTCGCGTACAATTCGCTATTTACCATTCCAGAATTGTTCTGTGAATATTTTCCCAGCGGTGTGCTTCTCAGACAGCTGATGATATTCTGGAACACATCTGTTTAACTTCCATGTTTATTCATCCTGTACAAAGATCGTTTCAGGTTTTGACCATGTTTTTTTCCTCGCTATTCTACATGTATATACTCTGTAAATCGAATTTACCAGCGAGAGAATCATGTGTCTTATATAGTAGCATCCGAGTTCGAAACGCAGCTCGGTCATACATGCAATGGCATATTTACCATGGCATGGCACTGCCTCTACATAACCTACCACACTCACTGACCTATTGATGGCGTCATCATTATAATGACGTCATAATCGTTACTGGCCGTCAACAAGGCGATGGCTGTTCTATTCATCGAACAAGCATACTTGGTAGATATATTATTTGAGCTAAATGCTGAGAAATGAAAATGGTAATTCATCTTTTAATGTGATAAACAACTAAAAAATGGTTATTATAAGTATTGAATTGCTTTTAGATGGCATTTAAATGCAATATGAATCCCAATTGAACAAAGGCAAATCCAATATGAAGCGCGCGCGCTACATTGAATTAGCCTTGATTTTATGTTGACATTAATTGTGCCTATGAATACCAACCGAAAGCATTTAATGCTTAAGTGTAGTATAGAAGTGTTTTAGTGAAAAAGGAAAAATAGTGAATAAAGTGGAACCACAGATGTGCTGCTGTACTTCGGAAAAACTTTTAAAATGAAATATGTCAAAATACGAAATTTATCTGAAATTTCCAAACCATTTCCAGTAAAACATTATTCTCAACTACAACAATCGTAAATATAGTTCAAAAGCCAAAAACTTCAAAATCTTCATCAGCAGGGCACGCGCTTGTGACGTAATAGAAACATTTGTTGGCCGATAACTTCCCGTGAAAACATTGTCCTCCAATCAATAGTGACAGAAACACTTAACTCGTCAGAGGAAATGAACACCGCGGGCGGGCCTTGATTGGGTTTGTACATTTCTCCTGGTAAAATCTCTGGGGTTGGCACAAATGCTTCTGGAAATAAGCATTTTGTTCTTTGGGTTTTTATTTTTTGCGATTTGTTTTCCCGAAAGAGTTTTGAACTTTAATTTCATCAGTTTTGATTGATATTTTTCTGATTGTTTTCACAAAAAACATGAGTTGCAAATGTAAAAGTGTAGAATATTGATTACTAAAGTTTTCAATTTCTGATATTTACTGGAAAACATGTCACGACGACGACGACGATGACGACGACAATGACGACGTGATAGTATCGTCGTATGAGGTCACCCCAGTCTTGGTTATTTTTAAAGGTCTTAACTGAACCTGTATAAACCGGATGCCTGGGTAATCCGGATACCTGTATAAACCGGATGCCTGGGTAATCCGGATACCTGTATAAACCGGATGCCTGGGTTATCCGGATACCTGTATAAACCGGATGCCTGGGTTATCCGGATACCTGTATAAACCGGATGTCTGGGTTATCCGGATACCTGTATAAACCGGATGCCTGAGTTATCCGGATACCTGTATAAACCGGATGCCTGGGTATCCGGATACATGTGTATTCCGGATATATGCATGGCTATTATTTATGATTAATACTAAGTACATGTATGCAATTTGAAAGTCTTTAATTTCGACATTTGCTGATGAAAGCAATTCTTTCCTGGTAAAACCTGTAAAACCAATAAACATAGATGAAGATATTGCTGGCTTTCGACAGGATTCATGGTATTGAAAGTTATAAGGAAACTGTCCTTACCGTGAAGCGTCAGCGTGTTCCTTTTTCGACTGTATATCGTGAACAACTCTGACGGGAAGGATAGAATTCGTGTTTCAGTAAGGTACGTGTAGCATGGCGCCTTCAGTACAATCACTTTTTTCTCGAGTCGAGCTAATCAATTTTGCAAAAAGCTTTTCAAACTGATTCAAGATATTGCGAAACAACGTTTGTTATTATAAAACTCATTAGCTAAAAGTGTGTCCCAGTAAACCAATGTAATATATGTTTGTGTTTGTTTCAAATTAGACAAAGACTTTTAATTACTTTGCTTGTACCAAAACGATAGCGAGCAGAACCTTGTCTAAAATTAAACGAACGTTTCCATCAGATTCCTATATTCTGAACGAACACCAACCAGTCCCGGTACAGCTGAACTTCAAATTGGAAAGGAATGTTGTAAATGCGTTAGAAATATTAGTTCTTGTCTTGGTATCTTTATTTAAGATAGAGAAAGTGTGATCTAGATTCAATTACTAAAAGTCATTTCAGAGTGGCTATGCACCAGGTATAGAAATAACTAGAACTGTAAGCCGATGGCTGACTAATACCCCCCCGCTACCTCTTATTAGAGGTGTCTGACATGTTTTTGAAAAAAACATGATGTAGTACAAGTTGTATAAACATGCATTATATAATGTATTATTTTATATTACTATGTATCACCGCATATCTAAAAAACAAAAACAAAGAAGGCACCTTTGGTCTTACATACATTACAGTGTAGATTTCATATCAACAATGTGGATGCATATGTATGTTTCAACTTGTGAAACTCACTGAATGAATAAAGAAAGTATTTTAACCTGTGTATAGTAATCCTCAACATTACTTACTGCGAAGTTTCATTGAAAATGACCCAGTAGTTTAGAAGAAGTTGTCCAGACATCATGTTATTACGGAAACCTGTGTATAGTCACCTCATTACCATGGCAACCAAAATTTTGACAAACGAAACCCTGTATGCAAATCTATACATGGTCCCCAACAATACTGCCAAGTTTCACTGAAATTGATCCAGTAGTTTAGGAGGAGTTGTCCGGACAACACATTATAATGGAAACCTGTGTATAGTGACCTGGTTACCATGGCAACCAAAATTTTGACAAACAAAACTCTGCATGCACATCTACACAGGGTCCCCAACAATACTGCCAAGTTTCATTAAACTCGATCCAGTGGTTTATAGGAAGTTGTCCGGACAACACGTTATTACGGAAACCTGTGTATAGTGACCTGGTTACCATGGCAACCAAAATTTTGACAAACGAAACTCTGCATGCACATCTACACATGGTCCCCAACAATACTGCCAAGTTTTATTGAAATCGATCCAGTAGTTTAGGGGGAGTTGTCCTGACAACATTTTATTATGGAAACCTGTGTATAGTGACCTCGTTACCATGGCAACCAAAATTTTGACAAACGAAACCCTGCATGCACATCTACACATGGTCCCCAACAATACTGCCAAGTTTCATTGAAATCGATCCAGTAGTTTAGGAGGAGTTGTCCGGACAACATTTTATTATGGAAACCTGTGTATAGTGACCTGGTTACCATGGCAACCAAAATTTTGACAAACGAAACCCTGCATGCACATCTACACATGGTCCCCAACAATACTGCCAAGTTTTATTGAAATCGATCCAGTAGTTTAGGAGGAGTTGTCCGGACAACATTTTTCTACGGACAGACGGACAGACGGACAGACAGACGGACAGACAGACAAGCTGATTCCAGTATACCCCCCCTAACTTCGTTGCGGGGGGGGTATAATTAGGCATTAAGGACATTGGCAGATGGTAGTAAAATTTCACTCGAATGACAAGTTTACCATTTAGTTGGATACCGGCGTTTTGATTTCAGATTTCAGTTGAAATTTCAAAATGGTAGCCTGTTTAAACGTATTTTCATGGTTTTTGAGCTTATTCGGGTAGTTGATATGAGAGAAAAAGACTCTTTCACTATGTGTGTATGTAGGATAGGGATATTCCACCCTCGGGATCACACAATGTGGTTAAACCCTCGGCAAGCCTCGGGTTTCACCACATTTTGTGACCCCTCGGGTGGAATATCCCTATCCAACATACACGCATATGAAAGAGTCTTATATTCTCCTGCCCATACAACTCCAACAACCCCGGTGTAGTGTAACATGGTTTGGGGTGGGTTTTGCGGTAGGTATCTTAGCCTCAGCATTCAAGTGATATAATACTATAAAAGATGTCATTGGATGCAAGGTCCCATCACAAAACAAACACAATACTTCTCTAGCAAACACACAGGCATTCACACATGGAATGATATTAGCCAGGTGGCATATGACTGGTAGTAAACGCCTGATAACGCAGCTCCTGTGAACTGCTCAGAATTGTATATGTTAATTCTATTGATTGTATAAAATTTTATATGTATATAATGTTCGGCGCTTTAGAGTAACTTATGTAAGCTGGATAGGGCGCTATATCAAATGTTCTATATTTATTTGTAAACTTATTGGACCTGAAACCAATCAATCAGTTGACTATGTGCCGTTCTATTTGTCTAGATATATTTCAGGAGCACAGAAAACCCCTCGAATTTTAGAAAGCCGAGATATTTAACAAGCCGTGAAGAAAAACAATTATATGGAATATACTATTTATATATATATATGTAGATTGTTTGATTATTGATTTTATCAAGCTCTATTTTGAAAATGTACTCTTCCGGAATTCCTGGTCTTATTCTCTTGTACTTTTCCAAGGGGTTCCGTATAAATATTTCTTTTACTTCGATATTCTCTGATACTTTTTAAATATACATTTATATTTTTCAATATCAGCAATATTATTAGAGTACCAGGCCTTAATGCCATAGCAGATCGTTTCCTTCTCCGTACCGATTTAAATTAAATGCCCAATATATGTAACTTCAGGAAATTTTTCGTGATTCTGAAAAATTCTGAAAAAATATCCAGTTGATGATCATGCAAAAATAAGCCTAAAACGAAGTAAACCTGAGCGGTAACTAACAAGAAACTCTTGACAGAAAAATCGAAAGAAGTGAAAAATAATAGAGGTGGGGCCCACTTCAACAACAAGCCGAAGTTAGAAGGCAGTTCAAAATGGACGCGTGTTTACAAATATCGAGTTTCAACTGCTGTTGTACCGGTAACCGCGTAAGAATTCATCTTGGATATTGCTGATATCAGTTAATCTTAACTAGATATCTAATAACAGTAAGTTAATACGCTTGATTTTCGCTTCACGTTTTGCCGAAAGTTACGTATATTGGGCCTTTAAAAGGTAAACATGACCATCGGTCAAGACTGCATATGTGCTGCAGTCTGCACGATGACCAGGCATGTCACCAACAGTGTTTGTTGGCAATTTACACAGCTTTTGTTTTGATCATCGATTTTATGATAGCTCCGGGAGATTATATAATTACCGCCTCAGTTCAGCAGCATTTTACCATAAAAATACAACGTGATCGACAGGAATGAGCGAAACCGTTGAAACCATTTAAATCACACAGGAAATGATTTTTTGGTAAATTGTTTTTCGTTGGATTTCCGTTTCTGTAAATGTACGCCTTCTCTAGATTTCCGGAACTACCACTTTCTGGAGAGGGATTGGTGATGAGGATCATACTTCACTGTACTCCATACTTAAAGAGCAGATGGGCACATTTTTGTGGAAATAAATAAACTACGTAGCCTTAATCCTTCTACGTGGCTTAAAGCGACCGAGTTATCGTATTGAATCAAGGATTGTTAGATACTAGCAAAGACTAACACTGTTAAAACTGTCGTAAAACTCACACACTGCCCTTGTTAAGTAAAACAAATGAGTTGATAAGCATTGTTGTAAGTATATTGTTTAAACTTTTGTTCAAAACACAATAATAACAAGCACCAGAATTTCCAACCACTTCTGCAAAATTGCAAATAAAATGAAATATGAGTTTCATATTGCCACCTGTGCTTAACAGTTTCTATTCTTCGTACGCGAGATTTTCTCTTCTTTTAATAATATACCTCACCAAATATTCAAATGACTGGGGAAGGCAACAGTAATGCTTGAATGAAAGGTCATCTGTAATGGTAATATATACGTACATTGTTTAAACGTTTGTTCACAACACAATAATATTGCGGACCAGAATTTTCCTGGTTGAGGACGGAGGGAGGTGCCGACTTCCAGGAGTCTACGACTCGCTCCTGAGGGCACGTATCCGAAAGGTCACTGGATCTCAGGTAAATCCACCTGGCGAGTGTTTAACATAAAAAGACCATATTGTGCTACATTGCTGCATTGTCCCATCGACATATTATTTGACATAAGAGACCTAAATAAGATTCTTGGTATCATAGATGTAGGCTTACACTCGGCCACTACTCCTAATGAAGTACAACGAGTTGTATCCCGTACTCGTCCCGCTGAAACCTCACCAATGAACGATGTATTCATTGAATCGGCAGAAACTATATTCCCAGGAAGACTGTTCCGTAGAGTCACTGAGCGTACTGCAAAGCAGTTTTTCCTTAGCGCTGTTCTGGCTCTCTTAGGGTACAGTATTTTTTGTTTAATTTCTTCTAGCAATACTTCTATCTTCAATATACTTCCAGAATGTAAGTTCGGGGCATGCCACCTTATGAAATCTTCCACTAGTTGTTTTGTAGAGTTCGATCATGGGAATTTAAGTTTTTAATCTTTCTGGGTATATCAAGTTGTTCATGCCATGTAGTTGTTTTGTGGCTCTACACTGAACACTTTCTATTTGTTCCACATGTGTAAATTTATAAGGTAACCAGACGGAGCTTGCATAGTCTAGGTGGGTTCTCACTAGTGATTTATAAAGAGGTATGAAAGGTTCTTGACCCTGATGTTTAAAAATCCTCCTGATGATGGCGAACATTGAGTTGGAGTTCTTGACTTTCTCTGTTATATGCTTGTCAACGCTCAATTCCTTATCTATGTATACTCCAATATCCTTTTCTGCGAGTGCTATTTCCAGGATGTGATCTCTATGTTTATATCTCTTGATCACTAGATCAGGCGGGTCATTTATGAAAATTAAAAATAGGAATGGCCAAATTACCGACCCCTGGGAAATTACCTGATGCAACATCTGCCCATTTTGAGGTTTCTCCGTTAGCTGTCACTTAGTGTGTCCCTCCTCACAGAAAGTTCAGTATCCAGGTTATTGTCTCAGATCATATTCCGTATGCCTCGAGTTTTTCATCAATCTCTTGTGTGGCACACTGTTGATGATCCATATACACATAGTCTATCTCACTTCCCTTGTCGAGAGCATCTGTCCATTATTCCAGTACACGGGTTAGTTGCAGGGATGTCGATCTCTTGGCCATAAATCCATATTGTTTGTTCGTAATTAAGTCGTTGGTGAACATAATCCTGCCTAATGATGTGCTCTCTGACGAGTCTTCCATTGTTTTGCAAACTATTGATGTTAGACTTACTGGTCTGTAGTTCCCTGTTAAGGTTTTGTTCTTTCTTTTGATAATGGCACTACTCTAGCTTCTTCCGTCTGGTACTATTCCTTCCATCATAGACTGATTGAAAAGTATTGAAATTGGCTTGGAAATTCAGGGCGGATTTTGTCTAGTCCAAGCGATTCTTTTTCATTTTTTAAAAATTCGTTTTCTTCTGCTTCTTTTGTAATACTCGTCTCTTCCTACTTTTTGTGTATTTGTCTGGATGGCAAGCCACAACTAAAGTGTTACAGCGTCTGTCGATTTTTTTTTTCAAATTCCTTTCTAGCCTTTTCTTGTCAGTCTTATGACTTTGTTCCTCACTCTGTTATACTCTTACTTCTTCTGATTTTGTTCTTAGACATTTCCTGGCCAGGTTTGTTTTGTGTTTAATTGTTCTTCCAAGATGATATCGTCAAGCTTTTTTTCCATAGCCTAAAAATTTCCTTTGTTTTGCAATAAAGTTCCTTTTGGCTGGAGTTGTATTTCTTGTGACAAGTGAATTTATATGTTAATACACAGTGGTCGCTTTTCCTAAGTGGGCTCTGGAGTTCAATGTTGTTGATGTCTTCCTAGCTGTTTGTTTTGACCAAGTCTAATATGTTCGGAGTGTTCGTTCCTCTCAATCGTATTGGCTTAGTTATCACCTGGAAAAGGTAGTTATTTTGTAGACATTCCACTAGCCACTGTTCATTTGACTCTTTTAAATGAAGAGTTTCCCAATTAATAGTTGGATAATTAAAGTCACCCATTATTAGGAGGTGCGATAAACTCATGGCTGAAGCCTCTCCTACTAACTCTAGTAATTTGTTGTTGTTGTCTTGAGTACCACCGTCAGACCTGTAGATTAGCCCTACCAGAAATCCGTCGAATCCATGAAGTTTTACTTTCACAAATATGTTCTCCTGAAACTTTGTGTCCCTAACTACCCTATCTGGCATTTAGGCTGTTATGCACATATAGTAACATTCCTCTACCGATGTTTTTATTTATGTTAATTGTAAACATATTGCAGTCCGATGTCCACTCCGTGTTGAACTCTGCTGGGTTAAGGTAAACTTTTTGTTTTTGTTTTTGCCTTGACTTTCCAATAATCTTCCGTTGTGTGTCACTTATCCTACATTCAATTCTAGTAACTGTGTTCCTGAATTGACCTGCATTTGTATAAAAAATAAATAAGAGAATATCGAAGTGTTAACAAAATCATAATCCAAACTCAAAAATATTAACAAAGGAAAGATTTACATGGAGACCCTTGTAAAAGTACAAGAGAATAAGACCAGGTGTTCCGAAAGAGTAAGCGTCTTCTGCTTCATCGACGACATCCGCCATGTAAATCTTTGTCACATCAAAGTAAACATCAAGTTCTCAAAATGAGAAGCACTTGCTCCAATACGTCCTTCTTATTTACATTATTTACAATTACCTTCTTTCTGAGTACTCTCTTATTTTTACCCTTATCACTTTTCTGGCCTAGGGAAGGTCCCGGACTTTGAACTTGATCTGCCCGAGTCTTTGTCCGCTTCGTTCATTTGCTTTGCCTGGTCTTAAAGCTTTTTTTCCCTCCTCCATTTCCACTTTCAAGTCAAGTCATTTGCTTTTCTAACTGATTTATGTCTTTTTCTGCCCATGTGGATGTTCAAGTTGGCTTGGAGGGAGGGGGGGGGGTAATTTTGTGTTATTCTCAGAGAACCTTCCGAGTCTGACAACTTTGCTGGGGTCCTCTTTGTCTAGGTGTACATCACAGATGGCAGCGATTTCTTGGAACAATGATGTGTCATGGTTTGATTTAGCTCCTCTATGACCGAACTCATAGTTTCTGGTCCTCCCCTCCTCTAGTAGTGTTATTTATTGCACTAATTCTTCCTTCACCATTTCCTTTATTTTGTCTTCACTGCAGGCCTCAGGTTGTTTGCCCATATCCTCTCTAACAAACTTGCTCACATCTTTTAAATCACATTTTGATTTCATTTGGCTTTCAAGTTTGCGATCTCTTCAATCTTTCAGTCTGTGACGATATGTTTTCTACTTTCTCTTTGCAGGTTACACAGAACCACCTGACGTCGCTACCTTTGCTCAGCATGTCGTATTTGTCCTCAGATTTGTCAAGGCATTTTATACAGAACCTATCTGCATCTTTGGCATATCAGCAGTTTGGAATTAGGGTCACTAGTGTCGTCCTTACATATTCCGCATGTCCATACCTCCTTAACCGTTTCCTGGGTTTTCGATGCCCCTAGTTTCCGAGTTTGCCCTAGCCAGCTCTTGATGATGGTCTGGATTAATTGTTGTTGGATTTTCCTTCTCACGTAGTTTGTTTAGAACAAGGCTTCTATTCTATTCTAAGACTAGTGCTATTTTATGTGAAAACAGGGCTTCCCTATTTACACAACTTAGGATTTAGTTCCTTAATCGTGCTGTCCTTGTATGGTACAGCATTTCCTATTCTTATACCATCGAATTCTTTTGTTATTCTTCGTTCTTGTGCCAACAGGGCTTCCCTATTCGCACTAATCTCTTAAAGAAATTTCGATGGGCCTTTTAGTTTTCTTTGTCACAATTTTGCCAAAATGCTGGATAAGTGGACTCCGTCTAGGTGTAGATTAAAGTTGGTTTTCTGTTCAGTTCCCGAACTCTTCTTTTTTCTTTACTCCACAAGGTCCTGTCCTATTTTTGGAAGTTTTTATCTTATTCAGCTCTACGATTTGTTCATTCTAGTAGTCAATCATCTCTACTAACTTTGTATCCTTCTCCTTCTGCTCCTCACCTGTTTTTCCACCTTTGTATCCATTCCATTTCAATATAGGGTGAAATGGACAGTTTGTGAATACTACCTCCGTGTTTCTGTTGTTCGTGAGAATATCTGTCTTCAGCTGCTTGTATCTCTCGACATTCATATTTATTTCCCCAAACGGGTTTTCCTATTAAGTCAATGAATGTGCCCCTTTTATGTAATTTCGCATGTTCCGAACAAGACACGCGGTTTAATGTCTTTTCTCGGTTCTTTAAGCATTGTTGTTGTTAGATGACTATTACTCATCGTAGCACCTCCCTTCGCTATTACACGGATTCTGCCTGTTCTACCATGACATTCCCTCTAAAGGTGTCTCGCTTTGCTGTCGTTTATGATATAAGCTGCTCTTTTGTCTTTTGTCGCGGTTATCCTCTCCTCTTCTTGTATCTAACTCCTTTTGGTTTTTAGGAATCGACATCTTCTCTCCGGTCAGCAAAACCAAAATGGCTGCCGTCCATTGTTGACGAGAAAAACTGTTTGAAGTCTATTTTCGAACTCGCAGTGTCTATTTTTTTCAGCACGAGTGTAATTCACAGTTCAATGCAGAATATAGAGCATGTGTAGTCTAATTTAATTGCTTCCTTTACTTTTCAATCCGATTTAGACCTTCGTGTCGTTTACACAAGTTTTTTTCCGACCACCATCTCCGGAAGTCACATGATAATTAAGTTCCATAAAATCCACGAAGAGTTCCGAATGATCCACTTCAGATTCAGACTCCTAAGCCCCTCTCGTCAATTGTCCTCCTCCTCCTGCTCCTCCTCCTGCTCCTCCTCAGGAGCCCCATTGTCTATCTGTAAGCTATTGTTTAGGCGGGGGAAGTGACGGTTCCGTCTGTGAGATTGAACCAGTGAACTGATGACAATTGCAGACGAAGCTATCAGTAAGCTTTATCACCGTTACAATCAGCAGTGTTAAAATATACATTTGGTTGCTGTCATTCTATCAATATTCATGGGGCATGCATGTACAAACAGCTGTCGGTGTGGCGAAATCAATGATTAATTTTCGCAAGTTTTCTTCTTAATTTGTCAGATTTTGAACATATAACACATGTATTAAGCGACCTGTATGCGGTCAACTGCTTAAATGCCAAAAGGAATACCCTTTCCCAGTACTTACATCACATATGTTTTTAAACACTTTCTTTATTAACTTTCAATAAATTGGCCGGAGTCTGAGTGTGTAAGACTGAAATAATAATTCACGACAACTTATATATATGGTCAAATATAGATCAGATCTATTTAAAGAAAATGTACAAGGATTAATTCAAATTCCAGTCACTAAAAGTCAGCTGGCGGGGTGAGGGGGAGGGCGAAATATGTTCTTTCACTTGAAAGTATTTACACAGTGTGTTTTGTTTTCTAAATATATTCTTGCGATCGTTGGCTGCACTAACAATACATGACATTTACATGTATTTTCAGTTCGAGTTTTTCACATTTTTTCTCTGTTCACAAAACGCTGTGATGTGACGTCAGAGGCTCGATACTAACTAGAATATATAGACGTCCTGGGAAGCGATGCTGTGACTAGTGCAAAGGGAAAGACACAATCTTGGTTGCGAAGGTTGGGATGTAGCAAAAATCAGTGGCAAAAGACAGAGAAAAATGGAAAGAAAGCATCAGTGCTCTATGTGCCACAGGGCACGTAAGAGGATATAGGTGAGGGGGTGAAAGCGAGGCAGTTTGCAAATGTAAATAAATAAAAAAAGCTATTAAAGCCATCAAAATGTGTTTTTTTTATTTCGTCTACCGTTGAAATTGACCATTTATTACCTTATTGTACCTTTGTACAATTTCGCAATGTGCAGGTGCTGCGAGTCAGTAATACACTGTATCATTATCAAGTTACAAGCTTTAGTCTAGGACTTGAAGATATAATTTGTTTTGGATTTTTTCCTCTCGTGTTTCAATGACTACACCAGCATCCCTACCGATAAAACATTGATCCGGTGTTACGTAATGTCATAAAATACATAAAAAGTCGCTTCTTATGATAATTGTGAGCTCGAATACAAACCAGATATTGTATTGTATAAGTCCCGTCGTGGTAGACTTTCCCACGAGGGTTTCTAATAAAGAAAACATACATATAATCTACTACTATATATATTTGCAATGAAATGTGTTCTCGGCCAATGTAAAATGTACAAGTACAGAATTGCAGCATATTTGTTCTAATATGGCTCGCTTATAGTTAAATGTAGTGAGGTAATTGAGAAATGCGGGGATGTTAAGTTCTATAATACTAAACCCGAAGCATCTTGTTTTATAGGAGGTGACAATGGTGGACACGTTATAGTCGCCGCTGTTTCTTGAAATGACAGTTTTGACGAACCATACAAAAAATACAGAATCATATACACCACTCGACGCCAACTCAACGCGAAAGGATCATCTTTACCACCCGACGCTGACTCAACGCGACAGGATAATCTCTACCACTCAACGCTGACTCAACGCGACAGGATCATCTCTACCACTCAACGCTGACTCAACGCGACAGGATAATCTCTACCACCCGACGCCGATTCAACGCGACATGATTATCCCTTCCACCCGACGCTGACTCAACGCGACAGGATCATCTCTATCACTCAACGCTGACTCAACGCGACAGGATCATCTCTACCACTCAACGCTGAATCAACGCGACAGGATCATCTCTACCACCCGACGCCGACTCAACGCGACGGGATCATCTCTACCACCGGACACCGACTCAACGCGACGGGATCATCTCTACCACCGGACGCCGACTCAACGCGACAGGATCATCTCTACCATCCGACGCCGACTCAACGCGACAGGATCATTTTATAACACTCGACGCCGACTCAACGCGACATGATCATCTCTACCACCCGAGGCCGACTCAACGCGACAGGATAATCTCTACCACCCGACGCTGACTCAACGCGACAGGATTATCTCTACCACCCGACCCCGACTCAACGCGACAGAATTATCTCTACCACTCGACGCCGACTCAACGTGACAAGATCATCACTAGCAACCGACGCCGAATCAACGCGACTGCATCCCCTCTAAAACACTAGGGGATGGCTTTGTGGTTTAGGTTACATTCGCTGCCACTATCTCTCTTCCTCCAGGTCTCGGTGGCCAAATGGTAAAGATGTCTGATAATCTGCTACCACTAATGGGGACTTCCCCGAACACCAACTCTGCTTATAAAAACATGATTATTTAGGCGGTCAGTTGTGATGATAGTGAGTTATAGTCTATAGCAGAAATGTTGTACAGGTAAATAACACAGGTAAATCAACTTCTGGTAACTAATCAGATACTCAATAACTAATGATATATGCAAACAAATAAATGATAAATAGGATTGCATAAAACAGCTGCACAAATCATCATTTTAATGATTTATTACACCTTCTTTCCGATATATGTATGTGTAAATTGTCATTTATTTATTGATATGTATTTAAGTTTCAGATTTGTGTAAATTAGTGTCATATACACCAATGTATTTAATCTCAAATTTTGTTATCATCTATACAAGGCATATAAACAAGTACTAAAAAGGAAATAGTATACAAATGTACATGTATCAATAATATTACAGTCAAACCTGCTCTAACGACCGCCTGTCTATAACGACCGCCTGTCTATAACGACCGATTTTCAGATTCCCCGTGAGATTTCACTATATAACGACCATCTGTATAACGACCACCTGTCTAATGTGGCTAACGACCGGTAATTTTGGACCGACGGTCGCTATTTCGCTTTCTATAACGACCGATTTTCAGATTCCCCGTGAGATTTCATTATATAACGATCATCTGTTTAACGACCACCAGTCTAATGTGGCTAACGACCGGTAATTTTGGAACGACGGTCGCTAGTTCGCTTCCTATAACGACCGATTTCGCGATCGGGTGAACATATTTTGATCTCACATTTGGCTGTCAGCCGTTCCGGTAACCCGTCGTACATGTACAGCTCCGTACAAAATGTCCGGTATTTGCGTACATGATTCACTAGTAGAAAATACTATAAATGTTGAAAATAGGAGTTGTAAAACACATTGACTGAAGATATTACTATTTTATGACAAGTGAAAACTTTCCGGTGAGCCCATCACTGCTGCATCAGTTTTCGACAATATCCTGCATTTTGATTGGCTACTGATAGCGACGATCTAGGTTATTTCCTAACCTGAATAACGCGTAGTGCTTTCCAGTATGAGTGTAGTCATATGATACGATTGAACAGCGGTGCATCATTCGTGTTCTCGTTTATGCAGGCCTGTTCGCGACCCGTGTGTTAGGCCGTAATCGTCAGAATTACCGTCAACCCAGTACACTGCCGACTCTATCGATGTCTAGACGCAGAGACTCCCAAATTGTTCATTTTATAGAAAACGTGGAAGATTAAGTCTTATGTAAGATTTAATTGAATAATTTATGAATAGTATTGCCGTGAAAACATCGTTTATTTCAATTATCAGTATTAGACCTGTGCCTTCGCTGGTGTCAACAGATCTTCATCGTAACTCGCGCGAGGTGTCAATCAATGTCAAGCCTAATTAACGAGGCATTGTGTTATGTTTTCAAAGTTTCCTACTCAAAGGTGTTTGTTTTATTAACCTTGAATGCCGACTCACCTGGTTGGTGCTATCATAATCATTCCGACTTGACGTTTTTTTTAGAAAAAGAACAACAAACTCAACCAAGAATTCACAAATGTAATAAAATGAACATGAATATTATTTAATAGGGCATTCATCATACCATTTTAAGATGTTTTAAAAAATATAGATTTTAAACCTAAAAATAATATTATAAGAATATATTTCAAAACAAAAAGTTTGACTTCTGAAAATGTTATACTGAATGCCCTATTTAATGACAAGTCATTTATGACATTTTCAATTAAAGTGGTTGGTCCAAAAATCTCGACCTGTCTATAAAGGCAACCTGTCTATAGTGACCGTTTTTCTGTCTCCCCTTGAGCGGTCTTTATAGACAGGTTTGACTGTATTAGACAGCAGGTTGAGCCTATTTAAATCTTTCCCAACAAAGATAGCCAGTATCCTTTTATATACATTGACAATTCCATATTTTATTTCGATGTAGATGGAGTAGAAACTTAGCAGTATGTTTGATCAATTAAAGATCCCTTTCTCAATCACTCTCATACCTTTATTATGATTTATATTACATTTTTAGAACTACCTTACTAAAATATGAATTACTTATACATTTAGAGTGTTTTAGTGCTTTATAGACAATGTATATGTAAATGTTTGAGGTAGTATAATTAAGTATAGTTGAATTTATTTCATCTGACATACCAAATACACCATTGAAAAGACATCTAAATTAATTTAGCCTAAAAGATCATATAGAAAAAATATGTTTGTGGCAGTCATGCTGTTTTATAGTATGGTTATTAAAGAAAAGAGGGGTGAGGATTAGAAAAAATTAGAGGGAAAGTTTTTTTTTCTTTTGCTTTATCAATATAAGGAATTACACAAAACACAATTTAGATACCACATTACAAAGACGACTTTCACTCACAGTTCCTCTCAACTCAAACCTATTGTATAAAATTGCAGTTATTTTGAACTATATCGTTAGAATAAAAGTTAATGCTACTGTTTTAGTTGGATTAAAAATAATTTGCAATTCATTGATAAGCCCACGCAGGGATCGATGAAATATCATCATTTATTTAATCAGCAGGTGAATTAAGGTCCCCATCACTATCTTCAATAACATATAGAGAAGTATCAACTGCAAACAAGTTAATATAAGAAATTACATCAGCTGTTATATCAATAAATGATAGAAATAAAAAGGGACAAAGAACAGATCCTTGAGGAACTCCTGAAGATATGGATTAAGTATTTGATTGGTATATCCATCAATTAATTAAGCTCTTAACCACTCAAATAATTTTCCTTTTATACCAATTTTGTAAAGTTTATACAAATACCTACATGCCGAACCCTGTAAAATGCCTTATTTATATCACAGAATATAAAAGTTAAACTTGTACAGATTTGTCTGACATCAGTTTAATCATATTACACAAAACACAATTTAGTATCATACATTCTTAGTTGAAACAGACTATAACTTAAACTTCAAAGGATTTCCTATATAAACACATTTCTTTCAAGTTGCCAGAGTTGGTGTTCGGGGAATGAGCCCCACTAATCCTCCACCCCTAGGTCGCAGTGGCTAAATGATTAAGGTGTCTGACATTCTGCCACCACTAGTCATCCACCTATAGGTCGTGGTGGACAAATGGTAAATGTGTCTGACATTCTGCCACCACTAGTCATCCACCTCTAGTTCGCGTGGCCAAACGGTAAATGTGTCTGACCTTCTGCTATCACTAGAACTCCAACTCTAGGTTGCGGGTTTGACACCTCTCCAGGAGCTCTCCTCCGCGTCCTTAATTAATCCTAGCTGTTAAAATTCGGGCGGAATTCGAAACACGATTTCTCACCTCTGCATTATTTCTGACACGATAAAGTAATCGTGTTAGTCAGTCGTGATACCACTGTGATATATTTATAGACTTGTACTGTGTTGTGTTGATCTTAATTTATATCGACACGCGTATCACAAGGAAAAATAAAGCAAAAGTTCACAGTGTTTTGAATGATTATACACCTATGGATAACTCTTAATGTGAAAAAACAAAAACTCAAAATATACAAATATACATCAAAAACGTATTTCTGTGGGAAATATCCACCCCTTTTCTCCGTTTAAGATAAGTCATTGACAGAAACAATCTTAAAAATACTACAAAATTACAGAATGTCCCCATAGAAACTGAGCGCAAGACAGAACACCAGGGACGAATGCCATTGGAACCCTAACATGGACTCAGGGAACCAGGGACTGTACCTGCTAATTTGTCGGCCTCCTCCTAGGGGGCGGAGGGAAGCAGTTTGGACAAATCGTGCCGGGGAGACACATGTCACCGTTACCAATCTGGTTCCTAGTGACAGATTAAACAGGAATGGAGAAATCGTGTAGCGATCACAGTAAGTTTAGCCATGTGTGATACCATCGTCTGCTGGTTCGGTTGTCTATAGCTCCTTCGGATCAGTCTCCGCTTTACCGGAGTTATCCCGCTTGGTACTGACCGCAGATAGCGGGACTAACACATCGGACCAATCAAGGGATGAGGCACAAGTTCTCACAACATACTGGGCCCTTCCCAGAGTTACTTCCCCTGAAGAATATTCCCCAATCGGTATTCAGTTTAAAACGAAAGCACCGTTTTTTCATGTTCATAGATGTATGAATGCAAATTGGTTTGGTTATGTTTAAGGTAAAGACCAATCACACTTGTAATATGTTCATTGCCAGCTGCAGGCATACTATAAAGCTACAGTTTAACTGAATATGTGTCGAAACGAGGTACATGTACAATCTTAATGTTATGCATTGAATAAAAAAACATTTTTTAAAGGGGCCGGGTTTCTGAAATGGTAACCATGGTAGCCCTGGTTGCTAAGGAGAAAATGTAGTCCTAGTGAATCTGCATCGATAAATTGGTTAATTTAAAGAATATACGCAGTAAACAACACTACTTTTCTTTTTTCCAATTGTGAAGTTTTAATTGAATAAAACGCATCACCACTCTGACTCCATTCGGAACTCCTTGGGCAATTCTGTCGACGATCGCAAAATCGTCGGAACGAGGTGTCCGGAATGTGTCGCAGGAAGTCACTCCAACGGAATAACAAGTTTGTCAGCATCCGTTTATCTAGAATTGGACGTTATAGATCCCCAATATGTTCCATCTTTCTGAAGCGTGAACGGCGCAATATTTGAAATATAATATATAATATCAAATCGACGGGCCTTTTTTTAGTATCCGCTAATTTGTATGCAGAGTTTATTAAAGGGACAATTAAGCGAAGTTTGTTTATATTTTTGTAATATCACCAACTTTTTTATGAAATTGTAGTTCGGTAATCCTTGTGAACTATTCATATCGATATTTAGACAAAACTTGATGCTTTCCATGCGTTTTTCAATTATATTATAATAAAAGGGAAATCCTTAATCGTCCAACCCATGCAAATATGACATATGCTTACAAACATGTCTGAGCATTTTGACCCCACGGAGCATGCGTGTTTTCAGGTTAACAACCATTCTGAGAGCCCCTGTGTGTGTAAGCTTTTAATAATATCTGCTTTTAGTTAGTTTAAAGTATACCAACACAATTTCTCGTGATAACTAATAATAATCATACATATCGTAATTGTTGGTAACGTATTTCGTTAATTTGACCACGGACTTAGATAATCCATGATCCAACATACCTTAAAAGAAGTACGTGTATTTCGTGCTATATTTGGCGCGGGCATTCCCAACAATTAAACTGACCACATCGGACATCGGCTACATGGTATCTAATTATCTAGTACGGATTTCTTTGCCTGAATATAGGTATTTTATAATTCTAGTTGATTTGAAAAAAAAAACGCGGGTTCACTCAATTGCCTCTTTAATCTGGGGAAGAGTGATATGTAAATAATACAGATGTGACCGATTTAAACTCGGTTCAGATATTATTTGTTATTATTTTGTAATATTGACATTTGAGAAAATCGTGTGATATTGAAATTGGTGCTAATATTTGTTGTTGGCATTTATTTCAGATTACGTAATGTTTTAACGATCTGATAAAAATAGGGCATGATCGGTGAAAATATTTTGCATAAAAAGAAATTCGCCAAATTAACTGAGAGTTTGACTAGGAACATTGTTACGTTAACAAGTCTCGGGCCTGGTTGTCACACACTCATTTAACTCGGGAGATTTCTTTATATTTTCACTAACATGCCCAATTTTTATCACCTGACTATAACAGTGACGTTGGGCGCCAATCAATGTTCCTTATTACAAGAGTTTGTTTACATCTCCCTTCTTCAGCTCAGTGACCTCTGACTGTGTATAAAATTATCGTATTCGCGATGAGAAAAAGCTCCTATCTGTTACATGTTTCAAGTATGGCGCTGTTTACGGTTCAGCATGATACGGTACCAACTATTTGATGACAGCCATTGTTTGGTTCTTCCTGCACGTCGCGCGTGTCCTTTAGTTTATTGACGATACTACATAGTTCCCAATGTTCACTTTGTCCATTATTTCCTTTAATTATTATCTATGATTTTGTAAAATGCATTGTACACTGTATACTGATTGGTCAAATGGCCAAAAGTTTGAATAAAACTTGAAAACTTGAATGTTTCTTCACAGATGAGTCTTAGTGAGTACATTGTATTCCCCAGATGAACATCTTTGGCGTGAACTGGACAGGAGGGAAAGGAGTCAGACCCCCTCCCCGCTCCTAGCTACTCTTGACAAACTAAGAACTGCTTTGCTGGGGAGGAGTGGACTCCCGCCACCACAGAGGAACTGTTAGTCCCTATGTACACTCCATCTCTCTGTACAAGGACCAAACTATATCGGTAAAAATCGCTTACTCATGTTAAGGTCTGTCTTAACCACATTGTAAACACTACCATGGCAAGGACGTCTTTATGAACAGGTAGAAGTTCCTCTTTCAAAGTGTACCTGTATATTATATCTGCTTTAAGGACCACTTGTTTATTATATTCATGTGCATCAAAAACCGTTTACATCGGAGGACAGATGTCTGTCCGACACAGTATGTCTGTCCGACACAGTATATGTGTATCTTAAGGATGGAACGATGTGACCGGGTGGGGTGTTCTGCTAGGGGTATTCGGTTATATAGTACAGTGTCTTGGCATTTCCTTACAGTGTTTACGTACATCTTTATAAAGCAATCGTCGATCTTACCTCCATATACAGATAAGCTTACGTACATCTTTCTAAAGCAATCGTCGATACTACATTGTACCTCCATACACAGATAAACTTACGTACATCTTTCCAAAGCAACCGTCGATACTACCTCCATGTACATAACTTACGCACATCTTTCTAAAGACCATATTTCTCTCCAATACAGCAAACAGCGACCCGACAGAACTGACCTCTATACACAGGTTAATGGCCCTCTCCGATACAGCAAACAATGACCCTACCGACCTGCCCTCTATACACAGGTTGACGGCCTTTTCCGATACAGTGTACAGCGACCCGACAAACTGACCTCTATATACAGGTTGACGGCCATCTCCGATACAGTGTACAGCGACCCGACAAACTGACCTCTATATACAGGTTGACGGCCATCTCCGATACAGTGTACAGCGACCCGACAAACTGACCTCTATATACAGGTTGACGGCCATCTCCGATACAGTGTACAGCGACCCGACAAACTGACCTCTATACACAGGTTGATGGCCTTTCCGCCGGATACAGACAGTAAGGCGGTCAGTTAGGCCATATCGATAATAAGAGTTGACGCGAATGTGAATCTTGCATACACAATACAACAGCACCGCGACTCCCATGTGACCACTGATACACATGCACACATTGTGTGTTTATGGATTCATAAAACTGTTTGCAATTCATTACATATTCAATACAGTACGTACAAGCTGTTAGATTACCTAGTCGTTCACTCTGTTCCGGAGCAGTGTCGGTGGTGGCAGTAGGAGCGAGTAGGTCTACCCGGAACTCCTCACCGTACCATATATGGATTTCATATGTTTACATACTATAGGTGTATAGGAAAAGAGTTTTGTCGAAGATTTCTGGTGTGAATGCATCCTTGAAATTGTGTGACGCATGAGAAATTTATCGATTACTTTCGTCTAGCTGAACGACCACATCTGTTGTGTTAGAAGTGGAGGGGTCGAGGATTACTCTTATTGGGTAAGTTTTTTTAATATTAAATAGCATGGTATATCTGTATTACATAACAATGTGGCCGATTTTAAAACTAATTGATTTGTCAAATATCTTAATACAAAAAGATTTAAAGTTATCATTGGGTATAGTGCTTTTTTAATTGCATCTTTATGTAATATATATATGTATACTGTGTACTTGTATAACGCAGTTTCGCTTAGCGTATACATACTAGTCTATGAGTACATGTAAAGTGTACAGGTATATGTATATATATATTTATGCCGACATTACACATGTCGATGTCGATCTATTCGTAAGTACAGCTGTACTCGAAGAATGTCATCGAATGGCGGTTTTGAAAAAAAGGCCGATTTTTTTAACGTTTATTTTTGTGTGTTTGGTTAAGGTAATACGTACATATACAGAGTTTGACTTATCTGCACTCTCCTTGACTTGAACGTGCTGTTATGTAATCTAAACTTAGGTCCCGTATCAGACGAACCCGGACATGCAAACATATTGACTCGGATATCAATTGAAACCTTTCATCGACAAACTTAAACATTAGAAGGATATGTTTATGCGCGACTTCCAACGTCTGTTAGAAATTGGCCAAATCTCGGTTTGCTTAACGGATTTACACAGTATAAACAGGTCCCATTCGATAAGCTTAATACTGGAATGAATTAATTTTCTTAACAGACGAGTTACCGCTAATTTTTTAAACTTAAAAAACTATAGCTCAAATATTCATTTTAAATACAATATTAAGTGTTATATATTATCAACCTCGTTGCTCTTTGTACTCGTTTAACATTCATACCCTGCGGTCTGTGTAAGGTCCCCAAAGCTTGGGCCGGTGGCGTAGTGGATAGCACACGACCTTTTCACCAAGACGGCCGGGGTTTAATTCCCCGATCGTTCGAGAGAGGGCGTTCACCTACCAAACTACATTCAGACACCCCAAACACCATCACAATACATATATATTGTAGTATCTTGTTATATACGTTCCAGTTCTGTCTGAAAGGACAAATTTACTTCATGGTTTCAGGTTTTACCTTGACCTTGATTTATGGAGTACATTGCAGTTTAAAAAAAAACAAACATTTTTTTCATATAATACATAGAGGATATCTAACAGTGTCTTCAGTAATACCAAATATATTTCACGAGTGGGGCTAATATTTTGATATATAAAAATATTAGCCACACGAGTGAAATATATTTGGTATTACTGAAGATACTGTTAGATATCCTGTTTATTACATTTTTGTAGCAAAATCTACAGTGGCAGCTTTTGATTTTCGATTTTCCCAAATGTCGTTTATAAGCAGCGTTCTGATTGGTCAAATCAGAAAAAATGATATTTTTCACTAATGCAAAATATCATATTTCCCAGTACTGAAAAATATCACTTTTGTAGAATAAATACTTTTCTGTATTTCACTGGTAAAAATGTAATAAATTCTATTTGGTCATACAACGTACGTTTCGTTTTTGGGAGAAAGTCAACCAGCAGATAAACATTTGAATTGCATTGTTATACCACAATACTCACATGATATATTTTTGTGTATTTCATATCAAATATTATATTATTAATTATACGTGTATTTAGTCACGCGAAACTCATTATTTGTATACCACGTGGCAGTCAATCATCAAATATTAAAATCCGTTATTTATGTTGGACTTTTACGCCACAATTTCTCGCCCTAAGCACGATTTCTCACCCGGGTAAGATGTACGTGTTAATTTTGTTATAAGGTACGTTCGCCACGCGACTACCATGCTCGGTGAATAGGTGTTTATAAGCCACTAGTTGTGATATATAACACAATCTATATATTACATTCTGTACGGATTTCAGATATGGCAGACATAAAAATCGGCGAGTATCCTATTGGTACAAGCGAACGACATGTATGATTTTCGTTTGGGGCAATTGTGCGTCTCCCGCGAGATTTAGTAATTCTAAGTAAAGATAAATTATAATATACTTTCAAAGCACCCCGATAGAGAGATTGTATATTTGTAGAGTTCCCTAAACAAGATAAAGGACAGACTGATTTCGCTGGGTTTCACTTTAACATGAATATAAAACGTTCTCTAATTTTTTGAGTCCAGTCTAGCGGAGTACTATAGACCCCTGTACTGGAAATAAACTTTGACTTTTAAGTTATCAAATGTGGGGGTCTGTCTCTGCACATGCGTCTCCCAGGCGAATGTGTGGATCTGTTTCTGCATGCGTCTCCCAGGCGAATGTGGGGGTCTGTTTCTGTACATGCGTCTCCCAGGCGAATGTGTGGATCTGTCCCTGCATGCGTCTCCCAGGCGAATGTGGGGGTCTGTTTCTGCACATGCGTCTCCCAGGCGAATGTGTGGATCTGTTTCTGCATGCGTCTCCCATGCGAATGTGGGGGTCTGTTTCTGCTCATGCGTCTCCCAGGCGAATGTGGGGGTCTGTTTCTACATATGCGTCTCCCAGGCGAATGTGTGGATCTGTTTCTGCATGCGTCTCCCAGGCGAATGTGGGGGTCTGTTTCTGCATGCGTCGCCCAGGCGAATTTGGGGGTCTGTTCCTGTATGCGTCTCCCAGGCGAATGTGAGGGTGTATTTCTGTATGCGTCTCCCAGGCGAATGTGGGGGTCTGTTTCTGCATGTGTCTCCCAGGCGAATGTGCGGGTCTGTTCCTGCATGCATCTTCCAGGCGAATGTGGGGTTCTGTTTCTGCATACGTCTCCCAGGCGAATGTGGGGGTCTGTTCCTGCATGCGTCTTCCAGGCGAATGTGGGGGTCTGTTTCTGCATGCGTCTCCCAGGCGAATGTGGGGTTCTGTTTCTTCATGCGTCTCCCAGGCGAATGTGGGTGTGTGTTTCTGTATGCGTCTCCCAGGCGAATGTTGGGGTCTGTTTCTGCATGCGTCATCTAGGCGAATGTGGGGTCTGTTTCTGCATGCGTCTTCCAGGCGAATGTGGGGGTCTGTTTCTTCATGCGTCACCTAGGCGAATGTGGGGGTCTGTTTCTACATGAGTCTCCCAGGCGAATGTGGGGGTGTGTTCCTGTATGCGTCTCCCAGGCGAATGTGGGGGTCTGTTTCTGTATGCGTCTCACAGGCGAATGTGGGGGTCTGTTCCTGCATGCGTCTCCCAGGCGAATGTGGGGGTCTGTTTCTGCATGCGTCTCCCAGGCGAATGTGGGGGTCTGTTTCTGCATGCGTCTCCAAGGCGAATGTGGGGGTCTGTTTCTTCATGCGTCTCCCAGGCGAATGTGGGGGTCTGTTTCTGCATGCGTCTCCCAGGCGAATGTAGGGGTCTGTTTCTGCATGCGTTTCCCAGGCGAATGTGGGGGTCTGTTTCTGTATGCGTCTCCCATGCGAATGTGGGGGTCTGTTTCTTCATGCGTCTCCCAGGCGAATGTGGGGGTCTGTTCCTGTATGCGTCTCCCTGGCGAAGTTAGGGAACTTATTGTTTCCAATATGCCATGTGTCCTAGCTCCCTAGTTTATTGAGAAGAGACAAGCAGATGGATGAATTAAGATATAACTGGTGAATGGGACATTTTATGGTGTGTTTTTTTCTTCAAAAAGTATGATATGATAATCTTCCGCCAAATAGCCGCAGACTATAACATGCTCATCTGATGCCTCAAATCGCGCGAGTTATTATCCATTCATCCGATATTTAGACACGTGCTATCTAAGAAGTCAGTGTACATAATATAGGCGGTATTACTCATATAGCTTAATTTATTCCTCATGTTATATAATCTGCATAATGTTCTCATCATAAGCTTGTATTAATTTACAATTGTGATCCCGGAATAATGACGTCACGCTATCGTATTGTAAGACTCACCTGGAATACCATAGCTACGGACTGACGTTTAATACAGTATGCGCCGTACATGAAGATCGTTTCTTACTGTATATTACACAGACAAATGTTTAAATGTACATCGATAGAGCATTATTTTTCAACCATCAGACAGGCACCAATCCGCCGATAGCTATTGTATGCTAATCTGGGTCATTTATACGCAATTAGTGTGCTAAGATGATAAAAGATGATATGTAAATACCTATATGTCTATAAGAATATAATATGTACGGGGAGTTCTGGGAATATCCAGATAACAGACATCGGCCGATATCGACGTTTTATGTTTAATACGCTTCACAACCAAATTACCACTATTATTTGAATGAGAGGTTTTTCTTTTATTTCACCCCACCTCCTCCCGAAGAAAAGCTGGGTATATAGCCGCCATGCGGGATGCCCGTGTCTGTCCCGATGATAACCCGAGAATGCATAATGACAGGGAGTTCACGTTTTGATGAACATGCTGCCTAGGAGAGGGGCAAAGTCACGTACTGAATTTTAAGCGAAATCAATTAAAGGTCAATGTCACTGTTATTTATGTCCAGACGATACCTTTCGAATACACGATGACAGTAAAATGGCGCCTGGTGCTTCAGTTGTCCTTTGACAAACCAAGAACGTCATTGATTCTGGGCGTGGTCTGTCGAAGGTCAAGGTCATTATTACAAAAATTGATTGTTTGTCTGGACAGTAACTGGAGAGTGCATGATGGCAGTGAAGTGACTTTTGGTGCATTCGTTACCTGTTCTAGGGACTTATAATAGATATTTACATGTCATACTATTATCACTTCAAAGTATTCAAGTCATGCAGACATAGGTGAAGGTCGTATACTTAATACAATACAGAAAACGCTGATCATCTGCATGCTTAACCTTCAGTATGTATTGAAGAGAGTGTAGGCCAATATGACTGGCTTAACAGACGACTTAAGATGCCATTTCCCCTTTTCTGAAGAATATGCTACCAATGGCGATTCTCTAGTCTTAGTTGCTTAGGAATGTTTTTGGTCTAGAATATGGATTGTGCAGGTTTTGTTATGAAGAAAAAATCAAACCAAGCGCAAGATCGGGAATGCAAACCTGCATGACTCCCGTAATCTCTAGCCTGTTTGTGGATGGGTTTGTCACCTTTGTTGATTTTGTTTCTGAAATTTTAGAAAGTTTTGTTAGGAACGTAAACACTATCAAATTGCAATAATATTATTGATATTAAGTGTGGTTTCTCTCATCGCGGGTGAATGTCCATTTCTTTATTTATTATAAACAATTTTAATTGCTATTTTAAAACATTTATGTAAACTGTCTAATTTTATTTACTTAAACTTTCTTTGTCTTGATTCACAAAAAAGTCACTTAGGTAATTCTGATATATACTCAAGTTTTCCTTGCAACTAAGAATCGAACTTGTGACCGCCAGCCAGCACATCAAGCGCTGGTAACCGCAGACAACAAATGGTCGGGGATTCCGTTTTCGGTGTTTGTCCTAGATCAGTTCTAACATAAGAATAACAGTAGATACCAATAGAGAGAACCAGCACCGACGTAATAACAGTAGATACCAATAGAGAGAACCAGCACCGACATAATAACAGTATATACCAATAGAGAGAACCAGCACCGACATAATAACAGTAGATATCAATAGAGAGAACCAGCACCGACATAATAACAGTAGATACCAATAGAGAGAACCAGCACCGACATAATAACAGTATATACCAATAGAGAGAACCAGCACCGACATAATAACAGTAGATACCAATAGAGAGAACCAGCACCGACATAATAACAGTAGATACCAATAGAGAGAACCAGCACCGACATAATAACAGTATATACCAATAGAGAGAACCAGCACCGACATAATAACAGTATATACCAATAGAGAGAACCAGCACCGACATAACAACAGTAGATACCAAAAGAGAGAACCAGCACCGACATAATAACAGTATATACCAATAGAGAGAACCAGCACCGACATAATAACAGTAGATACCAATAGAGAGAACCAGCACCGACATAATAACAGTAGATACCAATAGAGAGAACCAGCACCGACATAATAACAGTATATACCAATAGAGAGAACCAGCACCGACATAATAACAGTATATACCAATAGAGAGAACCAGCACCGACATAATAACAGTAGATACCAATAGAGAGAACCAGCACCGACATAATAACAGTAGATACCAATAGAGAGAACCAGCACCGACATAATAACAGTAGATACCAATAGAGAGAACCAGCACCGACATAATAACAGTATATACCAATAGAGAGAACCAGCACCGACATAATAACAGTAGATACCAATAGAGAGAACCAGCACCGACATAATAACAGTAGATACCAATAGAGAGAACCAGCACCGACATAATAACAGTAGATACCAATAGAGAGAACCAGCACCGACATAATAACAGTAGATACCAATAGAGAGAACCAGCACCGACATAATAACAGTAGATACCGATAGAGATAACCAGCACCGACATAATAACAGTAGATACCAATAGAGATAACCAGCACCGACATAATAACAGTAGATACCAATAGAGAGAACCAGCACCGACATAATAACAGTAGATACCGATAGAGAGAACCAGCACCGACATAATAACAGTAGATACCGATAGAGAGAACCAGCACCGACATAATAACAGTAGATACCAATAGAGAGAACCAGCACCGACATAATAACAGTATATACCAATAGAGAGAACCAGCACCGACATAATAACAGTAGATACCAATAGAGAGAACCAGCACCGACATAATAACAGTAGATACCAATAGAGAGAACCAGCACCGACATAATAACAGTAGATACCAATAGAGAGAACCAGCACCGACATAATAACAGTATATACCAATAGAGAGAACCAGCACCGACATAATAACAGTATGTACCAATAGAAAGAACCAGCACCGACATAATAACAGTAGATACCAATAGAGAGAACCAGTACCGACATAATAACAGTATATACCAAAAGAGAGAACCAGCACCGACATTATAACAGTAGATACCAATAGAGAGAACCAGCACCGACATAATAACAGTATATACCAATAGAGAGAACCAGCACCGACATAACAACAGTAGATACCAATAGAGAGAACCAGCACCGACATTATAACAGTAGATACCGATAGAGAGATCCAGCACCGACATAATAACAGTAGATACCTATAGAGAGAACCAGCACCGACATAATGACAGTAGATACCTATAGAGAGAACCAGCACCGACATAACAACAGTAGATACCAATAGAGAGAACCAGCACCGACATAATGACAGTAGATACCTATAGAGAGAACCAGCACCGACATAATAACAGTAGATACCAATAGAGAGAACCAGCACCGACATAATAACAGTAGATACCAATAGAGAGAACCAGCACCGACATAATAACAGTAGATACCAATAGAGAGAACCAGCACCGACATAATAACAGTAGATACCAATAGAGAGAACCAGCACCGACATAATAACAGTATATAATAACAGTAGATACCAATAGAGAGAACCAGCACCGACATTATAACAGTAAATACCAATAGAGAGAACCAGCACCGACATAATAACAGTAGATACCAATAGAGAGAACCAACACCGACAAAATAACAGTAGATACCAATAGAGAGAACCAGCACCGACATAATAACAGTAAATACCAATAGAGAGAACCAGCACCGACATAATGACAGAAGATACCAATAGAGAGAACCAGCACCGACATAATGACAGTAGATACCAATAGAGAGAACAAGCACCGACATAATAACAGTATATAATAACAGTAGATACCAATAGAGAGAACCAGCACCGACATAATAACAGTAGATACCAATAGAGAGAACCAGCACCGACATAATAACAGTAGATACCAATAGAGAGAACCAGCACCGACATAATAACAGTAGATACCAATAGAGAGAACCAGCACCGACATAATAACAGTAGATACCAATAGAGAGAACCAGCACCGACACAATAACAGTAAATACCAATAGAGAGAACCAGCACCGACATAATAACAGTAGATACCAATAGAGAGAACCAGCACCGACATAACAACAGTAGATACCAATAGAGAGAACCAGCACCGACATAATAACAGTAGATACCTATAGAGAGAACCAGCACCGACATAATAACAGTAGATACCAATAGAGAGAACCAGCACCGACATAATAACAGTAGATACCAATAGAGAGAACCAGCACCGACATAAAAACAGTAGATACCAATAGAGAGAACCAGCACCGACATAACAACAGTAGATACAAATAGAGAGAACCAGCACCGACATAATAACAGTAGATACCAATAGAGAGAACCAGCACCGACATAATAACAGTAGATACCAATAGAGAGAACCAGCACCGACATAATAACAGTATATACCAATAGAGAGAACCAGCACCGACATCACAACAGTAGATACCAATAGAGAGAACCAGCACCGACATAATAACAGTATATACCAATAGAGAGAACCAGCACCGACATCACAACAGTAGATACCAATAGAGAGAACCAGCACCGACATAATAACAGTAGATACCAATAGAGAGAACCAGCACCGACATAATAACAGTAGATACTTATAGAGAGAACCAGCACCGACATTATAACAGTAGATACCAATAGAGAGAACCAGCACCGACATAATAACAGTAGATATCAATAGAGAGAACCAGCACCGACATAATAACAGTAGATACCAATAGAGAGAACCAGCACCGACATAATAACAGTAGATACCAATAGAGAGAACCAGCACCGACATAATAACAGTATATACCAATAGAGAGAACCAGCACCGACATAATAACAGTAGATACCAATAGAGAGAACGAGCACCGACATAATAACAGTAGATACCAATAGAGAGAACCAGCACCGACATAATGACAGTAGATACCAATAGAGAGAACCAGCACCGACATTATAACAGTAGATACCAATAGAGAGAACCAGCACCGACATAATAACAGTAGATACTTATAGAGAGAACCAGCACCGACATAATAAGATAACGAGTTAGTAGCGTACCGGGACTTACAAAACAGTTAGAGAATCTCTCCTTGTTCGCCAGTCTTGGCAAGCCATATCGTTATACGTGCCGGATGCAAATAAACTCGTGTTCCGAGACGTAATTCGACCATACATTTTTTTACTGTCTAAAAAATCGATTTATCATTTTCATGTGAATATCTAAGAATGATAAACCGGTACATCGCTTGCCATTTAACTACATCGCAAAGGGTCTACGACGTAAGTGAAATCGACATTTATCTAAAGAATGATACGTCCATTTTAACAGACTAAACACTGATACATAGTGGTGGCTAAATCAATTCTATGGCCTTATCAGTTTGGCTATACACTAAGTGCAACCGGAAGTCAACTGACAATTTTATCAGCCTTTTGATGTAACCGGAAGTTAACTGACATAGCCGTGTGGAGGTGAATCAGTAGGCTGAACATTGAAAAATCACAGATTTAAATAACAATTACAAAAAAAAAGAAAAATCAAGATTAGTTTTTCCCCAACTTTTGAGATGATAATTTTGTGGAAAATATTGCGTCTTCAAATATCTTTCACCTATCGACTTACAATCAAAAGGTTCATTCAAGCATTACCGTCTCGCCCAAATGACCAATATAATCATCCATGCATTACTCTCTTACCCACAGAACCGTCGTTGAATGAACTGTTTCCCCCTCTCGTACAACAGAATCGTTCATTAAGAACTTGCTTACCGGTCTGAAAAATAGAACCATTCATACAAAATGTCTCGCCAGCATGAACAAAAGAACCATCCAAATATGAACATTTTCACCCATGCTATCAATCCATGCAAGATCATTCTCATCCTCTTGAACAATGGAACCATTCATACATACTTGACCCATTCATGCATGAACTATCGATGACATCATAGCCACAGTGAAGATCGCTTTCCGTTGTAATATAGACCGAGACACTGTTAGTTCCGACCGACTGACGCTCGGGTCTTGAAACATGAAAGATACCGTAAAAAGAAGCCGCGCATTGATAGGCGATAACCTTGGCTCCTATATCGGGACAGGGGATAGAAAATATACCGGCGGATGGAGGCTGATTCCACGTCATCAATGATTGACTACGTGACAGCGTCCGTTCCTACTCCGCCAAAGTCACATGAAGAATTAATGGTAGACTTTATCTTAATTTCCATCTAAAAGATTTGTTACATAGTGGGTTCTATAACCATCGCTGTAGGACTGGTCCCGGTCGATTGCCGTGACGGGTAAGTATAAATATCTAAGGCCTCTCGATCTGAGAAAGATAACAACCATCCGACTTTCATTACAATGCAAGATACTCTAGCATCCTCAAAAGGTTTCAATGATTTTCTTTTGATTAATAAAAAGAAAATGCTTAAATTAGTCAAATAACTTGATATCATTTTATTGGCATAAAATAGAGATTTTTATTATGACTTATTATTTATACTATAAATATTAAGTTTTAAGTACAGTTAACACATTCATTCGTTAGAATTTTTAAAAAATGTAAAAAAAAGTAATAAATGAATTAATAATAATGATGGTCATGTGGATTAAAACAGCTGTTACGTTGGATATTACTGGTCCTCCTTGGGCAGACCGCTGTTATATCAATTGGAAAACATATTACATAGATACATTGTTTGAATTAAATTCTAAATGACAACAAGATATGTTGAATTTTCTACGAGATAAACCGTTTCAAAAATCGGAAAATATAAAAAGTAAAATCTTACTTTTTTTCAGTTGGCATTTATAGATATTATGAATACCAACAGAACGAATACAAATCAAACACGAAGTGCCCGTTATCCATTAGGCATTCATATTACCCCGAAATCCAACTGAAAGCAGTTTTATGTAAATTTAACTAAAAAGCCATGTTTTTTTATCATCCTTTTATGATTAAAGACAGTTCCCAATTCTTTTGGCATTCAAACGACATCGAATGGAAACAATAAATATTGGTGTCTCGGACGTCACGTTGTTGAGTGGCCTATTACATGTCTGGGTGACCGAGACATGCAATTTAAAAATGGCTGCTGGAGTACAGTCCCCACGTCTGGAAACAGTGATAATACTGGGTTTCAAGTCTTTTCTGGCGGTTTTGTTTTGTGATGAATTTGCAGAAGGTTTTGTTTTTGTTGAAAGTGCTTGAAATATGTCAATAGAAGGTTCATCTTGTCCCAAAGAGACACTTTTTTATAAAATTAATTAACTTGGAGATTGCTTTTAACTCGAACCGACTTTTTCTGCTATCCTGGTGAGTGACAAGTTTGAATAAAAGGGATCATGACTACTAGTAGATGAAGCCGTAAGCATTGGATTGGTATACATAAGGTGTTTCTCCACTGCCCGCTAGGGGTCGCTCTAGTGACTGTTCTAGTGACCATCTGAGCAAAGAGAAATTGTAATAAATCAAGTAACATTCTAGAAGCCGTGTTGTATTTGAAATCAATTTATCACAATTAACAAACCCATATAGAGAAAGAAGAATGACCAAGTACATTAACTGGAATTGTGAATTGTTTTCATCCCGCTATTTTTTATTCAAGCAGCACAATTCCAAGCCTCATCATAACTTACTTTTGAAAACAACATAACGTGTACAGATTGTCAAAAAATGGGGAGGCTAATCTAATCCTCGGAGGACGACGCTGTCATTAGTGGTAACAAAACAGTCAAGATTGACCCAGGAAAATAATCCGATTTAGAGAGGAAACCACAGACAAACGATGCCATGGCAAGGAGTCGGCCAATACTGGACTGCTTTCATAGTTCAGTTCCAAAGAAAAGGATTTCCAAACATAATTTCCCACGGTACAAGTAACAGTATCGTGGTGGACGGAACGGACCGTTTGTCTTTTTTGATTTTGAGGGAAGTAATTATGACGCAGAAAGCAATTCGAACATGTCTTTATATTCGCGAAATACTGCTGGGAAGTAGTAATGTATAGACTGAACCATTCAAAATAATACATAGTTATTATCAGACCGAATTAAATACAATAGAATAAATCATTAAAATATTGATATCGGTATACATCGGTATACATTATATAACCTAGCTACATACAGTCCGTATTAACTGCTTTCAAAACCTGTATTGAATTCGTATAAAAGTTACAGACACATTTTATTTAATTTTTGGACCAGGGAATGTCAAACTCTATGCCGATAGACCAAGTCTCCCCGTTTTATTTGTTAGTGGCTCGGGTCACGAGGAACAGAACACGACAGACGTACATAACAGGCAGAGTTAACTGTGTGCAGTTTTGTGCTATCGTGGAATTACAATAGCACCAGAGGGACATATTTCCATTAGATTGACGAGAAAACGAGGGACGGAATCAATCACTGTCGGTTTGGTATTGGTACACTGTGAATAAGAGTCGCTTAGGCGAAATAAAATATATATTTCGCCTTTTTTTCTGCATTACCATTATTGTGTTCTCCAACCACGAAAAATCTGTGTAATAAATGCCTTGCAGGATCAGCTATTTTTATTTTTATAAATATTTTTTAGAATTGAATGTGTTTAGCCAATGTTCGAAGTGAATACTTTAGCCAATGTTCAAGTGAATACTTTAGCCAATGTTTAAAGGAACTGCTAATATAAAGACAAAAAATCATAACATAACGTAATCACAATTGATAAAACTGAATTTTATCCTTCAAATCTCTCAGATTCTTTATACCCTTAATTTCTTTGTGTTACGGCTGAACATAAAGCCACGATTATGGCAAATGTAAAGATCCCCACGGAAGGCTTTTGTATTTGCTTCTAAGGCCATTCTGAATTCCGACCTTTATTCTTCATATATTTGGAAAAGAGGTCAGACTCGGTGAGAACCAATTGAGCACTAATAAGTAATTAAAATTAAAACTTCTCAGTAATTTGGATTCGACATAGACGATATTTCCACTCTGTGTAAATGTCGTGAAAATTGATAGACACGAAATCTAGAATTTTTAATTTACCAGAACGCACTAAACATTTTTTTTGTTGTACATAATGCTGTCAGGATTTTTATCTGAAATCACACATCTTTAACTTTAAATCCAAATGAGGAGATCGAAGTGAAATTGCAGGGTTTTCGAGTCATGTGTACTCATCTAGTGTACAGTTTGTACTTTGTTTGTAGATATAAATGACAAAATAAATTCTCTTGAAGTATAATGAGTTTTCTAGGATCAATGGGCAGTTAACTGTTATGAATTCTCTTTATCATGATGATCTAATTATAAGTTTCTGTGACGTGTATGTACTATTAATGATCTAATCGTACACTATAATCAGCCGAGCTCTTCAGGAATGGGATTATATATCGAGTCGTTTGCGTCATTGAAGAGAATTAGTTACTAAGTAAAGAAACATTTTGTTATATAACTGCTGATTTTAAATATAACATACAAGGCAGTCTATTAGGACTTGTCGGTTAGTGCCGTAATTTTTAAGTGTTTTTAAAAACTTTTTTATCTATTTAACGCCGACTTTATTGTGTTTTCCCGCTACAATATCATACCGATGGCATCAGATATAGTTACTAATATATAATATTCTGAACAAGGGTAAGCCAATTATTGCTGCTGACCATATTTAGCAGGAAAACTGACGTAGAGACTACACCAATATCAATCACAAGGATTATCTCTGTTAGGAGACAACCCCTTTTACACTGTACCTTCTGGCCTTGGCTACTACTCAACATCAACGTCAACCCAAGTCTAATGTCAAAACACAACGCCAAAGTATGGATACTGCTCGACAACATTTCCAACCCAAGCCTAATGTCAAAACACAACGCCAAAGTATGGATACTGCTCGACAACATTTCCAACCCAAGTCTAATGTCAAAACACAACGCTAAAGTATGGATACTGCTCGACAACATTTCCAACCCAAGTCTAATGTCAAAACACAACGCCAAAGTATGGATACTGCTCGACAACATTTCCAACCCAAGTCTAATGTCAAAACACAACGCCAAAGCAATGTTACTGCTCGGCAACAACGCCAAGCCAAGTCCAATGTCAAAACACAACGCCAAAGCATGGTTACTGCTTGGCAAAAACGCCAACCCAAGTCCAATGTCAAAACACAACGCCAAAGCATGGTTACTGCTCGGCAACAACGCCAAGCCAAGTCCAATGTCAAAACACAACGCTAAAGTATGGATACTGCTCGACAACATTGCCAACCCAAGTCTAATGTCAAAAAAACAACGCTAAAGTATGGATACTGCTCGACAACATTGCCAAATCAAGTACAATGTCAAAACACAACGCCAAAGTATGGATACTGCTCGACAACATTTCCAACCCAAGTCTAATGTCAAAATACAACGCCAAAGCAATGTTACTGCTCGGCAACAACGCCAAGCCAAGTCCAATGTCAAAACACAACGCCAAAGCATGGTTACTGCTTGGCAAAAACGCCAACCCAAGTCCAATGTCAAAACACAACGCCAAAGCATGGTTACTGCTCGACAACAACAACAAAACAAGTCCAATGTCAAAACAGAACGCCAAAGCGTGGCTACTGCTCGGCAACAACAACAAAACCAGTCCAATGTCAAAACACAACGCCAAAGCATGGTTACTGCTCGGCAACAACGCCAAACCACGTCAAATGTCAAAATTCAACGCCAAAGCATGGTTACTGCTCGGCAACAACAACAAAACAAGTCCAATGTCAAAACACAACGCCAAAACATGGTGCTGCGTGACAACAACGCGAAACCAAGTCGTATGTCAAAACACAACGCTAAAGCATGGTTACTGCTCGGCAACAACAACAAACAAGTCCAATGTCAAAACACAACGCCAAAGCATGGTTACTGCTCGGCAACAACAACAAAACAAGTCCAATGTCAAAACACAACGCCAAAGCATGGTTACTGCTCGGCAACAACAACAAAACAAGTCCAATGTCAAAACACAACGCCAAGGCATGGTGCGGCGTGACAACAACAACAAAACAAGTCCAGTGTCAAAACACAACGCCAAAACATGGTGCTGCGTGACAACAACAACAAAACAAGTCCAATGTCAAAACACAACGCCAAAGCATGGTTACTGCTCGGCAACAACAACAAAACAAGTCCAATGTCAAAACTCAACGCCAAAGCATGGTTACTGCTCGGCAACAACGCCAAACCACGTCAAATGTCAAAACACAACGCCAAAACATGGTGCTGCGTGACAACAACGCGAAACCAAGTCGTATGTCAAAACACAATCCCAAAGCATGGTTACTACTCGGCAACAACAACAAAACATGTCCAATGTCAAAACACAACGCCAAAGCATGATTACTGCTCGGCAACAACAACAAAACAAGTCCAATGTCAAAACACAACGCCAAAGCATGGTTACTGCTCGGCAACATCAACAAAACAAGTCCAATGTCAAAACACAACGCCAAAGCATGGTTACTGCTCGGCAACAACAACAAAACAAGTCCAATGTCAAAACTCAACGCCAAAGCATGGTTACTGCTCGGCAACAACGCCAAACCACGTCAAATGTCAAAACACAACGCCAAAACATGGTGCTGCGTGACAACAACGCGAAACCAAGTCGTATGTCAAAACACAATGCCAAAGCATGGTTACTGCTCGGCAACAACAACAAAACATGTCCAATGTCAAAACACAACGCCAAAGCATGATTACTGCTCGGCAACAACAACAAAACAAGTCCAATGTCAAAACACAACGCCAAAGCATGGTTACTGCTCGGCAACAACAACAAAACAAGTCCAATGTCAAAACTCAACGCCAAAGCATGGTTACTGCTCGGCAACAACAACAGAACAAGTCCAATGTCAAATCACAACGCCAAAGCATGGTTACTACTCGGCAACAACAACAAAACAAGTCCAATGTCAAAACACAACGCCAAAGCATGGTTACTGGTCGGCAACAACAACAAAACAAGTCCAATGTCAAAACACAACGCCAAAACATGGTTACTGCTCGGCAACAACAACAAAACAAGTCCAATGTCAAAACACAACGCCAAAGCATGGTTACTGCTCGGCAACAACAACAAAACAAGTCTACCAACGTCAAGATCGAGGTATCGGCACGTGATGTGCTGTGAAACGGAGATGTAGTTAAAAGGGAGACAAAATGTTGCAATCACTGGAAAAGGTGCTATTGTACCAAATATATTTTGGTACCTTGTTGTATAAGCCTGCTAACAGTAAGTTTAACAATTCCTTTAACTAACACACGAACCATTCTTTGACATACAGTATATTGCTGTTGCAGATACCTTAGACTCATTTTCAGTCTTGCAGTAGTGCATTGCATAGAACAAAATAAACATATAATATTTTAGCACGATCAGTTGATATCATTTATATTAATGTTTTTCATGAACTACAATGCAGCGTCATGTTAAACAGATCTATACCCATACAGTACCCTTTAGGACTTTCTTTGAAATGTTTATAATCAATGGAAGGTAAGGTATGCTCTGAGTTGGGCATCCTCTGTAGGATCTCGACCTACATCGGGTTTGATTTCTATAAACGGGTGTTTTATATGTATTGAGATATATCACCCGCAGCTTTGAGTTGTAACCAGGAGACTCTCCCTAACGAGCGTGAAGTGCTCTAAAACAGACAGGAAATTAATGATATCTCTGGAAATAGAAGCCCGGACGTCTCCGCGGAAGACAAGGGAACTCACGCGCCGTGTCATCAGTTAAAGCCTAGATATATCCGCAATGTATCAAACAGTCCAAAGCTGTCAGTTTAACACAACATCCGGGTCCTATACCACGGTAGCAGTGTGAAGAGAGGACGAACTCGAAATCTAGTGCAGTCAGTATAGATAAAATGTCACACCGACCACATGTTGTAAGATTAATAGTCGAGGAATTAGCTTTACAGAGTGGCATCCCTTTCACTTCCGTTTCAATATAACTGCAGTTCAGTTTGGCTAGCTTCGTTCTGCTGACCAGGTAGCGCTGATAAGCAATGTTATTAAAATCTGAATTATCCCTTTTCACTCGGATAATTCTCTTTGAAGGTTCCACTCGCTCATTAAAGTCCTTCAGGATTTTGTTTCTCACATGCTCATCCTGCCCGATGGGCAAAGTGACATTATGCCATAGTGCGGCGTCTGTCGTCCGTTCGTACTGAATCCGTCATTTTTCCGTTTTAAACGACTCGTGAGTAACCGAAATCAGGTCACATTAAGGCATGATATTTCAGTGAGATAGCGCTACAAATCAGCATAAGACCCATATACATGAACCAACATACCCTGTCCAAGGTCCTCGTTTAGACATGATGCATACTAAGTATCGGTTAATCTTTCTTCATTGTTCTATCTCGTCCAACCTGTTTGATTAATATTTCTTCACAAAGCGATAAAAAGACGGGCTGTATTGCTTACACGAAAGAGGCCCCAAGTGGGAGACTTTTAGACAGAAACAAAAAAAGAGTAGTTTTTCGAAACGGAACGAAATTTTAGTCCGAAGAATGACGTTCGTGGCCACTTTGATATTATTCTAAGGTAGAAGAGTGTGTTCCCGGCCCCCAGTGAAAACCGTCTACAAACAAACAAGATGGAAGTTATTGAATCAATTTCCTTAGGTTAGGTGAAAAACAAGATTGATATGGAAGGGCATAAAGTACAGATGGCGCCCCGAATGAATTTAGGCCGTAACATGACAGTGTGTTGTAAGACTGTCTGTGCCTCCAAGACCCACGAACTTTCCTTATTAATCTTGTTTCTCCCGATTCCGTATTCGTATGATTGAACTGTCTACGACAAGATCCAACTGGGTGAAGGGAATTTCCTTCACCCACACTTAACAGGTGCCGTGTATTTGCTAGGACAGATTTATAGAATCCGTCACCGCCTTGGGGTACACCATGTACTCCATCAATAGTAGAGCTATGTTGGCCATATCTAGCTCTCTGACCCACAATCCACGGTTACGTCCCCTTTATACCTGTCGCGTATAGAAAGTTAGAAATAACACAGCAGCTGCTACAATGTACCTCGCTGGAATGCACTCAGAAATACTTATGTAATTCAGGCGAAATAAATCCCCAGACTTGATTACCTATTTCGTCTCTAGCTAATATCGTATTTTTTTCACGACTAGACGTTGCCTAAGCGATATTCAGAAGCGAGACTTAACAGAGGGTTAGATATGGCCTCAGTATGGTGGCTGATTCGGGACATCGTAATATCGCTTCGTTTCCCTTCGTTTTATACAAAGCGATATAACGATATTACGATATGACGATACGACAGGACGATAGGACGATACGACAGGACGATAGGACGATACGATAGGACGATAGGACGATAGGACAGGCCGATAGGACGATACGATAGGACGATAGGACGATACGACAGGACGATAGGACGATACGATATGACGATAGGACGATACGATATGACGATAGGACGATACGATATAACGATAGGACGATATTACGATATTACGATATTACGATATTACGATACGATAGGACGATAGGACGATATTACGATATTACGATACGACATAACGATAGGACGATATTACGATATTACGATACGACAGGACGATAGGACGATATTACGATATTACGATACGACAGGACGATATTACGATACGACAGGACGATATTACGATACGACAGGACGATAGGACGATATTACGATATTACGATACGACAGGACGATATGACGATAGGACGATATTACGATACGACAGGACGATATTACGATATTACGATACGACAGGACGATAGGACGATATTACGATACGACATAACGATATTACGATATTACGATATTACGATACGACAGGACGATATGACGATAGAACGATATTACGATACGACATAACGATATGACGATATTACGATACGACAGGACGATAGGACGATATTACGATACGACATAACGATATGACGATAGGACGATATCATTAATTCCATGTCTACGCATGCGTCGCTTCAAACCGAGGTTAATCGGCCATTTGCAAAAAAACCATGATGTTTAACAGAGGTAAGTTAATGCATATAATATGAATGTTGCTTATGACATGGTATGGTTTTACATACATAAGTGTGTACATATATATACAAATCTTTTTATTTGACAGGGCAGTGTTTTTAAATGACAATTTCTTAACGTTAAGCTGAAACGATCATTTTATGCAGTATTATGAATGAACTTCTTGTGCAATTTATTTTAGCCAAGTCAGCGTGTCTTATGTTTAAAAGAAGACAATTTTAAATTTAGTCTATATTGTGACAAATTTCTGGTTTCTGTATAGTAATTTTAGTGTCTCATAAGTCAAATTTGGCTGGTCAATATATATTATATGCTTTTGAAGATTTGCATATATATGTTATATGAAATGTGTGTTATTAATCTATGTATATATATTGCGTGACACTTTAACAAACATTTTTTTTTTTTTTTAATATTTTTTTTTCTATTTTGAAATCATTTTTAGACAAAAGACAATAGACAATTTTACAAAAGCAATCAAGGAACAAATTACATTAACAAGACATTGTACTTCACCAAACAGCACATCCTCTCACCCACACATACACCCTCACACACACACACACACACACTCACACTTACACACACACACACACACACGCCAATACACGGTTGACACACATTCATATACTTAACTTGCATACACAATTAGAAAAAGTAAAGGGAGGAGGTTGGAAACAGGAATAGTACAGGGAGAAAATTGGAAGCAAAATTTTATTGATATTGATGATTGATATATTGGTCCTTAGGGCAATGTCCTAAGGAGAAGAAGTATTTCATAAGAAAACATTTTTGGCTTGTCAAGAGATTTAATGATTGTCTTTTTCAAATTCTGTTCCTTTGAGTACAATGCACTAACCATAATTTCCCTGTTTACAGGCACAATTGATTACAAGACTGTAGTAGATCATCACGACATTAATGAAATTAAGTATATGTGTACAGTTCCCCGTCCTTCTGGTTGCGAAGAGGAATTCAAACATGCGTACAATTCGCTTCTGCTGCATAATGGGAAATCAAAGCCGACAGATATTCAAGAGGCCTTCGATTTGTTTGTGTGGCTCATTTCTAAATTAGAATGAATAAAAAATCATCCAAAATGATGATAAAATTTAAACAAATCTTTCTTTAGTTTCTCTGTGTCATTTCGTATTTTGGATTTATATGCCAGGACATCATGGTTACATTCGATCAAAAATGTCAATTCCTGCCCAGCGGATAACAGAAAGTACACGTAACTTTGCGTGATACTGTGTTGAGCAAAGAAGAAGGAACTTACGGAATTAAATTGTGTTGCTTAATTATTAATTAAACACTTACTGAAACTGTTTTCCATTCAGAGGCGTAGCTGCCACGTAAGCACATAAGCCCGTGCTTGCACATCATTTTCCAAAGTATGTGTATTAAAGTCGAGAAATTTCATAATTCAACTTATATTCTTAAAAGTCCACTGATATTGTTACTCCCTTTTTTCAACTGGTCAGATTAACATATTAGGCTGCAGACAATTTGTAAGCTATAAATACTTCGAATTCAATTTCATTTCATTCCGAATGCAATAGCATATATGATTACAATACACATACATATTAAAACATATATAATTGTGCAAGATGTCGGAGACCGCAGACAACACAATTCAAATAATATTTATAATACAGCTCATTACGACAATATAGGTAATGGCTTTATCGTGAGAAAATTCGTATACAACTGAATACCAAACAACATCCAAACATAAGCATCAGTTTGAAACTACCTTCCCTTAGGCCGACTTGTCTTATTAGGTTTAAGTGATAGATATCAGCTGCTGATGAACAAACTTATGGCACAGGGAAAGGAGAGGTGCAGGTGGATGAAGACTATGGCAAGTTTTATGGTCGCCATCTTGGTTTTATGGGACATTTTCTGTATCTTTAAGTGATATGAAGATGGATGTTTTTGAGTATGCTCATTAGTGTTTTCCCTTGTTTTTATTGACAATGAAGACTCGTTTCTCATTTTGAGAACCTGGGCCCAGTTGTTCAAAGGGTGATTGGCTTAATCAGTATTTAACGACATTTTACAAACTTGAATAATTCTGTCAATATACAAGTTACAATCTTGAAATTTTGTATGTAAATTGACAATTTTTGGTATTTGATATCTGCAAAGTTGTAATTAAATCTATTGTGTCATTTTAAAGTGACAGGATAATTAAAATTTGCACTAATCGCTGATTCAGCTAATCATCTTTTGAACAACTGGGCCCTGATGTTTACTTGGGTGTGACCAATATTTACATGGCATTTGTCGCTTTGGTACTCTCTGTTTTTTTTTAGTAAATCTGTATTAGATTTAATGTAAAAAATTACCCTTTTATTATTCTAAGAGTAATAAAAGAAGGGACAATTTTTACTACATTTCGGTTCAAACAAATTGTCAGCAAATACAATTATTAATGAGGCCGGCCAAAATTCCTAAAGTTAAATATCTCCATAGAAAAGCATTACAGAAATTAAGGAAAATTCCTTAAACCTAAGATTTTCCCGTTAATTCTTTAATGCTTTTCTATGTAGATTTTTAAGTTAAGGAACTTTCGTGAAACTAGGCCTGTCGTATTATTCAAAATTATGCTTAAGAACACAAACATGAGCTCTTACTTCCTGAGTCCTGCACAGAACATGTATACTTATAAACAGAGACGTATGTATATCAAAGATGGTTTTACGTGCAAATGTCTCTGGTTTTACTTACTGACGAGTTAATGACATAAGAAAGGTATGGATAATGATTTTGTTTCCATACATCATGGAAATAAAACATATCGTATTCCATTTTCGGATTAATAATTTGTATAATGATAGGCCAGACAATGATGATTTCAACAAGTCCAAAACAATGGCACCATTTGATGTCCAAATGTGACCCCCCTCCTCCCGAAGTACTCCCTCCTCAAAATTGAAAACGTCGCGGGGCTTGTACAACAAAATACCTCCAGCTACGCCCCTACCATTAATCTCTTATCGTTTGTTAAATGTCCTTTTAATGAGGCGAAATATTTCAATTAAGAAAACTAGAATCTTACATAAGTTGTATTTGACTTATATCAGTTCATCCCTTACGCGGTGCGAAACATTTTGGAGTTATCGCCCGCTTCTGGCGATATGACGTCGATATGATGAGATAGAATAGAGTTCTACGATACAATATCAGTAACTTTAGTCGATACAGAAAGAATACCTGTAAAACCTGCATTAAAAGTATTTAGATAAAAAAAAACATAAAAAACAAGCATCGACAAAACAAGAAGAAGATAAAATACCACATACAACTGTATGCCAAGATAGCATGAACATGTATAAAAACCATAAGTTAAATCTTTTTTTCGAAACGTGTATCCATTGTTACTATTTCCTGTCCAATATGAAGCACCTGTCATGATCATGAGGTCCCCTTGTACAGTAAGGGGATATTTAGCGGCAACCCATGCTATTTGATTTCATATAAGTAGACACCATAACGACGCACGTTATGTTGTGGACGATCCAAGAAATTTCGAAGAATATTCTAAAATCAACATATTCTTGGTCATACAACCAAAAATCTTTTTGATCGCGTGAAATTACAAAATCCAAAAGGCCAACCGTTATCATAAATTTAATCATCATCAAACTAATTAGCAATGACCACAGATGACTTGGATCGACCTACGGCAAAATCATTATCATGCATTCACTCATCATCAGACTAAAATCATAAAATACATTTGGTAAAACCAAATGAGCTACAACGCTGAATCAGGAATGTTATATAAACTACAGGTAAACATTATTTGATAAGTGCTAAATTATCTTCCCCTCCACTTTAAAATTTGTATATGAAACTTTGCATTTTTCATGCGTGTTGCAAGCTAAAACAAAAACGTATACGCTTGCAAGTACAATGAAGATCAATTGTATAATAACAACAGTGAGTTATGATATACGAATACAATATTGCAGTGGCAAAAATGCACATACATGTACAAAACGTATAACTAAATTTATTGTTCACCTGTCGTGTCCGTACGATTATAAACTGTACACAACACGTAAGAGATTAATCGTGTATGTACATGATCTCGCAGAAGGGTCCAATTAAAAACAGAAAGTTATTTGTTATACCAAGGGTATGATATGTGGATGCTTCCGACGAGAGAATTGTCTGTGAAAATAAAGTTATAGTATGAAGATTGAATGGTTTGAGAGTAATACTCCTGACAATGTTTTGGACCGACTGAAGGACGGACGGACGAAATGGCGACTTGATGCTTCCCCGATATAAACTAGTACTTTTGGGTACTTTATGTGAGAACTGATTAAAATCTATGGTTACTTTGATTGATTGATGTACGTTTTCTAAGAAAGTATCTATCCGAAAGAATGGTGATAACTGATAACAGCTTCGACCTTGCCGCAATTATCAACTCATGGTTGATACTTACGCGTTATCTGAGAATTGCAATAATCTCATGGAACCTAACTAGGCATGTCTAAAACTCTTAAATGTTGACACGAAATGGGAGGGGGTTATACATTTATCAAATATTGGAAGGTTGAATACATTCCGAAGATTCATTTAGGTGACTGATGATGAGAATGATTAAGACATACGCTTCAGTTGTTATGCTGTTGCACTTTTTGTAAAGAAACGTCAGAGGAAAACATTTGACCATGTTTTCTGGTTTTATAAAATGTGCCTCCGTAATTCCTTTATGAAATGTTAAAAAAAAAACTTGAAATGTGTGTGTAAAACACGGATGCCCCGCTTTCCGCGATATCAGTAACTAAGTTTGTTTGTTGGAGGTAATGATCATCAACAAGAGCACCACAAGCGGGGGCATGATACGCCCTTCGGAACCTATCAGAAAGTACCGATATTAGAAGTAGTCAATGCCAAAAGTTAAGTGGAATACAGATAAAATTCTTAACTTTGGGTTGTCTAGTTGTGCACACAAAAATAAGCAAAAGTAAACACATTTTCTACTTAGTTCCACAAACGGTAATTTCTCTAGTAAATAGTGTCAAATCAAACTGCCGGTCAGAAAAAAACACAACCAACTTTATGTCATGATAATTGATACTACATGTACCATGTTTGAAAGAAATCAGTTCAAAACTGTAGGAAGAGATCTCTGGACAAATACAAGTTTATGACAGGAACACAGTTTCTACATAATGCCCATTTTTGGCAATTACACAACGCTGTGTTACACGAATATTTGAAACAATTTAACAAAACCAGTAATATAGTTAAGCATTATTGCTTTTTAAAGTATTATACGAAACTTGAAAGGAATTATATAAAACACATAAAAGAACAGCTGACGTTTTCTACATTATTTCCGAAATTGCATCAAATATGTGAAGTCTCAAAGGTCCGTTCTACAAGGCACAACGTGATGGTATGGTTATAAAGCTCACCATGCAAGTTTGGAAGAAATCAGTTGAAAACTGTAGGAGGATATCTCCAGGAGGAGATCTTTGCATTTTAAAGTACAATACCAAATTTGAGAGGAATTGATGAAAACACACCAAAGAAAGTTCTGACGTTTTTTACATAAAGCTCAAAATTGCATCAGATATGAAATTCCAAAGGCCAATAAAGTGGCACAACAAGCGTTGATTTTCATAAACTTACACGAAAGTTTATCATACAAAAAGGCTTTAACTTAAAAAAATTAAATCGTAAACGATTTTAACCAATGACGAATAACATAGCTGTACCAGCTTCCTCATACAGCACTGTCAAAACACACATACTGGTACTACAACAACATAGATTCACTATATTCCTCATACAGCTATATACATGTACATGTACGTCCAAAATAAACAGTATCAGTACTTCAATAACATAGTTTTACAAACTTTCTCATGCAGCTATATGTAAGTTCAAAATAAATAATACCAGTATTTTAATAACATAGTTTTACTAACTTTCTCTTACAGCTATATCACAGCTACTTGAGTTTCTGTCAGTAAATAATAAATATTTACGTGTGAAATGAGCCTCCCATTACAGTAATGTAATGGAAGTATACCAACGTTATTTCTAAACAATTTGTAAATAATGCACATATTTAACTTGTTGCGAGTCTGTCGTACAATTCTCAGATTAATTTAGATTTTAATCCACTACTACATGCTAGTTTCGTTTCATCTTTTTAAGCAAGCCGCCATGGCCTTTATATATGTGACGTCATATGGTTCTGTCGTATCGTCCTATCGTCCTATCGTCATATCGTTCTGTCGTATCGTAATATCGTCCTATCGTCCTATCGTTCTATCGTTATGTCGTATCGTAATATCGTAATATCGTCCTATCGTCCTGTCGTATCGTAATATCGTCCTATCGTCCTGTCGTATCGTAATATCGTAATATCGTAATATTGTCCTATCGTCCTGTCGTATCGTAATATCGTCCTATCGTTATGTCGTATCGTAATATCGTAATATCGTCCTATCGTCCTATCGTTATATCGTATCGTCCTATCGTCCTATCGTATCGTCCTATCGTCCTATCGTATCGTTCTATCGTCCTGTCGTATCGTCTTATCGTCCTGTCGTATCGTCCTATCGTCCTATCGTATCGTCCTATCGTCCTGTCGTATCGTCCTATCGTCCTGTCGTATCGTCATATCGTAATATCGTTATATCGCTTTGTATAAAACGAAGGAAAACGAAGCGATATTACGATGTCCCGAATCAGCCACCATACCTCAGACCACACTTAAACTTCCGGGTCGTTATACAACGAATGCACATATCTCACATAAGGACATTTTAGGTGGGCTACTATTTTTCCGTTCTGATCTGTTACAGATATGTACAGTTTTTTTTACATACAGTTGTTAAACACTGTCATATCTATTCTAGTGATTATTTTTATCTGACGACAGTTTTCGAGTTTGTTTTCGAAGCAGGACGCAATGAGCGATGGGGCTTGCACATTGTTATTTTGCGTTTTCTATTTTGTATGCCGCATGCGAAAGTTTGAAATATTTAAATTATTGTTTTCCTCTGGTAGTAACCTACGTTAGAAGTATTTGTGTATAATGCTTGCTTTCAAGCATAATGGAAATCGCATGCAATCTTTCGTTGTTTCTGATACGTTCGTAAGGGGAGATGGCAATGGCTTCGGGTCTCCTTGTGACACGAACTAACAGACGGGAGATTGAACATATCTAGCATGAAAAGATTACCCGGCTCGTATTTGTTTTGTATTAAAGTTGTAAGACGTAAGAACTACCTACGTATGGCGATATTGCACTGAGCAGGAACAATCGATCATTTTATTTAAATGCATCTGTGTACATTACTATATAAATTGACATTGAAAGGCCAGCCAATGAAATCTTTGTTTTCTATTTCAATAATTGTACTTGAAAGTATAAATAACAGATATGTGAACATGTACAAACAGCAATGTTCGGATAAAAATTGAATGAAATAACATATATATATATATATATATCGTAGTTGAATACAATAATTTTTTTTTGTTTGGCATAAATTTTGATAAAAAAGTTGTTTTCGTCATTTTCAATGTCGAATATTTTTTCAATGTATCAGTAGAAACTATATAGTGCATCAATATAAGTACATGTAGTAAAAATAGATAAGCACGCTATTTTTGTACGTTAAATAATTAAATTACGAAACGGACTTTCCCCTAGTTACACTGAGGGTGTTGCTGACGTATATACCGGTACAGAAACTCGACTGATGCTGAACCCTCGCCGCGGGGTACTGGGGATTACGTTATTAAAATCATTACGACTGAGAATTAGATATAAAACCGGGGATTATTTGGTATTATTTTCATGCCAAGGAATTAGTGAGATTTTTCAGGGGATGATTTAATTGATGTAGTCGTACCAAGCCCGACTCAACCCTCGCTTACTGATCTGCTGTCATCAGATACTTGACAATTTAAATCGCCCTTCGTCCGTCAATTAAAATTGATCATACTTTCTTCAATATAACATAAAATCTTTAAGTGAGACATAAACGAGTCTTGAACGTTACTGAAAACTCAGAAGAAAACATCCTTAAACAAATCTAATAATAAATATGCCCAACAGGCGGCCATGTTGGATATGACAATTTAAGACTATGACAAGTCATTGATCTTTCTTCAGAGGATTCCTCAAATTCCATATAATTAAGAGTGTGAGATAAGAAGGGAACAAATCTTACTTTTGATAAACAAATGAATATAATCGATTGTGGGCGCCAATTTTAGATCTTTTTGGAATCTCTTGTCTTTCTCCGTTTTTTTTACGAGATCAGTACATAAATTACCTCAAAACTTGTGAGCGTGTCAGGGTCGTGAATCCGTAGTCATATTGATGTCGGAACGGAAATGATGTCGAACGTTCTCTCGACCCGAGCGCGTTATGGTGAGGCGTTCATCTCGCATGGACATCGCCTCAGTATAATTACACATACTTCAATATTTCGACTGTGTAAAAAAGTATTCCAAAATAACACAAAATGTCAGATAACAACATTGATTCTGTCCTTGGCTTGCGTCATCAATGTCCCCAGTTTTCGAATTTTGAACGGACATAATTATATTTCCATACAAATCGTCAAGTGCGTAAATCACAAACTTTAATAGGTGTACATATTAGCAATAGTATTTATCTTTATTGTGAGTAGGCGAAGAACAATGGTGAATGATAAGCCTTGTGTTATTGTTCCTTTGGTGATCCGGAAAGTGTTGGAGAGAGATCTACGGTAGCCAGTATGTACCGTATCATCTCAGTAATCAGCTAACCAATGTCTTTACGCTTTACTAGATCTCTGCACTGCAGGAAAAAATAACGACGAAGAAAATGAGAAATATTGCAATTATAATGTATTTGTCGCATTTTGTTTTTTTAAATAAGACAGTTATGTAACAAGTTGTCCAACTTATATTAATCACACTGCTAGCGTGAGAGAGGTCTGTTTGTGATAGGAAACCGGAGTACCCAGAGAAAACCAACGTAGTCGAACAGGTGACCCCGTACCTTTTCAGGTACGGTCGGGGAATCGAACCCCGGTCGCCTTGGTGAAAGGCATTTGCGCTATCCACTGCACCACCAGACCAACCTGAACCACAATTCAGTGTCCAGACCCAGTCAGCATTGTTCAACGGATTATATATCGTACCCCAAACGAAACGTATTTAAAAAAAAATATGTATGTATTTACACCTGCATATTTGATTCTAAACATGTTTGTTAGTTTTCATTACAGATTGAATGTTCTTAATGAACAGTGCTAACATATCTGTCTTAGTGACTCAAATACATTAATCGTCGAAGTAATGATACATTAATTTGTCTGATATTAAAAAGTAAGTCAACAGATGATGCCTGTATTGAGATTTTGATGGAATGTTTTTATCATTTATCAATATTTGTTTATTTGATTACAGCGTACCTGTCGGTCCAGGTAAAAAGTTTTTATGATCCTCGAAAAAAACATCATCTGTCTGATTGCTCTGGCAGGGACAAACCAGTCTACACAAAAAATTCCAGAGGGATCTTAGCGTCCATTCTTGTTTGGTCTTCCTTTGTTTTTAAAAGTTATATCTTTGTCCTTCTTTACTCTATTCTTTCCTTTCATTTGCAACTGTTTTCTGATCAGTCCCAAAATCAAACTGACCTACATATGAAAGAGAAAGATCCATTTAGTACTTCAATAACTAGCGTTATTCATTGTCATAAAGAAAGATTGTCGCCTGTGATGCCTATCAGCCATTTTGCTTTTCTGATCAGTCCCAAAATCAAAAGGGCACGACTTCTGACAAAGGGAAACTAACATATGAAATTTGAGAAATATGGATCCCGTACTTCTAAAAAAGAAAATAACGATAATCCGAGAATGACTCTGAACCGCGATTACCATGTGACGGTGAACTTAAACCTGATAGTTCAGTTTTGGCTTTCTGCTTAACGTTCTGAGGTCAGCAACGACAACCGATTCACACTCATAGTTTATTGTGTCCGGGTGGGATACTGTACTGAGTGACTTCGGCATGGTGTTTCAGTGAGATAGCGCTATAAAGTCAGCATCAGATTTGCGCTTCCACAAAGAGTCAAGTACACCAACATACCGTGTACTCGCACACATACACAAACTTACCCTGTCACCAGCACATATACACGAACTTACCCTGTCACCAGCACATATACACCAACATACCCTGTTTTCGCACACAAACACCAACATACCCTGTCTTCGCACACAAACACCAACACACCATGTCTTCGCACACAAACACCAACATACCATGTCTTCGCACACAAACACCAACATACCATGTCTTCGCACACAAACACCAACATACCCTGTCTTCGCACACAAACACCAACATACCCTGTTTTCGCACACAAACACCAACATACCCTGTCTTCGCACACAAACGCCAACATACCCTGTCTTCGCACACATACACCAACATACCCTGTCTTCGCACACAAACATCAACATACCCTGTCTGCGCACACAAACACATATTCATTGATTCACAAAACCTTCAGAGACGTTAATTTACCCCTTAGAAATATTGTTTTCATAAAAGTAAAAACTTACAACCGATCGAAAATTTTCTATTAATAAGCTTAAAGATTAAATTATTCAGAAATCTGATTGAACATTTTTCCTAATATCATTCAGACTTTCATAAATTCTTACTTTTGAATCATGCAGTTTCACTTTGAACTTACACAACTCATCGCAATCAAGAATTAAAAAGAACAGGTTAAATGAGAGTATAGCTCAAATGAATGTACTCAATGGGAACTGGAAACTGCACAACATATCTGTAGGTTAAGAGTACATGGGTATTTCTCATTTAGATCGACGATTTAGATGTTATTTGTAAGAAAGGCGTTAGGTGATGAAAGCATGAAATGACCTCCTCGGCTCTGCATGAAAGACTTTGTTATGAAAGGTCTTGCCATTGATTTATCATTGGCAGTGGTGCATTTCGTTTGGAACCTCGGACAATTGAAAACCGTGAGACAACGTTTTACTAAGTACTGTTGGTCAATATTTGTACCCCGTTATGTCAACAATGAAGGGAAATCAGTCCCATAACCGATTGTATCTAAATCCCTCGTGGGCTGACCTTAATCTCGACCAAGATTATATCGCTCAGTAATGAACGACAAGACCCGGATGTTGCGGGAAATTGGTTACTTTGACAGATTCGGACACTGAAATTGTCACAATGTCTTTAATTTAAATCATGTTTTGTTTTTAGTTTAATTCATTTAGGATGTACTCTTGAATCCAAACAAAAATGTTTGTCATTAGTATTCAGTTTCATCATGAAAAAAACCGAACACGTCTACATTTAATACATTTTTCTTTGGTGTGAGCAAGCTGATCAAGTTTTCAGCTGAGTGTCACGTGTTGAGCTCGTGTGTTGGTCCCGGATGTCTCATAGATTAATCCCTTGTCTCCTGTCGAACAACGGTAAAAAAATAATATCAGACGTACAACAATGAAAGAGCTATCGTTGGCCGTAATTACCAAGCGGTTAGTGTTAAAACGATTGCTCTGTCCGTCCAGCCATCTCGGCCGAAGTGCTTAACGATGCTATTGTATTTGGTTGCCAAGCTCGTTAACATCTATTTATGTGATCACTAAAACGTTTGTAACGTTTGAGTGTTATCACAACACAGGAATAGGATGCTAAACATTATGTTGACCATGATGCATGTTGTTGAATGAAGCTTCACCCGTCGTCAATCTCTATTATCGTTACCATAGCTACAGTACAATTCTGTACATCGAATGTTGGGGTACGTTCTTTATATATATAGCGATGATAATGATGGAAGGAATCTGCTTGACTTAATATGCATATAGAATAATTGCGTTTCATTTGATAAGTAGAGGGCGATGCAAAGGTCGATGATACGAAAATGTCTTCCAGTTTACATATGTCATGTCTTGATTCGTCTATCAAATAAGCTGGGGAAAATAGAAACAGATACTCTTTAATAATAGTACGTTTGTACTTAAGTAAACTTTCTTTAGCACCAGTCGATAACGCTAGTGCTGCTTTAAGCTGGATTTACATATCGACGTTGAAATCCAAAGTTATTAATTGTATACATATTGTATTTATTCAAATTACGTACAATGCCAGAAAACCTAACAAAGAAGTCGATATATTGCCAAACATAAACATACTCAGCTTCGCTTCGGTCCATATACATACTTTTTGGGTGACTGACCAGTCCATAAACTCCCATATTGCCCCCAGTGCCATGCGATATTAGTTAAATATTGCCCTCAGTGCCATGCGATATTTGTTAAATATTGCCCTCAGTGTCATGCAATGTTACTTTAATTTTGCCCTCAGTGTCATGCAATATTTGTTAAATATAATGACAAACACGATAAAAAGACATAAACATGATATGATGACAAATAAATTGTAAAAAGAGAATAAACATACCCCAGTTGACGAACAACAAAACGAAGCTTGATAATAGATAAAAATGCAAATATATGTACTGTTAGAAATGCAATCCTAAATACACAGCCGTCTATCTGCGTCATACTAGTAATTGCTGTTTTGTGTAAGATTGTCGTTATGCCATCTCCAGAAATTAAACACCAGTTCGTATGACGGACTACAATCAGGTCCTAGAACCGGCTGACTATTAGTAATGATATTCTTTAGAAAGAGTACTTAATGAACTTTCATTAGACAAATGACCAGTAAAGCTAATTGTGTAAAAAAAATGTGCTAACGACGTTCGAGTCGACGAGGAATTGGTCGATACTGATACACCTGTACATGATCACACTTAATTGTACATACGTTTTACGGTCATCTGGTCGGTAAGGTGACAGAGTATACCTGTACATCATCACACTTAATTGTACATCCGTTTTACGGTCATCTGGTCGGTAAGGTGACAGAGTATACCTGTACATCATCACACTTAATTGTACATACGTTTTACGGTCATCTGGTCGGTAAGACGATACTGATACATCTGTACATGATCACATCTAATTGTACATAGTTTTACGGTCATCTGGTCGGTAAGGTGATACTGATACACCTGTACATGATCACATCTAATTGTACATACGTTTTACGGTCATCTGGTCGGTAAGGTGATACTGATACACCTGTACATGATTACACCTAATTGTACATACGTTTTACGGTCATCTGGTCGGTAAGGTGACGGAGTATACCTGTACATCATCACACTTAATTGTACATACGTTTTACGGTCATCTGGTCGGTAAGGTGACAGAGTACCACTGTACATTATCACACTTAATGGTACATCCGTTTTACGGTCATCTGATCGGTAAGGTGGCAGAGTCCACCTGTACATTATCACACTTAATTGTACATAGTTTTACGGTCATCTAGCCGGTTAAGGTGACAGAGTACACTTGTACATTATCACACTTAATTGTACATACGTGTTACGGTCATCTGGTCGGTTAAGGTGACAGAGTACACGTGTTTTCTAGCTACTCTTTCTCTCTAAAAACACTATCATGATACCACATTTTCATTTCTTGTCGATACAGCCCTATTATTAGACCCCATTTCCGTTCCATGCCGAGAATATAAGACTCTTTAATGACCAAGGAGTGCAAGATAGGGCAATTCCGCCTGAAGGGTTCAAATAAAATACAAGGCTTTGGAAATCAAGAGGGTAGAATTTTCCACTTACACCTTTTGTCTTGTACGTGTGTTTTTCTCTCATTTAGACTACATGAATAATGTTAAAAACCATGAAAATAATGTCTATGAATTCAGGTAATACAAGGATTGTTGGTTGGATATCGTGTAAACCGTCAGTATGTCACTGACATTACCAGGCTTATTCCATGATTATTTGGTTCCCTAAACTATCACATTTGTATAAAATAACAATTAGACACATTTGTTCTCCTTCGTTGTTTGACAACAGGTACTTATAAATACGTAATAGGACGCTGACATTGGCCAGCAGGTTACACGGTCGGGAGCTTTAGTAATAATAATGCTCTTTGTGATGAAATAGCAAGGTTGCTTTCGTGTTTGTCCATCCGGAGAAGCTCTGTATGATCAATACAACACAATGAATTAGTGAATTGACAAACAGTCCCCGCTCTGACGAGTCGTCAACAGACCGTTTTATGTTACCTTACCGCAGAGATAAGACCCGTATGTATCTAATTTACAACAAAGGTTTATTGTTTTCCAAAACAGAAATGGTTCTCGTCAATAAGATATGACAACAGCTAACAGATATACTATCTTGTGTGGTCTGACACGTGACAAGCTCGTAACGCAGGCGCATGTGTATTGCTCTATCAGAGATCTTATCATTTTCGAACATGTTACGTTGTGGTATCTTGAGGATATGAGAAATGTTTGATGCGTAAATCATTATCGAACATTCACTAGGATAGTTTGCTTACCTGATCTTCAAAGTAAAATGAAAGTCTGCTAGACAAATATTTCTTAGGCAACCGTTTGTCCGACCGTCTGTCACATTTAGTAAAACAACTTTCTGGGTTCAAGATATTTGGTACAGTGAATGGCTAAATGTTATATTTCGTTAAAACAAGTAACGTGCACATCAGGGCCAAACCCTTAAAGCATGAGAGAATAATTCTGCCGTGTGTTACTGTTGCCAACGGTGATCGTGCTTGCTCATATGACACATTGGCCAAACTTCCAAATGTGCAAAAGCAGCTTCTTCTTCTGAACCGTGAAACAAGTACTTATTAATTGGAGCATGGTTTATGTATCATCAAATACTCTAAGTGTAAAATTTGTATAAAAACTGAAAAGCTGCAAATCACGACGCCAAGAAAACGTTTATCTGTATAAATACAAAATGTAATATTTACAGTGTATAGACAGGTAGCTTTGTATCTCCGATATTTTGTCATGAAAAAAAGGTATATAACAATTTTCCTGTTTAATGATAGAGTTTTGATGAAAACCTCGTCCTATTAATAAAGAAATCTAAAACTAAAATCAGAGACAATTTTCTAGACGAAAGTGCATTTTTCTTGATAACGACAATACTATATATATCGGTTACTAGTGTTTCTGCTCTAAAAAAAAATAAATTGAAAAACGACCGGAAACCAAGCAGTATGTGTAAAAAGATGAATGGCAGATATCAACGGACCGGAGTTTTTGGAATGCAATTAGTGAGTTAATTACCGTACAAACATCCTACTGTCGATCCCCGTTAGTGGTGAGCTGAAATATCTTGGCTGGGAAATGTTCTAGAGTTGAGCCCCGGATCAATAAAGTTGTGTAGTTGACTATCTTGGGTAGTAAACTTCTAATTAGTTTCCTCAACATATCCGTATATAAACTCCCGAGAGATCTATATTTAGTTAGGATGATGCAATCACACCTTAAATAGGTAGTAGTATCAGTAATCTAAGGCGCCATCTGTTATACGGTAGAACTGTAACACAGTTGTTTTCATAAAAAAAAAATCGACCGAATTAAGAAAACAAGATTCAACATACTATCAGTGAAATAACTGCAGTTACTGAAATTTATTTTCGATGCTGTGTTTCGTGTCCACGGACAACAATGGTCATTTAATCCTACACTGTGTATGCTGTAACAAGATATCACCAGTGTCCGTTTAATTTTATAACAAGTATTCATGTGTTATATTTGTTATTCATTACCACATTGCGAATCAACTCATTTTCTGACCCCATAACTTTGTATAAGGGTCATAACATTATTTCATTTATGATACAGTAAACTTTGTATAGAATCATAATATCAGCACCTTTGTGACATCATAAACTTTATATAGAATCATAACATCTGCAAATTTGTGACATCATAGACTTTATATAATAATCACAACGTCAGCACATTTGTGACATCATAAACTTTGTATAATAATCACAATGTCAGCACATTTGTGAAATCATAAAATTTGTATCATAATCTTAACGTCAGTATATTTGTGACATCATAAACTTTGTATAAAAATCACAACGTCAGCAGATTTGTGACATCATAAACTTTGTATAATAATCACAACGTCAGCACATTTGTGACATCATAAACTTTGTATAATAATCACAACGTCAGCACATTTGTGACATCATAAACTTTGTATAATAATCACAACGTCAGCAGATTTGTGACATCATAAACTTTGTATAATAATCAAAACCCCAGCACATTTGTGACATCATAAACTTTGTATAATAATCACTACGCCAGCACATTTGTGACATCATCGACTTTATACAATAATCACAACGTCAGCACATTTGTGACATCATAGACTTTATATAATAATCACAACGTCAGCGGATTTGTGACATCATAGACTTTATATAATAATCACAACGTCACCACATTTGTGACATCATAGACTTTATGTAATAATCACAACGTCACCACATTTGTGACATCATAATGGTCATCGGGATTAGTTCGCCTACTCGGGCTGTTCACTATTCCATGCAATGAAAACTTACTATTTGTATATCAACTGTGACTTCAAACCGGATTTCGGACAATTATTCCCGTCGCGTTCTATTTTTATTGATTTTGTGTGTTTTCGTTTCATCTATAATTAGTATTGTTTGAGAAAGAATAACATTTTAATGTTAGAGGAAAACCGGAGTGCCTGACGAAAAACCATCGACCTGCGGCCGGTAACTGACAATCGTCGTAGAAGTTCTGAACCACCAACCGAGGGGACATCGTTGATGTTCAGACGCCTAATCCATATGGTCAACCCGGCGATCGTATTACAATCAAGTCTATATCATATTAGGGCTACAGCTATTGTAGTACGGTTACTATGCAATTTAAATAATTTTATGCGGTCAAGATCATGACGTCACATTCTCATTGGTTTTAATCACTGTTTCGGGGTTAAAGGTTGGTGAAAAGTGGCATGTTCTGAACGACAAAATCAAAGCCATTAACGATTGGTATAATTAAGATAACCTTAAAGGCCCAATATACGTAACTTTCGGCAAAACTTGATGCGAAAATCAAGCCTAATAACTTATTATTTTTATAGATTTAGTTAAGATTAACTGATATCAGCAATATCCAAGATGACTTCTTACGCGGTAACCGGTACAGCAGCAGGTGAAACTCGGTATTTGTAAACACGCGACCCCTTTGACTGTCTTCTACCTGCGGTTTGTTACTGAAGTGGGCCCCACCTGAATTATTTTCAATTCTTTGGATTTTTCTGTAAGGCGTTTCTCGTTAGTTACCGCTCAGGTTTACTTCGTTTTAGGCTTATTTTTGCATGGTTATCAACTGGATTTTTTTTCAGAATTTTTCAGATTAACGAAAAATTTCCTGAAGTTACGTATATTGGGCCTTTAAGTATGTAGGATCCGCTCTGTCTTGGTTATTAGACTGTCAGTAAGTTGTTATAAGCTTTGTTGCGTTTTCTGGTGTCTAATGGTTTTCAAAAATAAAAATAAAATCGGCGTTGAAAATATTATTTTGAAAACTTGAACTAATAGTTATTTCATGGCTTTAACATTCAAGTGATGCAATGTAATCATCAATATTTGAGGACTGGCGGTTATATGTTATTATTGATTTCTCTTTTTCTGTAAAACTACTCAGAATTAAGTTGACGTACAAGTAATTCGATATCATTAAGATTGATCAGGTAAATCTAAAAATAAATCGCCTGAAGCACCGCAGGATGACGTCACTATCGATATCATGAAGCCATTTTTACCCAAATCGTCCATAATGTATTGGTTTAATTGAAATCCCATTTTAAGTGTGTTATTTTAAGACGAGAAACTCTTTCTGTGATATGTAATCGTACCGAAACACAGTGGTCCAATTTTCAACACAAACTTGTTAATATCAGAAAAGACCCTTCACGGAGATTGGCCAATGAAATCGTTCGTTACAACATAAGTTCTCATAAAGGGTTTTTTATGATAAAGGGTATCATCAACTTAAAAAAAAAATATTAACAGAAACGACGCACTTCACAAAATTAAAGTTAATCGAACTCAAGAAAACATCCGGGAAGATAAAAAAGAACTAAGAGACGAATATCTGGACAAATAAACTTATTCTTACAACAAAAACTAATTGTGTTACTTCATCAGAATACGGTGTGATCACATCAATACGATATATATGGTCGCTCTAACGACTCTCGGCAACAAGCGTTCAGTCTCCTGGTCACACAGGGGTTATAACGTGTACATTCTGTTGCTATTCATTTCGGTTGCATAATTTTCTGAAAAATATCGCCCACCCCTAGTGGCTTACACCAGTTTCACGATATTTCCCCGAACTCTCAAGATTCTATGGCTTGGCGAGGTAAATTTCTTTAAATGATGCTTCTTTCTAAAAAAAATACGTTCAAATTTCAGGACCGTGTAGATGAAAATTGCGCCTCTTTGTGTTAGCTTAACTCTCTACTTTGATGCACAGGGACATGCAAATGTGCAACAGTTGAGTTGATATTTTTGGACTTATCCAGACCTATGGAGAGTAGTATTAAACCTATTAAGAGTTCAGATCAACTGGATAAAAATACCGTCCCTAACGACGGTGTAGACATGAACATACACAAAGTGTTGCTTTCAAACCCCAAACGAGCTTCGACAAAGACAATTGTTTTATTCCTCATAAACAGTGTAGAGAATACACATATAAATGTATAATAGCCTAACCATATCAGCTATAACGAATTCCCAAGTCCCTGTGCTCGGATGATTCGATCTATTGCATACAAGTATGTGGATTTCCGCAAGAAGCGTTTGTAGATAACATGTCTGCCAGTCATATCAGAGCTTACTTAGGAGTAACAGATGATCGGATTTTATCGGATTTAAATTTCTACTGGAATTTACGATCACAGCTTTATACATGCATACATGCACTTGATGGTGCTCCCGGCAGATCCGATAACCTAAATGATTGCTTTAAAGATGAAGGGGGGGGGGGGGGGGGGGGGAGGTTAGTGCAGTGGCAGTGGTACCTGCTAATGGTGTCTGGCTTCGTCCACTGGATTGCGAGTTCGAGACTTATATAACAGCCGCCAGTCATTTGGTTTCTCCGGCTTCCCTCCACCATCGAAATCGTTCTTAATTCAATGACCATTGCTGTTCATGGGACGTACTAAGGTCTAGTCAGAAGTACAACATAATAACCGAACTGGATTGCACACAAATATTCATTTCCGGTATAATCCAACTTGTCTGCCTTACTGGTCAGAATTTGAGACAATATCTCTGTCCATTATGCAGTTTGATATTTAACAGTTGTTATATAGTGCAAGACTTTTTTTTACGTAAATGGTCGTAAAAATGTTCACTCTATAATTTATTAAAGTGCAAAAGTAATCGAAACACAGGAGGAAATATCAAACGGATTTAGAGCAATATGGATGTAAGCGATTGTCTTCATACCAGCATGAAAATTAAAAAAGAGCAGAAAAAACGCCGTTCAATCCCAAATAGAACAAAATTGGTAGCATTAGCCTTAGTTATTTAAGGGCTTGACACAGGGGAGCTCTCCGTGTTATCCGCAGCAAAGCCACCAGACTTCTCTGTTAAACACACTTTTCATGTTTTGAAATATCTTCATAAATTTTCAAATATAATATAATGTATCAAACAGTTTCTAAAAATGTTCACATTCATTTCATTGTCCTGATACCTCCCATCCTTCAGTATTGTGAATACAGTATTCTTTTCAAGGACTCTGTGTCGAGTTTCACGTACATGTGTTCTCACTATGTGTCACGATATATCGCGGTATATTGCGGTATATCGTTCGTATCGTTAACACGTTTGGTCACGGAATGCTGCTGTATCATCTTGTTATAGCGTGTCAGACACCCACCACTTTTATACACTATCGACAATTGTTATACCAGCACTCTCCCTAACAAGTTTGCCCTGGGCTTATTACCGGTAACTCCTGGTCATCTGATTAATAAACGGTTGATTGGTCTTTTTCTTCTGATGATGAATCAATCAAATCTCGCTCGTGACTTTGTCTAAAGTCCTTGATGTGATTGATTTGTTTGCTTGTACCGGAAGTTGGCATATAAATACGCATCGATTTAAGAAGTTGGACGACCATGAAATGGAAATTCGTTTCATAAATGTGATCTGTTTTACATAATATTTCTTTCTGTTGTGTGTAATATTGTTTTTTACATCCACTTAGATCAAAATAGAAAAGATAAAATGTCGACAATCCAACCAAGTAGCGGTGATAAGGGGAGACTACCCTTCCATTCACGATATAAAGTGGTGCCGAGTGTCTGTTGGAGCAGTATGTGGATACTGTAGCACGATCCTAGGGCCTCGGACTGTAATACATCATCCACAGAAAATACCACATAGGTTATGTATATAGGACGTACAGAAACAACATATCTAGGCATTAATATGCTTCAAGCTGTCAAAGGTCGCTTACAACCCCACTCCCCCTAGTTTGACATGTTATGAACTAGCAATTCACATGTAAACTGTATTTGTATTGAAAGAAGGTGCGAATCATGGCGGTTTATACACGTAGAAGATGGTTTGGTTCAGATATTAAAAGATATTAAACACGACAGTATAAGTTTGGGGAACTGTCGAGCAGTTCCATGGAATCTATTTCGATATTTGTTTTCTGTATGAACAACTAACTTACGTGACTCCCATAGGTATCAACTGTTACTGAGCGTGTGCAATTTATTGATTCACAAACTGCCATTTAGATTACAGAACGGTATAGACATTAGCCGTAGATGTAAATATTATCCAAGCCATATCTAAGAGAGTTTTAATCTGCTGTCGGTTTGAAGCAATTATGTGTTGGCTGATGGGAGCGCCCCTGGCGGCTAACTATTTATCCTCACAAACGTGATAGAGCGAGGCTGGTCACAGCCTCCCTAGGGTAGTCAACCGTCTTTAGGTGCTTGTCATGTGATGTCCAAATATGGTCATAAAGCTTGAATGTCACGTCAACGAGTTGTTTACTAACCAACGGTCGACGTCGGAGATCGGTTATGAATCATTGTACGCGCTCTAGAAGATGACGTGAGACAAATATAACTCTGCACGCAAAACCCTCGGTACGAACTGCTGTTCCCAATATTTATTCTATAAACCCGATATTTCCCCTGTTATAACTTTCCTGAGAAATAACTTTCCTGTTTTACTTAGATGTAAAAGTTTACAGGATCGAGTGTCACGCTGCAGTGTAAAATTCCCTATAATTTCAGTGAGAGAACACTTTAAAAAAGACATTTGCTGGTAAGAGTATCTTTGACACTGTACAGTAAAGTTCTTGTGAGAATGCAAAATTTTCAACAAAATATTTCTTTTAAATCATTTTATTCGTTTGTTGTTATATCGAGAACTCAGCAATACGCAATATCCCAGAGTAATTAGTTCGACTTTACATACAAAAATGATCAATTCAGCAGACTGGCTATTTCTTGAAAGAATTTTTGATCATTGCAAATATGTGACGATGTTTGTTTGGTTCCTATAAGAAAGTATAAGAAGGATCTCTAGCGGCTCGGATGTGTTTTGCAACGGTATTTAACCGATCGCAACTATATTTGGATTAATTACTCGTATGTACGACTGCAATGGATCAGATCGACAGCGATATATATATATTGTAACTAGTTCGTATCAATGAACTTCAAATCTCTGTCAATAAAATATCAAATACCTGATTAAATTAGGAATTTTTATCTCGACCATTCTTCTACGATGTTTATACAGCGTTCAAATGTAAACATCCGAAAACTTCGATGTTATCCTTCCGAATGAGAAGGTTTTTCATAGTACAATGGGATGAAACCAACTCTCCGATATCAGAATTTATAGAATCTAATTTTATCTTGGTGGGTTGGTCTAGTGGTTTACGTTCTGGCCTTCCTCGACCATTGGAAGCACGGTCCCACTACGAACAAAACACAATACATATCCAGCACATACACAGGCAGTCACACAGAGGGAGGTATTAGCCAGGTGGCATAGGACTAGTAGGAATCTTCGGATTTTTATTCGTTAATTGAAATGGTACTGTTAAACGAGTTAGAGTGGCTAATGTTAGTTAGATAGAGCGTTGTATCAACTTTTGTATGCATTTTTATTTTTTTGTATAAAATATAAGATTTAAAATTAAAGCTGTCAACTGCATTTTAACACAAACATAACCTAATTTGAGTCTTTTTCCAATTCAAGATACAGACAAAATTCAATTGGTTAATTAAAAGAAGTATAAATAGCACCAACGGTATAACAACTAGTGGTATTGAGTATGGATTACTATGATTTTTCCCTTGTATTTCTGTTGAGTATTTCTACAAATTAATTCAAAGTTAGAAAAGTCCAAACTTTCGGTAAACGTGTTGATTATGCCAGTCTCGACAAACAACGCAAACAGTATAATTATATCATAGCAATGCCACAGAAGGAATGGTGACTTACACTGAGGGATGGGCTAGCGAGGTAAATGGTATAGGGTTTCATGGCTTGATTGATAAGTTGTCAGTTCTTATAGACAGAACTGTTAAACAAGCCCGTGACCGATGTTAAATGTTTTGTGTTTATTATTTCAGTGCCAGCGGTATTGGTGATAGTCACGGATATAAATGTATACTTGATGATGTGAAGATGGATGCTCATTAGTGCGTTTTCTTGTTGATATTGACACTGATGACCCGTCTCTTAGTTTGAGGACGTTTACTTGGATGTGACAAAGATTTACATGGCGGTTGTCGTCGATAAAGAAGACGCTTACTCTTTCGGAACACCTGGTCTCATTATCTTGTACTTTTACAAGAGTCTCCATTTGAATATTTCCTTTGTTCATATTTTGTCCATAGTTTAATCGATTTTAATTCTAATTATGATTTTGCTGGCTCTTCGGGTTTCTTTTGTTTTGTTTTTCTAAATATAAAATATCTATTATTAATCAACGAACGGTAAAATTTCACTGTTCAGATTAATGTTGGAACGCGAAATGTAAAAAAACAAATGTACATCCTGACCCGGAAGTTATTTGGAATGAAGCGTCTATCAACCTTGAAATGCATCCCAAAAAGGAAACCTTTCTTCGTATAAATCAATTTAATTCAAAGCCAATCGTTATGAATCAAGTGATATCTTTATTTTTATTCATAAAATATTGATCTGAAACTCATTTTTCTGATAACATTTCGAAAGTTATCTGACGTGTGTCCTTCTCTAAATCTCTCGTGTCCTGACTTCCGGTCGGATTGCATTACGACTGATGTCATTTCTAATCAAGATCTTCATCCCCGTACAGAAGAATGGTGATTTTTACATAGTATGTTTACAAATATTCTAGTCGTAAACTTCCGTGCAGTGACTGAAGGTCATTACTGAGAAGTTATGGGATTCTTACGCCATGATGTGTCGTGTGCTCTATTTTTATGGCGGGAAGGTTTCGTGCAGCGAAACGGTAGTAAGTTTGCATTCAAGAGCTGTAGCTACGAATTGAAGCTCCCTGACATCTATATAACTGAGTTCGAAGCTTCAAGTCACTGTTGTGTAACTTACAGTTGTCAATATTTGCAAATTACCACAAAAAATACTTATTCTTGTGCGCTGTGTATGTGTTCAGTACAGTCGGAAACCGTCGGCACTTTCCGTATATTCCATGAACATGTACATGTACACCTAATTATATTTTGGTCGTCGTCGGCAGAGACAAAAGAATCAAGCGTTACGTTGAAATTTATCTAGAAACCAACACATCGGCCGATAACTTCGGCAAGATATAGCAATGCTTTATCTGTCAAAACGAAGTGTTTTATTCGTCAATACGATTCATGTGAACCTCCTCCAGTTCTGACGGACTACTTTCAAGTGTAAACTATACTTAAATATTTACATTTGCGCTGCAACCCACTCTATAAACATTACCAGCAAAAATGCTTAAGTATGAAAGCAATGGTACTCGAGACGTTGCACGTGGTTAAGTTATGACGTCATAGATCAAGCTTGTTCAATGAGAGTCTTGTCAAATGACTTATTATTATCATTGGCGCCAATTTTATTCAAGCTGGGCTGTTCCGCCAATGTCGTTTACATGACGACACAAATACAAATGTAGGTAAAAAACTATTAATTGGAAAAAATATAAATGAAGTCTAGCAATTGTTCTGTAGTAAAAATATAAATATATGGATTGGAAGTCATTTTTTAACTTTCATAGTGCTACGAAAGGTCAGCGGTTACATCCATATTCAGCATGAAGCCCTAGAGGGCTTCATTCAATATGGATGTAACGGCTGACCTTTCATAGCACTATGAAAGTTTAAAGAATGACTTTCATTCCTTATGTATTTCTTGAATGACTGATGAAGTTATCAATGTTATCGGAACTATCATAAAAGTGGAACATTATTGTATTGCGCCTTGACTTTCTGCTAGAAGTAGTGATGTGATTATTTTTCTACGCGACTTAATTAGCCTGTCGGCGCATAGCTTCAGTGTAGAAAAGGCCAATGTTCCGGTTTATGTTAAATCAGATATGCATGTGTAATATCTTATGTAATACAAGCTTTGAACGGAGAGACAAATATGGTTCGCCAACTCGTCTTTCCTTACTCTTGCCAAAAAAATGTATTCTCTCTTAATCAGTTTTGTAGTTAAATACTTGTGTTAGGAAAATCTTAATAGTCCTTCAACACATTTAGAAAAAAAAAACTTGCATCCTATTAGTGAAGATGAACGAGTGAAAGGTCAAGTACAAATTAACATCATCAAAACACACCCGAGAAGAACGCCATCGACTTAAGGAGGCTCGACCCTTTCACAATTAACCGCTAAGATTTCCTTAAAACTTTCATAGGTTGATTATGCTACCAGGTAGAGATGATTTTGTGAAAATCTAAGCCTTCCTATGACTTGTTTCATTTTTGGTAAAAAACACCAAAAATGATTTTTCCTTGTGCAAACGTTCTGACAACACGGATAATTCTGCCACTCGCCGACTCTCTCTCTAGTTTGAGAAAACATGGTCAGTTGTACCGGTACTTTAGGCCTACCTTCCGATTCTGTTTCTATACTGTTGGCGTCGCTGTCAGTGTCCGAACATGTGTCGATATAGTGTATATCTATTTTTGTTGTTGTTTTGCAATAGGAGTGGTCGTGATAATACTTTATTTGCTCGTAATCTTGAGTTGAAGACTTGAACCGTCCCCTCTCATCTCGCCATTGTTGACATCGCGACATATCACTTTGTAGAACGAATTTGATACCCCGTTTTCAAATACCAGGTACACAAATAGGAAGCTACGTCACCACAAAACGAGAATCAAAACTTGTGTATTACGTAGGGTCGAGCGTCCTTAAAACCAGGTCCATTATTATGTAAAAGGCGAAAGGAAATGCAACATTTTGGGACCCTCCAAACTATAGACGAATTTATTCCTGGTCGCCGGCTATAGCACCTGTCCATTTCCTAATTCCTTCATGAGTGTGGATTTCCCTAAAACTCACCATGTACTAGTACAGCAATAGGTTTAATGCTAAATTTCACCCTAACACTATCTCTGATTTTAATTGGCATGGTTAGCAATCCTTACAGAGAAATTGCTTTGCCTCAGTAAAATATATACTGGTCAGATGGGGAATACATACTGAAAATGGTAACAAAACAAGATCGTACTATACATAATTACCATTTTTGGTGTTCTTGATCAATAATCAAACTACAGAAATAACTTGAAATGTTGAAAAATTGGTTAGAACGCAAATTCAAAACAAAATCTTAGAGACATCAGCTATTTTTGGCCTGACAATTTGACTAGACTCAACACATCGGATAACTGACCATCGATCCCGTGATATCACAGCCTCACTAGAAACGTCACCAAACTACAATCTTGATCAGGTTTCATTACGCAAATTAAGATATCGGTTGCAATCCTTATAGGTTTACATGTAGTTCTGATCAGTGGCTGAACCCATGGAGCACACTGTGTATGAAAGCATCTGAGAAAAGTTCACATTCACAATACCAATATCAAACTCAATCTATGTATTGATTTTCTTCATGGCATGGAGTAAAAAATCAATTTCATTATCTTCAGATCAAGCAGAGCGACGATCTTGAGAATAACCGGAAACTCGGGGTAAATAAAAATGGCGGCCGTAATCGATGGACGCTGTATTATCTAATGAGAACATTTACATTTCAATTGGGTAGCATTTTATACCGTCTAATAAAACTGTTCCATAACTTTATATCATGAAATATTCTCAATATAAGATGTTGGTCTGTCGCTTTCTGATTTAATCTCATCTAAACCACTTCTGTTGGCCCTGTGAGGCGGAGGCCTAACTAACAGAGACTAAGCTCGACGTTATCTAGACGACTGTAGAAACATTTGCTCGGCTCTTTGTTTAGATTCTGACGAAATCTGATAAGAAATATGTTTGTCCTGCACAAATAAAGTGTGGGTGGCGTGAAGGTGCAGCATTATAGAGCCGTGATGCTGGGTCATAGATCCCTATTGTGTACTTTGATAATTTGTAGAAAATGTGTAGGAAATAAGAGTGTTCGATTGACAGCCACAACAATCAGCTACCCATGGGATTCACAACTATAACCTACCCCTGGGATTCACAACTATCAGCTACCCCTGGGATTCACAACTATCAGCTACCCCTGGGATTCACAACTATAACCTACCTCTGGGATTCACAACTATAACCTACCCCTGGGATTCACAACTATAACCTACCCCTGGGATTCACAACTATCAACCACCTCTGGGATTCACAACTATAACCTACCCCTGGGATTCACAACTATCAGCTACCCGTGGGATTCACAACTATCAGCTACCCCTGGGATTCACAACTATAACCTACCCCTGGGAATCACAACTATCAGCTACCCCTGGGATTCACAACTATCAGCTACCCCTGGGATTCACAACTATCAGCTACCCCTGGGATTCACAACTATAACCTACCTCTGGGATTCACAACTATAACCTACCTCTGGGATTCACAACTATCAGCTACCCCTGGGATTCACAACTATAACCTACCCCTGGGATTCACAACTATCAGCTACCCCTGGGATTCACAACTATCAGCTACCCCTGGGATTCACAACTATCAGCTACCCCTGGGATTCACAACTATCAGCTACCCCTGGGATTCACAACTATAACCTAACCCTGGGATTCACAACTTTCAGCTACCTCTGGGATTCACAACTATCAGCTACCCCTGGGATTCACAACTATAACCTGCCTCTGGGATTCACAACTATCAGCTACCCCTGGGATTCACAACTATCAGCTACCCCTGGGATTCACAACTATAACCTAACCCTGGGATTCACAACTATAACCTACCCCTGGGATTCACAACTATAACCTACCTCTGGGATTCACAACTATCAGCTACCCCTGGGATTCACAACTATAACCTACCCCTTGGATTCACAACTATAACCTACCCCTGGTATTCACAACTATCAGCTACCCCTGGGATTCACAACTATCAGCTACCCCTGGGATTCACAACTATCAGCTACCCCTGGGATTCACAACTATCAGCTACCCCTGGGATTCACAACTATCAGCTACCCCTGGGATTCACAACTATCAGCTACCTCTGGGATTCACAACTATCAGCTACCCCTGGGATTCACAACTATAACCTGCCTCTGGGATTCACAACTATAACCTATCCCTGGGATTCACAACTATCAGCTACCCCTGGGATTCACAACTATAACCTACCCCTGGGATTCACAACTATAACCTACCCCTGGGATTCACAACTATAACCTACCTCTGGGAATCACAACTATCAGCTACCCCTGGGATTCACAACTATAACCTACCCCTGGGATTCACAACTATAACCTACCCCTAGGATTCACAACTATAACCTACCCCTGGGATTCACAACTATCAACCACCTCTGGGATTCACAACTATCAGCTACCCCTGGGATTCACAACTATCAGCTACCTCTGGGCTTCACAACTATCAGCTACCCCTGGGATTCACAACTATCAGCTACCCCTGGGATTCACAACTATCAGCTACCTCTGGGCTTCACAACTATCAGCTACCCCTGGGATTCACAACTATCAGCTACCCCTGGGATTCACAACTATCAGCTACCCCTGGGATTCACAACTATCAGCTACCCCTGGGATTCACAACTATCAGCTACCCCTGGGATTCACAACTATCAGCTACCCCTGGGGTTCACAACTATAACCTACCGCTGGGATTCACAACTATAACCTACCTCTGGGATTCATAACTGTCGTAGGTGTGAAAAAGTTCACCCTGAAAATTCAGTAAAACTGCGACAAAAATCAACTTTGGACATTTTTGGCAATTTTATGCTATAGTGCCATGGTGTAACGTGTTTTATTTTTGCATTGGGTCATCGAGAGTGTAAACAATCGTACAATAATTATCAGAGAAATATTAAACATACACAAGTCAAACGCTGTGAGAACTCTGGAGAAAATATATTTTCGAATCCCTATAAACCATGATAGTTGACTATAACATAATATGTTGGCTGTGTAATATTCCCGGCGATCCAGCGGTCTTCAAGAAAAATGGAAGTGGGTGTATTATCGAGACAGCAATTTATAAAAACAAATATCTTAATCAGCGATACTTTGATTACAGTCTTAGATCTGCGTCTGGCTCAATCGATCAAATGTCCCTTGTGGTTGGTTTGTTGGTCTACGGGTGTTTCGCCAATACTGCACTGACAAAGATTTGTGTTCGACCACCGTACTGTTTCCCTTCTGTATCTCCAAATAACCGGAAGTTGATCATGAACTGGCATGTTTCCCGTTAGTCATTCCTGTACGTTTTTCGGAAGAGGTACTCGATTCACGGACAATTTCCTTCGATTGTTTACCATTTAAGATATATAAATATTTATATTTGCAGTTCATTCTTCCATTGTAATGCATTATATTTACATCTGCGCTGCAACCCACTATATGAAGATAACCAGCAAAAATGCTTTTCATAAAAGTATGAAAGCAATGGTTCTCGAGACGTAGCACATGGTTTAATTATGACGTCATAGATCAAGCTTGTTCAATGAGAGTCTTGTCGCGCCGCTTCGAATAACATGCAGAATGCCCTTGCGTCAAACGCTCAAATGACTAATTATTATCATTGGCGCCAATTTTATTCAAGCTGGGCTGTTCCGCCAATGTCGTTAAAAAGACGACACATATACAAACGCTGGTAATAAACTATTAATTGGAAATAATGTAAATGAAGTTAAGCAATTGTTCTATGGAAAAGAAATGTCAATACCTCTACTTATTTACTAGTCATGAATCGAACTTCTATGAATCGAATTTTTCGTTGTATCGAAGTTTTAATCTGACCCGTTCGTTATGAAAACATTGAAAATTACAACTAATACATCGAAGTGAAAATTTTACCTGTACGAGCGCAATAAATTGCCCCGCGGTCATTTTCACACCTTCACGGACGCGTGTGTTGATGTCCTGCAGTGAACAGTAGTCGGCGACCTAGCTGCGATAACGTACTGTACAAATGTAGCTCTTCGAGACGAGACGATTTTTTATATTGCGTCGTTAGAGCTACGAAGCGGTCCCATGCCTGGTATTGGAGCAAAATCAAAAGTGTTTAATCTGTAAGATTTCATTTAATTACCGCCTCATGTGAGCATATTGTTGTCAAAACAATGCAGGATTGCTGAACTATCGAGTGTTTACCTTGATAAAATATTTTGTTCACGGAATTAGCAGAACCAGTTCACGTGTGATGTTATCTCAAATCTCGTTTATATATGTGGCCTGTATGGCCAAATATGGAGTTACTACGGCTTACTACGACTTCCTTATTTGGTCCGCACGCGCGCGCCCATTCATAATTTAGAGGAACTCTTCAGAAAAGAAACCAAGAAAATTTACTGAAGTCTAATCACGGCTACCGCTACTCATTTCATTTTATGCTTCGTTACGTAAACTTGATATTAACGATAATTCAGATGAATTTTAATTACAAGTTAGGTAGGAGATCGACAGAGATGGTTTATGATATAAGTACGTTTATCGATGAGAACCAATCGGCCGATAGGTGATGTAAAAATCGACCCGGTGTGAATGACACCGGGCTTGCTCCATGATTTAATACACGGCCGGACAGAGCCATAGGAGGTCGGGTATTAATATTAGTACTAAAAAATATTAAAGTGTGTATTTAAATATACATTTTTTTTTAATAAATGTGAATCTACAATTTCTTAGCCTGTTTTACGTTACACTAGGACCGCATTGGTTCGTCTTATGTACAGTTCATACATGTATATATACATATAGGCCTATACATGTCGATGTTCAATATTCATAAGTCGAAGTCCCGATGTTTCGAAGTTTTCACGACGGTCCCGCAAAGTTCGAAACATCGAAGTTTGACTGTATATGGATTGAAAGTCATTTTTCTAAACTTTCATAACATGAAGACCTAGCGGGCTTCATTTAATATGGATGTAACGGCTGACCTTTCATAGCACTATGAAAGTTTCAAAAAATGACTTTCAATCCCTATGTGAAGGCAAATGTTGTAACATGACTTCAACAACATCTGTTATTGTTACGTCATCAATCTCTATTCATACGTCATCAATTTTATTGCACTCTTCACCTCATTTGCTGCTAAAAACTGTTCAAAATAACTATATAAAGCACAACAATTCAATCAAAATATAAATATCTATTTTTTCCCAGTTTTTCATCAATAGCAATGTGGGTTATTTAAGCGTTGAACTATTACCCGATGTAGTATACAGTCGATATGAATACAATTTGGGTGACATATAAATAGAATGTCGCCCGTTACATTACCGATAATTCTAAAATAAGCCTGCATATACAATGTATTTCTTTGGGATATAGTCGGTTAACGTTTTCCTTTTTCTTGTGAGTTTCTTTACTAGAGTAGCCTGATTTAAATCGATATCATTTGAGCTATTGACTCAATGCCAGTACACATGTTATCTGAGGCGGAGTGCAAAGCGTTGACGTAACGTAGTCCAACATTGCGTCAGAAATGACGTCACAATAGCATGATTTAAATCAGTGTCATCTAAGCGATTGACTCAAAGCCATCATACATGTTATATGAGGCGGAGTGCAAAGCTTTGATATAACGTAGTCGAACATGGCGTCAGAAATAACATTATGTGATGCGGATTGCAAATTGTAGTATACAGTGTGATATACTGCAATTTGGTTTAGAAATGATATATAGACAAAAGCAACACAGAATGCAGATATAGGACTGTAACAACATTTGCTAAAACATTCATTGCTTAAAAACGATGTAAACGAAGTATAACTATGTACTGCAAAACTTCGATATACTGCTTCTCCTTCCGTTTATCGCTTAGCGGATCGCCAGTATATTTCAATATAGTCTCTCTCACTGTCCCTGTAAGATAACGACGTAACACACACACATGCTGCACCTTTTAAATTTAGTAACAGATACAGTGTGCCGAAATAAAATAATTTAAACTCCATCATACAGCTGTTTCGTCCTCCTTGGATGTTTCGTTCTTCTTCAGTGATGCTAGGGGCCAAAAGGTGGGAATCAAAACTTTCTAAACTAATGTAGACGCGGAAGGGGCAGATGCGTAAAACCCCTCTATTTATGACTTTAGAAGTAAAATTAAACTAGTTCTGTATAATTTCAAATAATACATTTACATTGATGCGTACCTCGATATATGGCAAAAATCAGTTGATGAAGCCGATTGACTGTGCTTTTATGCACGCAATGCACTATTGCAAAATACAGCCATACTGTCGTATTTGTTATCTGTTGTTACACAGCCATACTGTCGTGTTTGTTATCTGTTGTTACACAGCCATACTGTCGTGTTTGTTATCTGTTGTTACACAGTCATATTGTCGTATGTGTTATCTGTTGTTACACAGCCATACTGTTGTATTTGTTATCTGTTGTTACACAGCCATACTGTCGTATGTGTTATCTGTTGTTACACAGCCATACTGTCGTGTTTGTTATCTGTTGTTACACAGCCATACTGTCGTATTTGTTATCTATTGTTACACAGCCATACTGTCGTATTTGTTATCTATTGTTACACAGCCATACTGTCGTATTTGTTATCTGTTGTTACACAGCCATACTGTCGTGTTTGTTATCTGTTGTTACACAGCCATACTGTCGTGTTTGTTATCTGTTGTTACACAGTCATACTGTCGTGTTTGTTATCTGTTGTTACACAGCCATACTGTCGTGTTTGTTATCTGTTGTTACACAGCCATACTGTTGTATTTGTTATCTGTTGTTACACGGACATACTGTCGTGTTTGTTATCTGTTGTTACACAGCCATACTGTCGTATTTGTTATCTGTTGTTACACAGCCATACTGTCGTGTTTGTTATCTGTTGTTACACAGTCATATTGTCGTGTTTGTTATCTGTTGTTACACAGCCATACTGTCGTATTTGTTATCTATTGTTACACAGCCATACTGTCGTATTTGTTATCTGTTGTTACACAGCCATACTGTCGTGTTTGTTATCTGTTGTTACACAGCCATACTGTCGTATTTGTTATCTGTTGTTACACAGCCATACTGTCGTATTTGTTATCTGTTGTTACACAGCCATACTGTCGTGTTTGTTATCTGTTGTTACACAGCCATACTGTTATATTTGTTATCTGTTGTTACACAGACATACTGTCGTATTTGTTATCTGTTGTTACACAGCCATACTGTCGTATTTGTTATCTGTTGTTACACGGCCATACTGTCGTGTTTGTTATCTGTTGTTACACAGCCATACTGTCGTATTTGTTATCTGTTGTTACACAGTCATACTGTCGTGTTTGTTATCTGTTGTTACACAGCCATATTGTCGTGTTTGTTATCTGTTGTTACACAGCCATACTGTCGTGTTTGTTATCTGTTGTTACACAGCCATACTGTCGTATTTGTTATCTGTTGTTACACAGCCATACTGTCGTATTTGTTATCTGTTGTTACACAGCCATACTGTCGTATTTGTTATCTGTTGTTACACAGCCATACTGTCGTGTTTGTTATCTATTGTTACACAGCCATACTGTCGTGTTTGTTATCTGTTGTTACACAGCCATACTGTCGTGTTTGTTATCTGTTGTTACACGGCCATACTGTCGTGTTTGTTATCTATTGTTACACAGCCATACTGTCGTGTTTGTTATCTGTTGTTACACAGCCATACTGTCGTGTTTGTTATCTGTTGTTACACAGCCATACTGTCGTGTTTGTTATCTATTGTTACACAGCCATACTGTCGTGTTTGTTATCTGTTGTTACACAGCCATACTGTCGTGTTTGTTATCTGTTGTTACACAGCCATACTGTTATATTTGTTATCGTTTGTTACACAGCCATACTGTCGTATATGTTATCTGTTGTTACACAGACATACTGTTGTATTTGTTATCTGTTGTTACACAGCCATACTGTCGTATTTGTTATCTGTTGTTACACAGACATACTGTTGTATTTGTTATCTGTTGTTACACGGCCATACTGTCGTATTTGTTATCTGTTGTTACACAGCCATACTGTCGTGTTTGTTATCTGTTGTTACACAGCCATACTGTCGTATTTGTTATCTGTTGTTACACAGCCATACTGTCGTATTTGTTATCTGTTGTTACACAGCCATACTGTCGTAGTTGTTATCTGTTGGTACACAGCCATACTGTCGTGTTTGTTATCTGTTGTTACACAGCCATACTGTTGTATTTGTTATCTGTTGTTACACAGCCATACTGTCGTGTTTGTTATCTGTTGTTACACAGCCATACTGTCGTATTTGTTATCTGTTGTTACACAGACATACTGTTGTATTTGTTATCTGTTGTTACACAGTCATATTGTCGTGTTTGTTATCTGTTGTTACACAGCCATACTGTCGTGTTTGTTATCTGTTGTTACACAGCCATACTGTTATATTTGTTATCGTTTGTTACACAGCCATACTGTCGTATATGTTATCTGTTGTTACACAGACATACTGTTGTATTTGTTATCTGTTGTTACACAGCCATACTGTCGTATTTGTTATCTGTTGTTACACAGTCATATTGTCGTGTTTGTTATCTGTTGTTACACAGCCATACTGTTGTATTTGTTATCTGTTGTTACACAGCCATACTGTCGTGTTTGTTATCTGTTGTTACACAGCCATACTGTCGTGTTTGTTATCTGTTGTTACACAGCCATACTGTCGTATTTGTTATCTGTTGTTACACAGCCATACTGTCGTGTTTGTTACCTGTTGTTACCCAGCCATACTGTCGTGTTTGTTATCTGTTGTTACCCAGCCATACTGTCGTATTTGTTATCTGTTGTTACACAGCCATACTGTCGTAGTTGTTATCTGTTGTTACACAGCCATACTGTCGTGTTTGTTATCTGTTGTTACACAGCCATACTGTCGTATTTGTTGCCTGTTGTTACACAGCCATACTGTCGTGTTTGTTATCTGTTGTTACACAGCCATACTGTCGTGTTTGTTATCTGTTGTTACACAGCCATACTGTCGTATTTGTTATCTGTTGTTACACAGTCATACTGTCGTGTTTGTTATCTGTTGTTACACAGCCATACTGTCGTATTTGTTATCTGTTGTTACACAGTCATATTGTCGTGTTTGTTATCTGTTGTTACGTTACACAGCCATACTGTCGTGTTTGTTATCTGTTGTTACGTTACACAGCCATACTGTCGTGTTTGTTATCTATTGTTACACAGCCATACTGTCGTGTTTGTTATCTGTTGTTACACAGCCATACTGTCGTATTTGTTATCTGTTGTTACACAGCCATACTGTCGTGTTTGTTATCTGTTGTTACACAGCCATACTGTCGTATTTGTTATCTGTTGTTACACAGCCATACTGTCGTATTTGTTATCTGTTGTTACACAGCCATACTGTCGTATTTGTTATCTGTTGTTACACAGCCATACTGTCGTGTTTGTTATCTGTTGTTACACAGCCATACTGTCGGGTTTGTTATCTGTTGTTACACAGCCATACTGTCGTATTTGTTATCTGTTGTTACACAGTCATACTGTCGTGTTTGTTATCTGTTGTTACACAGCCATACTGTCATATTTGTTATCTGTTGTTACACAGCCATACTGTCGTATTTGTTATCTGTTGTTACACAGCCATACTGTCGTATTTGTTATCTGTTGTTACACAGCCATACTGTCGTATTTGTTATCTGTTGTTACACAGCCATACTGTCGTGTTTGTTATCTGTTGTTACACAGCCATACTGTCGTATTTGTTATCTGTTGTTACACAGCCATACTGTCGTATTTGTTATCTGTTGTTACACAGCCATACTGTCGTATTTGTTATCTGTTGTTACCCAGCCATACTGTCGTGTTTGTTATCTGTTGTTACACAGCCATACTGTCATATTTGTTATCTGTTGTTACACAGCCATACTGTCGTATTTGTTATCTGTTGTTACACAGCCATACTGTCGTGTTTGTTATCTGTTGTTACACAGACATACTGTCGTGTTTGTTATCTGTTGTTACACAGCCATACTGTCGTGTTTGTTATCTGTTGTTACACAGCCATACTGTCGTATTTGTTATCTGTTGTTACACAGCCATACTGTCGTATTTGTTATCTGTTGTTACCCAGCCATACTGTCGTGTTTGTTATCTGTTGTTACACAGCCATACTGTCGTGTTTGTTATCTGTTGTTACACAGCCATACTGTCGTGTTTGTTATCTGTTGTTACACAGCCATACTGTCGTATGTGTTATCTGTTGTTACACGGCCATACTGTTCCATTTGTTATCTGTTGTTACACGGACATACTGTCGTATATGTTATCTGTTGTTAACGTTTGAAAACACTGACAGAAGTTGAATTCGATAAAATGTAATATTACAACTATTGATTAAAACGTTATCTATTCTATGAGCAACAAAATTGTCGGTTAGCACTTTTAAAGATAAAATAACGCTAGAACAATTATTTTTTGGAAATTGCATTATTCCTTCTCTAAAGAATTCCTTATTCGATTATAAGACTGAAATTACAAACATGCCAAAAGCGATAAACACCATACGCCACATGTACTGTGTCAAACAATACACGGTCTCATAGGTTAGTTATAATAGGTGGGCTTTAATCTTCGACATTTATTGATTATAAACATCGTAAATAACTAAAACAAAATACACATGTAATATCAGCTTGATCAAACTCCAAATAATTAAGTTAGGACTAGACACACGACCGCTGATGAGTTTCTGTGTAATGTTATTTTCTGGCGTTATGCATAGCTTGGTATGACGTGTGTTGCATTGAGCCGAAGAACAAGTAGAAGACAATTTGTGTAGGCGTAGTTGCGTACAAAACAATGACGTCACAATAAGTGATAAAATTAAATTAAAAAAAACCCCAGACTTTTGTCATTATGCAACAACATAAGTTTTTTCCTTTGTCATACACGTTTAATTAGATACAAGTTTTTTTTCTCTATCATACACGTTAATTAGTCGTGTTTGATGGACCAGATGTAAGATGTAATCTTGAGGCGGACTGTCAGTGTATGCCACGGCAATCCCTCATGGTTGGGAAGATGGCGAGTTGTAAGGTTATGGCGCAATAGATATCAGGCACGGCCTACTCCAAGACGGCCGGGGTTCATTTACTGAGTGATCCCGACTATGTTGATTCTCACAAGTTCTTCCTCCCACGAACCTTTAACACAAACATTTTTTGTAGAAGTAATAAGGTTTATCTCATAATCCTTGACCAGAAAAATGGAATTCTGTCAGTTTGAGAACAAAGGGAGTGTTCTACACCCACAACTGAAAAGTTATATAATAAAAAGTAACCGAAAAAGTCTATATCAAAATTGTAAAATCAGATTGCAAGTTTAAGACAGATGTTTTCAACGAGTGCTTTGCACTCAAATTAAAATGCAGTCGTTACAATGTACAGGAAATAAAGACTATTTCAGCCGGCTTAATAATTTTTTTTAAACTGAAAAAGACATGGGCTTTAACATCGTCGGATACCCACGGTTGATCTCGCTTCGCTAACTCACTCATCACCCGTGGGCAAACTCGCCAAGAAATCCTCGTAAAATATGGTAATTTGTATATTAGAACGGACCAATCAGAAAATCGGAACTCTCCAGTTTGAAGACCCGTTTCGTGGTACACCATACACAACAATGGCTGCGCCCATGGGAAAGCGTGTAAACGGCGAGTAGAAGACGTGTTCACAACGATGGCGGCGTCAATTAAGTCTTGTGAATTTTGTTTAAAAATCATATGAGACAAGTCTTACAGGTCGTTGACTTCAAAAACAAGTCAAGAACAATACGTGATAGTTATCTAAGTTATGCTTCCGTATAGATTATATAACGCTAATTCTGATTGGTTTAAAATCCCATCGCGAAACTGCACTGGAACCAATCGAATGCTTCGTACATATTAATTACGTACCTACGAGGATTTCTCGGCGAGTTTGCCCACGGGTGATGAGTGAGTTTGCGGAGCGAGATCAACCGTGGGTATCCGACGATGGGGCTTTAAGGGCCTGTTTCTACCACAGTTGTTTTCTGGAGCGAACCGCGGACACATCATCTCGATATATCCTTGCCTAGTTTTGACGACGTCAACAATCCGCGTGATTTCCGGTCAAAGTTCAACTTTTTAACCAATCAAACGTCCGAAAGGTCATACCTACCACTAGCATCTATATACAATGGTCTGAGAGTGGAATAACAAGGTATTGTGGTAGAAACACGTATCCGTCATTCGATCAAAGATGCTGAAGCAGTCAAATTTCTATATTTCTCAAAGACTCATCTACAAGTTTAGTGAGAGCAAAGTTCCGGCTAGATTAGTTTCTCTTATTTTGATATACATTAACGTTTAATGGCCTATATCTTTATTTTGATATACATTAACGTTCAATGGCCTATATCTTTATTTTGATATACATTAACGTTTAATGGCCTTTATCTTTATTTTGATATACATTAACGTTTAATGGTCTATATCTTTATTTTGATATACATTAACGTTCAATGGCCTATATCTTTATTTTGATATACATTAACGTTCAATGGCCTATATCTTTATTTTGATATACATTAACGTTCAATGGCCTATATCTTTATTTTGATATACATTAACGTTTAATGGTCTATATCTTAATTTTGATATACATTAACGTTTAATGGCCTTTATCTTTATTTTGATATACATTAACGTTCAATGGCCTATATCTTTATTTTGATATACATTAACGTTTAATGGCCTTTATCTTTATTTTGATATACATTAACGTTTAATGGTCTATATCTTTATTTTGATATACATTAACGTTCAATGGCCTATATCTTTATTTTGATATACATTAACGTTCAATGGCCTATATCTTTATTTTGATATACATTAACGTTCAATGGCCTATATCTTTATTTTGATATACATTAACGTTTAATGGTCTATATCTTAATTTTGATATACATTAACGTTTAATGGTCTATATCTTAATTTTGATGTACATTAACGTTCAATGGCCTATATCTTTATTTTGATATACATTAACGTTTAATGGTCTATATCTTAATTTTGATATACATTAACGTTTAATGGTCTATATCTTAATTTTGATGTACATTAACGTTTAATGGCCTATATCTTTATTTTGATATACATTAACGTTTAATGGTCCATATCTTTATTTTGATATACATTAACGTTTAATGGTCTATATCTTAATTTTGATATACATTAACGATTAATGGTCTATATCTTTATTTTGATGTACATTAACGTTTAAATGTCTATATCTTTTATTTTCATATATCTTTCGATCATAATATTAACTTTAGGAGTATACATCCTTTATTATCTACGAATTCATTGATGAAAAAAAATATTTTGAATATAATTTCATCTTATCAAACCAGTTAGTTGTTTTGTATTTCACGACAGTATTGCAAAAAGAGTTTTCCCGTCTTTGCTTAACATCATAAACAAAACTTACCAACCAAATACATTGCGACAAGCTTATTGTTCTTTTGAATTTTGTATTATAAACAAAAACGATTCGTAGTGTGAGCAGAACTCTTGTTTTCGGCTCTTTTCCCAGACAGGCGATATCCGAGATTGAGGTCAGCCCGGATTCGTTGCAGTCTGGTAATTGAGTCACGACAGCTCTGCGCTTTTTCTATTGACAATTAGCTGTCATGGTTTGGTTTAATGCAGTAGCTGACAACTGAAACTAATTGACAAAAACGTGATTGGGAATCAAAATTCCTCATTTTGCTGTTTTAGCACCTCAGTAACAGTTGATAACAAGGCAGTCATGATCTCTCCGCCGATCGATCGCCTGGAGGCACCGGTTACGTTTCCCCGCCGCTGATTGTGTTTTCAAATGCTTGAACGTCATGTGATGGAGGGCTATATTTAATAACAAGAAATACACATCAAGTACTTGATCAATGAAACGTTTAACACACTTCGGATATTTATAGTAAAATCAAAGCGCTAAAAAGACAATGTGAAGTTGATGAGAAGCTTGAATCGTCTGCCATCATGGTGTTAAATGAAAGAGCAATCATGATCATGACTAGAACCTATTTTATGTTAAATATTTTTGTATTTAATAATATATGGTTTATATGGCACAACCATGAACTTGAGTTAAACGTTAACATCATCAAGCAATGAATCCAAAAATAACTTTAAAATCTTCGTCTTTAATCATCATTAATGTGAATTGCGATAATTTTTAAATGTCGCCGGTTGAAATTAACAGCAAGTTATAATTCAGTGTTAATTGACGTAATTACATTGGGGGAAGAAAGTTGCTGAAAGTCGCAAACAAATAAAGGAACGTTTAGCTATGTGTGAACTCCGCTCTTTGATTGGTCGGTTAAGTGTGGTAATTACCAAGCGTATCATTTGTCAAAGTAGAAAAATTTCTTCCCTTTATTTTCATTGAAAAGCGTTATATTTTACAGGGAATTTTTTTTGCAATATTTCTGCATAACAGGTTTTGATAATTATATTTATTCTTTCAGGTTTGGTTGTTTGGTGTGGGCCATACACAAGCTCCTGGATTTGATTGGTGGAAATACCAGGTAAGGCTCTTATTGAATAGAAGTGTACTTATATGATCTGGAGAACAAAGATACCTGTGTATTTACATAACGGTTATTCGATTTCCAGGGTCACTGATATACTTCTATTTATAGAATTTCGAAGTCTGTTTTCTATGTTTGGGAAGCTGTTTCGTAGTAGATTGGACTTATATCAGAGCCACACTGACGACTTCTATGCCTTACGATCGATTCCCATTTTTAACATCTCGGCTAACTCCGTCAAAGAACGGAATCATATCACGCTTTGGCGGAGTTAGCAGTGATCTAACGATTGGATCGATTAAAAACGACCAAAGTTTTCCAACTCCGATGTAAAGCCCTTTAGATGCTATCAGTTGCAAGTTGGAAAATAGACAATTAGAAAGATAAGGGGGAAGCTTGACAAAGTCGGAAGCTTGTTGGCCATTCACCGTAAAAACGACGTCTCGGATCCAACAGATGGCCAAGTGCTGGAGTCAGATACTTATCATGTTGATCATCCCCTCGTATCTAGAGTGTAATAAAACAGGGTCTGGGGTTGTTACTGCGGTTCATGATATTATAAATGAACCGTTGAAATAACGACCCACAATAAGCCGAGTACGTTTACATGAAAAGTGTCTCGCATATGATGGAACATGTACAGAAATTACGTCATTGGATGCAATTGATTATTGACGAATCTCAAGTCAGCGAATTACGTTGAGTCAAGTTCTAAACAGTTCCTTCACTTGACATACAGTGCGCCATACATATTAATGTTGTTCATTTTAGAATAAACATGTCTCTTTAAAGTAGAACTAAGGGCAGACGCGTTCCAGTAGGTTATAAAGTGCCTATAACGCAAGAAAGTAGCCAAGTGGCATGTTCATTCAGTAAAACACTAACTTGAGAGAGGGACAACTGGACCAGTTGTTGTTGGACTGTGGGACAACTGGGCCAGTTTTTGTTGGACAGTAGAACAACTGGGCCAGTTGTTGTTGGACCGTGGAACAACTGGGCCAGTTGTTGTTGGACAGTGGGACAACTGGACAGTTGTTGTTGGACAGTGGGACAACTGGACAGTTGTTGTTGGACCGTGGAACAACTGGACAGTTGTTGTTGGACCGTGGAACAACTGGACAGTTGTTGTTGGACCGTGGAACAACTGGACAGTTGTTGTTGGACCGTGGAACAACTGGACAGTTGTTGTTGGACCGTGGAACAACTGGACAGTTGTTGTTGGACCGTGGAACAACTGGACAGTTGTTGTTGGACCGTGGAACAACTGGACAGTTGTTGTTGGACCGTGGAACAACTGGACAGTTGTTGTTGGACAGCGGAACAACTGGACAGTTGTTGTTGGACCGTGGAACAACTGGACAGTTGTTGTTGGACCGTGGAACAACTGGACAGTTGTTGTTGGACAGTGGGACAACTGGACAGTTGTTGTTGGACCGTGGAACAACTGGACAGTTGTTGTTGGACCGTGGAACAACTGGACAGTTGTTGTTGGACCGTGGAACAACTGGACAGTTGTTGTTGGACCGTGGAACAACTGGACAGTTGTTGTTGGACCGTGGAACAACTGGACAGTTGTTGTTGGACCGTGGAACAACTGGACAGTTGTTGTTGGACCGTGGAACAACTGGACAGTTGTTGTTGGACCGTGGAACAACTGGACAGTTGTTGTTGGACAGCGGAACAACTGGACAGTTGTTGTTGGACCGTGGAACAACTGGACAGTTGTTGTTGGACAGCGGAACAACTGGACAGTTGTTGTTGGACCGTGGAACAACTCCGTCATTAAGCTTCAGAGGTATGGAAGAACAGCTAAGTTATTGTCGGTTTGGTACAATTGTAGTTGTGTCATTTGTTACACTGTTACACATGGGTTTGTCGAAGTGGTGAATGGGTAGTGGGACTACTAGATTGGTGATTGCAACATATTTGGAAAACCCGATACTTGATGGCTACAATTATGTTTATACAGGGCTTGTGTTTGGTACAGGCAAGATTGGCTGGAGGTAGAGAACGGGTATGTGGGTGGAATCTGTTTATGATAGCCCAGATATGATACCGAATTTAAAGTACCATCTCGCTGAAATACCATGCACACACACCGTTCCGCCTTGTCATATAATATAATGTACATATACGGATAATGGGCAAACCAGTCGTTGCCTTACACGAAATACTGAATGTAAAGTAGAGAATAAAAACACAATTTATAAGGACTTTGGTTTGACCCGACATGAGGACAAACCCGATTGCCTTCCTCGCATAAACATTCAACATTAAAGCCAAAAAGTGAGACAATATTCAATATCGGAACAACTCAGTTAATGGTAGACTAATATAAACTTTATTTATTCAAAAACAATTATGAAACAAGTTATTCAACCGATATTTATTTAATCACTTTTGTTGGCCCGTATTTTAGCGTGCGAAAGGGTCTTATTTTGGAACGAAACCGGAGTACCCGGGGACAACCCACATGGTCGTGCAGGTGACCCAATGCCTTTCAACGTCCGCTCGGGAAATCGAACCCCGGCCGCCTTGGTGAAAGGAGGTGCGCTATCTACTGCACCACCCTAACATCGACTTTTTGTGGACGTATTGTAAGCAAGGCTGTCAATATATCAGCATTGCAGACATCCGGGTCCTGTGTCTTTTCAACAACTAAGGTCATCAGAAAGACTTGTTTTAATTACAATGCACTATATGGAGTAAATGCACTAAAGAGCATCCATTGAGTTGACTGGCAAAATGTTATCGGCTACTTTGACAGTAAAAAATCGCGCCATACCTAAGGACCACTCTCACAACCGCGTCCATCTTAAGGTGTAAACCACCAAAACAAAACCCAAAATAAACACACACTTCTAAATAGTAAAATATATCAAGGTTCTATTTGGTGTTTTATACGTGTTGGGTCGGACAGGTTGTCGGAGTATAGCGGTGTTGGGTCTGACAGGTTGTCGGAGTATAGCGGTGTTGGGTCCGACAGGTTGTCAGAGTATAGCGGTGTTGGGTCCGACAGGTTGTCAGAGTATAGCGGTGTTGTGTAGACAGGTTGTCGGAGTAAAGCGGTGTTGGGTCTGACAGGTTGTCAGAGTATAGCGGTGTTGTGTAGACAGGTTGTCGGAGTATAGCGGTGTTGGGTCTGACAGGTTGTCAGAGTATAGCGGTGTTGGGTCTGACAGGTTGTCAGAGTATAGAGGTGTTGGGTCCGACAGGTTGTCAGAGTATAGCGGTGTTGTGTAGACAGGTTGTCGGAGTATAGCGGTGTTGGGTCTGACAGGTTGTCAGAGTATAGCGGTGTTGGGTCCGACAGGTTGTCAGAGTATAACGGTGTTGGGTAGACAGGTTGTCGGAGTATAGCGGTGTTGGGTCCGACAGGTTGTTGGAGTATAACGGTGTTGGGTCCGACAGGTTGTCAGAGTATAACGGTGTTGGGTCCGACAGGTTGTCGGAGTATAGCGGTGTTGGGTCTGACAGGTTGTCTAAGTATAGCGGTGTTGGGTCTGACAGGTTGTCGGAGTATAGCGGTGTTGGGTCTGACAGGTTGTCGGAGTATAGCGTGTTGGGTCCGACAGGTTGTCTAAGTATAGCGGTGTTGGGTCTGACAGGTTGTCGGAGTATAGCGTGTTGGGTCTGACAGGTTGTCGGAGTATAGCGTGTTGGGTCCGACAGGTTGTCGGAGTATAGCGGTGTTGGGTCCGACAGGTTGTCGGAGTATAACGGTGTAGGGTAGACAGGTTGTCAGAGTATAGCGGTGTTGGGTAGACAGGTTGTCAGAGTATAGCGGTGTTGGGTCCGACAGGTTGTCAGAGTATAACGGTGTTGGGTAGACAGGTTGTCAGAGTATAACGGCGTTGGGTAGACAGGTTGTCAGAGTATAACGGCGTTGGGTAGACAGGTTGTCAGAGTATAGCGGTGTTGGGTAGACAGGTTGTCAGAGTATAGCGGTGTTGGGTCCGACAGGTTGTCAGAGTATAGCGGTGTTGGGTAGACAGGTTGTCAGAGTATAGCGGTGTTGTGTAGACAGGTTGTCGGAGTATAGCGGTGTTGGGTCCGACAGGTTGTCGGAGTATAGCGGTGTTGGGTAGACAGGTTGTCGGAGTATAGCGGTGTTGGGTCTGACAGGTTGTCGGAGTATAGCGGTGTTGGGTCCGACAGGTTGTCAGAGTATAGCGGTGTTGTGTAGACAGGTTGTCAGAGTATAGCGGTGTTGGGTCCGACAGGGTGTCAGAGTATAGCGGTGTTGTGTAGACAGGTTGTCGGAGTATAGCGGTGTTGGGTCCGACAGGTTGTCAGAGTATAGCGGTGTTGGAAAGACCGGATGTCAGAGTATAACGGCGTTGGGTAGACAGGTTGTCCGAGTATAGCGGTGTTGGGTCTGACAGGTTGTCAGAGTATAACGGTGTTGGGTCCGACAGGTTGTCGGAGTATAGCGGTGTTGGGTCCGACAGGTTATCAGAGTATAACGGCGTTGTGAAGACAGGTTGTCAGAGTATAGCGGTGTTGGGTAGACAGGTTGTCCGAGTATAGCGGTGTTGGGTCTGACAGGTTGTCAGAGTATAGCGGTGTTGGGTCCGACAGGTTGTCAGAGTATAACGGTGTTGTGTAGACAGGTTATCAGAGTATAGCGGTGTTGTGTAGACAGGTTATCAGAGTATAACGGTGTTGTGTAGACAGGTTATCAGAGTATAGCGGTGTTGGGTAGACAGGTTGTCAGAGTATAGCGGTGTTGGGTCCGACAGGTTGTCGGAGTATAGCGGTGTTGGGTCCGACAGGTTGTCAGAGTATAGCGGTGTTGGGTCGGACAGGTTGTCAGAGTATAGCGGTGTTGGGTCCGACAGGTTGTCAGAGTATAGCGGTGTTGGGTCCGACAGCTTGTCAGAGTATAGCGGTGTTGGGTCCGACAGGTTGTCAGAGTATAGCGGTGTTGTGTAGACAGGTTGTCAGAGTATAGCGGTGTTGGGTCTGACAGGTTGTCGGAGTATAGCGGTGTTGGGTCCGACAGGTTGTCCGAGTATAACGGTGTTGTGAAGACAGGTTGTCAGAGTATAGCGGTGTTGTGTAGACAGGTTGTCAGAGTATAGCGGTGTTGTGAAGACAGGTTGTCGGAGTATAGCGGTGTTGGGTCCGACAGGTTGTCAGAGTATAGTGGTGTTGGGTCCGACAGGTTGTCAGAGTATAACGGTGTTGGGTCTGACAGGTTGTCGGAGTATAGCGGTGTTGGGTCCGACAGGTTGTCAGAGTATAACGGTGTTGGGTCCGACAGGTTGTCGGAGTATAGCGGTGTTGGGTCCGACAGGTTATCAGAGTATAACGGCGTTGTGAAGACAGGTTGTCAGAGTATAGCGGTGTTGGGTAGACAGGTTGTCCGAGTATAGCGGTGTTGGGTCTGACAGGTTGTCAGAGTATAGCGGTGTTGGGTCCGACAGGTTGTCAGAGTATAACGGTGTTGTGTAGACAGGTTATCAGAGTATAGCGGTGTTGTGTAGACAGGTTATCAGAGTATAACGGTGTTGTGTAGACAGGTTATCAGAGTATAGCGGTGTTGGGTAGACAGGTTGTCAGAGTATAGCGGTGTTGGGTCCGACAGGTTGTCGGAGTATAGCGGTGTTGGGTCCGACAGGTTGTCAGAGTATAGCGGTGTTGGGTCGGACAGGTTGTCAGAGTATAGCGGTGTTGGGTCCGACAGGTTGTCAGAGTATAGCGGTGTTGGGTCCGACAGCTTGTCAGAGTATAGCGGTGTTGGGTCCGACAGGTTGTCAGAGTATAGCGGTGTTGTGTAGACAGGTTGTCAGAGTATAGCGGTGTTGGGTCTGACAGGTTGTCGGAGTATAGCGGTGTTGGGTCCGACAGGTTGTCCGAGTATAACGGTGTTGTGAAGACAGGTTGTCAGAGTATAGCGGTGTTGTGTAGACAGGTTGTCAGAGTATAGCGGTGTTGTGAAGACAGGTTGTCGGAGTATAGCGGTGTTGGGTCCGACAGGTTGTCAGAGTATAGTGGTGTTGGGTCCGACAGGTTGTCAGAGTATAACGGTGTTGGGTCTGACAGGTTGTCGGAGTATAGCGGTGTTGGGTCCGACAGGTTGTCAGAGTATAGCGGTGTTGGGTCCGACAGGTTGTCAGAGTATAGCGGTGTTGGGTCCGACAGGTTGTCAGAGTATAGCGGTGTTGGGTCCGACAGGTTGTCAGAGTATAGCGGTGTTGGGTCCGACAGGTTGTCAGAGTATAACGATGTTGTGTAGACAGGTTGTCGGAGTATAGCGGTGTTGGGTCCGACAGGTTGTCAGAGTATAACGGTGTTGGGTCCGACAGGTTGTCAGAGTATAGCGGTGTTGTGAAGACAGGTTGTCAGAGTATAACGGTGTTGGGTCTGACAGGTTGTCGGAGTATAGCGGTGTTGGGTCCGACAGGTTGTCAGAGTATAGCGGTGTTGTGAAGACAGGTTGTCAGAGTATAACGGTGTTGGGTCTGACAGGTTGTCGGAGTATAGCGGTGTTGGGTAGACAGGTTGTCAGAGTATAGCGGTGTTGGGTCCGACAGGTTGTCAGAGTATAGCGGTGTTGTGAAGACAGGTTGTCAGAGTATAACGGTGTTGGGTCTGACAGGTTGTCGGAGTATAGCGGTGTTGGGTAGACAGGTTGTCAGAGTATAGCGGTGTTGGGTCCGACAGGTTGTCAGAGTATAGTGGTGCTGGGTCCAACAGGTTGTCAGAGTATAGCGGTGTTGGGTCCGACAGGTTGTCAGAGTATAGCGGTGTTGTGTAGACAGGTTGTCAGAGTATAGTGGTGCTGGGTCCAACAGGTTGTCAGAGTATAGCGGTGTTGGGTCCGACAGGTTGTCAGAGTATAGCGGTGTTGTGTAGACAGGTTGTCAGAGTATAGTGGTGCTGGGTCCAACAGGTTGTCAGAGTATAGCGGTGTTGGGTCCGACAGGTTGTCGGAGTATAGCGGTGTTGGGTCCGACAGGTTGTCGGAGTATAGTGGTGTTGTGTAGACAGGTTGTCAGAGTATAGCGGTGTTGTGTAGACAGGTTGTCAGAGTATAGCGGTGTTGTGTAGACAGCTTGTCAGAGTATAGCGGTGTTGTGTAGACAGGTTGTCAGAGTATAGCGGTGTTGTGTAGACAGGTTGTCAGAGTATAGCGGTGTTGTGTAGACAGCTTGTCAGAGTATAGCGGTGTTGTGTAGACAGGTTGTCAGAGTATAGCGGTGTTGTGTAGACAGGTTGTCAGAGTATAGCGGTGTTGTGTAGACAGGTTGTCAGAGTATAGCGGTGTTGGGTCCGACAGGTTGTCCGAGTATAACGGTGTTGTGAAGACAGGTTGTCAGAGTATAGCGGTGTTGTGTAGACAGGTTGTCAGAGTATAGCGGTGTTGTGAAGACAGGTTGTCGGAGTATAACGGTGTTGGGTCCGACGGGTTGTCGGAGTATAGCGGTGTTGGGTCTGACAGGTTGTCCGAGTATAGCGGTGTTGGGTCCGACAGGTTGTCAGAGTATAGCGGTGTTGGGTCCGACAGGTTGTCAGAGTATAGCGGTGTTGGGTCCGACAGGTTGTCAGAGTATAGCGGTGTTGGGTCCGACAGGTTGTCAGAGTATAGCGGTGTTGTGTAGACAGGTTGTCAGAGTATAACGGCGTTGGGTAGACAGGTTGTCAGAGTATAACGGTGTTGGGTCCGACAGGTTGTCTGAGTATAGCGGTGTTGGGTCCGACAGCTTGTCAGAGTATAGCGGTGTTGTGTAGACAGGTTGTCAGAGTATAGCGGTGTTGGGTCCGACAGGTTGTCAGAGTATAGCGGTGTTGTGTAGACAGGTTGTCAGAGTATAGCGGTGTTGGGTCTGACAGGTTGTCGGAGTATAGCGGTGTTGGGTCCGACAGGTTGTCAGAGTATAGCGGTGTTGGGTCTGACAGGTTGTCGGAGTATAGCGGTGTTGGGTCTGACAGGTTGTCGGAGTATAACGGTGTTGTGTAGACAGGTTGTCAGAGTATAGCGGTGTTGTGTAGACAGGTTGTCAGAGTATAACGGTGTTGGGTCCGACAGGTTGTCCGAGTATAACGGTGTTGTGTAGACAGGTTGTCAGAGTATAGCGGTGTTGTGTAGACAGGTTGTCGGAGTATAGCGGTGTTGGGTCCGACAGGTTGTCAGAGTATAGCGGTGTTGTGTAAACAGGTTGTCGGAGTATAGCGGTGTTGGGTCCGACAGCTTGTCGGAGTATAGCGGTGTTGTGTAAACAGGTTGTCGGAGTATAGCGGTGTTGGGTCCGACAGGTTGTCAGAGTATAGCGGTGTTGTGTAAACAGGTTGTCGGAGTATAGCGGTGTTGGGTCCGACAGCTTGTCGGAGTATAGCGGTGTTGTGTAAACAGGTTGTCGGAGTATAGCGGTGTTGGGTCCGACAGGTTGTCAGAGTATAACGATGTTGGGTAGACAGGTTGTCAGAGTATAGCGGTGTTTGAAAAGACCGGATGTCAGAATATCTAGGGGTCGGATCTTCAGTCCACTGGAACACATTTACCAAAAACACTTCCAATAAGGAAATTTGATTAAATTCAAAAGTGTATTTAAATATAAGAGTTTTTCTCCCAATCGACCAATTTGTGGCGGATGAGCGGACTCCGCTGGAGATCTATGGTGATCTATACGTGTTAGTCTGGGGAAGTCTTACAGAAATAGCCACCGGATCCTTTCCGACTTGCGGTGATTCGCGGCTAATTCCAAAATAAATTCCATTACTGCCCTCATTCCATAGATATTGATCCGTAATCACCAAGGAAATGCTCTCAAATGAGTAATATAAAGAAAATCATTTGTATTCATACACAGTTAACCGGAAGTAGCACGCAAGCCAGATGGGTCAGCCAGCTCTGAGCTTTTACCAGAATTGACAAAAAAAAGCCCCCACAATTTCGTGGAAAGGGCCTATAACGACTCCTACAGTTTGCATAGGAAGGGGTTAAGGAGTCTATATAGGTATCGTATAAATATAATTTTACCGGGGGGGGGGGGGGGGTTAAGGAGTCTATATAGGTATCGTATAAATATAATTTTTCCGGGGGGGGGGGGGGTGGGGGTTAAGGAGTCTATATAGGTATCGTATAAATATAATTTTACCGGGGGGTGGAGGGGGGGTTAAGGAGGCTATATAGGTATCGTATAAATATAATTTTACGGGGGGGGGGGGGAGGGGGTTAAGGAGGCTATATAGGTATCGTATAAATATAATTTCACCGGGGATTTATTTATACTTAACATGTAGCTTGTTTTCCAATCCCAAATTATAAAACATGTGTGTATACCTTAATAAATATCGAAAGAAAATATTGTTGAACACTTCACGCGTCTGATATTTTCCTTTCCATTTCAAGATTGTTCAAAACTTATATCCTGTAACAAATAAGCATGTCCTAGTGCTTTGAAGCACCAGGGTGCCCATCCCAATGACGCTATTTGTCCGTCTTACACTCTGCCAGTCTGTCCTTCATTCTGTCCATGAACATCAACTTTTCTCGTTCCAACATACGAACTAAGTACATTATAGCATCGAAAATACAACATCCAATCGCTGAAACAAATTTTATCTTGGTTTGTCATTAGCCACAAACTTCCTTTTCAATATTGATAATACAGATCCCGATTGTTACCCGTACCATACGATAATAACGAGGTTTATAGGGAGTTATCGTGAATTCAACAAAACACAATGATTCAAGCTCAATTCAAGCTAAATTCATAGCCTTTCTGTTGGCTATTTTCAGAGTAATTTCCGTTCTTGGTTTTGAAATTATTCTAACTTGATAAAAATGTACATAATCTATCTCTCTGTTTTGAGCTAGAGCTTTTCTTAACATACCAATAGGATAAGGTAACTAGCTCCCGACGCGTAAGTGTTTTCCAATCTTCATTTCCGAGAAATCAATCCCAGATTTTACCATTAAAGTGTATAAGACGAGTGCAGAAGGGTTTCAATTGCTAGCCAACATGCAATCCCGGCGTAAATTGGATGAAACTGTATTCACGGCAGCCGCTGAGAGGTCAAAAAGTGAGATCAGTTTAAAACAAAACAGCTGAGATTTGCTGAAAAACTCAATATCTCCAATGTAAAGGATGGAATCGAATCAGGCTTGTATAATAAACCAGCCTGGATTCAGGAGGCACGGAATTAGATTATATTTGAGAGAGAAACGACGAGATGTAAATTTATACGTTTCGCAATAATGTGTTGCACGATCCACGTATGTTACAATGAGCGATGGTGTTACATGCACCTTTCGCGATATTTGTGGTATTAAAGAATAATCAGCAGCCTGTCAATTGTTTTACTTAGCGGAAATGAATTTTGCTCGAAGACGAATAATACTGAAATAATAAGCCGAACGTCGGGGAAAATGTCATGCGCTTGAAGGAAGTTCTGTCAAAATAATCGAGATAAGTCGAGCACTCGAAAAAATATTTCGAGAGATCAGGACGCTTCATAATCATGTACGTGCATGTCGAACACTCGAGATAAGAAGTTGAGCGGTCGGGAAACTGCAATAAGCTCCAGTACTCGAGATTTATTAACGCTTGAGGAACTTGGTAAAACAGTGATATTTCTCATGTCATTAATGCACAAATATTGATATCATATGTTTGCCTTACTTTGTAACAAATACTAAAAGGAAGGATTTTCAGATTACATATCCACATACATTTGTAACATTTCGGGTTTCTGTAGTCATAGTCATATTTCTTAACAACATGGTTGTATGGCATTTATAGGCGGAGGGGGGGGGGGGGGGGGGGTGAGGGGTTTCTTCGGTGTGTTCTTCAAGTAGAACTTTCGCATTTCTACGAAAAGTCGACAAAGGATGTCAAATAAATCAAACTTGATCCCCCGCCCCCGATTCAAACACTCCTTTATAATGCAAAACAAATTTTCAGACTCATGTCCTGTATTTTATCATTCCCCTAATCTTTTTTTGTTTGTGGCGGTGTCTCCTATAAGACATGTCTTCAAATTTCCATAGCTGTGTGGAGAGGATGTTAAACGCTAACAAACAAAGCATAGGAGTACAGTAGAACATGTAGCCATACATATATACATGTGCAGGTTGATATACGTACAGACACGTATTGACCGAGAAAGTAGTGGCTTTGTTCTGATGGTTTTATCTCTCCCAATCTAGGAATGGCTGCAAGTGGAAAATTTAAATTGGTTTCAATGTTCTTATTGATCATACATTTCCAACTTGATTCCACGTTACATGGCTATGTGCATTTTTATGCTCTAGACTACTTATTACATATCCAATACATATAGGCAATGCATATCTGTGTTGAATTGTTTCCATGCCGAGGCGCTATGATAATTCGAAATGAATTGCAAACGTTTTATAAAAGTGTAAGTGTAATAGTATCATTTATGAAATAATTAACTGTTATTTTTCAATTGTCTGCATCAGTGTATTTAAATGTGTCGCTAGATATCATTTTAATTTATCTGAATAAACCTCTCCACGGTTAGATTGAGGTTAACAATGGGAGCTTTGTAAAACTGTCGGATGTACAAATGTGTATTTTTCTATAGAAAATATTGACACCGTAAATATTATTTTATGAATATTACAAACAAGTTTAGTTGATATGTTCAATATTATTCATTTTACTAACATACAGACTTTTAAATATTTGTATAAGAAAATACGTATAACAATATACATGCTATAGATTTTCCCGAAAGACACTTGAGTGTTCCGAAGAGCCATTAGGCACTTGGAAAATATTTGAACAACGTTTGTTCTTTTTTTGTTTAACAAAAAAATTCTTATTAAAGATTGTAAATTAGATGTAATTTGTTGCACGTTTGTTTTCAACCAGAATGAGACAAATGAAAGTAATGTAAAAAGATAGGTGTAAATCCAGTAGCGCAGATCTGTAGGGGAACATAAGAATAATTTAGAAAAAAGTGTTTTGTATTACAATAAATAAAATATGCTCCCGGGGTATTGTTTTATCTGCGTCATCTTTAGTCAAGATACGTATGTTTATAATACTATAGTAGAGCAAAACCTAGAATTAATGTTAACAAGGATTTATAAATAAAATACGTCATGTGTGTAAAGTTTATCTGGCCATATGACAAATTTCCTTGACTCGCATAAACCGTACTCTCCAATGATGTCCATGGTTCTATGTGATCGGACAATTTTGACCAATCTTGCAAAACATGAACCTAATATTGCATTCATTTTTGCAATAAGTCGAGTGACATGGTGATAACCTATATACCATGGTTGTTTTTATTTAAGTTAAGATATTGAACAAACCATATCTATATTTCACTCAGATTTAACAAAATCGTATTCATATGTTTAATCATACGCTAATTAGTAGGATAATACTAAGGTAGGTAATCCTTGTTCGAACCGTAAAATAACGTCACGTGGTAGGAAGTGACATCACAATGAGGCGGAAACGTTAAGGACGTCATTTTGTTTTTGACGGAACTTTCATGCGAGCCACAAAATGAATGAAATGGAGGAAATAGAACATGTTGGACAACAGCTTCAAATGAACGATATGCGTAAGAAGGGACTTTTTACTGACGGCTTCATTCATATACCGACTGAAAATGTGTCTTTACCAATTCACAAAGCAATTATGGCGAGTTGTAGCAACTATTTTAGATCTTTATTTACATGGGGAATGTGCAATCATGAATATGAAAGCGATGTCATTATTACAGGTGTATCTGCCAAAACTATGGAGGCTGTAATCGACTATGCATATATTCAACGGGTTGTCATTCACCCAGGGAACGTCGAGGACTTAATTGCAGCTGCTGATCGTTTTCACATTTTTGGACTTCAAAAGCAGTGTACGGATTATCTCGTCGGTGAGCTTACAACTGATAATTGCATCGGTATCATGGTGTTCTTTGATTTTTATTCATGTACAAATGGACTGAAAAGGACGAATGAATTTATAATGAGAAACTTTACACAAATTGCTGAGTCAAGCCAAGAATATCTTCAAATGGGTTTCGAAAATCTAAAGAAAATTATAAGCAAGGACGAAACCTACGTTTCTGACGAAAGCGAAGTTTTGGGCGCCGTGCTTAGGTGGGTAAGATATGACGAGGAAAATAGAAAATGTCATTTTGCGGATTTGTTGAGTGTTGTGAGATTTGCTTTTGTTAACAAAACTTATTTTGATAACTTTCTGACGACGACTCAGAATATTTTCAACCACAGCACGAAATCAAAATCAATATTAGAAAAAGCAAAGGACATCAAAGACCGAATGCGTACAGCAGATTCGATTATATGTAACCCTTACGAGAACATGCTTCGACCTCGTGTTCCACGCGATGTTCTCTTCGTCGTCGGGGGATGGTCAAGCAATGGTGTGGTTGGGTCTTTGGAGTCCTACGACCGACACACCGGAAGATGGTATGAGGTTTCATCACTCATGCCAAACACGCGAGCTTACCACGCGACAGTGGCACTAGGTGACATAATCTACGTCATCGGTGGCTACGACGGAACCAGATATTTGGCTTCTGTAGCATGCTTCAACACTGCCACACACACATGGGAGAACAGAGAACGGATGCATTTCCAGCGGTGTTATGTCGCAGGCTTAGAACTTCGAGGAAAGATTTACGCCTTTGGAGGTTTCGACGGCAGACAACGCCACGACACGGTGGAATACTACGACGCCATACCAAACAAGTGGAATGACGCAGCGCCTATGCGCCAGTGCCGAAGTGACTGTGGTGCAACAGTGTCCGGTGGTAAGATTTACGTAGGGGGTGGTTTTGACGGAGTTCATTGTCTTTCATCGTTTGAGATGTACGACCCATTAACGAACCACTGGACGGTACTGAGGAGCATGTCTGTTCCTCGTAGTGGCGTATCTATCATGTCAATCGATGACGCCATCTTCGCAGTCGGTGGATATGACGGTAACATACGACTAAAATCAGTTGAAGAATACAAGCCTTTTCGGAATACATGGACAGAGACTGAAAGTATGAGTGTAGGCCGGAGTAACTTCTGTTCCATCCTATTTGATGAGAAAGTCTACGCCATTGGTGGATACGATGGCTCTGTGACGTCAACTCACGTGGAATGTTTTGACCCAAAGATAAAGAAATGGTCTCTGAAACGCCCCCTTAACGTCGGGCGAAGTGCATTGAGTGCGTGCGTTGTCAACAACATGATGAATGCCAAGGAATTCACGTGCCTGGGGCGAGATACATCCGTCACTCAACAGTGAAAAAGTGAGAAGCAATACTGCAAAAAATACGTATTGCATTTGAGTTCACAGTTCCAACAACAAAAACATGAGATTTATTTCCTTGGCCTAACGACGCGCAACAGATCAATACACATTGATTACGTAACAAACACAATAGACTGCTAAAGCTTCCCTTTACGATCTGATATGCTAGTGTTTGTTTAACAAATGTTTAAACAATATCATGCATTGATCAGACGCATTTTATTTGCAGCAGCTTGTATTTGCCCACGGTAAAGAGATTTGAATAAATATAGAGGCCTAAGGTAAAGAGATTTGAATAAATATAGAGGCGAACACAGCGTCTAGTTTTAGTACCAAACTTCAAAAGCTGTGCACGCTATGTCCAATTTTATATTAGATCATTTAAATATGTGAAACTAAGTATAAGTCTATGTTTAAAAAGATTACATGTATTTTGAACCAGGATTAAAGAAAGCGTTTCTCGGCTGAAATATAATAATAATGATTGTAACACCAGTACAAATATATCTCTGCTAGAATTGATGCGAAAGTTCGTGTCTGTATTTTGCTGTTCCGATATCAACATTGATAAGTAAATAAATGCTTATGTGCATTCTGTCGCAGTAGAGAATCGGATGGAATTTGCTAAATAGCTGAAATGGATTCATAAGATGAGCTACATTATGTCCGCCTGCACTTTCTTCATCATTAAATGACGTAAACATACTAGCGTGCATTGCATTTCTTATTTAGGAGATAATCCGATTGTATTTTGAGTGAAAATATAAAACAATCTGCCATACGATCTAGTGAAATATGTTTGATATTAAACGGCAAACCATTGTATTATCTTTTAATTACATTTCTATGGTCTTAAAATTATTGTATTTTTTTTTATTTACCTGCTTATTGGAAAGTAGCGAGGACAATCAGCGAACATAACTTCTCATAACTGCAGTGAAAATATAAGTTTTATAAGTAAATAATTTTCTATTTATCACATGCAAAAATGTAATAAATCGTTATATTATTATAAAGTTAAAAAATTGAGTCTTAATCGCGACGCGGACCGGAACCAATAAAATAGATATTTGCGACGATATATAAGATATGAGATCAAATGCCGTTTTACATCTCAAATTAGAATGGCTATAATATGGCTTTGTTTCTATGGATATGACGTCACTGCATCTTCTATTGATCCGGAAGCGACAGTGTCCGATTTGGATATCGACGGAAGTTGTTCAAAACTCGATATCGTAATGACGATAAACTTCGATGTAATTATAAACAAGATGCCCAACGGACCTAAACAGTCATCTGACAATATATATACTTTTAGCTGGTTATGATATCAACATATTTGACTCATGTAACCTTGAGAGTAGATCAAGGTCGTTCATTTTAACAAACTTGATATACCTTCATCCCAGCATGCTACAGGCCAAATATCAGAACCCTGGGCCCTAAGATTATTGAGATGTATCTTGAAGATTTTACCCTTTTCAACCCCTGTGACCTTGAAAGTAGGTCAACGTCATTTATTCAAATAAACCGTTCATTACAGCATGCTGCATGCATAATATCAGCACCCTAGGCCTTTTAGTTACCAAGAAGTTGTTTGCAAATTTTTAACAAATTCAACCCTGGTGACCTTGAAATATTAGTACCCTGGGCCTTTCGGATATTGAGAAGAAGTTGCTTAAAGACTTAACATATTTGACCCAAGAGACCTTGAAAGTAAGTCAAGGTCATTCACTTGAACAAACATTTTAGCCCATTACCCCAGCATACCACAGGCAATATACCAGTACCCTAGGCATTTCGGTTATTGAGAAGAAGTTTGCTGAAATATTTTTAACATATTTGACCCATGTGACCTTAAAAGTAGGTCAATGTCATTCATTTAAACAAACTTAGTAGCCCTTTATCCCAGCATACTACATGCATACTTTCAGCACCCTATGCCTTTTAGTTACCAAAGAAGTTTTTAGAAAGATTTTTAACACCTTCAACTCTGGTGACCTTGAAAGTTGGTCAAGGTCAGTCATTTGAACAAACTTTGTAGCCCTTCATCCCTGCATGCTACAGGCAAATATCAGTACCATGGGCCTTTCGGTTATTGTGGAGAAAAGAGAGTTTTACATATTTGACCCCTGTGGCCCTGAAAGTAGGTCAAACTCATTCATTTTAACAAACTTGGGAGCTCTTCATTTCGGCATGATACATGTATAATATAAGCACCCTGGGCCTTTCGGTTATTTAGAAGAAGTCGCTAAAAGTGAAAGTTTATGCATGGCGGACGACGGACGGCGGACGACGACGGACGGTGCACGATGGATAAGGTCATCTTGACACTTTTTTCATTTTATTTTTTTTTTCAATTTAAATACATTTTATTGTCAAAAGGCAAATAGATCGGGCAGCAGGCATAGCCTATTTAAGCCCTCTCCATTGACGAACCTTCGGGTCAGATGACCTAATAATCGAGTGGTTCCTGACAACTTGAGGTGCTTATCAATCACTGATCTTGAAGCATTACATTCACGCCTTCTTGTCGTGTTCTTAGCCTTTTGTTCTGAATGTGTAAGTCGCTGACAGAAATCAGTATCATGCGCTTCATATTAATATTCATTTTTTTTCCCACTCCCTTTAAATATAAAAATGTCTACAATTATACGATATATGCATCAACCCATATAGTCATACACGTTTTACTTATTTCCGGTTATATCCCAACCCGTATTTGCCGATATCGTCATTTATGTTTTACTTCCGGTTGTATCATCGTCCGTATTGGCCATACGCGTTTTACTTCCGGCTATATCCTACCCGTATTTGCCTTTATCGTCATAAACCTTTTACTTCCAACTCAACTGCTACGTTACTCAGAAACAGATTTGATACTGTTAAGTGAAATTTCCCGATGTGTACTATACCATAAAATGTTATACGTATTCTACTCAGTAGTTCGTACCATTTTTTCCGGGTATTGGATCCCGGTTCCGGCACCTCGGACTTATGAAAGTAATAATATCATAAACCCTTAATGTGTGTAAGTTCAAAATCAGGGTAGTTGTTGATTGATTAAAACTGACCGTTGCAAATCAATTGTTATTGTGTTGAATCGGAAGTGAAAACGGAATTTGGCACGAGCTGGACAGCTATGTCGCTTGTCGGACGGATACACCACGCACAGGTGTTGTGTGTCCGCGATTTTCAGGCGAACAGCTACTGTAGAAATAGAAGTAAATATTCCACATATAGACAATTGTAGGATACAAAATGTATCGACAGACCCTCGAGTTAAACACTCCTCGGGTAGGAGCTATCCCTGTCGTACCATCAAGATAAAGGGAATGATTTCAAATATTCCTATCCCGAGGGTTAACATTTCCTATTCTGCATTAAACGGGTGTTCTCCCTCACTTTCCTAGAGTAAAAATTAAGTTCCATCATCAGGAACACATTAAAACTGTGACAATATTGAGGACAGTAACCCTGCGGGAAGTGATGATGGGACGTTTATATAATACAATGTTGGACTGCCAGTCAGCTGTCCTTCCTTCGGTACGTTATAATTACCACAACACTTATAATAATTCTAAGTTATTGTATACCACCTTATATACCGCCTTATCACAGCCTAGTTTGTAGGTCGTCTCGAGTGACCACAAGTTGTTATAATGATAGTAATATAATATAATATAATAATACTGGACGCAGGCTAAATGCCTATATATACAGATCGTATGTTAAGTCAGACTCTAGACTGACACCACGACAGTGAATAAGCTCTCCCTGTTCTTAATAATTAATAAAGTGGGATACCACAGGGCTCCCACATTAGTTGCCCTTTATGTACACATAAAGTGGGATACCACGGGGCTCTTCCGTTAGTCGCCCTTTATGTACACATAAAGTGGGATACCACAGGGATCTTCCATTAGTCGCCCTTTATGTACACATAAAGTGGGATACCGCAGGGCTCTTCCGTTAGTCGCCCTTTATGTACACATAAAGTGGGATACCACAGGGCTCCCACATTAGTCGCCTTTTATGTACACATAAAGTGGGATACCATAGGGCTCCCACATTAGTCGCCCTTTATGTACACATAAAGTGGGATACCACAGGGCTCCCACATTAGTCGCCCTTTATGTACACATAAAGTGGAATACCATAGGGCTCCCAAATTAGTCGCCCTTTATGTACACATACAGTGGGATACCACAGGGCTCCTACATTAGTCGCCCTTTATGTACAAATAAAGTGGGATACCACAGGGCTCTTCCATTAGTCGCCCTTTATGTACACATAAAGTGGGATACCACAGGGCTCTTCCGTTAGTCGCCCTTTATGTACACATAAAGTGGGATACCACAGGGCTCCTACATTACTCGCCCTTTATGTACACATAAAGTGGGATACCACAGGGCTCCTACATTAGTCGCCCTTTATGTACACATAAAGTGGGATACCATAGGGCTCCTACATTAGTCGCCCTTTATGTACACATAAAGTGGGATACCACAGGGCTCTTCCGTTAGTCGCCCTTTATGTACACATAAAGTGGGATACCACAGGGCTCCTACATTAGTCGCCCTTTATGTACACATAAAGTGGGATACCATAGGGCTCCCAAATTAGTCGCCCTTTATGTACACATAAAGTTGGATACCACAGGGCTCCCACATTAGTCGCCCTTTAAATGTACACACACAGTGGGATACTACATGGTCACACATTAGTCGCCTCTTCCGATCATACCATTTTTGCCAAAGTATGGAGCGAACATACGATTTAAATCCCAGTAGGTGTTTCTCACAAGTGTGTGTTGTATATTATACATGTAGCATAGAACGGCAGAAACCGTGCTACTTCACTGTGTCGTTCATTGATCACGGGATATCCAAGTAAGCGTCAATATGTAGCCTTACTCAGTTCTGGACAAGGACCTTCCAGTTGGTTTACGTTCGTGCCCAGGAGCAGATTTGCGCCTACTCAGAGTTTCATATGATGTCTCGTATGTCATTTACATGAAATAAGATACCGGTTGATTATAATGTATATTTGAGCAGTCACAAAGCAGCGCGATGTATTCCCACGAGTGAGCTCTGGCAGATACCGTACTTTATTGTCACGCACGGGCGGCCGTACGAGACATATGCTCAACAGAGACGTCCACACAACAGCAGGAACGGAGAACTGGTCACACTACTTACTGCACGCTTAAATTGGTATGATTCTCGCTTTGATTTTGCTTGAAAGAGAACCTACCATTCTTAAAATAAGAACAGACCTTCTTCAGTCTCACAACATAGTCAAACTGCCAAAAGTGAGAGCGGTGATGGTATTGAGAATTACAATGTGAATAATACACACCAGTCCCATGCCAAAGTGAAAGTCGTTATTGTATCATAATGCAAAACTACTAGTACATGTAACATAACAAACTATTTTGTTCAAATTAAATAGCACAATGAGCACAGTTTTTCTTCATCTTCATACCTAAAACTATACAACTTGAAGTCAGTTTGAGAACTGTGTGGGACGATATCGTAACAAGATATAGATTTTTTTTTTAAATATTTAAGGGGCAATAACTCTTCCTAATATAGTCAACTCGAACCGGCGTTCATGAAAAACACATCTTCATAATACGATGAATAAATAATGTAAAGCGCATTATCTATTTGAAATACAGTCGAATCAAACACGTGTTCAGGAAAACAACTTCATGTCATGTTGAATAAATGTACAACCTTTGAAAGAGACCAGTTGAAAAGTATGGGAGGAGTTCTCCATGCAATTAATTTTCGACGGATGGAAAAAACAACGTCATGCCATAATACGTGCATTTCATTTCCTGGTTTATTTATCAATATTAAATACATGAAGCGTTATATTACAATGTACCTCGGAAATTTAAGTAGACTTTTTATATCTCATTGATTTGTTGTTAAAACAGATATTAATCTGTGATACACACATTCAAATGGTTGACGAAACACACCAACGATGGGTGTTTTATTAATCGGATAATCGTATGATGTTTATTGATGTATTTATTGTAATATTAAGGCGGATCGTGTGTGTGTTTTGAACCGGGAGTGAAACAGACATGCCGAGGTTTGTACGGTATTGTTTGGGTCTAAAGCATGTTCACGAATAAAAAAAGGAATTGTCGGCGAGGTCTCAATAATAATTAAATAGATCGCTACAGGAAGTAACATCTCGTGCAAAATCAAACAAAAAGTCAAGACCAGAATGTCGGTTTGAGTTGTGATAAAGGAAGAATAAGTAGTGCTTAACCGGAAGTCTTTAGCCATGCAAACACAAACCAAGATTGGAAAGAAATTATCGGGTTTCTTCTCAAATACGTTCAAAAGGGCAACCGGGAATCTAAAAAAAAAAAAAATAGTCGGTGACGAATAAGGTCAACATGCACCAGGAAGCGCTTTAATTAAAAAAAACCGAACACTGACCAAAACAAAAAACAGGTTAAAGCATGACCGGAAGTTAGCTAAGAGGAAAAAGATCATTATTGAATTCAAACAAGATCTTTGTTGCAATGCCCGAAACATTGGAAAGGAAAGGGTGTGACAGAAGCATCTCATCACCATACTATTTCTGACAAGGATATCGCGAAATTGAGGTCATCTGGGGGAGTCAGTCTGGATGACCCAAAATTGCAAGTGCCTACAGAGGAAGGGTGGTTCAATGTGCCCCTTAGCTTGGCCAGACGGGGTAGAGGCAATTTTAAACTGAAATACGACTGTTTTGACCTCAAAACTGATAGTTATGGATGCGAGCACGTGTATATGAAAATAGCGTACTATTAATGAAGCAAGTACAATTTGCAGTTGGGAAATCGAAAGCATTGACTTTAATCTGTCACCAAGACTGTATAAAACATGAAAACGAGTTTTAATGTAAAATTAAATATTTTCACAAAAGAGACACTCCAGATCTGATCATCGCCTTCTGCAGCCCAGAGCCCAAAGTTGAATCCGATGACGTAGTACACATCTGAACGACTTGGCACTCGACTGTTGAATGATAAAGAATATCAGTAAAGATGCTGGTTTGAGTAGGATTTACATCAGCCGCACCATCACACGCCTGGGACAAGTACACTGTACAGTGTAGGTGTAGAAACTTGTGGAAGACCATGGAAATATCTCAGCACCGAAATGGAAGACCATGAAAATATCTCAGCACCGAAATGGAAGACCATCAAAATATCTCAGCACCGAAATGGAAGACCATGAAAATATCTGAGCATCGAAATAAATCCCGCGTTAGGAAGTTAAACGTTGACAGTTCTGACCAAACAGAAGAGATCAAATTCAACCATATTACATGGCACGCCAGGGAATAACACAGTGGGCAGTGCTTTTACTAGATTTTGTGACGAGGTCTGACGTCTCCGCCTCCTGTTACATTGTACATTCAGTCTACTCAGTCTCATTATGAAATTATTAACTAATTTAAAGTTATCAACTCTACAGTCTGTGTCAACAACTACTTTATAAATATCCGACTCAAACTGAAGGTCTCCAATTCTATGTCATCGGCGAGGCAGTGCACGTATGGCGCTGTGACACACTTGTAAATAATTAATGTGTACAAAAAAGGACGCAAATATAAAAGCATTAAGGTATTTCAAATGATTTTGCTACCTACCTGTGTATAATTTAACAATTGTTTGTTTCAAAATAATACATATTTCTTGTCAGTTCGAAAGGATTATATTTCTTACGGGGACGCATAACAATTTGATTTGGTTTGTAATGACGTCACTGGCCTGTCTACTTCAGGGGAATCACCTCGTTAAGTTCCTGTGACCAGATCGTCCTTTTTAAAGGGAAGTGAATTAGTAAGCTGAGTTTTCACGTTTGCGGTAGTATATTCTGATTACACGTCACAAATTGAGATGTACTGGCGACGCGAAACTCTGTGTCATTTATCCTGTATGCTCGGTGCTCATACGACGCGAATATAAACACAGTAAATAAATCAATTATTCAAGAATAAATAAATAAATAGAATTAAACAATCGTTTTATATAAAAATGGAAGTATATTGATTTAATGTTATGAATCATGAAACCCTATATAAAGGGCTTCATACAATATGAATATAACCGATCTTCGTTCATACTGAAAAAACTAAGTTTTGGTTAATAATAAATTTATAATTATCAGCCACATCTTGTTCTAATATTTCCGCATATTACATTTTATAAATAAACAAAAACTGTAAATAAATCAATTACATTATGTTTTTCTCAGTTGCATGGATGACACTTCGGTGACGAATGACAGCTATATGATTGTTAGATGTAGTTGATAGCAGTGCAATGTCTGTTACCAACTTGGGTTTTCCGGGTGTTGCTCTGGGATTGTTACCAACTTGGGTTTCCCGGGTATTGCTCTGGGAATGTTACCGACGTGGGTTTCCCGGGTATTGCTCTGGGATTGTTACCGACGTGGGTTTCCCGGGTATTCCTCTGGGATTGTTACCGACGTGGGTTTCCCGGGTATTCCTCTGGGATTGTTACCGACGTGGGTTTCCTGGGTATTCCTCTGGGATTGTTACCGACTCGGGTTTCCCGGTTATTGCTCAAGGATTGTTACCGACGTGGATTCCCCGGGAATTTCTTTTGGATTGTTACCAGAGGTGGTTTCCCGGGTATTCCTCTGGGATTGTTACCGACGTGGGTTTCCCGGCCTGGGACAGAATTGTTGCGGGAAGGGCAGCGGATCGTTTTTAATAGTTTTTTTGGTCCCAACTCTTTAGAAACATATCAGGCACATCGTGGTATCATACAATGAGACGCAGTTGTTATACATGATATACTGACTCAACATTAATCTCCCCTCGGGTCCTTATTTCATATACTGAGGCAGGACGTATATTACACTATCCAAATGGTAAATTGACAACATGTGTATCATACGGAACATCAGAAAACAGGTTTTTTGTGGTGGTCGGGAGCATCACAAGGTCGACGTAAGCCACAGAATCCAGATCTACGATGGCGCCTATCTCATCGATTTTGTATTCCGACTGTATAGAGAACGAATCCGCCCGGGAGGAACCAGCCGAGTAATATGAATTTGATATGGAATTTGTGAATCGGCTGTGTGGTTACCATCATTGGGACCCCTCACAGGGACGTTATCCTGAAGAAATAGCAAACTCCTATCCACCTTATTCCCTTAAAGAACAAACAAGGCGTCTTTAACTATTTTTATTATACCACCGAAGGAAAACACTGGATAATTTCATTGTTACCTTTCTTGCATAGAGTAGCGTCCCTTTTAACCCTGGAATCTAGTTTTGATCTCATCGAGAAACATTCTGTATCTTTGTGTGATATGAAGATGGACGTTTTTGAGTTTGCTTATTAGTGTGCTTACTTGTTGTGATGACAATGATGACTCGGTTATCTTTTTGAGGATTGATGCTTACTTGGATGTGACAAAGATTCACATGGCGGGTGTCATCGATGAAGCAGAAGACGCTTACTCTTCCGGAACACCTGGTCTTTTTCCCTTGTGCTTTTACGAGAGTCTCCGTGTGAATCTTTCCTTTATTCCTATTTTGCTTCTTGTTTAATCGATTTTGAGTTCGGATTATGGTTTTGTTGACGTATTGGTATTCTCTGATTTTTTAGGTATATTTATATAACTACAGCATGTCTGTGACGATCAATCGTGCGAAGTCATATCCCATACATATCGCCATATTTTCATCTTGTTTCTCATGTAAATCATGTCAACGTTAAAAAATGAACTCAATTTTGAAAAAGACGGGTAGGTGATCTGATAAATATTTCAAAGTAATACATGTAATATTGATAAAACATTTACTTGACACACGACATCAAGGTGGTACAGTGACGTAAAGGATAGCGTGCCCGTCTTTCATTGAGACGGTTAGAGTTCGACTCCTCGATACGACATGAAGAGGTATGGTGGCATCTGCCCGACCACGTGGGTTTTCTGTGTAATCTGGTTTCTTTCCATATTAAGTGTAGGAATCGAACCAAAGCCGCCTGGGCAAGTGCACTTTCTATTGCATCATTCGAACATGAACAACATATCTTTCAAAAATATGTACGAGTATTATTGAAGTATAAGACAAAACTCGATAAATTTGCAATTAATAAATAAAAAAACATAATTTTAAGCTGATATCAAAATCGTCATACCGTATCTTGATGTATCCATACCGTGATACGTACCGTATCTTGACATATGTATCCATACCATGATATGTACCGTATCGTGATATATCCATATTGTAATACGTACCGTATCGTGATATATCCATACCGCGAAACGTACCGTAGTGTGATGTATCCATACCGTGATACGTACCGTATCGTGATGTATCCATACCGTGATACGTACCGTATCGCGATGTATCCATACCGTGATACGTACAAATGTACCGTATTTTGATGTATCCATACCGTGATACGTACAAATGTACCGTATTTTGATGTATCCATACCGTGATACGTACCGTATTTTGATGTATCCATACCGTGATACATACCGTATCGTGATGTATCCATACCGTGATACATACCGTAGTGTGATGTATCCATACCGTGATACGTATCGTATTTTGATGTATCCATACCGTGATACGTACCGTATTTTGATGTATCCATACCGTGATACATACCGTATCGCGATGTATCCATACCGTGATACGTGCCGTATCGGGATGTATCCATACCGTGATACATACCGTATCGCGATGTATCAATACCGTATCGTGATGTATCCATACCGTGATACATACCGTAATGTGATGTATCCATACCGTGATACGTACCGTATTGTGATGTATCCATACCGTGATACGTACCGTATTGTGATGTATCCATACCGTGATACATACCGTAGTGTGATGTATCCATACCGTGATACGTACCGTATTTTGATGTATCCATACCGTGATACGTACTGTATTTTGATGTATCCATACCGTGATACGTACCGTATTGTGATGTATCCATACCGTGGTACATACCGTAGTTGGATGTATCCATACCATGATACGTACCGTATTTTGATGTATCCATACCGTGATACATACTGTATCGTGATGTTTCCATACCGTGAAACGTATCGTATCGCGATGTATCCATACCGTGATACGTACCGTATCGCGATGTATCCATATTGTGATACGTACCGTACCGTGATGTATCCATGCCGTGATACATACCGTATCGTGATGTATCCATACCGTGATACGTCCCGTATAGTGATGTATCCATACCGTGATACGTACCGTATCGCAATGTATCCATAGCGTGAAACGTCCCGTATCATGATGTATTCATACCGTGATACGTACCGTATCGTGATGTATCCATACCGTGATACGTACCGTATCGTGATGTATCCATACCGTGAAATGTCCCGTATCGTGATGTATTCATACCGTGATACGTACCGTATCGTGATGAGTCACTAATATTTCATACTAACCAAACTTGTTCTTAATGTGTATAGTGTTCTAAAGTCGAGTGATAATATGTACGAAATCCGCCGTGCAGGAGAAAATGTGCGAAAGTGTTGCTATGGATCTGCGAGGTACTGTGCGAACGTGTTGCTATGGACCTGCGAGGCTTATGGCCTATTAATACGAGAAAATAATCGATATTATAGTATTGTGATTTCATTTACAGTCACTAATATACTGATTATCCTCACACTGTTCATATATCATTATAAATTACGTGTATTCTCTTCTCATTACAGATCAACCAACACAGACTGAGCGGTCGCCATTACCGATTTCCCACAAGCCCTTGGTGACAGCGACTTCCGGGAAACTGGGGCACGATAAATAGTTGTTCTAGAACACGTAGAAATGATTCCAGGAAGGGAGTAGGCAGGAAGTCCATGCCACACCGGAAACATGATATTCTATGGAAATCAAAATCATTTTTGGGCTTCAGTACCAGTGAGGAATATAAGTTAAGGGCAAACACACTGAATGGTATATGTGACAGATTTCGATCCAGATAGTGACCCAGTTCGAGCAGAATTAAACGCCTACTGGGAAACATACAAGTTTGTGACAAACGTCTTCAGGACCAATGTAATTAGAGAAACTTTGTGTGCAATACAGTGGAATAGGTATATGACAAACGCCCACACGACTGTGTGTCTGTGAAAAACGTCGTCAGGACCAATACCGATACTTGGTGGAATACGTGGCAAACTTCTACAGGACCAACGTTTAGTGAAAACCTCGCATGTTTCAAACGTCTACGAGACTCTTTGAGACTTCGTGGCTTTGACAAATATCCTCAGGATACTCTAGACAGAATACGTGCCGGTCTGGAATAATCTAGACAGAATATTTGTTTATATGGCATATTTTAGACCGAATATGTGCATGTGTGGAATATTCTAGACAGAATTCGTGATTGTGCGGGATACTCTAGACAGAATACGTGATTGTGCGGGATACTCTAGACAAAATACGTGATTTTGTTGGATCCTCTGGATAAATACGTGATTGTGCGGGATACTCTAGACAAAATACATAATTGTGCGGGATACTCTAGACAAAATACGTGACGGTGTGGAATAATCTAGACAGAATACGTGCCGATGTTAAATACTCTCGACAAAATACGTGATTGTGTGGGAAACTCTAGACAAAATACGTGATTGTGCGGGATACTCTAGACAGAATTTTTGTTTGTGTGGAATACTCTAGAATACGTGCCGGCGTGGAATAATCGAGACAGAATACGTGCCGGTGTGGAATAATCGAGACAGAATACGTGCCGGCGTGGAATAATCGAGACCGAATACGTGATTGTGCGGGATACTTTAAACAAAATACGTGCCGATGTAGCATAATCTAGACAGAATACGTGCCGGTGTGGCATAATCTAGACAGAATACGTGCCGGTGTGGAATAATCTAGACAGAATACGTGACTGTGCGGGATACTCTTAGACAAAATACGTGACTGTGTGGGATATTCTAGACAGAATACGTGCCAGTGTTGAATAATCTAGAAAGAATACATATATGTGCTTGTATGGATTACTTTAGACAGAATATGTGCTTTTGACAATTTTTGTCCGTTGAACCGTTTTTCTTGGAGGCGATAAGAATTTGGCGGATCAAGATCTTTGATGAAAAAAAAGTTGGAGAGGCTTACCGTGTTTTATATTTGTATCCCAGCAGCAAATGGGATACTTTCAGTGATTGATTCCTTTAAGACCGAATCGATTATGACTGTGTTTGTTCGATATATTAGTGAACGGTGTATTACTGCTAGAAATAATTGAAGTGTGTTGTTTAACAGTTCTGGGAGTATCTAGCTTGAGAACTATTACATAAATTGACAATAAATAACTCTACAAAATGGACACTTTGAACGTAGGTAAAGTCGACCAGAGTAAGATGTTCATTGAACTTCTGAACGACGAGGAGGACGAGGAGGCCATCCATGACATCCGGAGGCGAGGCTCGAACGTGTCGCTGTCTAGGTACCGCTCTTGTCCACAACTTCTTGACGAGCTGAACTTAAACAAGGGTCAGATGCAATCATTCGAATCGACAGCTGACGACTCCACACGACTTGTAAATAAACTAAGCCCTCAAAGTCCTGTACCGTTGATGCGGAGACATTTTCAATTTGACCAAAATGGCATGCCCGGTTCCGCAACTCCGACGCCACCCTCGACTCCACGAAGTCGTCGGAGTGTGCATTCACAAAGAGACTCGCCTTCGACTCCTGTTCAGGGATCCTCGCCCATGTCCACCCCTCGACTGATACATAGACCCCACCTCTCACGCCCCTCCCTCAGCCGTGACTCGTCCGCCGACAGCCAGAATGACAGTCGAAACGGTGTCCACAGTGAATCCAGAAATAACCTAACGCACGTGCCTTTCACAGAAGACATGACAAAGAAGCATGATCACGCGTCGTCAACGACGGTTATTGCTAGCCCCCTCAAGCCGGGCACGGCCCGGGGGGACGGGGCAGGAACAACTGAGGGTACGGGTTTCGGAGGGCATCGGAAATTATCTGCACAGCTCAACTACCTTGGTCCCAGCATCATCAGCGGAGATCCTTCGACAGAGTGCAGCCAAGACAAATGTGAAAAGTGGTTACAATCGCTTCACCTGTCTAAACCGGACAAGATTAAGTCAAGAAGTCATATACAACTACCGCCTATATGATGGTGCACTGAGCCCACGACTACTGCCTGTATACCTGTGTATAACGTCAGACACGTACATACCACCACAATACCACTACCAGTATTACGTCACACAAAGACACCACGCATTACGTCACACATATTGCCGCCTGTACATCTGTGTATAAAGTCTCACAAACTACTGCCTTTATACCTGTGTATTAAGTCATACACAACTTTTGCCTTTATAACTGTACATATGTAATAGGTACATGTAACATACAACTACCGCATGCATACACGTGTATTACGTTCTGCAAGTATACATGTGTAAAACGTCACACACAATACTACCGTATGTACATGTATATCTGTGTAATACGTCACACACAAAACTACCGTATGTATATCTGTGTAATACGTCACACACAAAACTACCGCATGTATACCTGTGCACATGCAATACGTCACACACAAAACTACCGTATGTATACCTGTATAATACGTCACATTCAAAACTACCGTATGTATACATGTGTAATAAGTCACACACAACGTTAAACAACTGCCTTTATATATGTGTTCAAAGACGTATGCATGGTAAAAATACGTGTTCAATTGATCACTGTGAAGTACAAGGGTAACATCACATGTTATACTAGCTAAATACCTAGATAGTGACCACCTTCACCTGTGTTATTATTCTTACGCCTTAATTATCCGTAGAATCGTGTGAGATATAGGAGGATATTTAATAAAACGATTCAGCTCACTCCATACAGTGTATTTGCAAACAATGTTTTCACAGAAAAAACCCATCTTTCTTACGTATACGATATACTATATTGTAAAAGGTTCTTATTTCATCACATCGCTTTTGCCACATTGCGGAATGGGATTCCTTAACGCACGTGATTGTGTTCGGCCACTGTGACGTCACGTTACGTAAACTGAGTTTGGGAAGCTCTATCCTACACACAAGGAAATGATAGATTGTATCACCCCTTTGTGTGTGATGAAGTCTGAGAAATCTCAACCCGAGGGTAAGATTTAAGAATTTTAGCAGGAGGCTTTGCCGACTACATGTGCTAAACTTCATAAATCTAATCCTAAGTTTGAGAGCTGTCAATGTCTACATTATACCGGAGTAATAGATTATATTTTTTTTCACACACTTTCCTGTTGTTAAATATGCTGTAATGTTAACTCGGTGCGTTGCTTTATCATCAATGGCAGATATAATGTATGATGAAACTGATGACGTTGGTCTAGTTACACTGCATAAAGTGACGAAGCAATAGTGATCATTTAGAATGATATTAGGCCTGCTTGATTCGTTCTAATCGGCAATCGCCGGTGACCGGCTAGGCGGGCACGTCACTTAATTCGGATGCTAGCTATAGTTACGTACGCCGGCGGGCTACCCGGCATACGCCGGATCAGCCGGTCTTGAACGACAGGGCGATACCGGCTGATAACGATTAAAGATGGCAGCTTAAAGTACATAATGCAAGATGTTCACGAGGGGGTGTAAACTATTATGATTTACCTTGAGTTATACCATGAAAACTTTTTCAAAACCCCAGTCATATCATTTTAAGCTGAAATTATCTGAAACATTTCATTTTAAAATAACACTTGAATATTTTGGAGCCGGATAGCCCGCCGGTGTAACTTTCATCCAAATCGAGTGACGTGCCCGCTTAGCCAGTTGTGCCCGATTAAAACGAATAAGCCCTGTTCGCTCAGCCGGTCACATGACCGGCGTACGCCGGTTTTCTACCCGACTGGATACGAATCGAGCAGGCCTAATGTGTGTGAGCTGAAGTTTGCCGGGGAAGATCAAGGTAAGATGGTCTTTTCCATAGAAGAAAATGGAATGCACCTGTAAAGTTTGGGAGGAGTTTCAATCCCTTACCATCCGACCCTCTATTTGATTTGTCCTGGTGTTTCGGGTGGTCGGGTAACGTATATAGGATAATGCACCCGCTTCGCACCAAGGCGCCTTTCCCAATCATTCATGGAAAGGTTTACGTAGTGGGTTACGTCACCTGCTAATTCATAGTTGTTTTTTTCTCCTGATGCTCTAGATCAGGTTTCGTCCCACGTAATGACCCTAGCGCGTTAAAATCCTGGCTAAGAAGGGAGGCTACTCTTGATCTGGGTATGAAAGCTAGATTGGAGAGCTCTCTCTCCAGTGCTGTTCACCTGTGGGTCCGATATCCTTTATCCAAGTATCATTTTGTAAAAATATGTGTCATGTTTTTAAAAAAAAGTGTGTACAGTACAATAATTATTCACCGTGCAACCAGAGTAAATGCTTACTAGACGTTTGGATGGCGAGACTCATCTCCAATGCTGTTGGATGTTGGCCAATTAGAATTTATTTACACATATGTCATATATTATGTATGTAAAAAGAAAGAAAACAATATGAATGAAACACAATATGTAGCCTTATGAAGATAAAATGAAAATACTGACGTGTTTTCATTTTGTATATAAATTATGACATTGTAGTAGTTATTCTGAAAATTACACATTTTGACGCAATCTTGATATTTGGTTGGAGACTGATATTAACGCATACCGGAAATCAGAGACGTATATTATGCATGCGTGGTATACATCTCTAGATCTGTGGAAATATATTTCGTGATTTTACTGTTTTGTATTCTTACGGTGTTATAGTTCATATAGTTCAAACATTTTACTTGACTTTGAAAATGTGAGCATAACACAAGACAAAATTTTTGGAATGTGGAAATGCATATAAAAAAATACCAATGAAAAAACACGGCAAGTTACTATCTTTCAGTAGCAATCGTTATTTTGTCGTCGATAACATTTAAAGGGAGGTAACTCGAATTCACTGTACGCGACCACAGTATCAAATCTACAAACAAACAAAAAACATGCCCCCGTAGTCTGTTTCGATCGTTTACATCATATATATAAATGTACATGCTTGAATACTTGAAAGATTCACCACGTTGTCCGGTGTGTTAAAAAAAGAGCAGTTAAACAAATTTATGTAAAGATTATTTTACACGACCAATACATGTTTTATGTGACGTTTAACAGTTCGACAAAGTTCAAATTAGGACTAGAATTAAATAAAGGATGGAGGTATGATTCAATTACACACACATACCCTTGGTTTTCTTATTTCCTATTTCGCTTTCATATGATGCAACACTAAAGTGATTCTATGGGGAGAAAATCAGAGACTACCGAAGCGCAAAAACAGAATTTATCCGTTTCACTGATATGAAGGATTCTGATTTGACACCAAGATATAAGTTAACGTTAAAGTGTGTAAATTTACAGAATTACGTAGAGAGAAGTGTGACGAATGTGTAGCATTGTTTTTGGTGCTCAAGAAAACAAGGCGATACCTATGTATGGAACTGTGATGTTTGTCGTTTCAATCAAATGTTTTTTGTCAAAAAGTTCAATTTTATGATATGGGTTATAATTGTTATTAATGTATTTAAATAAAAACTAACATTCCTGTTACAGTGAGCTTCTGTTTTTTTTTTACCTTCACATCATTTTGTATTTGACAAAATGAATCACTGTTCACTGTGTTATTATATTGAATTGACGCTTGTGATTATTCAGCACTTGTACGGATGGATAAAATTGTGCAAACCATCCGAGAGAACTACGGCGATCAACAAAACACCGATACATAGACGGAATGGAACGTCTTGGAGTCGATCCAACTAGCAGCTCGTACCATTACAGACCTTAGAAAGGAACGAGTCGCAATATCTAACTAGAAGTAGCTCGTACCATTACAGACCTAAGACGAGGAACGATACACAATATCTAACTAGAAGTAGCTCGTACCATCACAGACCTAAGACGAGGAACAGCTCACAATATCTAACTAGAAGTAGCTCGTACCATTACAGACCCTAGGAAGGAACCAGTCACAATATCTAACTAGAAGTAGCTCGTACCATTACAGACCTAAGACGAGGAACGATTCACAATATCTAACTAGAAGTAGCTCGTACCATCACAGGCCTAAGACGAGGAACGGTTCACAATATCTAACTAGAAGTAGCTCGTACCATTACAGACCTTAGAAAGGAACCAGTCACAATATCTAACTAGAAGTAGCTCGTACCATTACAGACCTAAGACGAGGAACGATTCACAATATCTAACTAGAAGTAGCTCGTACCATTACAGACCTAAGACGAGGAACGGTTCACAATATCTAACTAGAAGTAGCTCGTACCATCACAGACCTAAGACAAGGAACCAGTCACAATATCTAACTAGAAGTAGCTCGTACCATTACAGACCTAAGACGAGGAACGATTCACAATATCTAACTAGAGGTAGCTCGTACCATTACAGACCTCAGACGAGGAACGAGTCACAATATCTAACTAGAAGTAGCTCGTACCATTACAGACCTAAGACGAGGAACGATTCACAATATCTAACTAGAGGTAGCTCGTACAATTACAGACCTAAGACGAGGAACGATTCACAATATCTAACTAGAAGTAGTTCGTACCATTACAGACCTAAGACAAGGAACGAGTCACAATATATAACTAGAAGTAGCTCGTACCATTACAGACCTAAGACGAGGAACGATTCACAATATCTAACTAGAAGTAGCTTGTACCATCACAGGCCTAAGACGAGGAACGATTCACAATATCTAACTAGAAGTAGCTCGTACCATTACAGACCTAAGACGAGGAACGATTCACAATATCTAACTAGAAGTAGCTCGTACCATTACAGACCTTAGAAAGGAACCAGTCACAATATCTAACTAGAAGTAGCTCGTACCATTACAGACCTAAGACGAGGAACGATTCACAATATCTAACTAGAAGTAGCTCGTACCATTACAGACCTAAGACGAGGAACGGTTCACAATATCTAACTAGAAGTAGCTCGTACCATCACAGACCTAAGACAAGGAACCAGTCACAATATCTAACTAGAAGTAGCTCGTACCATTACAGACCTAAGACGAGGAACGATACACAATATCTAACTAGAAGTAGCTCGTACCATCACAGACCTAAGACGAGGAACAGCTCACAATATCTAACTAGAAGTAGCTCGTACCATTACAGACCCTAGGAAGGAACCAGTCACAATATCTAACTAGAAGTAGCTCGTACCATTACAGACCTAAGACGAGGAACGATTCACAATATCTAACTAGAAGTAGCTCGTACCATCACAGGCCTAAGACGAGGAACGGTTCACAATATCTAACTAGAAGTAGCTCGTACCATTACAGACCTTAGAAAGGAACCAGTCACAATATCTAACTAGAAGTAGCTCGTACCATTACAGACCTAAGACGAGGAACGATTCACAATATCTAACTAGAAGTAGCTCGTACCATTACAGACCTAAGACGAGGAACGGTTCACAATATCTAACTAGAAGTAGCTCGTACCATTACAGACCTAAGACGAGGAACGATTCACAATATCTAACTAGAGGTAGCTCGTACCATTACAGACCTAAGACGAGGAACGAGTCACAATATCTAACTAGAAGTAGTTCGTACCATTACAGACCTAAGACGAGGAACGATTCACAATATCTAACTAGAGGTAGCTCGTACCATTACAGACCTCAGACGAGGAACGAGTCACAATATCTAACTAGAAGTAGCTCGTACCATTACAGACCTAAGACGAGGAACGATTCACAATATCTAACTAGAGGTAGCTCGTACAATTACAGACCTAAGACGAGGAACGATTCACAATATCTAACTAGAAGTAGTTCGTACCATTACAGACCTAAGACAAGGAACGAGTCACAATATATAACTAGAAGTAGCTCGTACCATTACAGACCTAAGACGAGGAACGATTCACAATATCTAACTAGAAGTAGCTTGTACCATCACAGGCCTAAGACGAGGAACGATTCACAATATCTAACTAGAAGTAGCTCGTACCATTACAGACCTAAGACGAGGAACGATTCACAATATCTAACTAGAAGTAGCTCGTACCATTACAGACCTTAGAAAGGAACCAGTCACAATATCTAACTAGAAGTAGCTCGTACCATTACAGACCTAAGACGAGGAACGATTCACAATATCTAACTAGAAGTAGCTCGTACCATTACAGACCTAAGACGAGGAACGGTTCACAATATCTAACTAGAAGTAGCTCGTACCATCACAGACCTAAGACAAGGAACCAGTCACAATATCTAACTAGAAGTAGCTCGTACCATTACAGACCTAAGAGGAGGAACGATTCACAATATCTAACTAGAGGTAGCTCGTACCATTACAGACCTAAGACGAGGAACGAGTCACAATATCTAACTAGAAGTAGTTCGTACCATTACAGACCTAAGACGAGGAACGATTCACAATATCTAACTAGAGGTAGCTCGTACCATTACAGACCTCAGACGAGGAACGAGTCACAATATCTAACTAGAAGTAGCTCGTACCATTACAGACCTAAGACGAGGAACGATTCACAATATCTAACTAGAGGTAGCTCGTACAATTACAGACCTAAGACGAGGAACGATTCACAATATCTAACTAGAAGTAGTTCGTACCATTACAGACCTAAGACAAGGAACGAGTCACAATATATAACTAGAAGTAGCTCGTACCATTACAGACCTAAGACGAGGAACGATTCACAATATCTAACTAGAAGTAGCTTGTACCATCACAGGCCTAAGACGAGGAACGATTCACAATATCTAACTAGAAGTAGCTCGTACCATTACAGACCTAAGACGAGGAACGATTCACAATATCTAACTAGAAGTAGCTCGTACCATCACAGGCCTAAGACGAGGAACGGTTCACAATATCTAACTAGAAGTAGCTCGTACCATCACAGGCCTAAGACGAGGAACGAGTCACAATATCTAACTAGAAGTAGCTCGTACCATCACAGACCTAAGACGAGGAACGATACACAATATCTAACTAAAAGTTGCTCGTACCATTACAGACCTAAGACGAGGAACGATTCACAATATCTAACTAGAGGTAGCTCGTACCATTACAGACCTAAGACAAGGAATGAGTCGCAATATCTAACTAGAAGTAGCTCGTACCATCACAGACCTAAGACAAGGAACGAGTCGCAATATCTAACTAGAAGTAGCTCGTACCATTACAGACCTAAGACGAGGAACGGTTCACAATATCTAACTAGAAGTAGCTCGTACCATTACAGACCTAAGACGAGGAACGATTCACAATATCTAACTAGAGGTAGCTGCTCGTACCATTACAGACCTAAGACGAGGAACTATTCACAATATCTAACTAGAAGTAGTTCGTACCATTACAGACCTAAGACGAGGAACGATTCACAATATCTAACTAGAAGTAGCTCGTACCATTACAGACCTAAGACAAGGAACCAGTCACAATATCTAACTAGAAGTAGCTCGTACCATTACAGACCTAAGACGAGGAACGATTCACAATATCTAACTAGAAGTAGCTCGTACCATTACAGACCTAAGACGAGGGACGGTTCACAATATCTAACTAGAAGTAGCTCGTACAATCACAGACCTAAGACGAGGAACGATTCACAATATCTAACTAGAGGTAGCTGCTCGTACCATCACAGACCTAAGACAAGGAACCAGTCACAATATCTAACTAGAAGTAGCTCGTACCATTACAGACCTAAGACGAGGAACGAGTCACAATATCGAACTAGAAGTAGCTCGTACAATCACAGACCTAAGACGAGGAACGATTCACAATATCTAACTAGAAGTAGCTCGTACCATTACAGACCTAAGACGAGGAACGATTCACAATATCTAACTAGAGGTAGCTCGTACCATCACAGACCTAAGACGAGGAACGAGTCACAATATCTAACTAAAAGTTGCTCGTACCATTACAGACCTAAGACGAGGAACGAGTCACACTATCTAACTAGAAGTAGCTCGTACAATTACAGACCTAAGACGAGGAACGAGTCACAATATCGAACTAGAAGTAGCTCGTACAATCACAGACCTAAGACGAGGAACGATTTACAATATGTAACTAGAGGTAGCTCGTACCATCACAGACCTAAGACGAGGAACGAGTCACAATATCTAACTAGAAGTAGCTCGTACCATTACAGACCTAAGACGAGGAACGAGTCACAATATCTAACTAAAAGTTGCTCGTACCATTACAGACCTAAGACGAGGAACGAGTCACAATATCTAACTAGAAGTAGCTCGTACCATTACAGACCTAAGACGAGGAACGATTCACAATATCTAACTAGAAGTAGCTCGTACCATTACAGACCTAAGACGAGGATCGAGTCACACTATCTAGCTAGAAGTAGCTCGTACCATCACAGACCTAAGACGAGGAACGAGTCACAATATCTAACTAGAAGTAGCTCGTACCATTACAGACCTAAGACGAGGAACGATTCACAATATCTAACTAGAACTAGCTCGTACCATTACAGACCTAAGACGAGGAACGAGTCGCAATATCTAGCTAGAAGTAGCTCGTACCATTACAGACCTAAGACGAGGATCGAGTCACACTATCTAGCTAGAAGTAGCTCGTACCATTACAGACCTAAGACGAGGTCTAAAAATATATATAAAAAAAAAACGTTATCAGTTTTACATATAGAAGGTAAACTGTCCGTTTATTGTTGGTGACATCACACAATGGTTTTTCAAAATGAACGATTTGCATAGCTCCGCCCACATGTATTGTTGTCGACGTCATAGACGTGTTTGACTACAGTTATGGGGTGATAATGATAGTCAGTGGAACAACGGTTATCGAGTGAATGTCAGTGTAGACTGTAAATATAAAAGAATAGGTGATTTATACTTGTAAATATATTGAAATAGACTATACTTAGATTTGTCCAAGTAAATACAGGTAATGTTGTTTTAAGTTGTTAGCTGAGTGGGAATGAACTATATAAACAATCGCCCAGGATCGCATCGTTCTCACATCGTTCTCACATCGTGCATACTTCGTGCACACATCGTTGTTTAGATAATTTATAGCCAGAATGTTCGAAGTGTTCTACATTAAAATCGAATTGTTATGTTCAATTCGCTTTCAAAAACTTTAAACATGTCATTGAAAGGTGTATTGAAAATCACATTTCAAAGTGACTGTCTACATGTAAAGCAGGAGATATATTTTTTTTCGTGATATTATGTTTAAATAGTTGTGGAAACAATTTTGAAGTGTCCTCTTATTTTCTGCCCTTTGACCTCGTGCATAGGCAATAAGTAAAATCAAACTGGCGTCACGGTACCTAGTATCGGACATCATCGATACGGACATCACCGATACACAAAATACATTCAAGGGTGTGCACTTCATTTGCATAAACTGCTTTGTGGATTGATGTAAAGTCACACATTTTTCGGCATATACCAAATAAACTCATGTGAGACTGATGTGGCGGTTCCTTACTGAGGTATTAACGATATCTTGTGTCGCTATAACAACAGGACGGTAGGAATATGTTCATGAGGATGTATACTTTATATGTGAAATATTAAAAAAAAAAGAATTGTTCAGATTTAAAACGAGCACAAGTGATTTGACCAAGTTAGAGTCTAAACGGAAGATACTCTACACTTGTTTATACACGAGCAATTAACTTCCTTGTAGCCACAAGGTCGCTTGTTGCATTCATTTTTTTAAATAATAAAAGCACGAAGTAGGACTGGGTGAGGATCAACAACAACATGGCGTCTTTACGGTTTTGCTTTGTCACTGTTTCCGTGATTTCCATGGTATCGTCTCAAGGACAGCAGAAGGAAGAACCTCCAGGTAAGCGAGTCATAAAATGCCATTTTTCGAACGCCTACGCATGCCTTGCATATATATGATATACTAAAATAGAATCCAGTCTAACAGTGATCTTCTGATACAATGTACGTCTGCTTTATTGCTAGTCTATCAGTTAGTAGTATGTCAATGATGATTCATCAGTATCTGATGGTCAGATTATATATTAGTCCGACATCTAAAGTCTTGTTCAGTATATGTGAGCAGCCTATCCTTCATTGATTTGGTAAAGTATTAGCACGTGTGAAACGAACACGTGTGTGTTTGTATAACAGTTTTCTTATAACAAATTTCTATCTAAATATCTAATTGTGCATTAATATTCTCCCATGGTTTGCTTACACATAGAACGGAAACTATTCAAGTGGTACATCGAAATACTTGTACACGCGTGTAATAAGTTCATCTTAATTTGTCTAAACTTAGGTCATGATAAATAAGCTCAAGTGAAAAAGGAGTGACACTAATTATAACGTTATACGGTGATCCCAAACAACTTTCATTTTATCATTTACTAAACATATCACACACATATATTTAGATCGTATTATCCTATATTTAAGATACTATCATCGTATATTTAGGATATAATAAACATGTATTTCAAGATATTTAATCGAGTATTTGGTCTTTTCGTAAACAACTGCTACCTCCATTTTGGGAAGGTATATACACGTCATTATCATCGTGACTTCATTGTATTGGTAAGAAGCCAGTGTAAATACGCGGGAAACTTTTGATTGACACGCCGTCTCCTAAGCAAACAACTTGTGTTAGAATGACAATACCGTATACATATTTGCCAAGTTACCTGCTAAAACGGGAATCAACTCTCGCATACGAAAATAAAAACGAATTTGAGATATATCACGATCATGTTTTTAAGATGTTATAATGTTGCAGTTCAGATTTTTAGTCATGTGTTTAATATTAAATAACCATATATCTGAAATATCTACATGTACTAATGTATTGTAGATATAATAATCAGCGTGAAACCGTTCTCAAAATCAAAGATGGATTTGGCGCTCAAGCCGAATTTCTTTTCCCCACTATCATTAAAATATTTCGGAAAAAACATCAAAAAGGTTTCAACCGAACTGCCATTTTTAAATATTTATATTTGACTGGCAATTTCACACGATTTAAACAAGAAAAGTAGTTCGAGCAGAGATTCCCTGCTTGAGGATTTGAATGTTTTTTTATGAATACGGTCCTAGATCCTAGACTTATATTGTAATCATACGCTGACGATACAATCCTGTTCTTAAGCTATCCATGTCCTTACTCGAGGTATTGTTATCTGTGGCTCATAATCACATTTCAAAATACCATATACGTGTACTTTAAGTAAAAACAAAATACAACGACATCATGAAATCAGCGACAGTGGCTGCATATTCCTTGTTATGCTCAGGTCATCTAGGTTATAAAACAAATATGTTCGGGAAACATAACGTTTTTGAATATGCTCATTAGTACAGTGTATGCCAGTTTTTTATTATTATATATAATTCCAGGGTTTCTATTTTAAGGATTTGATATTAACTTGTATATCACTCTGATTTACATGTACATGACTTTTCGTCGATAATGACAATACCTGAGTAAAATTGCAGACTTGTCTGAGTATATCATCCCGACTTGTCTGAGTATACCCACCCGACTTGTCTGACTACACCCAGCCGACTTGTCTGAGTATACCCACTCGACTTGTCTTAGTATACCCACTCGACTTGTCTGAGTATACCCACCGACTTGTCTGAGTAAACCCACTCGACTTGTCTGAGTATACCCACCCGACTTGTCTGAGTATACCCACCCGACTTGTCTGAGTATACCAACTCGACTTGTCTGAGTATATCCACTCGACTTGTCTGAGTATACCCACTCGACTTGTCTGAGTATATCCTCTCGACTTGTCTGAGTATACCCACCCAACTTGTCTTAGTATACCCACTCGACTTGTCTGAGTATACCCACCCGACTTGTCTGAGTATACCCACCCGACTTGTCTGAGTATACCCACCCGACTTGTCTGAGTATACCCACCCGACTTGTCTGAGTATACCCACTCGACTTGTCTGAGTATACCCACCCGACTTGTCTGAGTATACCCACCCGACTTGTCTGAGTATACCCACTCGACTTGTCTGAGTATATCCACTCGACTTGTCTTAGTATACCCACCAGACTTGTCTTAGTATACCCAGCCGACTTGTCTGAGTATACCCACTCGACTTGTCTGAGTATACCAACTCGACTTGTCTGAGTATACCAACTCGACTTGTCTGAGTATACCCGCTCGACTTGTTTGAGTATACCCACTCGACTTGTCTTAGTATACCCATCCGACTTGTCTGAGTATACCCACCCGACTTGTCTGAGTATACCCACCCGACTTGTCTGAGTATACCCACCCGACTTGTCTTAGTATACCCACTCGACTTGTCTGAGTATACCCACTCGACTTGTCTTAGTATACCCACCTGACTTGTCTTAGTATACCCACCCGACTTGTCTGAGTATACCCACTCGACTTGTCTGAGTATATCAACTCGACTTGTCTGAGTATACCCGCTCGACTTGTTTGAGTATACCCACTCGACTTGTCTTAGTATACCAACTCGACTTGTCTGAGTATACCCACTCGACTTGTTTGAGTATACCCTCTCGACTTGTCTTACTATACCCACTCGACTTGTCTGAGTATACCCACTCGACTTGTCTGAGTATACCCACCGACTTGTCTAAGTATACCCTCTCGACTTGTCTGAGTATATCCACTAGACTTTTCTGAGTATACCCACTCGATTTGTCTGAGTATACCCACTCTTCTTGTCTTAGTATACCCATCCGACCTGTCTTAGTATACCCACCCGACTTGTCTGAGTATACCTACTCGACTTGTCTGAGTATACCCATCCGACCTGTCTTAGTATACCCACCCGACTTGTCTTAGTATACCCATCCGACTTGTCTGAGTATACCCACTCGACTTGTCTGAGTATACCCACTCGACTTGTCTTAGTATACCCACTCGACTTGTCTTAGTATACCCACCAGACTTGTCTGAGTATACCCACTCGACTTGTCTTAGTATACCCAGCCGACTTGTCTTAGTATACCCAGCCGACTTGTCTGATTATACCCACCCGACTTGTCTGATTATACCCACCCGACTTGTCTTAGTATACCCACTCGACTTGTCTGAGTATACCCACTCGACTTGTCTTAGTATACCCACTCGACTTGTCTTAGTATACCTACCCGACTTGTCTTAGTATACCCACTCAACTTGTCTTAGTATACCCACTCGACTTGTCTTAGTATACCCTCTCGACTTGTTTGAGTATACCCACTCGACTTGTCTTAGTATATCCACCCGACTTATCTGAGTATACCCACCCGACTTGTCTGAGTATACCCACCCGACTTGTCTTAGTATACCCACCCGACTGGTCTTAGTATACTCACTCGACTTGTCTGAGTATACCCACTCGACTTGTCTGAGTATATCCACTCGACTTGTTTTAGTATACCCACCCGACTTGTCTGAGTATACCAACCCGACTTGTCTGAGTATACCAACCCGACTTGTCTTAGTATACCAACCCGAATTGTCTGAGTATACCCACCCGACTTGTCTGAGTATACCCACTCGACTTGTCTGAATATACCCACTCGACTTGTTTTAGTATACCCACTCGACTTGTCTGAGTATACCCACTCGACATGTTTGAGTATACCCACTTGACTTGTCTTAGTATACCCACTCGACTTGTCTTAGTATACCCACTCTACTTCGTTGAGTATACCCACTTGACTTGTCGTAGTATACCAACTCGACTTGTCTTAGTATACCCATTCGACTTGTCTGAGTAGACCACTCGACTTGTCTGAGTATACCAACTCGACTTGTCTTAGTATACCGACTCGACATGTCTAAGTATACCCACTCGACTTTTCTGAGTATACCCACCGACTTTTCTGAGTATACCCACTCGACTTGTCTTATTATACCCACTCGGCTTGTCTTAGTATACCCACTCGATTTGTCTTAGTATACCCACTCGACTTGTCCTAGTATACCCACTCGACTTGTCCTAGTATACCTACTCGACTTGTCTGAGTATACCCATCCGACCTGTCTTAGTATACCCACCCGACTTGTCTGAGTATACCCACCCGATTTGTCTTAGTATACCCATCCGACTTGTCTGAGTATACCCACTCGACTTGTCTGAGTATACCCACTCGACTTGTCTGAGTATACACACCCGACTTGTCTTAGTATACCCACTCGACTTGTCTGAGTATACCCACTCGACTTGTCTTAGTATACCCAGCCGACTTGTCTGAGTATTCCCACTCGACTTGTCTGAGTATTCCCACTCGACTTGTCTGATTATACCCACCCGACTTGTCTGAGTATACCCACTCGACTTGTCTGAGTATACCCACTCGACTTGTCTTAGTATACCCACTCGACTTGTCTTAGTATACCTACCCGACTTGTCTTAGTATACCCACCCGACTTGTCTGAGTATACCCACCCGACTTGTCTGAGTATACCCACCCGACTTGTCTGAGTATACCCACCCGACTTGTCTGAGTATACCCACTCGACTTGTCTGAGTATACCCACTCGACTTGTCTGAGTATATCCACTCGACTTGTCTGAGTATATCCACTCGACTTTTCTGAGTATACCCACTCGACTTGTCTTATTATACCCACTCGGCTTGTCTTAGTATACCCACTCGATTTGTCTTAGTATACCCACTCGACTTGTCCTAGTATACCCACTCGACTTGTCTTAGTATACCTACTCGACTTGTCTGAGTATACCCATCCGACCTGTCTTAGTATACCCAACCGACTTGTCTGAGTATACCCACCCGATTTGTCTTAGTATACCCATCCGACTTGTCTGAGTATACCCACTCGACTTGTCTGAGTATACCCACTCGACTTGTCTGAGTATACACACCCGACTTGTCTTAGTATACCCACTCGACTTGTCTGAGTATACCCACTCGACTTGTCTTAGTATACCCAGCCGACTTGTCTGAGTATTCCCACTCGACTTGTCTGAGTATTCCCACTCGACTTGTCTGATTATACCCACCCGACTTGTCTGAGTATACCCACTCGACTTGTCTGAGTATACCCACTCGACTTGTCTTAGTATACCCACTCGACTTGTCTTAGTATACCTACCCGACTTGTCTTAGTATACCCACCCGACTTGTCTGAGTATACCCACCCGACTTGTCTGAGTATACCCACCCGACTTGTCTGAGTATACCCACCCGACTTGTCTGAGTATACCCACTCGACTTGTCTGAGTATACCCACTCGACTTGTCTGAGTATATCCACTCGACTTGTTTTAGTATACCCACCCGACTTGTCTGAGTATACCAACCCGACTTGTCTGAGTATACCAACCCGACTTGTCTGAGTATACCCACCCGACTTGTCTGAGTATACCAACCCGACTTGTCTGAATATACCCACTCGACTTGTTTTAGTATACCCACTCGAGTTGTCTGAGTATACCCACTCGACTTGTCTTAGTATACCCACTCGACTTGTTTGAGTATACCCACTTGACTTGTCTTAGTATACCCACTCGACTTGTCTTAGTATACCCACTCTACTTCGTTGAGTATACCCACTTCACTTGTCGTAGTATACCAACTCGACTTGTTTTAGTATACCCATTCGACTTGTCTGAGTATACCCACTCGACTTGTCTGAGTATACCAACTCGACTTGTCTTAGTATACCGACTCTACTTGTCTGAGTATACCAACTTGACTTGTCTTAGTATACCAACTCGACATGTCTTAGTATACCCACTCGACTTTTCTGAGTATACCCACCGACTTGTCTGAGTATACCCACTCGACTTGTCTTATTATACCCACTCGACTTGTCTTAGTATACCCAATCGATTTGTCTTAGTATACCCACTCGACTTGTCCTAGTATACCCACTCGACTTGTCCTAGTATACCTACTCGACTTGTCTGAGTATACCCATCCGACCTGTCTTAGTTTACCCACCCGACTTGTCTGAGTATACCCACCCGATTTGTCTTAGTATACCCATCCGACTTGTCTGAGTATACCCACTCGACTTGTCTGAGTATACCCACTCGACTTGTCTGAGTATACACACCCGACTTGTCTTAGTATACCCACCAGACTTGTCTGAGTATACCCACTCGACTTGTCTGAGTATACCCACTCGACTTGTCTTAGTATACCCAGCCGACTTGTCTGAGTATTCCCACTCGACTTGTCTGATTATACCCACCCGACTTGTCTGAGTATACCCACTCGACTTGTCTGAGTATACCCACTCGACTTGTCTTAGTATACCCACTCGACTTGTCTTAGTATACCTACCCGACTTGTCTTAGTATACCCACCCGACTTGTCTGAGTATACCCACCCGACTAGTCTGAGTATACCCACCCGACTTGTCTGAGTATACCCACCCGACTTGTCTTAGTATACCCACTCGACTTGTCTGAGTATACCCACTCGACTTGTCTGAGTATATCCACTCGACTTGTTTCAGTATACCCACCCGACTTGTCTGAGTATACCAACCCGACTTGTCTGAGTATACCAACCCGACTTGTCTTAGTATACCCACCCGAATTGTCTGAGTATACCCACCCGACTTGTCTGAGTATACCAACCCGACTTGTCTGAATATACCCACTCGACTTGTTTTAGTATACCCACTCGAGTTGTCTGAGTATACCCACTCGACTTGTCTGAGTATACCCACTCGACTTGTCTGAGTATACCCACTTGACTTGTCTTAGTATACCCACTCGACTTGTCTTAGTATACCCAATCTACTTCGTTGAGTATACCCACTTGACTTGTCGTAGTATACCAACTCGACTTGTCTTAGTATACCCATTCGACTTGTCTTAGTATACCCACTCGACTTGTCTGAGTATACCAACTCGACTTGTCTTAGTATACCGACTCTACTTGTCTGAGTATACCAACTTGACTTGTCTTAGTATACCCACTCGACTTTTCTGAGTATACCCACCGACTTGTCTGAGTATACCCACTCGACTTGTCTTATTATACCCACTCGACTTGTCTTAGTATACCCACTCGATTTGTCTTAGTATACCCACTCGACTTGTCCTAGTATACCCACACGACTTGTCCTAGTATACCCACTCGACTTGTCTAAGTATACCCACTCGACTTGTCTTAGTATACCCACTCGACTTGTCTTAGTATACCCTCTCGACTTGTCTTAGTATACCCACTCGACTTGTCTTAGTATACCCACTCGACTTGTCCTAGTATACCCACTCGACTTGTCCTAGTATACCCACTCGACTTGTCTTAGTATACCTACTCGACTTGTCTTATTATACCCACTTGACTTGTCTTAGTATACCCACTCGACTTGTCTTAGTATACCCACTCTACTTCGTTGAGTATACCCACTTGACTTGTCGTAGTATACCAACTCGACTTGTCTTAGTATACCCATTCGACTTGTCTGAGTATACCCACTCGACTTGTCTTAGTATACCCACTCGACTTGTCCTAGTATACCCACACGACTTGTCCTAGTATACCCACTCGACTTGTCTAAGTATACCCACTCGACTTGTCTTAGTATACCCACTCGACTTGTCTTAGTATACCCTCTCGACTTGTCTTAGTATACCCACTCGACTTGTCTTAGTATACCCACTCGACTTGTCCTAGTATACCCACTCGACTTGTCCTAGTATACCCACTCGACTTGTCTTAGTATACCTACTCGACTTGTCTTATTATACCCACTTGACTTGTCTTAGTATACCCACTCGACTTGTCTTAGTATACCCACTCTACTTCGTTGAGTATACCCACTTGACTTGTCGTAGTATACCAACTCGACTTGTCTGAGTATACACACCCGACTTGTCTTAGTATACCCACTCGACTTGTCTGAGTATACCCACTCGACTTGTCTTAGTATACCCAGCCGACTTGTCTGAGTATTCCCACTCGACTTGTCTGAGTATTCCCACTCGACTTGTCTGATTATACCCACCCGACTTGTCTGAGTATACCCACTCGACTTGTCTGAGTATACCCACTCGACTTGTCTTAGTATACCCACTCGACTTGTCTTAGTATACCTACCCGACTTGTCTTAGTATACCCACCCGACTTGTCTGAGTATACCCACCCGACTTGTCTGAGTATACCCACTCGACTTGTCTTATTATACCCACTCGGCTTGTCTTAGTATACCCACTCGATTTGTCTTAGTATACCCACTCGACTTGTCCTAGTATACCCACTCGACTTGTCTTAGTATACCTACTCGACTTGTCTGAGTATACCCATCCGACCTGTCTTAGTATACCCAACCGACTTGTCTGAGTATACCCACCCGATTTGTCTTAGTATACCCATCCGACTTGTCTGAGTATACCCACTCGACTTGTCTGAGTATACCCACTCGACTTGTCTGAGTATACACACCCGACTTGTCTTAGTATACCCACTCGACTTGTCTGAGTATACCCACTCGACTTGTCTTAGTATACCCAGCCGACTTGTCTGAGTATACCCACTCGACTTGTCTTAGTATACCCAGCCGACTTGTCTGAGTATACCCACTCGACTTGTCCTAGTATACCCACTCGACTTGTCTTAGTATACCTACTCGACTTGTCTGAGTATACCCATCCGACCTGTCTTAGTATACCCAACCGACTTGTCTGAGTATACCCACCCGATTTGTCTTAGTATACCCATCCGACTTGTCTGAGTATACCCACTCGACTTGTCTGAGTATTCCCACTCGACTTGTCTGATTATACCCACCCGACTTGTCTGAGTATACCCACTCGACTTGTCTTAGTATACCCACTCGACTTGTCTTAGTATACCTACCCGACTTGTCTTAGTATACCCACCCGACTTGTCTGAGTATACCCACCCGACTTGTCTGAGTATACCCACCCGACTTGTCTGAGTATACCCACCCGACTTGTCTGAGTATACCCACTCGACTTGTCTGAGTATACCCACTCGACTTGTCTGAGTATATCCACTCGACTTGTTTTAGTATACCCACCCGACTTGTCTGAGTATACCAACCCGACTTGTCTGAGTATACCAACCCGACTTGTCTGAGTATACCCACCCGACTTGTCTGAGTATACCAACCCGACTTGTCTGAATATACCCACTCGACTTGTTTTAGTATACCCACTCGAGTTGTCTGAGTATACCCACTCGACTTGTCTGAGTATACCCACTCGACTTGTTTGAGTATACCCACTTGACTTGTCTTAGTATACCCACTCGACTTGTCTTAGTATACCCACTCTACTTCGTTGAGTATACCCACTTCACTTGTCGTAGTATACCAACTCGACTTGTTTTAGTATACCCATTCGACTTGTCTGAGTATACCCACTCGACTTGTCTGAGTATACCAACTCGACTTGTCTTAGTATACCGACTCTACTTGTCTGAGTATACCAACTTGACTTGTCTTAGTATACCAACTCGACATGTCTTAGTATACCCACTCGACTTTTCTGAGTATACCCACCGACTTGTCTGAGTATACCCACTCGACTTGTCTTATTATACCCACTCGACTTGTCTTAGTATACCCACTCGATTTGTCTTAGTATACCCACTCGACTTGTCCTAGTATACCCACTCGACTTGTCCTAGTATACCTACTCGACTTGTCTGAGTATACCCATCCGACCTGTCTTAGTTTACCCACCCGACTTGTCTGAGTATACCCACCCGATTTGTCTTAGTATACCCATCCGACTTGTCTGAGTATACCCACTCGACTTGTCTGAGTATACCCACTCGACTTGTCTGAGTATACACACCCGACTTGTCTTAGTATACCCACCAGACTTGTCTGAGTATACCCACTCGACTTGTCTGAGTATACCCACTCGACTTGTCTTAGTATACCCAGCCGACTTGTCTGAGTATTCCCACTCGACTTGTCTGATTATACCCACCCGACTTGTCTGAGTATACCCACTCGACTTGTCTGAGTATACCCACTCGACTTGTCTTAGTATACCCACTCGACTTGTCTTAGTATACCTACCCGACTTGTCTTAGTATACCCACCCGACTTGTCTGAGTATACCCACCCGACTAGTCTGAGTATACCCACCCGACTTGTCTGAGTATACCCACCCGACTTGTCTTAGTATACCCACTCGACTTGTCTGAGTATACCCACTCGACTTGTCTGAGTATATCCACTCGACTTGTTTCAGTATACCCACCCGACTTGTCTGAGTATACCAACCCGACTTTTCTGAGTATACCAACCCGACTTGTCTTAGTATACCCACCCGAATTGTCTGAGTATACCCACCCGACTTGTCTGAGTATACCAACCCGACTTGTCTGAATATACCCACTCGACTTGTTTTAGTATACCCACTCGAGTTGTCTGAGTATACCCACTCGACTTGTCTGAGTATACCCACTCGACTTGTCTGAGTATACCCACTTGACTTGTCTTAGTATACCCACTCGACTTGTCTTAGTATACCCAATCTACTTCGTTGAGTATACCCACTTGACTTGTCGTAGTATACCAACTCGACTTGTCTTAGTATACCCATTCGACTTGTCTTAGTATACCCACTCGACTTGTCTGAGTATACCAACTCGACTTGTCTTAGTATACCGACTCTACTTGTCTGAGTATACCAACTTGACTTGTCTTAGTATACCCACTCGACTTTTCTGAATATACCCACCGACTTGTCTGAGTATACCCACTCGACTTGTCTTATTATACCCACTCGACTTGTCTTAGTATACCCACTCGATTTGTCTTAGTATACCCACTCGACTTGTCCTAGTATACCCACACGACTTGTCCTAGTATACCCACTCGACTTGTCTAAGTATACCCACTCGACTTGTCTTAGTATACCCACTCGACTTGTCTTAGTATACCCTCTCGACTTGTCTTAGTATACCCACTCGACTTGTCTTAGTATACCCACTCGACTTGTCCTAGTATACCCACTCGACTTGTCCTAGTATACCCACTCGACTTGTCTTAGTATACCTACTCGACTTGTCTTATTACACCCACTTGACTTGTCTTAGTATACCCACTCGACTTGTCTTAGTATACCCACTCTACTTCGTTGAGTATACCCACTTGACTTGTCGTAGTATACCAACTCGACTTGTCTTAGTATACCCATTCGACTTGTCTGAGTATACCCACTCGACTTGTCTGAGTATACCAACTCGACTTGTCTTAGTATACCGACTCGACATGTCTTAGTATACCCACTCGACTTTTCTGAGTATACCCACCGACTTTTCTGAGTATACCCACTCCACTTGTCTTATTATACCCACTCGGCTTGTCTGAGTATACCCACTCGATTTGTCTTAGTATACCCACTCGACTTGTCCTAGTATACCCACTCGACTTGTCCTAGTATACCTACTCGACTTGTCTGAGTATACCCATCCGACCTGTCTTAGTATACCCAACCGACTTGTCTGAGTATACCCACCCGATTTGTCTTAGTATACCCATCCGACTTGTCTGAGTATACCCACTCGACTTGTCTGAGTATACCCACTCGACTTGTCTGAGTATACACACCCGACTTGTCTTAGTATACCCACTCGACTTGTCTGAGTATACCCACTCGACTTGTCTTAGTATACCCAGCCGACTTGTCTGAGTATTCCCACTCGACTTGTCTGAGTATTCCCACTCGACTTGTCTGATTATACCCACCCGACTTGTCTGAGTATACCCACTCGACTTGTCTGAGTATACCCACTCGACTTGTCTTAGTATACCCACTCGACTTGTCTTAGTATACCTACCCGACTTGTCTTAGTATACCCACCCGACTTGTCTGAGTATACCCACCCGACTTGTCTGAGTATACCCACCCGACTTGTCTGAGTATACCCACCCGACTTGTCTGAGTATACCCACTCGACTTGTCTGAGTATACCCACTCGACTTGTCTGAGTATATCTACTCGACTTGTTTTAGTATACCCACCCGACTTGTCTGAGTATACCAACCCGACTTGTCTGAGTATACCAACCCGACTTGTCTGAGTATACCCAGCCGACTTGTCTGAGTATACCAACCCGACTTGTCTGAATATACCCACTCGACTTGTTTTAGTATACCCACTCGAGTTGTCTGAGTATACCCACTCGACTTGTCTGAGTATACCCACTCGACTTGTTTGAGTATACCCACTTGACTTGTCTTAGTATACCCACTCGACTTGTCTTAGTATACCCACTCTACTTCGTTGAGTATACCCACTTGACTTGTCGTAGTATACCAACTCGACTTGTTTTAGTATACCCATTCGACTTGTCTGAGTATACCCACTCGACTTGTCTGAGTATACCAACTCGACTTGTCTTAGTATACCGACTCTACTTGTCTGAGTATACCAACTTGACTTGTCTTAGTATACCAACTCGACATGTCTTAGTATACCCACTCGACTTTTCTGAGTATACCCACCGACTTGTCTGAGTATACCCACTCGACTTGTCTTATTATACCCACTCGACTTGTCTTAGTATACCCACTCGATTTGTCTTAGTATACCCACTCGACTTGTCCTAGTATACCCACTCGACTTGTCCTAGTATACCTACTCGACTTGTCTGAGTATACCCATCCGACCTGTCTTAGTTTACCCACCCGACTTGTCTGAGTATACCCACCCGATTTGTCTTAGTATACCCATCCGACTTGTCTGAGTATACCCACTCGACTTGTCTGAGTATACCCACTCGACTTGTCTGAGTATACACACCCGACTTGTCTTAGTATACCCACCAGACTTGTCTGAGTATACCCACTCGACTTGTCTTAGTATACCCAGCCGACTTGTCTGAGTATTCCCACTCGACTTGTCTGATTATACCCACCCGACTTGTCTGAGTATACCCACTCGACTTGTCTGAGTATACCCACTCGACTTGTCTTAGTATACCCACTCGACTTGTCTTAGTATACCTACCCGACTTGTCTTAGTATACCCACCCGACTTGTCTGAGTATACCCACCCGACTTGTCTGAGTATACCCACCCGACTTGTCTGAGTATACCCACCCGACTTGTCTTAGTATACCCACTCGACTTGTCTGAGTATACCCACTCGACTTGTCCTAGTATACCCACTCGACTTGTCTTAGTATACCTACTCGACTTGTCTTATTATACCCACTCGACTTGTCTTAGTATATCCACTCGACTTGTCTTAGTATACCCACTCTACTTGTCCTAGTATATCCACTCGACTTGTCCTAGTATACCCACTCGACTTGTCTAAGTATACCCACTCGACTTGTCTTTGTATACCCACTCGACTTGTCTTAGTATACCCACTCGACTTGTCTTAGTATACCCACTCGACTTGTCTTAGTATACCCACTCGACTTTTCTGAGTATACCCACCGACTTGTCTGAGTATACCCACTCGACTTGTCTTATTATACCCACTCGACTTGTCTTAGTATACCCACTCGATTTGTCTTAGTATACCCACTCGACTTGTCCTAGTATACCCACTCGACTTGTCCTAGTATACCTACTCGACTTGTCTGAGTATACCCATCCGACCTGTCTTAGTTTACCCACCCGACTTGTCTGAGTATACCCACCCGATTTGTCTTAGTATACCCATCCGACTTGTCTGAGTATACCCACTCGACTTGTCTGAGTATACCCACTCGACTTGTCTGAGTATACACACCCGACTTGTCTTAGTATACCCACCAGACTTGTCTGAGTATACCCACTCGACTTGTCTGAGTATACCCACTCGACTTGTCTTAGTATACCCAGCCGACTTGTCTGAGTATTCCCACTCGACTTGTCTGATTATACCCACCCGACTTGTCTGAGTATACCCACTCGACTTGTCTGAGTATACCCACTCGACTTGTCTTAGTATACCCACTCGACTTGTCTTAGTATACCTACCCGACTTGTCTTAGTATACCCACCCGACTTGTCTGAGTATACCAACCCGACTTGTCTTAGTATACCCACCCGAATTGTCCGAGTATACCCACCCGACTTGTCTGAGTATACCAACCCGACTTGTCTGAATATACCCACTCGACTTGTTTTAGTATACCCACTCGAGTTGTCTGAGTATACCCACTCGACTTGTCTGAGTATACCCACTCGACTTGTCTGAGTATACCCACTTGACTTGTCTTAGTATACCCACTCGACTTGTCTTAGTATACCCAATCTACTTCGTTGAGTATACCCACTTGACTTGTCGTAGTATACCAACTCGACTTGTCTTAGTATACCCATTCGACTTGTCTTAGTATACCCACTCGACTTGTCTGAGTATACCAACTCGACTTGTCTTAGTATACCGACTCTACTTGTCTGAGTATACCAACTTGACTTGTCTTAGTATACCCATTCGACTTGTCTTAGTATACCCACTCGACTTGTCTGAGTATACCAACTCGACTTGTCTTAGTATACCGACTCTACTTGTCTGAGTATACCAACTTGACTTGTCTTAGTATACCAACTCGACATGTCTTAGTATACCCACTCGACTTTTCTGAGTATACCCACCGACTTGTCTTAGTATACCCACTCGACTTGTCTTATTATACCCACTCGACTTGTCTTAGTATACCCACTCGATTTGTCTTAGTATACCCACTCGACTTGTCCTAGTATACCCACACGACTTGTCCTAGTATACCCACTCGACTTGTCTAAGTATACCCACTCGACTTGTCTTAGTATACCCACTCGACTTGTCTTAGTATACCCTCTCGACTTGTCTTAGTATACCCACTCGACTTGTCTTAGTATACCCACTCGACTTGTCCTAGTATACCCACTCGACTTGTCCTAGTATACCCACTCGACTTGTCTTAGTATACCTACTCGACTTGTCTTATTATACCCACTCGACTTGTCTTAGTATATCCACTCGACTTGTCTTAGTATACCCACTCGACTTGTCCTAGTATATCCACTCGACTTGTCCTAGTATACCCACTCGACTTGTCTAAGTATACCCACTCGACTTGTCTGAGTATACCCACTCGACTTGTCTTAGTATGACCACTCGACTTGTCTTAGTATACCCACTCGACTTGTCTTAGTATACCCACCAGACTTGTCTGAGTATACCCACTCGACTTGTCTGAGTATACCCACTCGACTTGTGTTAGTATACCCACTCGACTTGTCTGAGTATTCCCACACGACTTGTCTGATTATACCCACCCGACTTTTCTGAGTATACCCACTCGACTTGTCTGAGTATACCCACTCGACTTGTCTTAGTATACCCACTCGACTTGTCTTAGTATACCCACCCGACTTGTTTTAGTATACCCACTTGACTTGTCTGAGTATACCCACTCGACTTGTCTTAGTATACCCACTCTTCTTCGTTGAGTATACCCACTTGACTTGTCGTAGTATACCAACTCGACTTGTCTTAGTATACCCATTCGACTTGTCTGAGTATACCCACTCGACTTGTCTGAGTATACCAACTCGACTTGTCTTAGTATACCGACTCGACATGTCTTAGTATTCCCACTCGACTTTTCTGAGTATACCCACCGACTTTTCTGAGTATACCCACTCGACTTGTCTTATTATACCCACTCGGCTTGTCTTAGTATACCCACTCGATTTGTCTTAGTATACCCACTCGACTTGTCCTAGTATACCCACTCGACTTGTCCTAGTATACCTACTCGACTTGTCTGAGTATACCCATCCGACCTGTCTTAGTATACCCAACCGACTTGTCTGAGTATACCCACCCGATTTGTCTTAGTATACCCATCCGACTTGTCTGAGTATACCCACTCGACTTGTCTGAGTATACCCACTCGACTTGTCTGAGTATACACACCCGACTTGTCTTAGTATACCCACTCGACTTGTCTGAGTATACCCACTCGACTTGTCTTAGTATACCCAGCCGACTTGTCTGAGTATTCCCACTCGACTTGTCTGAGTATTCCCACTCGACTTGTCTGATTATACCCACCCGACTTGTCTGAGTATACCCACTCGACTTGTCTGAGTATACCCACTCGACTTGTCTTAGTATACCCACTCGACTTGTCTTAGTATACCTACCCGACTTGTCTTAGTATACCCACCCGACTTGTCTGAGTATACCCACCCGACTTGTCTGAGTATACCCACCCGACTTGTCTGAGTATACCCACCCGACTTGTCTGAGTATACCCACTCGACTTGTCTGAGTATACCCACTCGACTTGTCTGAGTATATCCACTCGACTTGTTTTAGTATACCCACCCGACTTGTCTGAGTATACCAACCCGACTTGTCTGAGTATACCAACCCGACTTGTCTGAGTATACCCACCCGACTTGTCTGAGTATACTAACCCGACTTGTCTGAATATACCCACTCGACTTGTTTTAGTATACCCACTCGAGTTGTCTGAGTATACCCACTCGACTTGTCTGAGTATACCCACTCGACTTGTTTGAGTATACCCACTTGACTTGTCTTAGTATACCCACTCGACTTGTCTTAGTATACCCACTCTACTTCGTTGAGTATACCCACTTGACTTGTCGTAGTATACCAACTCGACTTGTTTTAGTATACCCATTCGACTTGTCTGAGTATACCCACTCGACTTGTCTGAGTATACCAACTCGACTTGTCTTAGTATACCGACTCTACTTGTCTGAGTATACCAACTTGACTTGTCTTAGTATACCAACTCGACATGTCTTAGTATACCCACTCGACTTTTCTGAGTATACCCACCGACTTGTCTGAGTATACCCACTCGACTTGTCTTATTATACCCACTCGACTTGTCTTAGTATACCCACTCGATTTGTCTTAGTATACCCACTCGACTTGTCCTAGTATACCCACTCGACTTGTCCTAGTATACCTACTCGACTTGTCTGAGTATACCCATCCGACCTGTCTTAGTTTACCCACCCGACTTGTCTGAGTATACCCACCCGATTTGTCTTAGTATACCCATCCGACTTGTCTGAGTATACCCACTCGACTTGTCTGAGTATACCCACTCGACTTGTCTGAGTATACACACCCGACTTGTCTTAGTATACCCACCAGACTTGTCTGAGTATACCCACTCGACTTGTCTGAGTATACCCACTCGACTTGTCTGAGTATACCCACTCGACTTGTCTTAGTATACCCAGCCGACTTGTCTGAGTATTCCCACTCGACTTGTCTGATTATACCCACCCGACTTGTCTGAGTATACCCACTCGACTTGTCTGAGTATACCCACTCGACTTGTCTTAGTATACCCACTCGACTTGTCTTAGTATACCTACCCGACTTGTCTTAGTATACCCACCCGACTTGTCTGAGTATACCCACCCGACTAGTCTGAGTATACCCACCCGACTTGTCTGAGTATACCCACCCGACTTGTCTTAGTATACCCACTCGACTTGTCTGAGTATACCCACTCGACTTGTCTGAGTATATCCACTCGACTTGTTTTAGTATACCCACCCGACTTGTCTGAGTATACCAACCCGACTTGTCTGAGTATACCAACCCGACTTGTCTTAGTATACCCACCCGAATTGTCTGAGTATACCCACCCGACTTGTCTGAGTATACCAACCCGACTTGTCTGAATATACCCACTCGACTTGTTTTAGTATACCCACTCGAGTTGTCTGAGTATACCCACTCGACTTGTCTGAGTATACCCACTCGACTTGTCTGAGTATACCCACTTGACTTGTCTTAGTATACCCACTCGACTTGTCTTAGTATACCCAATCTACTTCGTTGAGTATACCCACTTGACTTGTCGTAGTATACCAACTCGACTTGTCTTAGTATACCCATTCGACTTGTCTTAGTATACCCACTCGACTTGTCTGAGTATACCAACTCGACTTGTCTTAGTATACCGACTCTACTTGTGTGAGTATACCAACTTGACTTGTCTTAGTATACCCACTCGACTTTTCTGAGTATACCCACCGACTTGTCTGAGTATACCCACTCGACTTGTCTTATTATACCCACTCGACTTGTCTTAGTATACCCACTCGATTTGTCTTAGTATACCCACTCGACTTGTCCTAGTATACCCACACGACTTGTCCTAGTATACCCACTCGACTTGTCTAAGTATACCCACTCGACTTGTCTTAGTATACCCACTCGACTTGTCTTAGTATACCCTCTCGACTTGTCTTAGTATACCCACTCGACTTGTCTTAGTATACCCACTCGACTTGTCCTAGTATACCCACTCGACTTGTCCTAGTATACCCACTCGACTTGTCTTAGTATACCTACTCGACTTGTCTTATATTACCCACTCGACTTGTCTTAGTATATCCACTCGACTTGTCTTAGTATACCCACTCGACTTGTCCTAGTATATCCACTCGACTTGTCCTAGTATACCCACTCGACTTGTCTAAGTATACCCACTCGACTTGTCTTTGTATACCCACTCGACTTGTCTTAGTATACCCACTCGACTTGTCTTAGTATACCCACTCGACTTGTCTTAGTATACCCACCAGACTTGTCTGAGTATACCCACTCGACTTGTCTGAGTATACCCACTCGACTTGTCTTAGTATACCCACTCGACTTGTCTGAGTATACCCACTCGACTTGTCTGAGTATACCCACTCGACTTGTCTTAGTATACCCACTCGACTTGTCTTAGTATACCCACTCGACTTGTCTTAGTATACCCTCTCGACTTGTCTTAGTATACCCACTCGACTTGTCTTAGTATACCCACTCGACTTGTCTTAGTATACCCACTCGACTTGTCTTAGTATACCCATTTGACTTATCTTAGTATACCCACTCGACTTGTCTTAGTATACCCACTCGACTTGTCTTAGTATACCCATTTGACTTATCTTAGTATACCCACTCGACTTATCTTAGTATACCCACTCGACTTGTCTTAGTATACCTACTCGACTTGTCTTAGTATACCCATTTGACTTATCTTAGTATACCGTCTCGACTTGTCTTAGTATACCCACTCGACTTGTCTTAGTATACCCACTCGACTTGTCTTAGTATACCCACTCGATTTGTCTTAGTATACCCACTCGACTTGTCTTAGTATACCCACTCGACTTGTCTTAGTATACCCACTCGACTTGTCCTAGTATACCCACTCGACTTGTCTTAGTATACCCACTCGACTAGTCTGAGTATACCCACTCGACTAGTCTGAGTATACCCACTCGACTTGTCTTAGTATACCCACTCGACTTGTCTTAGTATACCCACTCGAATTGTCTTAGTATACCCACTCGACTTGTCTTAGTATACCCACTCGACTTGTCTTAGTATACCCATTTGACTTATCTTAGTATACCCACTCGACTTGTCTTAGTATACCCACTCGACTTGTCTTAGTATACCCACTCGACTAGTCTGAGTATACCCACTCGACTTGTCTTAGTATACCCACTCGACTTGTCCTAGTATACCCACTCGACTTGTCTTAGTATACCCACTCGACTAGTCTGAGTATACCGACTCGACTTGTCTTAGTATACCCACTCGACTTGTCTTAGTATACCCACTCGACTTGTCCTAGTATACCCACTCGACTTGTCTTAGTATACCCACTCGACTAGTCTGAGTATACCCACTCGACTTGTCTGAGTATACCCACTCGACTAGTCTGAGTATACCCACTCGACTAGTCTGAGTATACCCACTCGACTTGTCTTAGTATACCCACTCGACTTGTCCTAGTATACCCACTCGACTTGTCTTAGTATACCCACTCGACTAGTCTGAGTATACCCACTCGACTTGTCTTAGTATACCCACTCGACTAGTCTGAGTATACCCACTCGACTAGTCTGAGTATACCCACTCGACTTGTCTTAGTATACCCACTCGACTTGTCTTAGTATACCCACTCGACTAGTCTGAGTATACCCACTCGACTTGTCTTAGTATACCCACTCGACTTGTCCTAGTATACCCACTCGACTTGTCTTAGTATACCCACTCGACTAGTCTGAGTATACCCACTCGACTTGTCTTAGTATACCCACTCGACTTGTCCTAGTATACCCACTCGACTTGTCTTAGTATACCCACTCGACTTGTCTTAGTATACCCACTCGACTTGTCTTAGTATACCCACTCGACTTGTCTTAGTATACCCACTCGACTTGTCTTAGTATACCCACTCGACTTGTCTTAGTATACCCACTCGACTTGTCTTAGTATACCCACTCGACTTGTCTTAGTATACCCACTCAACTTGTCTTAGTATACCCACTCGACTTGTCTAAGTATACCCACTCGACTTGTCTTAGTATACCCACTCAACTTGTCTTAGTATACCCACTCGACTTGTCTAAGTATACCCACTCGACTTGTCTTAGTATACCCACTCGACTTGTCTTAGTATACCCACTCGACTTGTCTGAGTATACCCACTCGACTTGTCTTAGTATACCCACTCGACTTGTCTGAGTATACCCACTCGACTTGTCTTAGTATACCCACTCGACTTGTCTTAGTATACCCACTCGACTTGTCTGAGTATACCCACTCGACTTGTCTTAGTATACCCACTCGACTTGTCTTAGTATACACACTCGACTTGTCTTAGTATACCCACTCGACTTGTCTTAGTATACCCACTCGACTTGTCTTAGTATACCCACTCGACTTGTCTTAGTATACCCACTCGACTTGTCTTAGTATACCCACTCGACTTGTCTTAGTATACACACTCGACTTGTCTTAGTATACCCACTCGACTTGTCTTAGTATACCCATTGGCGAGCTAAGTACATGAAATTGTTAAGCGTGACGTCTTGACCACTGCAGTAACATTTTCATCATTGTAGATAATGAAATGCATTCCGATAATAGATTTATTTCCCATTATTGTAAGATATATTTATACTAATCCTATTGTACTTTTTACCGTTGATAGATTTCAGTTGATGCAAAAGATGAATTATTTCCTTGTTTTCGTCAGGAAATCAATATATCCGCGGTTTATAATTTGCGGAAACAAGACGGGAAGGTTTTGTAGTTTTGACAACAGCCTAAACAATCAAAGTACTGAAAGTACTGAAACGCTAAAACTTCAAACAATAGTATGTATATTTCGACAGCTATTGAGGTGTTTTTGTTGTATGGGTTACTAAGTTTCGATATCAGAAAGTTTCAGAATAGGGATTAAGTAAGTATTTAGAGAAAACCCAATAACAAGTAATTTGTTTAGATTGACGAGTTGTATTTCAAGCTACATACATGTACAATTTAGTGCAGTGCTTTAACAATTTAACTTAAATATCATTTATTCTATTACAAATGAATATTGATCCATTTACAGGGATGCGAATGTGTTTATTTTAATAGATGCACTGAAATAAACGGTATGATTAATTACGGGAGCATTGCCAAACACATATACCGGTTTGTTTCAATAACAAAATGTCTGTTATTGCAAGGTAATACAAAATGCATTATGACGTAGACATATCATACCAACCTAAATAATGATTAATGTGTGGCAGGTTTTAATTGTACATAGGATTTAGGTCTTCTTCTTGCTTTGAGCTAGAGGAAATTTGATTGACAAGATGTTACAAAGTCAAAAGGATTGGACAACAGGCTTAAAGCCTATATAAGTCTTCCTCTCCCTAAGTGGTATACATATGGACGTTGTATTTTATACAATGTAATAGCAAATATTAAATAATAAAGATTATTTTGTCAATAATTAATCATAAAAGACATGTGTAACATTTGGCGTTGGATCTATTAAACAATGCAACTTTGTGAATTGAATTCTAATGTAATAAACCATAATTATTGAAAAGTTGGGATAAAGTGAGCTTAATGTTCAGATAGCTATATATCTAATAATTTGATCACAAAATCATTTGCTTAATAATTTCAAGTAATTCCCATCGATGTATTCTTTTAAGTTCCAACGCCAATTCTGTATAAAGATGTATTAATAAATTATATGTACAAATAAGGGAATATCATGGGGTATGAACGGGGTATGGGAAAGGGGTTGGGGTGAGGGGGTGGGGGTAACTCCCATAACAATATTATAATTAGGATATATGTGCATATTGTTTATATATACATGTATAACCTAGTGATCGAGGGTTGGTCCAAGGTGGAAAATAGTGTCCGCGGCCCTCCCTGTGGTGACAGAGGAGTTAGAATCTGGGTTGTGGTGTTCGGGGGTGAACACATTTAAAAAGGGAGGAGGAGTAGTGTGGACTATTTTTATTGTACATAGGATTTAGGTCGCCTTCTAGCTTCGAGCTAGAGGGAATTTCCCTTTAGCTATGTGGTAGAGCGTCCGACTAGGAACTTGAAGATCGAGGGTTCGATTCCCAGTGGAAGCACACTATTTTCTTTCTTGTTACAAATGAAAACGGATGTAATGTAGCAATTTAAACTTTTCGTTTCATTTCATTCTATAGTGATTTCAATCTTTTAATGTCCAAGTCCAAAATGGCTGTTTTTCAGCCATTTTGTTTTCTGATCAGTTACAGTATCAAAAGGGCACGACAGTAGGGACCAAGGAAACCTACATTGTACATATGAAATATGAGAAAGATCCCTCTAGTAGTTGTCAATTAGTTAACAATCTTTCAATGCCTAAATCAAAGATGGCCGCCTTTCCGACATTTTGTTTTTACTGATCAGTATGAAATCAAACGGGCATAACTAAGCACAACGTGAAACCTACAAATGCAATTTGATAAACTGACTTAAGAAGTTTTTAACACAATAAAAAAAAACTCTTCATGTTAACTATCTCGATCGGAGGAAGGTGAACGAATCATTGAAATATACGCTGCTGGTAGTTAGCACAACGGATATTAGATAAAAATAAAAGGATTCGCAAAAATATCTCTCGTTACAAATGATAGTTCGAACTATCTAATTTGTCATAAAACAGTCAAATTGTTGTTCAAAAGAACGACGGCCTATTACGATATCTTTACCAAGCTGGAGAAAAATAATGGTATGAGTCTACTGGTATGCAAATATATGTATGTCATATTCACTTACATCTCTAGGCCTAATTATCAATTATCAAGTTCATATACAAAGCAAGGAAAATTACATGTATGCTGGCCGTGACCTATAGGGCCACACATAATTATACGGAAATGTACGCCATAAAGGTTTTTGCACACCAGAGAAATAATATAAGTGTTATTTCTACTAAATAACTTATATTGTGTCAATTGCTATGTACACTATACAGGTTATGGTAAAGTTTCGTTAAAACAAAAATGTGAACCTACAGTGTATAGTGATGTGTGAAGGACAGAGAACGTAATTATAAACCACGAGCTTTTGCTCGCCATAGAAAAGTATAAGTGTTATTTTCAATAAATCAAGTGTTTTGCCAATTCATATGTACATTATGCAGGTTCTGATAATGCCTCATTAAAAATTGTATACTCAGTACAATATTAAGTAAGAAAATCGATCAAGTTTGTGCATTCAGTATATATATCACAACGTTAGTTACAATCAGGGGAAGTAACTCGTAAATAACATTATCATATCAAGAGGGCGGATTTTCACTGTAATTACGAATTAATACTTCCAACCGACAAATTGGTCAAGTATTTTGGTTTACGCACATGTATAAGGTAATATAACATTGAAATCAAAATCAGGGTATTTGGCTATGCGCGATTATATAATCAAAGTGGTACGGCAAAGTACACCATGCCAGTATACATTCCGCGATCCGTATACGTGTGAAGCACAGGGAGGTATAGCACGAATGTATAAATACACCGAGAGGTCAGGCCAGAAGCAGAGACGTAATATTAAAATGAGCCGTGGGATGTGAAAAACTGATTTCTTTGTTACAAATCGTATATAGATATAATTAAAGTCATCATAATTATTAACAATACCATGGGAACATCATTTCCTGTTAGGTTTAGGCTTTCAAATAGGTCAGATATCATGCGATTGGTAGCAATTCAAGCTTTTCCGGAGCGGGAGGGGAAAATGACATGGATCAAAGGTCACAGAATAGTGGCAGCAATAGACGCAAAAACTACTCGTAGTTTTAGCGCTAAAAATGGTGATTAAGTCGAGGTGTCTGCAAACGCCATTTTGTGGATGATATAAATTGATTAGCGTGATCCTTTGATTCAATTTCAATTTTTAAAAAAAATGTTGATTTTTCAAATGTCAATCTGCAGACTAAGACCATAATTATATATTCTGTAAAAACAATCCAAATAAACAGTGTAAGGGAGATAACTACAATTTTATTTTTTCAAATATTGCTCTAATACTACTAATGTCTACACTGACATTCACTCGATAACCATTACTCAACAGACTATCATTATCACTGCATAACTGTAGTCAAACACGTGACAAATTTCTATGACGTCGACAACAATTCATGTGGGCGGAGCTATGCAAATCCTACAGTTTGAAACACAATTGTGTGACGTCACCAACAATAACGTAGGCGGAGCTTGCAAATTTCATGCTGTTAAATTTATTGAAACATTCCCACGTTTATTAGTTTTGAAATGAAATCTGTGTCCGAAGATTTGACTATAATGACCAAAATAGTTACGAACATTTCACAGAAAGATACTATAAATATAAGGATAAACTTTCTATTTTGCTTAGGTTATCGGGGGATAACTACAATGGAAAACGGGTAAATTCAATAACCGGCGAAGTCGGTTATGTATAATTAACCTTTTTTTTTCATTGTAGTTATCCCCCGATAACCTTAACAAAATAGAAAGTTAATCCTTAAAAATATAAAATATATAACTTCTATCAGCCGAGAATGGATGTATTCCTTACATATATCAAATATATAACTTCTAACTGCCGAGAGGAAGTGTATTGCCAACTTGTGCTAGGTCGCAAAAAGCGATTCATGTTCCTTCTATTTCCCCATCAAATATTCATATTTCGGAAAAAAACTACTAACAGGTAATTCCTTTATTAAAACAAACAAAAAATATAAAATACATCAGGTAGTTCCATTTTGAGTCCTTACTTTAAAAGGTGTTTTTTTTAAAAACTATACCTGTAACCGAACATTTGCTATCACACTTGTGGTGTATCAAGCGGGGCAAATTTCGTATATATCGACCCCCAGGTCCATATCTGTCACATTTCGTATATCTCGACCCCCAAGTCCATATCTGTCACATTTCGTATATCTCGACCCCGAGGTCCATATCTGTCACATTTCGTATATCTCGACCCCCAAGTTCATATCTGTCACATTTCGTATATCTCGACCCCGAGGTCCATATCTGTCACATTTCGTATATCTCGACCCCGAGGTCCATATCTGTCACATTTCGTATATCTCGACCCCGAGGTCCATATCTGTCACATTTCGTATATCTCGACCCCGAGGTCCATATCTGTCACATTTCGTACATCTCGACCCCGAGGTCCATATCTGTCACATGTCGTATATCTCGACCCCGAGGTCCATATCTGTCACATGTCGTGTATCTCGACTCCCAGGTCCATATCTGTCTTCCACGTGTCTTTTTTGCCCTGGACTCCTAATATTCGATCTACATCCGAAAAATCGACGATTTTATGTGTTATTGTTAATGATTCTGACGTAAAATTTTCTAAAATAATAATGATCAAGCAACGTTTTATAGTATATAATACATTGATTATGTAAGAGAACAGTTTTCATATCCTTACCATTATCCCTATGAGCTCGAGGTCCTATTGGGTAAGATATGGATTTATCCCTATGGGTTGGGGTTTCTATTGGATAGGTATAGATTTATCCCTATGGGTTGGGGTTCCTATTGGATAGGTATAGATTTATCCCTATGGGTTGGGGTTCCTATTGGATAGGTATAGATTTATCCCTATGGGTTGGGGTTCCTATTGGATAGGTATAGATTTATCCCTATGGGTTGGGGTTCCTATTGGATAGGTATAGATTTATCCCTATGGGTTGGGGTTCCTATTGGATAGGTATAGATTTATCCCTATGGGTTGGGGTTCCTATTGGATAGGTATGGATTTATCCCTATGGGTTGGGGTTCCTATTGGATAGGTATAAATTTATACCTACGGGTTGGGGTTCCTATTGGATAGGTATAGATTTATCCCTATGGGTTGGGGTTCCTATTGGATAGGTATAGATTTATCCCTATGGGTTGGGGTACCTATTGGATAAGTATAGATTTATACCTATAGGTCGGGGTTCCTATTGGATAATGTATAGATTTATCCCTATGGGTTGGGGTTCCTATTGGATAGGTATAGATTTATCCCTATAAGTTCGGGTTCTTATTGGATAAGGTATAGATTTATCCCTATGGGTTGGGGTTCCTATTGGATAGGTATAGATTTATCCCTATGGGTTCGGGTTCCTATTGGATAGGTATAGATTTATCCCTATGGGTCGGGGTTCCTATTGGATAGGTATAGATCTATACCTATAGGTCGGGGATCTATTGGATAGGTTTAGATTTATACCTATAGGTCTGGGTTCCTATTGGATAGGTATAGATTTACCCCTTTGGGTTGGGGTTCCTATTGGATAAGGTATAGATTTATCCCTATGGGTTGGGGTTCCTATTGGATAAGTATAGATTTATCCCTATGGGTTGGGGTTCCTATTGGATAGGTATAGATTTATCCCTATGGGTTCGGGTTCCTATTGGATAGGTATAGATTTATCCCTATGGGTCGGGGTTCCTATTGGATAGGTATAGATCTATACCTATAGGTCGGGGATCTATTGGATAGGTTTAGATTTATACCTATAGGTCTGGGTTCCTATTGGATAGGTATAGATTTATCCCTATGGGTTTGGGTTCCTATTGGATAGGTATATATTTATCCCTATGGGTTTGGGTTCCTATTGGATAGGTATAGATTTATCCCTATGGGTTTGGGTTCCTATTGGATAGGTATAGATTTATCCCTATGGGTTGGGGTTCCTATTGGATAGGTATAGATTTATCCCTATGGGTCCGGGTTCCTATTGGATAGGTATAGATTTATCTCTATGGGTTGGGGTTCCTATTGGATAGGTATAGATTTATCCCTATGGGTTTGGGTTCCTATTGGATAAGTATAGATTTATACCTATGGGTTGGGGTTCCTATTGGATAAGTATAGATTTATACCTATGGGTTGGGGTTCCTGTTGGATAGGTATAGATTTATCTCTATGGGTTGGGGTTCCTATTGGATAGGTATGGATTTATCCCTATGGGTTGGGGTTCCTATTGGATAGGTATAGATTTATCCCTATGGGTTTGGGTTCCTATTGGATAGATATAGATTTATCCCTATGGGTTGGGGTTCCTATTGGATAGGTTTAGATTTATCCCTATGGGTTCGGGTTCCTATTGGATAGGTATAGATTTATCCCTATGGGTTGGGGTTCCTATTGGATAGGTATAGATTTATCCCTATGGGTTGGGGTTCCTATTGGATAGGTATAGATTTATCCCTATGGGTTGGGGTTCCTATTGGATAGGTATAGATTTATCCCTATGGGTTGGGGTTCCTATTGGATAGGTATAGATTTATCCCTATGGGTTGGGGTTCCTATTGGATAGGTATAGATTTATCCCTATGGGTTGGGGTTCCTATTGGATAGGTATAGATTTATCCCTATGGGTTGGGGTTCCTATTGGATAGGTATAGATTTATCCCTATGGGTTGGGGTTCCTATTGGATAGGTATAGATTTATCCCTATGGGTTGGGGTTCCTATTGGATAGGTATGGATTTATCCCTATGGGTTGGGGTTCCTATTGGATAGGTATAAATTTATACCTACGGGTTGGGGTTCCTATTGGATAGGTATGGATTTATCCCTATGGGTTGGGGTTCCTATTGGATAGGTATAGATTTATCCCTATGGGTTGGGGTACCTATTGGATAAGTATAGATTTATACCTATAGGTCGGGGTTCCTATTGGATAATGTATAGATTTATCCCTATGGGTTGGGGTTCCTATTGGATAGGTATAGATTTATCCCTATAAGTTCGGGTTCTTATTGGATAAGGTATAGATTTATCCCTATGGGTTGGGGTTCCTATTGGATAGGTATAGATTTATCCCTATGGGTTCGGGTTCCTATTGGATAGGTATAGATTTATCCCTATGGGTCGGGGTTCCTATTGGATAGGTATAGATCTATACCTATAGGTCGGGGATCTATTGGATAGGTTTAGATTTATACCTATAGGTCTGGGTTCCTATTGGATAGGTATAGATTTACCCCTTTGGGTTGGGGTTCCTATTGGATAGGTATAGATTTATCCCTATGGGTTGGGGTTCCTATTGGATAAGTATAGATTTATCCCTATGGGTTGGGGTTCCTATTGGATAGGTATAGATTTATCCCTATGGGTTCGGGTTCCTATTGGATAGGTATAGATTTATCCCTATGGGTCGGGGTTCCTATTGGATAGGTATAGATCTATACCTATAGGTCGGGGATCTATTGGATAGGTTTAGATTTATACCTATAGGTCTGGGTTCCTATTGGATAGGTATAGATTTATCCCTATGGGTTTGGGTTCCTATTGGATAGGTATATATTTATCCCTATGGGTTTGGGTTCCTATTGGATAGGTATAGATTTATCCCTATGGGTTTGGGTTCCTATTGGATAGGTATAGATTTATCCCTATGGGTTGGGGTTCCTATTGGATAGGTATAGATTTATCCCTATGGGTTGGGGTTCCTATTGGATAGGTATAGATTTATCCCTATGGGTTGGGGTTCCTATTGGATAGGTATGGATTTATCCCTATGGGTTGGGGTTCCTATTGGATAGGTATAAATTTATACCTACGGGTTCGGGTTCCTATTGGATAGGTATAGATTTACCCCTTTGGGTCGGGGTTCCTATTGGATAGGTATAGATTTATCCCTATGGGTTTGGGTTCCTTTTGGATAGGTATAGATTTATCCCTATGGGTTGGGGTACCTATTGGATAAGTATAGATTTATACCTATAGGTCGGGGTTCCTATTGGATAATGTATAGATTTATCCCTATGGGTTGGGGTTCCTATTGGATAGGTATAGATTTATCCCTATAAGTTCGGGTTCTTATTGGATAAGGTATAGATTTATCCCTATGGGTTGGGGTTCCTATTGGATAGGTATAGATTTATCCCTATGGGTTCGGGTTCCTATTGGATAGGTATAGATTTATCCCTATGGGTCGGGGTTCCTATTGGATAGGTATAGATCTATACCTATAGGTCGGGGATCTATTGGATAGGTTTAGATTTATACCTATAGGTCTGGGTTCCTATTGGATAGGTATAGATTTACCCCTTTGGGTTGGGGTTCCTATTGGATAGGTATAGATTTATCCCTATGGGTTGGGGTTCCTATTGGATAAGTATAGATTTATCCCTATGGGTTGGGGTTCCTATTGGATAGGTATAGATTTATCCCTATGGGTTCGGGTTCCTATTGGATAGGTATAGATTTATCCCTATGGGTCGGGGTTCCTATTGGATAGGTATAGATCTATACCTATAGGTCGGGGATCTATTGGATAGGTTTAGATTTATACCTATAGGTCTGGGTTCCTATTGGATAGGTATAGATTTATCCCTATGGGTTTGGGTTCCTATTGGATAGGTATAGATTTATCCCTATGGGTTTGGGTTCCTATTGGATAGGTATATATTTATCCCTATGGGTTTGGGTTCCTATTGGATAGGTATAGATTTATCCCTATGGGTTTGGGTTCCTATTGGATAGGTATAGATTTATCCCTATGGGTTGGGGTTCCTATTGGATAGGTATAGATTTATCCCTATGGGTTTGGGTTCCTTTTGGATAGGTATAGATTTATCCCTATGGGTTGGGGTACCTATTGGATAAGTATAGATTTATACCTATAGGTCGGGGTTCCTATTGGATAATGTATAGATTTATCCCTATGGGTTGGGGTTCCTATTGGATAGGTATAGATTTATCCCTATAAGTTCGGGTTCTTATTGGATAAGGTATAGATTTATCCCTATGGGTTGGGGTTCCTATTGGATAGGTATAGATTTATCCCTATGGGTTCGGGTTCCTATTGGATAGGTATAGATTTATCCCTATGGGTCGGGGTTCCTATTGGATAGGTATAGATCTATACCTATAGGTCGGGGATCTATTGGATAGGTTTAGATTTATACCTATAGGTCTGGGTTCCTATTGGATAGGTATAGATTTACCCCTTTGGGTTGGGGTTCCTATTGGATAGGTATAGATTTATCCCTATGGGTTGGGGTTCCTATTGGATAAGTATAGATTTATCCCTATGGGTTGGGGTTCCTATTGGATAGGTATAGATTTATCCCTATGGGTTCGGGTTCCTATTGGATAGGTATAGATTTATCCCTATGGGTCGGGGTTCCTATTGGATAGGTATAGATTTATCTCTATGGGTTCGGGTTCCTATTGGATAGGTATAGATTTATCCCTATGGGTCGGGGTTCCTATTGGATAGGTATAGATCTATACCTATAGGTCGGGGATCTATTGGATAGGTTTAGATTTATACCTATAGGTCTGGGTTCCTATTGGATAGGTATAGATTTATCCCTATGGGTTTGGGTTCCTATTGGATAGGTATATATTTATCCCTATGGGTTTGGGTTCCTATTGGATAGGTATAGATTTATCCCTATGGGTTTGGGTTCCTATTGGATAGGTATAGATTTATCCCTATGGGTTGGGGTTCCTATTGGATAGGTATAGATTTATCCCTATGGGTCCGGGTTCCTATTGGATAGGTATAGATTTATCTCTATGGGTTGGGGTTCCTATTGGATAGGTATAGATTTATCCCTATGGGTTTGGGTTCCTATTGGATAAGTATAGATTTATACCTATGGGTTGGGGTTCCTATTGGATAAGTATAGATTTATACCTATGGGTTGGGGTTCCTGTTGGATAGGTATAGATTTATCTCTATGGGTTGGGGTTCCTATTGGATAGGTATGGATTTATCCCTATGGGTTGGGGTTCCTATTGGATAGGTATAGATTTATCCCTATGGGTTGGGGTTCCTGTTGGATAGGTATAGATTTATCCCTTTGGGTTGGGGTTCCTATTGGATAGGTATAGATTTATCCCTATGGGTTTGGGTTCCTATTGGATAGATATAGATTTATCCCTATGGGTTGGGGTTCCTATTGGATAGGTTTAGATTTATCCCTATGGGTTTGGGTTCCTATTGGATAGATATAGATTTATCCCTATGGGTTTGGGTTCCTATTGGATAGATATAGATTTATCCCTATGGGTTGGGGTTCCTATTGGATAGGTATAGATTTATCCCTATGGGTTTGGGTTCCTATTGGATAGATATAGATTTATCCCTATGGGTTTGGGTTCCTATTGGATAGGTTTAGATTTATCCCTATGGGTTGGGGTTCCTATTGGATAGGTTTAGATTTATCCCTATAGGTCTGGGTTCCTATTGGATAGGTATAGATTTACCCCTTTGGGTTGGGGTTCCTATTGGATAGATATAGATTTATCCCTATGGGTTGGGGTTCCTATTGGATAGGTATAGATTTATCCCTATGGGTTTGGGTTCCTATTGGATAGATATAGATTTATCCCTATGGGTTGGGGTTCCTATTGGATAGGTATAGATTTATCCCTATGGGTTTGGGTTCCTATTGGATAGATATAGATTTATCCCTATGGGTTGGGGTTCCTATTGGATAGGTTTAGATTTATCCCTATGGGTTCGGGTTCCTATTGGATAGGTATAGATTTATCCCTATGGATTGGGGTTCCTATTGGATAGGTATAGATTTATCCCTATGGGTTGGGGTTCCTATTGGATAGGTATAGATTTATCCCTATGGGTTGGGGTTCCTATTGGATAGGTATAGATTTATCCCTATGGGTTGGGGTTCCTATTGGATAGGTATAGATTTATCCCTATGGGTTGGGGTTCCTATTGGATAGGTATAGATTTATCCCTATGGGTTTGGGTTCCTATTGGATAGGTATGGATTTATCCCTATGGGTTGGGGTTCCTATTGGATAGGTATAAATTTATACCTACGGGTTGGGGTTCCTATTGGATAGGTATGGATTTATCCCTATGGGTTGGGGTTCCTATTGGATAGGTATAGATTTATCCCTATGGGTTCGGGTTCCTATTGGATAGGTATAGATTTACCCCTTTGGGTCGGGGTTCCTATTGGATAGGTATAGATTTATCCCTATGGGTTGGGGTTCCTTTTGGATAGGTATAGATTTATCCCTATGGGTTGGGGTACCTATTGGATAAGTATAGATTTATACCTATAGGTCGGGGTTCCTATTGGATAATGTATAGATTTATCCCTATGGGTTGGGGTTCCTATTGGATAGGTATAGATTTATCCCTATAAGTTCGGGTTCTTATTGGATAAGGTATAGATTTATCCCTATGGGTTGGGGTTCCTATTGGATAGGTATAGATTTATCCCTATGGGTTCGGGTTCCTATTGGATAGGTATAGATTTATCCCTATGGGTCGGGGTTCCTATTGGATAGGTATAGATCTATACCTATAGGTCGGGGATCTATTGGATAGGTTTAGATTTATACCTATAGGTCTGGGTTCCTATTGGATAGGTATAGATTTACCCCTTTGGGTTGGGGTTCCTATTGGATAGGTATAGATTTATCCCTATGGGTTGGGGTTCCTATTGGATAAGTATAGATTTATCCCTATGGGTTGGGGTTCCTATTGGATAGGTATAGATTTATCCCTATGGGTTCGGGTTCCTATTGGATAGGTATAGATTTATCCCTATGGGTCGGGGTTCCTATTGGATAGGTATAGATCTATACCTATAGGTCGGGGATCTATTGGATAGGTTTAGATTTATACCTATAGGTCTGGGTTCCTATTGGATAGGTATAGATTTATCCCTATGGGTTTGGGTTCCTATTGGATAGGTATATATTTATCCCTATGGGTTTGGGTTCCTATTGGATAGGTATAGATTTATCCCTATGGGTTTGGGTTCCTATTGGATAGGTATAGATTTATCCCTATGGGTTGGGGTTCCTATTGGATAGGTATAGATTTATCCCTATGGGTCCGGGTTCCTATTGGATAGGTATAGATTTATCTCTATGGGTTCGGGTTCCTATTGGATAGGTATAGATTTATCCCTATGGGTTTGGGTTCCTATTGGATAAGTATAGATTTATACCTATGGGTTGGGGTTCCTATTGGATAAGTATAGATTTATACCTATGGGTTGGGGTTCCTGTTGGATAGGTATAGATTTATCTCTATGGGTTGGGGTTCCTATTGGATAGGTATGGATTTATCCCTATGGGTTGGGGTTCCTATTGGATAGGTATAGATTTATCCCTATGGGTTTGGGTTCCTATTGGATAGATATAGATTTATCCCTATGGGTTGGGGTTCCTATTGGATAGGTTTAGATTTATCCCTATGGGTCCGGGTTCCTATTGGATAGGTATAGATCTATACCTATAGGTCGGGGTTTCTATTGGATAGGTTTAGATTGATACCTATAGGTCTGGGTTCCTATTGGATAGGTATAGATTTATCCCTATGGGTTCGGGTTCCTATTGGATAGGTATAGATTTATCCCTATGGGTTTGGGATCCTATTGGATAAGGTATGGATTTATCCCTATGGGTTCGGGTTCCTATTGGATAGGTATAGATTTATCCCTATGGGTCGGGGTTTCCTATAGGATAAGGTATGGATTTATCCCTATGGGTTGGGGTTCCTATTGGATAGGTATAGATTTATCCCTATGGGTCGGGGTTTCCTATAGGATAAGGTATGGATTTATCCCTATGGGTTGGGGTTCCTATTGGATAGGTATAGATTTATCCCTATGGGTCGGGGTTTCCTATAGGATAAGGTATGGATTTATCCCTATGGGTTGGGGTTCCTATTGGATAGGTATAGATTTATCCCTATGGGCTGGGGTTCTTGTTTGATAGGGTATAGATTCATCTCTATGGGTTGGGGTTCCTATTGGATAGGTATAGATTTATCCCTATGGGTTGGGGTTCCTATTGGATAGGTATAGATTTATCCCTATGGGTTCGAGTTCCTATTGGATAGGTATAGATTTATCCCTATGGGTTCGAGTTCCTATTGGATAGGTATAGATTTATCCCTATGGGTTCGGGTTCCTATTGGATAGTATAGATTTATCCCTATGAGTTTGGGTTCCTATTGGATAAGGTATGGATTTATCTCTATGGGTTCGGGTTCCTATTGGATAGGTATAGATTTATCCCTACGGGTTGGGGTTCCTATTGGATAGGTATAGATTTATCCCTATGGGTTGGGGTTCCTATTGGAAAGGTATAAATTTATCCCTATGGGTTGTGGTTCCTATTGAATAGGTATAGATTTATACCTATGGGTTGGGGTTCCTGTTGGATAGGTATAGATTTATCTCTATGGGTTGGGGTTCCTATTGGATAGGTATGGATTTATCCCTATGGGTTGGGGTTCCTATTGGATAGGTATGGATTTATCCCTATGGGTTGGGGTTCCTATTGGATAGGTATAGATTTATCCCTATGGGTTGGGGTTCCTATTGGATAAGGTATAGATTTATCCCTATGGGTTGGGGTTCCTGTTGGATAGGTATAGATTTATCTCTATGGGTTGGGGTTCCTATTGGATAGGTATGGATTTATCCCTATGGGTTGGGGTTCCTATTGAATAGGTATAGATTTATACCTATGGGTTGGGGTTCCTGTTGGATAGGTATAGATTTATCTCTATGGGTTGGGGTTCCTATTGGATAGGTATAGATTTATCCCTATGGGTTGGGGTTCCTATTGGATAGGTATGGATTTATCCCTATGGGTTGGGGTTCCTATTGGATAAGTATAGATTTATACCTATGGGTTGGGGTTCCTGTTGGATAGGTATAGATTTATCCCTATGGGTTGGGGTTCCTATTGGATAAGGTATGGATTTATCCCTATGGGTTGGGGTTCCTATTGGATAAGGTATGGATTTATCCCTATGGGTTCGGGTTCCTATTGGATAGGTATAGATTTATCCCTATGGGTTGGGGTTCCTATTGGATAGGTATAGATTTATCCCTATGGTTTGGGGTTTCTATTGGATAGGTATAGATTTATCCCTAAGGGTCCGGGTTCCTATTGGATAGGTATAGATTTATCCCTATTGGTTGGGGTTCCTATTGGATAGGTATAGATTTATCCCTATGGGTTGGGGTTCCTATTGGATAGGTATAGATTTATCCCTATGGGTTGGGGTTCCTATTGGATACATGTAGGTATAGATTTATCCCGATGGGTTGGGGTTCCTATTGGATAGGTATAGATTTATCCCTAAGGGTCCGGGTTCCTATTGGATAGGTATAGATTTATCCCTATGGGTTGGGGTTCCTATTGGATAGGTATAGATTTATCCCTATGGGTTGGGGTTCCTATTGGATACATGTAGGTATAGATTTATCCCGATGGGTTGGGGTTCCTATTGGATAGGTATAGATTTATCCCTATGGGTTGGGGTTCCTATTGGATAGGTATAGATTTATCCCTATGGGTTAGGGTTCCTATTGGATAGGTATAGATTTATCCCTATGGGTTGGGGTTCCTATTGGAGAGGTATAGATTTATCCCTATGGGTTGGGGTTCCTATTGGAAAGGTATAGATTTATCCCTATGGGTTTGGGTTCCTATTGGATGGGTATAGATTTATACCTATGGGTTCGGGTTCCTATTGGATAAGGTATGGATTTACCCCTATGGGTTGGGGTTCCTATTGGATAGGTATAGATTTATCCCTATGGGTTTGGGTTCCTATTGGATAGGTATAGATTTATCCCTATGGGTTGGGGTTCCTATTGGATAAGGTATGGATTTATCCCTATGGGTTGGGGTTCATATTGGATAGGTATAGATTTATACCTATGAGTTGGGGTTCCTATTGGATAGGTATAGATTTATCCCTATGGGTTGGGGTTCATATTGGATAGGTATAGATTTATACCTATGAGTTGGGGTTCCTATTGGATAGGTATAGATTTATCCCTATGGGTTTGGGTTCCTATTGGATAGGTATAGATTTATCCCTATGGGTTCGGGTTCCTATTGGATAGGTATAGATTTATCCCTATGGGTTCGGGTTCCTATTGGATAGGGTATGGATTTCGGTAAAATATAACGTTATATGTTAAATTATTAATTGCAATTCAAATAAGTACGATCTGTGTTTCACAGTGATATTGCACCTTTTTACAGTCCGTCTTTTGACCAAATCAACTGAACGTGCCGGTAAAGTGGAGGTTTTAGTGGAACAACACTGGAATCCCCTTTGTGGAGATGAGAACTGTTGGACAAACGATGCCGCTAATGCCGTCTGTAAGAAATTAAATTTCAGGTAGGTCATCTGAATAATGTTCAGACTGCAGATGTATTTGTATGCATCATTAACCATTTGTATTTACAGTATAGAATATATTGATATCATTTTTACTGCTACAAGTACCCGCTATTACAATTTTTTTTCTAAGCTCATATATTTATTGGATACAGAAACATCACGTTATTTCTCGTCAATGCGTGATATCGCTGGCTCTGCTAGTTGCCTGATCAAGTTATTTTCTGAACTGGTTAGGGTCCTCCTCTGTATCGTGTAGAGCACACCAGCGCCTCAGCCTTAATATGACACATTATGTTAATGCATTTCAAAGAATTCAAAAGTTGTGTTGATCAACATTTCGCACCCATCCTCAGCAGTCTCTAACTCCATTTCAGATATATCAACAATGCGCTGTCCTTCAGTGTTGCAATAGATGTATGGATTTCTCTATTGTTTAATTTGCTAGTGTACACTAACTCTTCCCCCTTTGTTTATAAAGTAAACATGTATATGTTGGCTTCGGTATTCGATTTGTTTACTGCTAATAAAGTGGAGGAATAAAGCGTTCCGAAGACACAAGAAATACGAGAGGTAACCATAGCAACCATGCTTCCCCGGGATGCAATGATACCGGAACCGAACAGTTTTCCCAGAATTCTTCCCAAATCGATCCGTACTCGAAAGACTGTTCGTCTGATGCTCACGTGACATGCATAGGTGAGTACACGCTCGTGTTAACTAGTAAGACTTTGTGATTTTTTACTTCTTTTTTTTATCACTTCGTCGATATATTTTGCTGTATCATATTCATTACTCATGCTTTGAAGTCAAATCATAATCATTTAATGTTTTACATTGACGCTACAGTGTCATTATATTAACCAATTTAAAGTTCATAATAATTATGACAATAATGAGGAAGGACTATATTTAAACTTGATAACACATTGAGTCAAAGACTCGACTTACAGATGGTCAGGTATAAACCGTCACAGACTTCAGTACATAGGCACCAGACTATGGACTGATTGTGAGCCAAAAATTGAACAAACAAGGCTGATGTCATGTTTGACTCTTGCTTGTGACAAAACGTTGTGTAATCTGTCATAAATCTGTTTAAGTGATTTTTCATTTTGTTTAAAGTGTAGTACTGTTTAATGAAATGAAACGACATTTTAAAAAATAGAAATGAATCTTGTCATCAGTCATAACCCGTCCAACGCTGTTATACCTGGAACAAGAATACTCACATGTACATACCCTTCTTCTTTTAAATGAGTTATCGCTATCAGTGTCACTCCACTGAATTCAAACGACCAAAGTAAAATAAGCCTTTACCAGTTTTAAAATGGTGTCGACAGCAATATTGCGTTATATCTCGGTACCTTGTCTACCTCAGCACTGGGTTAGTGTTATCGTAGTTATACAGTACTAATTTATTTTTCTTTCTAAATTAATTAGTTAAAAGGGGGTTTACGTGCCAGACCTTTCTGCTTCTACATTAGTTTAGAAAATTTCGATTCTAACCTTTTGGCCCTTATACTATAGCATCACTGACGAATCTGAGAAGGACGAAACAGCTGTATGATATAGTTTAATTTATTTTTTCTGTATACACTATCTATTACTAAATTTAAAAGGTGCAGCATACATGTATATGTGTTATGTCATCTCTCAAAGACACCTTACTTTATCATACTATTTGCTATAGTAAAAAACAGCACGTATCATTTCTAGCTCTCAAGAACTGGCAGAATAGAGATATATTTTAACGTTAACGAAAGACATTCATTTGTATTGCTGACGACAAGATAACGCATCTCGCACAGAAACTAGATTTTAACAGACATCCTTATCCTACACGACTGACATTTTGTTTTGTGGTTTTTTTTTTGTGTTTTTTAAGCCGACGATGTCCTGTTACGTAGCTCTACGTAGTTTTCTGAACCCAATTAAGTAAAATGTATCACATAAACCAAACGGCAGGAGAAAGTTTAAAAGAATTTCTTGATCAACATTTTTCTATGAAACAGTAAACTGTTGCTAAAACCATCCTTTATTTCTCCAGACTTATATTGTACAATGCTTTACAATCAACATACAATGTAATGTAGGAAATATATGTGTCTGGATGGAAAGTTCAAGAAAGGTCGCGTAACACACATACACACATGCTGTACCTTTTAAATTTAGTAATAGATACAGTATGCCGACAAAATGAATTAACTGCATCATAAAGAACAGTTCGCTAACACTCCGAAACACGTGTGTTCCAGAAAACAGGAATATAAAGTTATCAATGAAATGTGATTGATCTCATTCATCTCTGAGAGTTTACAATTAACTATTCAAACCTTTGACTTGGTAGTCGAGGGTGAACTGAACACATCCTCGATATCACAGGAATTCCATTATATTTCCTTCTCGTCTTCACTGGATTATGGTTTACAACAAATACAAAGGGATGTTTAGTTTATAACAAATGCAAAGGGATGTTTGGTTTATAACAAATACAAAGGGATGTTTAGTTTATAACAAATACAAAGGGATGTTTGGTTTATAACAAATACAAAGGGGTGTTTGGTTTATAACAAATACAAAGGGATGTTTGGTTTATAACAAATACAAAGGGATGTTTGGTTTATAACAAATACAAAGGGATGTTTAGTTTATAACAAATACAAAAGGATGTTTAGTTTACAACAAATACAAAGGGATGTTTAGTTGATAACAAATACAAAGGGATGTTTGGTTTATAACAAATACAAAGGGATGTTTAGTTTATAACAAATACAAAGGAATGTTTGGTTTACAACAAATACAAAGGGATGTTTGGTTTATAACAAATACAAAGGGATGTTTGGTTTATAACAAATACAAAGGGATGTTAAGTTTATAACAAATACAAAGGGATGTTTGGTTTATAACAAATACAAAGGGATGTTTGGTTTACAACAAATACAAAGGGATGTTTGGTTTATAACGAATACAAAGGGATGTTTAGTTTATAACAAATGCAAAGGGATGTTTGGTTTATAACAAATACAAAGGGGTGTTTGGTTTATAACAAATACAAAGGGGTATTTGGTTTACAACAAATACAAAGGGATGTTTGGTTTACAACAAATACAAAGGGATGTTTAGTTGATAACAAATACAAAGGGATGTTTGGTTTATAACAAATACAATGGGATGTTTAGTTTATAACAAACACAAAGGGATGTTTGGTTTATAACAAATACAAAGGGATGATTAGTTTATAACAAATACAAAGGGATGTTTAGTTTATAACAAATACAAAAGGATGTTTAGTTTATAACAAATACAATTGGTGTGTTTGGTTTATAACGAATACAAAAGGATGTTTGGTTTATAACAAATACAAAGGGATGTTTGGTTTATAACAAATACAATGGGATGTTTAGTTTTTAACAAATACAAAGGGATGTTTGGTTTATAACAAATACAAAGGGATGTTTGGTTTATAACAAATACAAAGGGATGTTTAGTTTATAACAAATACAAAGGGATGTTTAGTTTATAACAAATACAAAGGGATGTTTGGTTTACAACAAATACAAAGGGATGTTTAGTTTATAACAAATACAAAGGGATGTTTGGTTTATAACAAATACAAAGGGATGTTTAGTTTATAACAAATACAAAGGGATGTTTGGTTTACAACAAATACAAAGGGATGCTTAGTTGATAACAAATACAAAGGGATGTTTGGTTTGTAACAAATACAAAGGGATGTTTAGTTTATAACAAATACAAAGGAATGATTGATTTACAACAAATACAAAGGGATGTTTGGTTTATAACAAATACAAAGGGATGTTTGATTTATAACAAATACAAAGGGATGTTTGGTTTATAACAAATACAAAGGGATGTTTGGTTTATAACAAATACAAAGGGATGTTTGGTTTATAACAAATACAAAGGGATGTTTGGTTTACAACAAATACAAAGGGATGTTTGGTTTATAACGAATACAAAGGGATGTATGGTTTATAACAAATACAAAGGTATGTTTAGTTTATAACAAATACAAAGGGATGTTTGGTTAACAACAAATACAAAAGGATGTTTGGTTTATAACAAATACAAAGGGATGTTTATTTTATAACAAATACAAAGGGATGTTTAGTTTATAACAAATACAAAGGGATGTTTGGTTTATAACAAATGCAATTGGTGTGTTTAGTTAATAACAAATACAAAGGGATGTTTGGTTTATAACAAATACAAAGGGATGTTTAGTTTATAACAAATACAAAGGGATGTTTAGTTTATAACAAATACAAAGGGATTTTTAGTTCATAACAAATACAAAGGGATATTTGGTTTATAACAAATACAAAGGGATGTTTAGTTTATAACAAATACAAAGGGATGTTTGGTTTATAACAAATACAATTGGTGTGTTTAGTTTATAACAAATACAAAGGGATGTTTGGTTTATAACGAATACAATGGGATGTTTAGTTTATAACAAATACAAAGGGATGTTTAGTTTATAACAAATACAAAGGGATGTTTGGTTTATAACAAATACAAAGGGATGTTTGGTTTATAACAAATACAATGAGGTGGTTTGCCTATAACAAATACAAAGGGGTGTTTAGTTTATAACAAACACAAAGGGATGTTTAGTTTATAACAAATGCAAAGGGATGTTTGGTTTATAACAAATACAAAGGGATGTTTAGTTTATAACAAATACAAAGGGATATTTAGTTTATAACAAATATAAAGGGATGTTTAGTTTATAACAAATACAAAGGGATGTTTAGTTTATAACAAATACAATGGGATGTTTGGTTTATAACAAATACAAAGGGATGTTTAGTTTATAACAAATACAATGGGATGTTTGGTTGATAACAAATACAAAGGGATGTTTGGTTTATAACAAATACAAAGGGATGTTTGGTTTATAACAAATACAATGGGATGTTTGGTTTATAACAAATACAAAGGGATGTTTAGTTTATAACAAATACAAAGGGATGTTTAGTTTATAACAAATACAAAGGGATGTTTGGTTTATAACAAATACAAAGGGATGTTTAGTTTATAACAAATACAAAGGTATGTTTAATTTGGTTTATAACAAATACAAAGGGATGTTTGGTTTATAACAAATACAAAGGGATGTTTAGTTTATAACAAACACAAAGGGATGTTTGGTTTATAACAAATACAAAGGGATGTTTAGTTTATAACAAATACAAAGGGATGTTTAGTTTATAACAAATACAAAAGGATGTTTAGTTTATAACAAATACAATTGGTGTGTTTGGTTTATAACGAATACAAAGGGATGTTTGGTTTATAACAAATACAAAGGGATGTTTGGTTTATAACGAATACAAAGGGATGTTTGGTTTATAACAAATACAAAGGGATGTTTGGTTTATAACAAATACAAAGGGATGTTTGGTTTATAACAAATATAAAGGGATGTTTGATTTATAACAAATACAATTGGTGTGTTTGGTTTATAACAAATACAAAGGGATGTTTGGTTTATAACAAATACAATTGGTGTGTTTGGTTTATAACAAATACAAAGGGATGTTTGGTTTATAACAAATACAATGGGATGTTTAGTTTATAACAAATACAAAGGGATGTTTGGTTTCTAACAAATACAAAGGGATGTTTAGTTTATAACAAATATAAAGGGATGTTTAGTTTATAACAAATACAAAGGGATGTTTAGTTTATAACAAAAACAATGGGATGTTTGGTTTGTAACAAATACAATTGGTATGTTTGGTTGATAACAAATACAAAGGGATGTTTGGTTTATAACAAATACAAAGGGATGTTTGGTTTATAACAAATACAAAGGGATGTTTAGTTTATAACAAATACAAAGGTATGTTTAATTTGGTTTATAACAAATACAAAGGGATGTTTGGTTTATAACAAATACAAAGGGATGTTTAGTTTATAACAAACACAAAGGGATGTTTGGTTTATAACAAACACAAAGGGATGTTTGGTTTATAACAAATACAAAGGGATGTTTAGTTTATAACGAATACAAAGGGATGTTTGGTTTATAACAAATACAAAGGGATGTTTAGTTTATAACAAATATAAAGGGATGTTTGATTTATAACAAATACAATTGGTGTGTTTGGTTTATAACAAATACAAAGGGATGTTTGGTTTATAACAAATACAATTGGTGTGTTTGGTTTATAACAAATACAAAGGGATGTTTAGTTTATAATAAATACAAAGGGATGTTTGGTTTATAACAAATACAAAGGGATGTTTAGTTTATAACAAATACAAAGGGATATTTAGTTTATAACAAATATAAAGGGATGTTTAGTTTATAACAAACACAAAGGGATGTTTAGTTTATAACAAATGCAAAGGGATGTTTGGTTTATAACAAATACAAAGGGATGTTTAGTTTATAACAAATACAAAGGGATATTTAGTTTATAACAAATATAAAGGGATGTTTAGTTTATAACAAATACAAAGGGATGTTTAGTTTATAACAAATACAATGGGATGTTTGGTTGATAACAAATACAAAGGGATGTTTGGTTTATAACAAATACAAAGGGATGTTTGGTTTATAACAAATACAAAGGGATGTTTAGTTTATAACAAATACAAAGGTATGTTTAATTTGGTTTATAACAAATACAAAGGGATGTTTGGTTTATAACAAATACAAAGGGATGTTTAGTTTATAACAAACACAAAGGGATGTTTGGTTTATAACAAATACAAAGGGATGTTTAGTTTATAACAAATACAAAGGGATGTTTAGTTTATAACAAATACAAAAGGATGTTTAGTTTATAACAAATACAATTGGTGTGTTTGGTTTATAACGAATACAAAGGGATGTTTGGTTTATAACAAATACAAAGGGATGTTTAGTTATAACAAATATAAAGGGATGTTTGATTTATAACAAATACAATTGGTGTGTTTGGTTTATAACAAATACAAAGGGATGTTTGGTTTATAACAAATACAATTGGTGTGTTTGGTTTATAACAAATACAAAGGGATGTTTAGTTTATAACAAATACAAAGGGATGTTTAGTTTATAACAAATACAAAGGGATGTTTAGTTGATAACAAACACAAATGGATGTTTGGTTTATAACAAATACAAAGGGATATTTGGTTTAGGTAAACATCCAACCAATCACGGGGCTGATACCTGCTTTTTTGAAAATATAAGATGATATTCATCCTACTCCAAAGCTGGTCAAGTTTACCTTGATGCTGCTGTGCGATTAATTTGATATTCTTGTGGTCTTGTTGTAGCCAGACATGACAGAGTTTAGGGAGGCCAATAACAGTCAGTGTACGCATGTCCTGTGATTTCTAGGATAACTGGAACAAGACAAATGTTGTTTGGATCGCAATATTTAGATCCGGTTTGACCAGTTTGTCTTGAATCAACCACGAAGCGTGTACATTTCTTAGTCACTAAAACTCTGACAAAACAAAGAGAATTGAAACTCTGATATACATAGATTATGCCCTTTGAAATAGCATTTTTCAGAGAAAAGTAGCATAAACATCTTGTTTAAAACGATGTTTCCTTTCAGGTGCAGTCCGACTAAATGTAAGAGTTAACAGCACAAACATGGCTGTAGTTGAGATCTTCCGGCGAAACAGTAATGGTGACTACAAGTGGGGTGGGGTCTGTTGGGATTGCTGGTCTCACAATAACACTGATGTCATACGCAGACAGTTTGATCTCAGGTAAGTCAGATGGTAAAGCCGTCACGTCCCTTCTCAACGAGGCTATTCTCAAATATCAAAAGTACATTTGTAGGTGTTATACTTCTGTAGCTTTAATATTACTGGTAGGTAACAGACTTCTGTAGCTTTAATATTACTGGTCTAAGTGACAGACTTCTGTAGCTTTAATATTACTGGTAGATGACTTAATTCTGTAGCTTTAATATTACTGGTCTAAGTGACAGACTTCTGTAGCTTTAATATTACAGGAAGCTGACAGACTTCCGTAGCTTTAATATTACTGGTAGGTGACAGACTTCTGTAGTTTAATATTACTGGTAGGTGACAGACTTCTGTAGCTTTAATATTACTGGTAGGTGACAGACTTCTGTAGCTTTAATATTACAGGAAGCTGACAGACTTCTGTAGCTTTAAAATTACTGGTAGGTGAGATACTTCTGTAGTTTAATATTACTGGTAGGTGACAGACTTCTGTAGCTTTAATATTACTGGTAGGTGACATACTTCTGTAGTTTTAATATTACTGGTAGGTGACAGACTTCTGTAGTTTAATATTACTGGTAGGTGACATACTTCTGTAGTTTTAATATTACTGGTAGGTGACAGACTTCTGTAGTTTAATATTACTGGTAGGTGACATACTTCTGTAGTTTTAATATTACTGGTAGGTGACATACTTCTGCAGTTTAATATTACTGGTAGGTAACATACTTCTGTAGTTTTAATATTACTGGTAGGTGACATACTTCTGTAGCACTAATATTACTGGTAGGTGACAGACTTCTGTAGTTTTAATATTACTGGTAGGTGACATACTTCTGCAGTTTAATATTACTGGTAGGTGACATACTTCTGTAGTTTTAATATTACTGGTAGGTGACATACTTCTGTAGTTTAATATTACTGGTAGGTGACAGACTTCTGTAGCTTTAATATTACTGGTAGGTGACAGACTTCTGTAGTTTTAATATTACTGGTAGGTGACAGACTTCTGTAGCTTTAATATTACTGGTAGGTGACAGACTTCTGTAGTTTAATATTACTGGTAGGTGACAGACTTCTGTAGTTTTAATATTACTGGTAGGTGACAGACTTCTGTAGTTTAATATTACTGGTAGGTGACATACTTCTGTAGCACTAATATTACTGGTAGGTGACAGACTTCTGTAGTTTAATATTACTGGTAGGTGACAGACTTCTGTAGCTTTAATATTACTGGTAGGTGACAGACTTCTGTAGCTTTAATATTACTGGTCTAAGTGACATACTTCTGTAGCTCTAATATTACTGGTAGGTGACAGACTTCTGTAGCTTTAATATTACTGGTCTAAGTGACAGACTTCTGTAGCTTTAATATTACTGGTAGGTGACATACTTCTGTAGCTTTGATATTACTGGTAGGTGACATACTTCTGTAGCACTAATATTACTGGTAGGTGACAGACTTCTGTAGCTTTAACATTACTGGTCTAAGTGACATACTTATGTAGCTTTAATATTACTGGTAGGTGACATACTTCTGTAGCTTTAATATTACTGGTAGATGACTTAATTCTGTAGCTTTAATATTACTGGTAGGTGACAGACTTCTGTAGTTTAATATTACTGGTAGGTGACAGACTTCTGTAGCTTTAATATTACTGGTAGGTGACAGACTTCTGTAGCTTTAATATTACAGGAAGCTGACAGACTTCTATAGCTTTAATATTACTGGTAGGTGACAGACTTCTGTAGTTTAATATTACTGGTAGGTGACAGACTTCTGTAGCTATTATATTACTGGTAGGTGACATACTTCTGCAGTTTTAATATTACTGGTAGGTGACATACTTCTGTAGTTTAATATTACTGGTAGGTGACATACTTCTGTAGCACTAATATTACTGGTAGGTGACAGACTTCTGTAGTTTAATATTACTGGTAGGTGACAGACTTCTGTAGCTTTAATATTACTGGTAGGTGACAGACTTCTGTAGTTTAATATTACTGGTAGGTGACATACTTCTGTAGCTTTAATATTACTGGTAGCTGACATACTTCTGTAGCTTTAATATTACTGGTAGGTGACAGACTTTTGTAGTTTAATATTACTGGTAGGTGACATACTTCTGTAGCTTTAATATTACTGGTAGGTGACAGACTTCTGTAGCTATTATATTACTGGTAGGTGACAGACTTCTGTAGCTATTATATTACTGGTAGGTGACATACTTCTGTAGTTTAATATTACTGGTAGGTGACATACTTCTGTAGCTTTAATATTACTGGTAGGTGACAGACTTCTGTAGCTATTATATTACTGGTAGGTGACATACTTCTGTAGTTTAATATTACAGATAGGTGACATACTTCTGTAGTTTAATATTACTGGTAGGTGACAGACTTCTGTAGCTTTAATATTACTGGTAGCTGACATACTTCTGTAGCTTTAATATTACTGGTAGGTGACAGACTTCTGTAGCTTTAATATTACCGGTAGGTGACATAATTCTGTAGCTTTAATCAGCTTGCAAAACGTGTCAACAGGTCTGATGTATCCCAAGAGGAATCGATTAACGATCGAAGAGAAACGTTATGGAAACACGTGAAATATTCCTGTCTTGGAAACGAGTCGGATCTCTCTCACTGCACTGTGACTGAGGAGAAGTGTATAAACTGTGACAAAAGAAAGGTCATCTTAAAGAATTCCCTAGGTAGAGTATGACGTCAGAATCACTGTTGTTTAGCATGATTAGACAATATAGAATTTAAAAAAGGACACTTAACATTTTTTCAGAAATGGATGGTAGAATAAAAGGTCATTAGCTTTCTTGTTGTGACCTTTGTGGAATATAACTTTATTCAACGTAAATATGTCAGTTTATTTCATTTGAACAGATCGACACGATTTATATGCTTGGTTATCGTAGACAACTGTATGGATAACTATACTATCACAATGATAGATTGTCTGATCAGATGATTTACTTATAACGATGAAATAGTTATATCACTTCCGACAAGGCTATCCCTCCGGGATGTCATACTTGTGTTCCTTGTTTGTATGACATCACTCGGTACAGTTCATACAAGGATATGCCTCCGGGATGTCATACTTGTGTTCCTTGTTTGTATGACATCACTCGGTACAGTTCATACAAGGATATCCCTCCGGGATGTCATACTTGTGTTCCTTGTTTGTATGACATCACTCGGTACAGTTCATACAAGGATATGCCTCCGGGATGTCATATTTGTGTTCCTTGTTTGTATGACATCACTCGGTACAGTTCTTACAAGGATATCCCTCCAGGATGTCATACTTGTGTTCCTTGTTTGTATGACATCACTCGGTACAGTTCATACAAGGCTATCCCTCCGGGATGTCATACTTGTGTTCCTTGTTTGTATGACATCACTCGGTACAGTTCATACAAGGATATGCCTCCGGGATGTCATACTTGTGTTCCTTGTTTGTATGACATCACTCGGTACAGTTCATACAAGGCTATCCCTCCGGGAAGTCATACTTGTGTTCCTTGTTTGTATGACATCACTCGGTACAGTTCATACAAGGATATCCCTCCGGGATGTCATACTTGTGTTCCTTGTTTGTATGACATCACTCGGTACAGTTCATACAAGGATATCCCTCCGGGATGTCATACTTGTGTTCCTTGTTTGTATGACATCACTCGGTACAGTTCATACAAGGATATCCCTCCAGGATGTCATACTTGTGTTCCTTGTTTGTATGACATCACTCGGTACAGTTTTTACAAGGATATCCCTCCAGGATGTCATACTTGTGTTCCTTGTTTGTATGACATCACTCGGTACAGTTCATACAAGGCTATCCCTCCGGGATGTCATACTTGTGTTCCTTGTTTGTATGACATCACTCGGTACAGTTCATACAAGGCTATCTCTCCGGGATGTCATACTTGTGTTCCTTGTTTGTATGACATCACTCGGTACAGTTCATACAAGGATATCCCTCCATGATGTCATACTTGTGTTCCTTGTTTGTATGACATCTCTCGGTACAGTTCATACAAGGCTATCCCTCCGGGATGTCATACTTGTGTTCCTTGTTTGTATGACATCACTCGGTACAGTTCATACAAGGATATCCCTCCAGGATGTCATACTTGTGTTCCTTGTTTGTATGACATCACTCGGTACAGTTCATACAAGGATATCCCTCCGGGATGTCATACTTGTGTTCCTTGTTTGTATGACATCACTCGGCACAGTTCATACAAGGATATGCCTCCGGGATGTCATACTTGTGTTCCTTGTTTGTATGACATCACTCGGTACAGTTCATACAAGGATATCCCTCCGGGATGTCATACTTGTGTTCCTTGTTTGTATGACATCACTCGGTACAGTTCATACAAGGCTATCCCTCCGGGATGTCATACTTGTGTTCCTTGTTTGTATGACATCACTCGGTACAGTTCATGCAAGGCTATGCCTCCAGGATGTCATACTTGTGTTCCTTGTTTCTATGACATCACAAGGATAGCCCTTCGGGATGTCATACTTGTGTTCCTTGTTTGTATGACATCACTCGGTAAAGTTCAAAAAGGCTATGCCTCCGGGATGTCATACTTGTGTTCCTTGTTTGTATGACATCACTCGGCACAGTTCATACAAGGATATCCCTCCGGGATGTCATACTTGTGTTCCTTGTTTGTATGACATCACTCGGTACAGTTCAGACAAGGATATCCCTCCGGGATGTCATACTTGTGTTCCTTGTTTGTATGACATCACTCGGTACAGTTCATACAAGGATATGCCTCCGGGATGTCATACTTGTGTTCCTTGTTTGTATGACATCACTCGGTACAGTTCATACAAGGATATCCCTCCGGGATGTCATACTTGTGTTCCTTGTTTGTATGACATCACTCGGTACAGTTCATACAAGGATATGCCTCCGGGATGTCATACCTGTGTTCCTTGTTTGTATGACATCACTCGGTACAGTTCATACAAGGATATCCCTCCGGGATGTCATACTTGTGTTCCTTGTTTGTATGACATCACTCGGTACAGTTCATACAAGGCTATCCCTCCGGGATGTCATACTTGTGTTTCTTGTTTGTATGACATCACTCGGTACAGTTCATACAAGGATATGCCCCCGGGATGTCATACTTGTGTTCCTTGTTTGTATGACATCACTCGGTACAGTTCATACAAGGATATCCCTCCGGGATGTCATACTTGTGTTCCTTGTTTGTATGACATCACTCGGTACAGTTCTTACAAGGATATTCCTCCGGGATGTCATATTTGTGTTCCTTGTTTGTATGACATCACTCGGTACAGTTCTTACAAGGATATGCCTCCGGGATGTCATACTTGTGTTCCTTGTTTGTATGACATCACTCGGTACAGTTCAGACAAAGCTGCTAAATTATAACTCCCATTGTTATTACATGTACCATTGGTAAAATGTAAGAATCTGTGATTTTGTCGACGGTTCTCTCTCAAATTTCCTCGACTTTATGTGGAGAGTTTGCTGGAAATTTATGTTTTATTTCTGTTCGTGTCTGGAAATTAAATTGCGAAGTTATTGTTCAGATAAACACCACTATATTTTGTTTCACCATAGTATAGGTATCAACAACCATACAATGTCTATTGTTTGTTAGGAGTACCTGATATTATTGGTTAGCTATGCCTTGAGATGTTAAACAGTTTTACAATACTTTATTATACAATTGTAAAAGTTAACCTCTTCTATTTTAGCCTCGAAATACAACGAGACCTGTTCCAATGATGGAAGCTGTTCCATTGGTTTGGTCTGTAGCCAAGACGACAGCAAAGTTTGTCGGTGTGAAAACGAGACGAACTCATTTTGGAATGAAAAAAAGAAAGCATGCGAAAAAAGTAAGTTCAATTGTTTTATTTTATTGTTAAAGGGGCGTAATGGGTGAACATCTTACCCGTCCCTCTGTCTATCTGTAGTACTAGAGTACATTTGGACGAAATTTCGCGCTACGTTTTTTTACAGCTGACTTCTCTTACTATTTTTGGTAGTGAGCTGATTTCTGGTGAAGCTCATGCATTGTCCCATTTACTGTCCCATGCATTGATGGCAGTGAGTAAACTTTCACATTGGTAGTTCTTTCTTTATTTTTTTGGCGGGGGGGGGGGGGGGGGGGGAGTTGGTGGTGGCTTTCGATTGATTGAAAGATTGTTAGGGATTATTAGGTCGAATGGTAGACCGTCAGTAATTATATCTGTAATAGAAGTTTTTAATTGTTAGGTCCGTTGATAAAAGGTCATATTTAGTGGCTGCGTCACTGTAGGTGCGTTGCTAAGGGGTTAAAGTTCGTGATTGCGCCATTCTTAGACCGCTGATAAAAGGTAATAGTGTGTGATCGCGTCATTGTTATTAGTCCGTTGTGTTATTATGATATAAAGGGAGGCAACCTTTATTAACCTGTGCATATGATATTTAGGTCCAAGGGGAATAACTCTGAATCTGATTGTAGAGTGTTGTAGATAGTTCTGGATAACACTAGCTTTTACAATGGGTTTAGTATAAATACCCAGACAGTAAGCGACAGAGCAGAACAAGTTTTATTCCACTGTTAAGGAAAGTTTTAAAGGAAATACTAATTGATTGGAACTGTAACCTATTGGACTATTAATTGTGACCTGTTCAGTGTGACCTGTGAACTGTGACCTGTGATCTCTGTTAACGTTCCGAACTCTGAAGTAACAGATAGGAAGGATCACTGTTCATACAGATTAGTTTATTAACTGTATTCATGATAGCCACATAATAATAATCGTGTACAACACTCCTTTTAATTGTAAAATGTATATTTTTTGTATATATAATTAAATTGTGTTTTTGAAAATAGTTGCTGGTTTCTTTTTTCTGTTACTATCACGAAACAGTTGACACATGGTTTTAATTCGTAATTGCGCCATTGCAGGTCGGTCGGAAAATGGTAATATTTAGTGACTGTGGCGACGGTTTTAATTGAACTTCCCCCACTACTGTCATGTGGAGAGTTTGTTCTTGTGTAATCAGGAGTCTGGGGTGAAATGAAATTTTCATTGTTTTGATGCAAACAACGATAATCTGTGCCACCTAAATAATGGGTTAATGTTTAAACAACCTCTTTGTCATCTCTTTATTATGGATTGACAAAATAAAACTTGTTCCATCATAGACTTGGAAAACAACGAACCATGTCCAAATGACGAGCGATGTCCTACCGTAGACGTGGATTACAACGAACCATGTCCAAATGACGAGCGATGTCCTACCGTAGACGTGGATTACAACGAGCCCTGTACAAATGACGAAAGCTGTATTCGTGGTTTAGTATGTAAACAAGGCGACAACAAAGTCTGTCGGTGTAAAAACGAGACTAGCTCATTTTGGAATGAGAAAGAGAAATCATGCGAAGAACGTAAGTTTGTTTACTTTATTTTGTGAATTAAGAATCTGTCCATATTCACGCACTGTCTGTACCGTACAGGCATTGTGACTCTTCGACTGATGGCCGCCAATAAATTCTCACGCTGGCATCTACTGGGATGAATTATAATATTAATTCAGTTTCATATTTCAATTTCACAATTAATTACGGAAAGAAAATATTGCCTGCGTTTCCGTGCCCCGAAAATTTCCACATTTTCACTATTTCATCATGTACATGTATATTCCTTAATATATACTATAATAGTTCGTACTTTAACGTACGGGTGTATGATTATGCTAAAAATGTACATGTTTCAATGCGGGGGTATTTTATGAATCATCACTTTTTAAATAGGTTTTGCAAGGATCTAAAATCCAAATCTCTTTGATATATTTCCAATTCAAAACAAACAATCGTAGCAAGTTTCTTTTGCAAAGTTTGATCAAATAATTTGCCCGAGAGAAGATCCCAAGTTAGACTGGGAACGTCGAGTGATCCGAGTATCGGCTTTCAGCTAGAATTGTTCTCTCTGCAAGATGTCGTCGGAAATCAAGACTTTTATCCTACCAACACTGCCAAATGGTTTATCGACGATTTGTTGTCCTTTAAACAACAAGACGTGTGCTGACCTAGTCGATCATATATGAAGTGTACCCTTCTGAACTTTAAATTAGTGATGCAACATACACTTCTAAATCCGCTTACCTCGATCTTTACTTAAACTACAATCAACGTGGAAAGCTCACTTTTAAGCTATACAATAAACGAGACGATTTCGATTGTGAACTTTCCCTTTTCTTGATAGTCATATCCCTGCTTCTACAGCCTATGGCACATGTCGCAGCTAATTCATTGTTATAAGGCTTTTACTGAATATTGAGATTTTCGTAACAAATGTCAGTCGCTGATGAACAAACTTTAAACATAGGGATTCGAGAGTTACAGGATGATGAAGACTATGAGCAAGTTGTGTGGTCGCCATCTTGGTATTCTAGTGAGAAATATTCTGTATCTTTCCAACCGATTTGTCGTTACTAACTCGTACAGAATTTACACCTCTGTTTTCATACGCTTTGCTGGTCATTGCTGTGATGAAGCAGGCAGGATTAATGTCGCACTAGTCATTAAAAGATCAAGTAAAAATATTGGTTTGTGTAAAATATTCTTAATTAAAAAAGTATACGTTCCTGCCGAAGCAAATGTTTACAAATGTATCTTTGTATCCGGTATGTAATGAAGTTGGACATTTTAACGCTCATTAGTATGCCTGCTCGCTGTAATTGAAAATGGTGCCTCTGTTCTCACTTTGAGGCCATGGCGTTAACTTAGATCTGACCTAGATTTGTATGGTTAGTGTCGTCCATGAAACAGAAGACGCTTACTCTTCCGGGACACCTGGTCTTTTTTCAGGCATTTGTTTAAAATGATTTCTCGTTTATCAAGGATCAGGTCTGGGGAAGAAATGTGCTCCCCATGTCGACAACAGCTGTAAAGACAATTTGGTATGCACAGAAGACTTATCGAGTGCAATTTGCAGAGACAAGAATTATAAAGTGGAGGCGAGGAAGGAAGCAGACGGAAGAGAAAGTAGGTTGATAGATGAGATGTTGTGTGTAATTAACATGGAACGATTTCAGAGATAAAAATGATATTTTAGTTTTCCCTTACTACATGCATATTCAAATTCAATAATGTGATGTTCTTGAAACAAACATGATGTTTACAGACACTTAAATCTCCTATTGGTTGTGATATAATGATTTCTATTCTTTTGACATAACCAACCTAGCAACCATTGTGGTTTAAGAATATCATAAAATAACTAACATATATCACCAGGTCTGTTTCAATTTCTTTATCATGGGCAGTAACCCCGTGGCGACACCTCGTACGTCCATGTTGTATACAAATTCTTTATCATGGGCAGTAACCCGGTGGCGACACCTCGTACGTCCATGTTGTATACAAATTCTTTATCCTGGGCAGTAACCCCGTGGCCACACCTCGTACGTCCATGTTGTATACAAATTCTTTATCCTGGGCAGTAACCCCGTGGCCACACCTCGTACGTCCATGTTGTATACAAATTCTTTATCCTGGGCAGTAACCCCGTGGCGACACCTCGTACGTCCATGTTGTATAGGAATTCTTTATCCTGGGCAGTAACCCCGTGGCGACACCTCGTACGTCCATGTTGTATACAAATTCTTTATCCTGGGCAGAAACCCCGTGGCGACACCTCGTACGTCCATGTTGTATACAAATTCTTTATCCTGGGCAGAAACCCCGTGGCGACACCTCGTACGTCCATGTTTTATACAAATTCTTTATCCTGGGCAGAAACCCCGTGGCGACACCTCGTACGTCCATGTTGTATACAAATTCTTTATCCTGGGCAGAAACCCCGTGGCGACACCTCGTACGTCCATGTTGTATACACATTCTTTATCATGGGCAGTAACCCCGTGGCGACACCTCGTACGTCCATGTTGTATACAAATTCTTTATCCTGGGCAGTAACCCCGTGGCGACACCTCGTACGTCCATGTTGTATACAAATTCTTTATCCTGGGCAGTAACCCCGTGGCGACACCTCGTACGTCCATGTTGTATACAAATTCTTTATCCTGGGCAGTAACCCCGTGGCGACACCTCGTACGTCCATGTTGTATACAAATTCTTTATCCTGGGCAGTAACCCCGTGGCGACACCTCGTACGTCCATGTTGTATACAAATTCTTTATCATGGGCAGTAACCCCGTGGCGACACCTCGTACGTCCATGTTGTATACAAATTCTTATCCTGGGCAGTAACCCCGTGGCGACACCTCGTACGTGTACGTCCATGTTGTATACAAATTCTTTATCCTGGGCAGTAACCCCGTGGCCACACCTCGTACGTCCATGTTGTATACAAATTCTTTATCCTGGGCAGTAACCCCGTGGCGACACCTCGTACGTCCATGTTGTATACAAATTCTTTATCCTGGGCAGTAACCCCGTGGCCACACCACGTACGTCCATGTTGTATACAAATTCTTTATCCTGGGCAGTAACCCCGTGGCCACACCACGTACGTCCATTTATCCTGGGCAGTAACCCCGTGGCCACACCTCGTACGTCCATGTTGTATACAAATTCTTTATCCTGGGCAGTAACTCCGTGGCGACACCTCGTACGTCCATGTTGTATACAAATTCTTTATCCTGGGCAGTAACCCCGTGGCGACCCCTCGTACGTCCATGTTGTATACAAATTCTTTATCCTGGGCAGAAACCCCGTGGCGACCCCTCGTACGTCCATGTTGTATACAAATTCTTTATCCTGGGCAGTAACCCCGTGGCGACACCTCGTACGTCCATGTTGTATACAAATTCTTTATCCTGGGCAGTAACCCCGTGGCGACACCTCGTACGTCCATGTTGTATACGAATTCTTTATCATGGGCAGTAACCCCGTGGCGACACCTCGTACGTCCATGTTGTATACGAATTCTTTATCATGGGCAGTAACCCCGTGGCGACACCTCGTACGTCCATGTTGTATACGAATTCTTTATCCTGGGCAGTAACCCCGTGGCGACACCTCGTACGTCCATGTTGTATACGAATTCTTTATCCTGGGCAGTAACCCCGTGGCGACACCTCGTACGTCCATGTTGTATACGAATTCTTTATCCTGGGCAGTAACCCCGTGGCGACCCCTCGTACGTCCATGTTGTATACGAATTCTTTATCCTGGGCAGTAACCCCGTGGCGACCCCTCGTACGTCCATGTTGTATACGAATTCTTTATCCTGGGCAGTAACCCCGTGGCGACCCCTCGTACGTCCATGTTGTATACGAATTCTTTATCCTGGGCAGTAACCCCGTGGCGACACCTCGTACGTCCATGTTGTATACGAATTCTTTATCCTGGGCAGTAACCCCGTGGCGACACCTCGTACGTCCATGTTGTATACGAATTCTTTATCCTGGGCAGTAACCCCGTGGCGACACCTCGTACGTCCATGTTGTATACGAATTCTTTATCCTGGGCAGTAACCCCGTGGCGACACCTCGTACGTCCATGTTGTATACAAATTCTTTATCCTGGGCAGTAACCCCGTGGCGACACCTCGTACGTCCATGTTGTATACAAATTCTTTATCCTGGGCAGAAACCCCGTGGCGACACCTCGTACGTCCATGTTGTATACAAATTCTTTATCCTGGGCAGTAACCCCGTGGCGACACCTCGTACGTCCATGTTGTATACAAATTCTTTATCCTGGGCAGTAACCCCGTGGCGACACCTCGTACGTCCATGTTGTATACAAATTCTTTATCCTGGGCAGTAACCCCGTGGCGACACCTCGTACGTCCATGTTGTATACAAATTCTTTATCCTGGGCAGTAACCCCGTGGCGACACCTCGTACGTCCATGTTGTAAACAAATTCTTTATCCTGGGCAGTAACCCCGTGGCGACACCTCGTACGTCCATGTTGTATACAAATTCTTTATCCTGGGCAGTAACCCCGTTGCCACACCTCGCACGTCCATGTTGTATACAAATTCTTTATCCTGGGCAGTAACCCCGTGGCCACACTTCGCACGTCCATGTTGTATACAAATTCTTTATCCTGGGCAGTAACCCCGTGGCCACACCTCGTACGTCCATGTTGTATACAAATTCTTTATCCTGGGCAGAAACCCCGTGGCGACACCTCGTACGTCCATGTTGTATACAAATTCTTTATCCTGGGCAGTAACCCCGTGGCGACACCTCGTACGTCCATGTTGTATACAAATTCTTTATCCTGGGCAGTAACCCCGTGGCGACACCTCGTACGTCCATGTTGTATACAAATTCTTTATCCTGGGCAGTAACCCCGTGGCGACACCTCGTACGTCCATGTTGTATACAAATTCTTTATCCTGGGCAGTAACCCCGTGGCGACACCTCGTACGTCCATGTTGTATACAATTCATCCCAAGGTGTAAACGGAGACCGTTATGGCTATTGTTTATTTTTTAAGATTTGCCGATTATCGTCGGGGTGTCCATCGGTTGCCTGGTAACTGTATTGATTACTAGTATTGCCGTCTGCTGCTATAAAAGGTAGGTCCCAGCTAATGTTCTAGCTTCGCATTCGATTTCTATTTCTTTTCCGTATGTTGTGAACGCTCAATCAATTATTCAATTTGAAAAACTAGTGTATGATCACTTCAGGGATGTGATATATGTTTATTGATACTCTGTTGTATAATATGCTTTTACATATTATTTTGGTGAATATTTACTGATATGGACATAGAGGCTTTTAGCCTGCGGCCATTAAATTTCCATTAAATTCCATTAAAATGTTTGTCCTTTATCTTCTAGATGCAATTGAAACTAGTCAACCGGAAAAAAGTCACAATGATAGTAAACATGTGTAACTTAATATATTCTGATTTTTTTTAAATATCAGGAGGACATAATTATATGTATTTCATATTTTAATTTATCATTCATTTATCAATTATTTATTTACTTCTGATGTAAACATCATGAATTATAAATAGGTTTTTGCTGGTTTATCAATATAAAAGTTTTTATCAATTATTTTTCTCTCAATAATGTAATTATTTATTTTTTTATTCTCAATTATGTACCTATTACATGTATTATTTATCACGTAGTTATGTTTTATCATTATGATAAACTGATATTCATTTATTTCTTATGTCCAAATATGTAATTACAATGTATTTCATATTAATTTATTCAATATCTACGTGTAGTAATTTATGTCGTGATGGCACACAGATTGTCAGGGGTTCTTCTGAATCAGCTTAAATTCTGAAAAAAATACAATAATAAACTATAATGAGTATTGAATCAATTCTAGGAAAAAACTAGTTTTCCAGGTTTCAGTCGTTTTGTGGTAGAAATAGAATTTATTAATGCAAACCAGAAAATGTTTAAATAGCCTTTGATAAATTAGGAATAAAACCTCTCTAGTAATAATCATAGACATAGTTCCTTCTGTGATCCTGAATTTGGAACTAAGCATCCACGTCAGATAATTAGAGTATAAGACATTCCCTTTCTGGATGAAGGAAAGTAACGATTCAAATTTTGATTACGAACAATGAGAGATATCGTTAAGTGATACAATGTAACAAGTTGTTTTTGAGTATGCTCATTAGTGTGCTTACTTGTTATGATTGACAATGATGACTCGGTTCTCATTTTGAGGACTTGATACATGGCGGGTGTCGTCGATGACGCTTACTCTTCCGGAACACCTGGTCTTATTCTCTTGTACTTTTTCAAGGGTTTCCATGTAAATCTTTCTTTTGTTCATATTTTGCCCATAGTTTAATCGATTTTGAGTTCGGATAATGAATCGTGATTATGTTAACTCTTCGGATTTTTTTTTTTTATTATTTTTCGAACAGTTATGAAACGAACTATTTTCACTCATATGAATAACGCTTTCTAGCTTGAATGTTATGTAATTAGCGCGCATCGGTGTTAATGTGGAAAGAAACCGAAGTACTCGGAGAAAAACCCCATTTGGTCGGGCAGGTGACCCATGTTTTGCCACTCCATATCGAGGAATCATCTGTAATGTTAGTTAAAGGCGATTGAGCTTTCCTGTGATCCACCGACCACACATCGGTGATTATAGCCCTTCACATCAGTTGTAGTACTTAGGAAATACAGTTACACATTTAATCAATCTACTATATGTTTAATGGTTTTGTCACATGATGTATACTCGATTCAGACGATAAAGAAGTATATTCGCATAGAGTAATAGGTATGCAATGGATATTCCTGTGGGAAGGAAAACCTTATATTTGCATGCAATGGTTTTCTTTTTCTTTTTGTTTTGGAAGCTATTTTTGTTTTTGCAATGAATAAGGTAATTATTTATCTAACTTTTCTCGTATTCTAACTCAGATTGTGCCCTTATGTTTCAAGACATTTTTTTTCTTCAAAATTTCGGAAGAATTTGAAGAGACTGGTACTTAAATGACATTTTCAAAATTTGGATTTGACCTCTTGACCGCGAGACCTAATTTGAGTGAGTTAAAAGAATTAGTTTGAGCTCAGAATTCGTACTTGAATAAGAAAACAAAACGGTTTCATTTATACAGATCCTGTTTCTTGTCTTAAACTCATAAAATTAAAAGATGCGTCAAATAGGATTTACCTGCTTTGATCTTTTACTAGGATTTGGCAAAGATTTACATAGCAGGTGAAGTCGATGAAACAGCAGACCTGGTCGCATTTTCTTGTTCTTTTTCCTGTGTTTCCGTGCAAATTTTTCCATTGTTCATATTTTGTCCGTAGTTTCATCGATTTTTACTTTGGAATATGGATTTTCTTAAACCTTCGGTATTTTCGTTTTGTTTTTGTTTTGTTTTTGTGTGTGTGTTTTTTTGGGACATTGCCCTTTAATTTGGAGGATTCAAAAGGTATGCCTTGAAAGCTAGGGTTTCAAATCCGTCTCAAAATGACACAAAATATAATACTTTAAAAAAGTCTGTTTTTTTTACAGACTTATTAGGTGCTCATTGATCTGATAGGGGTTTGCACGACCAGACAATGTTATAAGCTTGAATGGCCATATGGTTCATCCAGGCCAACAAGTGTAAATGCTATCAATTTTTTGCTATTTGAATCTTCCATGCCAGAGTTCTTAAGGCATAGCTGTCATTTGTCTTACATTGTACTTACTTTACATGTTATTGCGATGAATATATCGAAATATGAAAGCATAAAGATAGATAAAGATAGATACATATGTAAAATATCGGAAAGCCTGGTATTATTCTCTTGTACTTTTACAAGGGTCTCCATGTAAATCTTTCTTTGTTCATATTTTACCCCTAGTTTAATCAATTTTCAGTTCAAATGATGATTTTGTTAACGCTTCTGTATTCGCTAATTTTGATATCAGCATGTTCATGTTTCTTTTAGTATTTTTAACATGCCAACATGTTAATGACACATTTTGAGACTACTTTGAATTCCACTATAAAGATAATATTTTATGCGGCTTAATCTAACAAAATTCTCTTTTATAAATTAAACAGGAGGAAAAGAAATAATTTCAAATATGGCAAGACGGTATCGTACGGAGACGGGCAGTCAAGCAATTTAAACATGGATATCAGTTACAGCGAGGTTAATATCGAAGGGAACGTGAACAGAAATGAAGAGTACGAATTTGCTCAACCTATGAACCTTGGTAATGATGAGACGTATAGCCTGGCCTTGTCTGGGGTCCATGACCCTAGCTCTGGGTCCCAAACACAGTCTTCAACATCTGTAAGCCATGATTACGGTGTACTCGGCGGCAAGCGTGCGGCAAATGATGACGACGGCATGTATTCTCACGCAAGGGGAATAATCGACACAGGGGATTATGACACGTTTAACAAAAGCGACAGAGATACAGATGCAAATGATCTATACGATCACACTCGAGTTATTATGATGGAAAACGAGTATGATGAATTTCAAAAACACAAATAGTGTCAAACCATGAACAAATACCTTCTGTATATTGTTTTGATTTGGTTTACTGATTAAAAAATGTACTTTTTTCTTGTACCTCAATATAAACAACTTAAATAAATATCTATACATATTGTACATACTTTAAATTTGACACTTTGTCAATGAATCTTATACCTAGCTTTGATATATTAATATACCTCTATTATAAACACACAGTCAGGGATTGGTCAAGAGCCATCACGTGTCAGGGAGACTATACTTCATGTCAAAGGTAGTGAAGTCATGATTCCAAACAATGAGCAAATTGGCGTCTGACCTAATGGTCTGTTTTTAGCGCTAAAACTACGAGTAGTTTTTGCGTCTATTGCTGCCACTATTCTGTTACCTTTGACCCATGTTATTTTTTCCCCTCCCGCCGGAAAAGCTTGAATTGCTACCAATCGCATGATTTCTTAACTTCATTGTATTTGAAAGCCTTTACCTAACAGGAACTGATGTTCCCACGGTATTTTTAATAATGATGATGACTTTAATTATCTATATGCGATTTGTAACAAAGAAATCAGTTTTTCAATCCCACGGCTCATTTAAATATTACGTCTCTGCTCTTGGCCTGACCTCTCGTGTATACATACATTCGTGCTATACCTCTCCGTGCTTTACACTCGTATACGGATCGCGGAATGTACTGGCATGGTGTACTTTGCTGTTAAACTTTGATTATATAATCGCGCCATAGCCAAATACCCTGATTTTGATTTCAATGATATATTACCTTATACATGTGCGTTAACCAAAATACTTGATCAATTTGTCGGTCGGAAATATTAGTTGGTAACTACAGTGAAAATCTGCCCTCTGGATATGATAATGTTATTTACGAGTTACTTCCCCTGATTGTCACTAACGTTGTGATATATATATATTTCTCTCATATCTCGCCATGTTGGATAGAGGTTGCCCATGTAAGAAAGTTATGTAAGAAAAATCTATCTTACATAGCATTTCACGCGACGTGACGTCACAATGGCTCAACAATGACGTGACGTCACGAATACGGTAAACTCTGATGCCGGAAAGAGAAAACGACGGCGTGATAAAATTAAAACCTTTCACAAAATGTTAACCATAAACACCAGGAAGAGGAGATAAATTTCTCTGCGCAAATTTTGTTTGCGAATATAGGGTATGCTTAAACTCGCTGTCTAATTCGTTTTCGTCAAAAAAGCTCAAGGAAAAAGTTGAAATTTCAAAATGGTAGCCTGTTTAAACATATTTTCATGGTTTTTGAGCTTATTCGGGTAGTTGATATGAGAGAAAAAGACTCTTTAATTATGTGTGTATGTAGGATAGGGATAGTCCACCCTCGGGATCACAAAATGTGGTAAAACCCTCGGCAAGCCTCGGGTTTCACCACATTTTGTGACCCCTCGGGTTGAATATCCCTATCCTACATACACGCATATGAAAGAGTCTTATAATAATATATATACTGAATGCACCAACTTGATTGATTTTCTTACTTAATATTGTACTGAGTATACAATTTTTAATGAGACATTATCAGAACCTGCATAATGTACATATGAATTGGCAAAATACTTGATTTATTGATACTCATACTTTTCTGTGGCGAGCAAAAGCTCGTGGTTTTATAATTACGTTCTCTGTGCTTCACATATCACTATACATTGTAGGTTCACATTTTTGTTTTATTGAAACTTTATCAGAACCTGTATAGTACACATAGCAATTGACACAATATAAGTTATTTTGTAGAAATAATACTTATATTATTTCTCTAGTGTGCAAAAACCTTTATGGTGTAAATTACCGTAATTATGTGTGGCCCTATATAGGTCACTGTCAACATACATGTAATTGTTCATGCTTTATATATATATATATATATATATATGAACTTGATAATTGATAATTAGGCCTAGAGATGTACGTGAATATGACATATTTGCATACCATTACTTTTCTCCATCTTGGTAAAGATATCGTAATAGGCCGTCGTTTTTTTTGGAATGTTTAGTGATATTTTATGACAAATTGGATAGTTCGAAATATCATTTGTAACGAGAGATATGTTTGCGAATCCCTTTATTTTTTATCTAATATCCATTGTGCTAACTACCAGCAGCGTACATTTCAATGATCCATTCACCTTTCTCCTAGTCTGAAGGGTCCTGACTCTCTGACCAGCTAAATATTTGGACGACTGCGGGTGCGAGAGTCAGAATTAAAAAGTGGAAATTTTATAGACCCGTGCACGGGTCGCTGTTTTAGCTGTGTTTTATAATATGAAACATTTTCGATCACATGTAAATTAGGTTGCAATGGAAAGAACAGATATTTTTCTACTAACCTATACATTTAATCAAGTCACAGAAGGTCGTTAACTAACTGTTGCCACCCATTTCTAAAAAAAATAACCAGTTTCCTGACACCTGTTTGAAAATGGCCGCGCGTCGCGAGATCCCGCGATAATTTCTTTCTGACCTAACGATTTTTCATCACGTGACGTTAGGCGGCGGCCATTTTCAAACACATGTCAGGAAACTGGTTATTTTTTAGAAATGGATGGCGCCAATTTTTCAATATGAAGATTACATTAGAATTCAATTCACAAAGTTGCATTATTTAATAGATCTAACGAAAATGTTACACATGTTTTTATGATTAATTATTGACAAAATAATCTTTATTATTTAATATTTGCAATTACATTGTATATAATACAACGTCCATATGTGTTACCATCAAGAGAAAGGACTTGTATAGGCTTTAAGCCTGTTATCCAATCCTTTTGACTTTGTAACATCTTGTCAATCAAATTTAAAGGAAATTTCCTCTAGCTCGAAGCAAGAAGACGACCTAAATCTTATGTACAATTAAAACCTGCCACACATTAATCATACTTTTAGGTTGGTATGGTATATATACGTCATAATGCAAACTTTTATTACCTTACAATAACAAACATTTTATTATTGAAACAAACCAGTATATGTTTCTGCCAATGCTCCCGTAATTAATCGTCATCTTGCATTTCCATCTAGATATCGGATGTGATTTTTTGCTTTGTTTTGTCTAACACACCAATACCGTTTATGTCAGTGCATATATTAAAATAAACACATTCGCTTCCACGTAAATGGATCAATATTTATTTGTAATAAAATTTGATATTTAAATTAAATTGTTAAAGCACTGCACTGAATTGTACATGTATGTAGCTTGAAATACAATCTAAACAACTTACGTGATATTGGGTTAACTCTAAATACTTACTTAACCCCTTTTCTGAAACTTTCTGATATTGAAACTTTGTAACCCAGTCATCAAAAACACTTCAATAGCTGTCGAAATATACATACTATTGTTTGAAGTTTTAGCGTTTCAGTACTTTGATTATTGCATAGTATCAGGTCGTGTTGGGAAGATTCGGTATAATATTACAAATACTGCATGTCACTTCGGGCAGTATGGGAGTTTATGGACTGGTCATATTCATATTTTTTGGTGACTGACCAGTCCATAAACTCCTATATTGCCTTTAGTGCAATGTAATATTTGTTAATTAGTTCATCACGTGACTAGAAATTGCCTTCCCATTGGCTACACACATGGGTACTATGAAGCGATAGTCCCCGCTCACCCGGGCACTATCACATTTGGTGCGATGTTAAACGTGAATCTATTATGACGTCACTATTGAGTTACGTCACTATTACGGTCGTGCTACTGTTCTGCTTAAAATGGATGAAACGACCCAAAGCTGGACATGGTCTATCACAATAAAACGATTTTCGGTGTATACATATGTATTTAAATGTAAGGGTGATGTACTTAATCCAGTATGGCCCTGTTGAGAGGGCACTATTGCCTCATTGTATTGTCGCGTGATGAGATGGTGCCCTCGCCTTCGGCTCAGGCACTATTCCATCCATCGACAATACTATGAGGCAATAGTGCCCTCTCAACAGGGCCATAATAGATAGTTAGGACCGGAGCAACTACCAGAATCGTATAGACACTCAAATGAATGAGGTATAATATATCTACTGATGTACAGTTGCTTTCCTCGCTGTTATTGATATGTGTGATTCTATGTAATTTCCTTGAACCGTTTACAGGTAAAGTATTGTGTGGTTTTTTTTTATTGTCTGTCAATTTTTGGAAAAAAACATATAACTTGCACCGATGGTGATGCCATTTATAAGTTATATTGCGGATATTCTATAGCTCGTTGCTGAAAAGTATATATATATTTTGTATATAATTGTATATTATCGAAATCCCTCACGTGGATCATGTTAGGTGGCCAAATGTGTAATTGTCTCCTCGTCACTGTGTATATTTTGACAGATTGTCCAATGACATGGACTTAAAACGTATCAATGCAAGTGGATTAACATTGTCCTTTCCATTCTGTTAAAGATGAAACATCATTATGTATAATTTGTATTTAAAATGGTTTTTCTCACTTTGTTGAGTTTTGTAATATTTCGGTCTCAAGGTTATCCCCCTTTAACCGTTTATTTCTCCCTTTTCTGAATGTGTTTTCTTTGTTTCTGTCTTAATGTCCTGGTCATCCCCGATATCCAGGGGTACAGCTAAGGTGTCCAAAAGTAGAAAATAAATAACATACCATTGTATATAATTATTATGTATATCAATTTCCACTGCATTAATCTGAAGCAAGCTGTAGAAATTTGCTATGTTGATTTGTTTTGAAATGTCAGCGTATTATGAATTTGTCAATAAATGTTACAACATATCGGAACTCTTTTGTGTACGTTGTTTGTACGCTCTTGTATTACGGCGTCAGGACTTTTGTACCACCGTCAAGATCTGTAAATATATATAAATATAAAACATTTTCAAACAGAAATAATAAATTTTCTAAAACGAGATGTAAATATGTCCCTTTGAGACACTTGATGGAAAGACATAACGATGTGGTTAACTAAAGGGAGTAAACTTAACTTTATAAGTAATTTATAACAAGATCATCGTCCTTGACAGCTAGGGTATTTTTCGTTTTACACGACCCAAGCGTTTGAACCGGTCGAAACAGAGTTATTTGTTTATGAAATAAAATTGGACTCAGCAATCTGATGTTGCTTTCTGGCAAGCCATGACAAAACCTTGCAAGGCCTGTATATATATTTACAGGTCCACCAGGGCTAATACCAAAAACTGCTACATTCATAAACAAACGAACCAGTTGTTCCGCATACCCGAGTTTATCTAAAGTGAAACAAAGCAATGCATTGGAGCGCAGGCATGGCACGGTCTTAAAGAGGCATCACGGTAAAACTATATGTTTTATGCTTATTTAGAATTATTGTATATATGAATTAAATGTATACTCTTGTGGAAAATTAATGGGCGATTTACGCTGAAATATGTTCTCAAAAATTTTAATTATTAATTAAAAAAGGGAATCACTATTCGTTGATCAACGATTTGGACATGTAAATTTTTTTGCATCACATATGATAACGCATGCGCATAACAAGCTACTTCGGTAAACAAATCAAAGTACTGAAAGTACTGAAACGCTAAAACCTCAAACAATAGTATGTATATTTCGACAGCTATTGAAGTGTTTTTGTTGTATGGGTTACTATGTTTCGATATCAGAAAGTTTCAGAATAGGGATTAAGTAAGTATTTAGAGTAAACCCAAAAGCACGCATGTTGTTTAGATTGTACTAATTCAAGCTACATGTACAATTAAGTGCAGTGCTTAAATAATTTAACTAAAATATCAATTTTTATTACAAATGAACATTGATCCATTTACACGGAAGCGAATGTGTTTATTTATATATATGCATCTAAATAAACGGTATTAGTGTGTTAGAAACAAAATAAAAAGTGGGATCTCTTTCTTAAGAAAAGGCATTATTAATTGAAAATGATAGACTTTGAGCTAAAATTTCAAGATGGCCGTCCGTCGGCCATTTTGTTTTTCTGATTCTAAAAGCAAAATAGCACAACTATAAGGACCAAGAGGAACATACATATGAAGTTTGAGGAAGATCCACTTCACTTACATCTCTAACCCTAATTATCAAAATTCAGGATGGCAATCTGTCAGACATTTTGTTGAAAAGTTACAAAATCAAAAGGGCACAACAGTAGGGACAAATGGAACCTACATATGAAATATTAGAAAGATCCCTCTAGTAGTTGTCAATTTCAATGCCTAAATCAAAGATGGCAGCATTTCCGCCAATTTTGTTTTTACTGATCAGTATGATATCAAACGGGCATAACTAAGCACAGCGTGAAACCTACATGTGCAATTTGAGAAACTGACTGAAGAAGTTTTTAACACAATAAAAACAACTTCAGGTTAACATTATCGTTCGGAGGAAGGTGAATGAATCATTGACATATACGCTGCTGGTAGTTAGCAAAATGGATATTAGATAAAAAATAAAAGGATTCGCAAACATACATGTATCTCTCGTTACAAATGATAGTTCGAACTATCCAATTTGTCATAAAATATCACAGTAAACAGTCAAATTGTTGTTCCAAAAGATCGAACGACGGCCTATTACAATATCTTTACCAAGCTGAAGAAAAGTAATGGTATGCAAACATGTCATATTCACTTACATCTCTAGGCCTAACTATCAATTATCAAGTTCATATATATACAAAGCAGGGGAAATTACATGTATGTTGGCCGTGACCTATCTAGTATGGCCACACATAATAACGGTAATTTACACCATAAAGGTTTTTGCACACCAGAGAAATAATATAAGTGTTATTTCTACTAAATAACTTATATTGAGTCAATTACTATGTACACTTTACAGGTTCTGATAAGTTTCGTTAAAACAAAAATGTGAACCTACAATGTATAGTGATATGTGAAGCACAGAGGACGTAATTATAAAACCACGAGCTTTTGCTCGCCATAGAAAAGTATAAGTGCTATTTTCAATAAATCAAGTGTTTTGCCAATTCATATGTATATTAATTATGCAGGTTCTGGTAATGTCTCATTAAAAATTGTATACTCAGTACAATATTAAGTAAGAAAATCGATCAAGCTTGTGCATTCAGTATACACGTTCACAACGTTAGTGACAATCAGGGGAAATAACTCGTAAATAACGTTATCATATCCAGAGGGCGGATTTTCACTGTAGTTACGAATAAAATACTTCCGACCGACAACTTACTCAATCATTTTGGTTTATGCACATGTATAAGGTAATATATCATTGAAATCAAAACCAGGCTATTTGGCTTTGGCGCGATTATATAATCAAAGTTTAACAGCAAAGTACGCCATGTCAGTTCATTCCACGATCCGTATGCACAGAGAGGTATAGTACGAATGTATACACGAGAGGTCAGGTCATGAGCAGAGACGTAATATTTAAATGAGCCATGGGAGTGAAAAACTGATTTCTTTGTTACAAATCACATATATATTATTAAAGTCATCATAATTATTAACAATACAATGGGAACATCGTTAGGTTAAGGCTTTCAAATAGTTCAGAAATCTTACGATTGGTAGCAATTCAAGCTTTTCTGGAGCGGGAGGGGAAAAATGACATGGGTCAATGGTCACAGAATAGTGGCAGCAATAGACGCAAAAACTACTCGTAGTTTTAGCGCTAAAAATGGCGATCCGCGTGACCTACATGTAACTACCAAGCGAAAAGTGGCCGAATGGTCAAATTTTAACGTAAAGATTATATTACGGGAGCATAATGAGGGATGGGAAGTATTCAAGGGAGAGACTAACAGCCCAATTGTTTGCATTGTTACAGTTTTCTTCTGGATAGCCGGTGACATAGTTTTGATTTGGTTTTGGGGCCTCCCAAGGGATAACTCTTTCATTCCTCTGTTACATGAAATGCGTGTGTAAAACTTGAAAGCGTGCATTGTAATATTCTCTTTATAATATTCCAGTAAAACGGCATTATTGAATTATATTGCTGAAGAGAAAGACCTTTTCACATACAAGAAAAACCGTATGGGGGGGGGGGGGGGGGGGGGGGGTGTTACGTTGTAAAACGCCGGTATCTCGGGCGATTGAGTTTAATGTATACAGATATGCATTATATAAGTGGATTCATTAATTCATAAAAAAAACCATATACATGTATGTCCCATGTCTGCAGTTGTGTTGAAAATGTTAACGAACCTTTAAATTTACACAAAAAAAGTAAAATGAATCATAACATTTATAAATGGATTAAGTATTGGACAATTATCTTCTCGACAAGTTCCAAATTTGAGATATATATTATGCATGTATTCTACATGTTTATTGCGTGGTGCGTCATATGAGTGCAGGGACTTCCCTGATACATATATAATTGTAAGTGTTAAAGTATGTTGACGCTGAAAGTTGGATAGATTTTAGATGAATATATAGATAGTCTGAAAAAAAATCTTCAAGACGTCGAGTTGTATAAAAAAAAATCGGAATCATTTCATTTTATTTTCTTTACTTTTCAATACATGCACACCTTTTGTGAAATGGTTCTAAATGAGGATTCGTGAAGATAACTTTTACAGAAATTAAAGTTTGCCCTATGGTTGTCATCGTCGGAAACCCACATGACACTGTTAAACGTACAATGTAAGAGTGCGGTGTCGTGTGGGTTTCTGGCGATTTGCATCGGTTTCAGTCAGGTACTGATGTCGACATAAATTTCTTCATATGAATATCGTGTGTAATTAACGTCTAATTATTAATGTGAATGTGATTCAATAAATTTATACACGGACTTTGTGTCTGGTTCATCATCGGACGTACATGTATATACATTACGCGTCCCCTCTTGGGCCCCTTCGTCAAATTGACCGAGAACGCTTTCACTTGACGCGTGATCAGCGCTATTTTTATCGGGCTTTCCCGAGGAATGCAATTTTGCAAGTGGCTAATAAACACATTTTGAGTGGACTTTGAATATTGAAATAACAGGAAAATGTATCTGGTAGTGCAAACAGCATGTACATTCAAGAACTTCATTGTAGACTTCCCCGGGATGCCCCTTTAAATTACCATAGCCGTTAAAAGTACATCAAGCTAGAACAAACTAAAGCCCAAAGAGATTTGTTAAACAAATTGATAACATAGTTCCGGGTCTTTTGGACGACTCTAATGATTGCAAATGTGGAGGAATGCCGACAGATGTTCACAGAGGATTCCTTTGGCGCACTTTTTAAAAAAGTTTTATTTCCCTTGCCGTTGTACGAGTGATGAATTCTAAGCTGGATACTTATTGGTGTACTTGTTTTCTTACTGAGATACCGTAGTCTAGTGGTGAGACGCCTGGCTCCTATTTGTTGTGTTGTATCATAGAGTAAAATGCGATACTTTGCTTGTTCCAGTCTACTCTGCTGTAACGGAGTACGTGGTTGGTCAGTTCTAGGATGATGCTCTCTGTGAGTTCCAGGTATATTCTCCCCATGGAGTGGGAATCATATTGGCTTTTCGGAAGGTTATACTTCCCCCAACGAAGGGAACTCATATGGTTAAGAAGGAACGAGAGTAGTGATTTTAATAGAATTTGAATGTTAAGCATATTAAAATATTAGCTGGACTTTTATAAGAGTCTTCTGCTGGTTAAAAACGTCGATAAGCAATCATACCGTCTCGTTTGGAGTATGGTACATGTATATTTATTCGCTTTATTCAGCTACACGATGGCTGCATTAGTGCTATATACCCTTATTTGGTCATCATATGCACGTGACTTCCTATAATATAGATCAGATGTGTATGCCCGTTCACTAGTAGATAGTGTCATAATGTTTGTTAACCATATTTGGCAAATCTGTATCCGAAACGTATTCAACGTTTTGGCAGGCGACTTTAGGAATACACGTCATACAGGTCATCCTATACGTATGGTCAGTGTTGACCAATGGAAATACAAAACTTACCCAGTTATAGACCTCAGTAGGACCTTGTCTGTGATACATTACTAAAATAAGCACGTCTGATTGAGACGTTCCCGAAATACCGACGTCTGATTGGTCGTAATAACCGGAAATCTACGTCATCGTCGACTTTTGAAAGCCTAGCGGCGGTTTTCAATAACATTGATTGATCTCCCACAGATTCCCGACGCACGGGGGTAGATCTACCGGGGATATATATCACAGGTAACTTGTCCAGGTGTCATATCGAATAGGCTGTCTTTACACCATCACAACGACAGAGAGAAATTAAAGGTAAGCGCTTTTTGTACAGATTGATATAAGCATATCTTAATTTACATAAAATGTATAACTTATCAATCATCCAGAAATACCAGAATGAAAGTACTCTCCGAAAATTCGCAGATTATGGACATAAATGTTGTTACCTTAGTTTAATCTAAACTAAATACAGGTTCCTACATTGAAATCAAACTTCGGAAAAATAAAGTCGTTATCGTTTGGGAGTGTTTTGATATAGGAATTTAATTTAATTTAATTCAAAGTAAAAACAATATCAACCGTTTTTTTATTCAGTTATTAAAGTTTTTAAACAAAAGTTTTTAAAAAAAATATTAAAAAAATATCAATGTAAATTGAAAAAAAAAAAAAAACAAATAAAAGAATGAGAACACTTTCATACGTATATTCAAGTCACGAAGACAAATACTCACACCCTGATACAATTAAAGAGCGATGTATTAAGTTATGAACATACAATCATTATTTAGAATAGAAACAATAAAGCGATTCCAAAATTGAATAAAAGAACGGCTTATAGGGTGTTTGAATAAACGTGCACGTTTCCTCTTCTTTTTTCTTTTCTTCAGATGTATAGTAAGTATCATGACTAGTTTAATAGTATACATCTTTTGTTAATCTGTTCAGGCAGAAAAAAAAAACCTATTTCATCTTCAGCGTAAAATTATCCCTCGCCACCCCCTCCCCTGGAAATCACACATTGTCGAAATGTCATTTTAGTTCAAAATTTGCTACCCAGGATATGATGTTTTCTCTTTTGTTTCGGTGTCTACTTGGTGTCAATTGTTTTACTATAACTATATAATCAGTCGCTTTAAAACATCATGTGGTGATGATGATAGTTACAGGGAGCATACTAAGCCAAAGATCTCTTTCGTTCAAGGTCACTTTTAAAAAAAATAATGAAATTAAATCGTCCAGTCATATAAGTTACTTCTGATTTATTCTTCAAATTTTGAATAACATTTGAAATCGTTACCATAGAATTGTTTCATCATATTTTCAACGATACTCTTGACCATGTTAATAATATTATTTTGTAACAAAGAGAAAACTTAAGAATGACAGCTGTATAGTTAACTATCATCTTAGGAAACCAAATAAAAGGGGTTATTATAGATGTTAAATGATTTTTTAATAACAACAGAAATGTTCATACTTGTTCCTAAACAGGTGAACTTTTACACATTTTAAAATCGTGTGAAATTGGAGTTGTTATTCCGGACTCCATGTTTTGACTCTAATATTATATACAGCCTCCGGGTTATGTGGTCGCAGGCACACGATTCTGTCACGGTAATGATGAGGTATGTTGGATACTTCAAACACTAGTACTTCCGGTTCTACGTTGTAATATTTATGATCCTGTAAATTCGTTGGCTAAAAGCCCATTTTGACGAGATCTATTCAGGTACATGAATAATTTTTGAATGGAAATACAAAAATACATATTTGACAGCGTCAACAAACGATTGCATATATCTAACTAAAAATGGTTAATTTGGATCATACCAAGACTATATATAGTAAATCTGCATTTCACCCCAAGGCGTACAATGTACCACACACGCTGTGTATCAAGTGTCCAGATATAAGGAATGACCCCAAGAAACAGACGTATCGTCGCCAATATTGCGTGAAATTGTCCCCGAAATCTCAACCGCCGATGCCATTTGTGATACTGTAACTTATCAGTTTGGGGTCATATTTTTCCTTCGTAAGATTAAATGCTACTTTTGAATTTCTTGGTTTATTTCTTTGAGGTCATATTACATGTAATATATCTATATGCACTGGCTCCTTACAATATGTATTGTATATATCTTCTTTGGGGACAACTAGGCGACTTGGAGCCGTAGATTCTGAGTTTGAGGCCCGGTCAGTGCACACAACCAATATTGTCTTTTGCATAGGTATTCACAATGCTATTGTCTGATGGATTAAAAGTTGAAAAAAAAAACATTTCTTTCATACAATTTTGTTTTTCTAAATCATATGTATTGATATATTTCAAATTGAGAAGTGTTAGTTTGTCTACGTATTTTTCATTCGTTAAAATCCAAAACTTTTAACGCTAATATATCAAAAGTGAACAAACATTGCAGTTAAGTATATTCGAATGAATACACACATGGTAGCTTACATTGACACAGTAATATTTATGCATGAAAGTAACTTTAACGTTAAAACCGAGCGCGCTTTGTACAAAGCGAAACACTTGTCAGTACCAGGTATATAAAATGTACATGTTACATTTTATAATGATAGGCCAAAGGTACACCGTATTTTTTTTAAAAGGACACATTTTTTTTGTCATGCTTTCGATAAAAAAGGTCAGCCATAAATATATGTGTAGATGAAATCAAAAATGAAAAGTAATAGCGCCCAAAAAGAATGAAAAAACAATAATTTTCCTTTCCTGTTTTGTTGGTACAATGTAATACGAGAATTCATCGTTTGATTGGATTTGGCTATAATTTCAATATAATGTATGTAACACGGTTATCGATTGGCTAATCATTTGACCAGAATTTCCATATACTGTATGTAACACGGTTATCGATTAGCTAATCATTTGACCAGAATTTCCATATAATGTATGTAACACGGTTATCGATTGGCTAATCATTTGACCAGAATTTCCATATAATGTATGTAACACGGTTATCGATTGGCTAATCATTTGACCAGAATTTCCATATACTGTATGTAACACGGTTATCGATTGGCTAATCATTTCATGATTTACTAAAGCTATTGCGGTTTCCGCACCTATACGAGGAATTCCTCAGTCATTCACTCATAGACAGAAAGTCGTGACTAACACGATTCAGACCAAACATAACTTGTGGCTTTCATTCATACTTAATTCACACGTTCCCATCTCACACCACAAATTCTCACCTACGCACAAAGTGAAGTCATCGATCTCCCAAAATATGTCTCGTGAAAATTAGGTAATTTTCGATTTTAAAAACTGATCTTAAACTATAAAAAAATAAGAGTATGTTTCATAGTGAAAACTGATTACTTTTGTTTATATTTTGTTCATACAGATCAAGAAACGGACTCAATTGGTTTCGTTCTCTTCTTTTTTTTTTTGTATTTCCTCTTGCTTGGAATTGAAGGTGAATCTATTTCGATTGAATTTTTTTCTTTCAATTTGATTTTTTTTCTTTCCAGATTATTCGAGATGCGGACTTTGTCGGTTTGCGCCATTTTCGTATTGATGTTGTCCTGCGTTAGAAGTTTGCAACTCAACGAGGCAGGACAGTTCTTCAATAGCAGACGATACGGAGGTTTTGTCAGTGTCACAGAAAACGAGAGCTCGTAAGTGATATATAAATAAATATTATTTTATATAAAGGTATGAAATAAACACAGGGAGGTAACTCATGTATAATGACGAGGGTTACATTAATGAGGGCCACTGGGATATATTGGGACGTTCCGTAAATATCCCGTCAATATACGGAAAGTACCGAAGGTTCCCGATCGACAATAAAGGATGGCAGTACAGCAACAAGTAATATAGCTTTTAATTATCAATGCAGATCGACAGGAGTAATTATGTTGTGGCTACAGTGGAGAGAAAGATGAGACCAAGAGAACCAATTAATCCTTCTAATTACTGATACAATAGATCACTGTTATCTATTTAAAAACACGCTGTTGATTAACCATCGTTCTTAATTTTCTAATCCCCAGATTCGTCATTGTGTCTAACGGTGTGCCTGACCATGCCCCCGATGCACAGACGTCACAACCAATCACACTCCGGAACAACGTCTTCAGCGTTCCGAAAAATCCTACGATAGCCGAAGAACCTGGATGTCTTCCGATGGGACCAATCGGAATCTCTCGGACCGGTGTGGTCATCTTTAACCCCCTCAACAGAGAGGGTCAGAATGCCGTTGAAGGTGACACGGCCGAACAACTAGACGAGTGTAAAGGTCACCCAGACCCAATGGGCGTCTACCACTACCACGCCCTCCCCACAAACTGTCTCTACAAGGGAGAGGAGGATGAGCTGATTGGTGTAGCACGAGACGGGTTCCCAATTTACGGTCCAATGGCGTCTGATCTTGAAAGAGAAGTCATGAACTCTGACCTTGACAAATGTCACGGTCGGTTTGTTAATGGACAATATCGTTACCATGCTACCAATCAATTCCCATACTTTCTCGGCTGTCTCAGGGGAACCATGCCACGCCGAATGGACGAGCCGGCGAGTTCCTGCAATGAAACATCAGGTCTCCAACATAATATACAATGTCAAACTTATTTTTGAACCTCAAGTATTCCAAATATTGGTCTCTAACGTAGATGGTCTCTTAAAAAAAGAGTTTATTCAAAGTTTTTAATCAAATAATTACAATGGAGAACTCGAAAAATCGCCTAGTGAAAATATGGCCCTGAATCATAAAAACTGTCATTGAACGTAAATATCAAAATCTATACATTTAAAGATTTTGCTTGACACAGATTGTCTCTAATAGAAACGTCATATATCAACATCATGATACACAAATATTGTTTGACGAAAACTACATTATTATAACTTATTTCCATGCCTTACACCAACCATCTCGTAATGAAACTATATATATATGTCGATTATTATTTTATAGTTTTTTGGGATGTTTTTTTACGATACTTTGTGTTTTACGCATTTAATGCCATAAAACATAGCATATCCACTCACCCTCCTATACTTCAGGTATTTTTCTCATTTAAAAGCATAGCATTCGTAACGGAATTTTCAAATCTGACAATGTTTTGGTGCCATAAATTACTTGAGTTACAACATATTTGCTAAGCCTCGTTGTGGGCAAAGAAAAGTCTTACTTCTGATGGAAATTATCATGTTCTTCACTTCAGTGAAATATGTTGAATTCGGGGTAACGTTTGAATCAAAAATCAATGAATTGCATAAATATTGTAGATAATATTTTTATTTTTTAATTGCAGCCTTCGACAATCAATGGGGCTACTTATGTGCATGCGAGAGACCTAATGTGGGGATGCAGGGTCAAGGTCGTTTCTCAACAGTAATGGGAAGGGACGGCTTTCCACAACCCATAGGTTTTATCCCAGGCCAGGGCCAAGATCCGTTCGGTAGACGACAAATGGTTCCGGGTTCTATGATTGGAGGACAAGTTCCAGGACAGGTCGTGATTGGTCCTAATGGACAACCAATCAGCACAGGAAACCGAATTCAAATCGGTCCAAATGGACAGATAATCAATGGCGAAAATCAATTCCAAATTGGTCCAAATGGGCAAATTATTGGCAGAGGAAACACAATGCAAGTTGGTGCCAATGGACAACAAACCAATCCCGGTAGTCAACTCCGAATAGGCCCAAACGGAAACCCTATCCAAATGGCTATTCCCACAGGCCCTGCTGCTATTCAAGGACAAAGACCTCTCGGATTTTTACCATCACAACAACAAAGAGAAGGAACTGAACAATCAAATGGTAATCAAGGACAAAATATGATTCCGAGACCTCTCGGATTTTTACCTGTACAACAACAAGCTACGGGAGAACAAGTGTCTATTGGTTCCAATGGACAAATAACAACCAATGGAAACCCTGTTCAAATGCCTGTCATCACAGGCCAAGGTGCTAGTCAATCTCTTGGATTTTTACCAACGCAACAAAAACGAGAGGGGACTGAACAATCAAATGGAAAACCAGTTCAAGGACAGATTCCGAGACCTCTCGGATTTTTACCTACGCAGCAACAAACCGACGGAGAGCAAGCATCTATTGGAACAGATGGACAAATTATAAACCCCGGAAGTCAAATTCAAATGGATCGCAACGGTAATCCGATTCAGATGGCAATAATGACAGGCCGCGCTGCTATTCAAGGTCAAGGACCAAGACCTCTCGGGTTTTTACCTTCACAACAGCAAGCTGGAGGAGAACAAGTAGTTATTGGACCAAATGGACAAATTATAAACCCCGGAAGTCAAATTCAAATAGATCGCAACGGTAATCCAATTCAGATGGCAGTAACGACAGGCCGTGCTGCTATTCAAGGTCAAGGACCAAGACCTCTCGGGTTTTTACCTACACAACAGCAAGCTGGAGGAGAACAAGTAGTTATTGGACCAAATGGACAAATTATAAACCCCGGAAGTCAAATTCAAATAGATCGCAACGGTAATCCAATTCAGATGGCAGTAACGACAGGCCGTGCTGCTATTCAAGGTCAAGGACCAAGACCTCTCGGGTTTTTACCTACACAACAGCAAGAGGGTGGGCAATTTTCGGGAAATCCAGGACAAACCCAGATTCCAACTCCACTTGGATTTTTACCGGGACAGCTACCAAATGGGATGCAAACACAACAGTCAATTCCGTCAATTAATAGTCGCCCACCATTTCAAGGGGCTTTTCCTAATGGTGATCCCAGGTTCGTCCGAAATCCAGAGAACACTGAAGGGCCAAGAATTGTTAATAATTTACCTCAAAATGGTGAACAATCAAACAGTGGTCAACCACGCTTCACAAACGGTGTCGCTGAAAACGGTGAGCAGCCACGATTTGTAAACGGAGCCACAGAATCCGGTGAACAACCACGTACTGTAAACGGTATGCAACAAGTTGGAGAGCAGCCACTTCCGATATTCGTTAACGGTGTCGCACAGAACCCGGCTCAGCCAATGACGCGACTGGTCAGGACACAGAACGGCCAGGTCATCCCTGTATTGGTAAATTCTGGATCTCAGAATGGACAGACACTCAACGTCCCGCGCCTCGACCGACCTATTGGGAACAATGGTCCAATGTTTCAAGGTCGCCCCTTCGGTCAGCCATCTACCACCTTCTTGACACAAAATGGCGGAGTATTTCCGACTGCAAACCCACAAGCTCCAGGGCAACCACCAATGGTAGGACAGCCATTTGTTGGACCAAATGCAAACGGAATTGGGATAAGGCCTCAAGGTCAAGGACGATTTCAACCTATTGATCCGTCACCTCCATCAAACGTTGCAGTTCAAGGTCAAACTGAAACCATTGAAGGTCTTGAGATCCTTGATAAATCTACTCAACAAAATAATCAGGAGATATCCGACTCCCTGTTACGAAAACCTTTTGATGGTCAGCGTCGACGGTTGTCCAGTTTTGGTCAGTTTGGTAGATATCAGATGTTCAATATGTATCTAGGGAACAACTTCTGATTCTGGTCAAGCAAGGAAAAGGTCAGATACATTTGAGACATATAAAGTCACCAAAGAGTCAGTAAGACATCGGTTTTCACTTCAGTTTGCGCGAGGAGAACTTACGCTCGGTACTCGACTGGAGAAAAGTTTGGTATAGAACTACGTATAGTGTTACCGACCATTGAGTGAAGAGACGTTGAGAACTGTTTAGCGTTCCGTTAGATCACCGTACGACTTGTAGGTAGTATTGATGAGCTTCAAACAAAGTAACTGTCGCTGATATCTACCAATATGGCGGCTCTGTATACTGCCTAGTAACATCCTCGCCAAGGAATACCGGACGTTTAGCATTCGCTGTGTGAGAGAAAAAATGTCTAAAGGTGAACAGACATATTTCAGTTTGATTTCAAATATATGGTTTGAAAATAAAAGTTCACATAAATTCACACAAAAATATGTAATTTGAAGCAAGTATAATTACGTTGTAGAATTTTGAAGTGAACATTTATCAAAACTTAAGGTATGTGTCTGATAAAGGAAAGCTTTTTGTACTTTTATAGAAACATGAATAGTATAAGTACAGCGAATAAACGTCAACATTATCGACTTCGCCAGTTCTCACTTATTGATGCTTTTACAATTCGCAATGTTAAGATATTTTCTCACTTAAAAAAAAACCTGTACTGCATAATACCGCGTGTATGTTTCATGTAGATGTAAAACACCGTGTAGTGAGAATATAAACACAACCACCTGATTTACCTATAGGTAGTATATATGTATCAATAAATATGTATGTAAGTGGGAGGTATTATGTTTGTATGTGTGAGCGTCCTACTTCTGTAGAATTATTTTGACATCATTTGATATAAGTCAGTCAAACATTTATTGTACATTTTTTTCCTTACTTTTTATAAAATATAATAATTCCTAATGTTCATTACTGAGAATGGAGATAATTACAGAAAGGCGTCTCCTCAATGTTGACTATGTAAATCGATAATATGAAATCCATAATTCTGTATTGTGAATAATAAAACAAAATGAACTGAAACTGCTTCGATTTAATTTAAACAAGGTATACACACTGAGTGTTGTAAGATTGTAAGCTATACCAATGTAAGTTTACTTTACTATGCCTGCCGCTCCGTAGGACTGAATCGACTGCAACTTGGTGTTCAACAGGGAGGTTCACTGTGACCATATCTGCCGTGTGTCATTAAGATTGTCTGCCATCCCCTATCATTAAAGATGACGTAACACACACATGTGCTGCATCTTTTGAATTTAGTAATACATACATTATGCCGAAAAAAATGAATTAAACTGCACCATACAGCTGTTTCGTCCTCCTAGGACTCTTCAGTGATGCTAGGGACCAAAAGGTACATAAATGTAGTAATCGAAAAATTCTAAACTAAGGTAGAAACAAAGGGGTCAGGTAAGGTTCGTAAAAGAATACGATCAGTATTCATGAATATGTTCTCATGCTCAAGCATTGATTTTGAGCTTAAGTCGAATTTCTTGTTCCAGCTCTAAATTATTCAAAAAGCTTATTTTGTTAAAATATTGAAGAATGAAGCGGAATATTGTTTTTCCATATTAACAATTGACTTTTTGGTCGTTGACTTAATCTAGGTGTTTTAAGAAAGCTGGCTGGAGCACAGAATACATACTTGAGCACGAGAACGGTTTATTGAATACATGCTCATGTCTGTTTTTAAATCTTGCACAGATTTAGACCAAAGCTATAGCTATATATAGGTGAACTCAACAGTCCTTGTCTGGGTCAATTCGTAGGCTAATGTTTTCCACAAGGAAAGATTTTATTTTATAAGATTTATTTATTTAATTTATGATAATAACCAAAAACGTCATAGAAAATTTCACAACTTTTTGGATATCTTTTGAAAACAATCTCAAATTGGTAAGTAACTGCACTTCAATTTTCTGTCTTGCGAATGTCTATACAAATCAGGTTTCACTTTAAATACATTTATTTGCATTCTAGATGAGAAGTGTAAATGCTGGCGGACATAAAAGAAGCAGCCGTAATGAGTAATTTCTTATGTCCTCCATCAGAGCTGTATATTTGACAACAAATGTGTTCATCGGCGAAAGTTGTTTACGAATTGTCATGATACATGTAAACATCACGATAATGTTCTCGGTCGCCCTTACTGTATGCCCGTAGGCTCAAGTACATCGATAACTACCCGTGTGACGGGTTGTGTAAGGTTATATATATATGTACGCTTCCTTCTCCAGGTCAACCGTAGTTTAGTCCGACTAGCTGTCTCCAAATGGTATTCATAAAACATTGTGATTTTTTAAAATAATAAGTACATCTTCAGGCGCATTAATCCATTAAATAAGCCCTTGATATTGCGCCCATTAAATAAAAGTCCCCTTGATATTGAGCGTATGAAGGAAATTCCCTTGATATTGCGCCCATTAAGGAAATTCCCTTGATATTGCGCCCATTAAGGAAATTCCCTTGATATTGCGCCCATTAAGGAAATTCCCTTGATATTGCGCCTTTTGGTCGTAGTTTTATTTACCATCGTCTTCATTGAAAGATGACGTAACACACACATATGCTGCACCATTTTAACTTAATAATTCATATAGATACAGTAGATACAGTACCCAGTATGCCGGAAACAGAAATTAAACTGCATCATACAGCTGTTTCGTCCTTCTAGGACTCTTCAGTGATGCTAGGGCCAAAAGCTGGGAATCCGAAATTTCGAAACTAATGTAGAAGCAAAGGGGTCAGGTGCATTTGTGAATTATGAAGTAAAGTTAAACTAGTTCTGTATAATTTCAAATCGTACTACGAAATGAAAAGAAATCAAATAGACCACCGCTGGACCTCGGTTTCAGGTCACACCGTTATCAATGGCGTAAAAAGCGTGAGGGGGTATAACTTTTTAGCTTCTTTTCGATTTTAGTATGTTGTGTGACTTAATTGCCCCTTTCACATGCGGAGAGGTACAGTAGGTCCAGTAGGTACAGACTACTGAAAGTTGTCTTTTTCTGCTTTATATTCGTCGTTCGGATTCACACGGTAAGACTTGTTGTCGATGGGTCACTATCAAACCGGCATACGATCAATGATGCTATTCACAAAGTATACTGCCTCTAGTACACATACTGAAAATAACAACTTTTACCCCCATTGAAACATTAACAGGTGTATAGTTGAATGATTCGAATAGTGCCAGGAAATCACTGTGCTGTCTGTGCTGGGTGGTCCAAATCAAAACCAAATATTGATATTTATCATAAGAATATTCTTAATGTATTTTAACTGTGTAATTATAGTCTTAGAGTAAATGTGTAAATAGTAAGAGAGAAGGTGTAAAAGTATTTATATAACATTATTGTGGAGGTAATCCCCCTCTCCCCCCCCCTGCCCCCTCTCTCTCTCAACTCTCTCTCTCTCTCTCTCTTTCTCCCTCTCTATATAGCATTAAGATTATGAAATTTAAACTAATTAAGCCATCTTATGATATGTATATAAAATTGAATATATTGATTGGAAAGGGCGTTGATAATGTTCATGTAACTTGTGCCCAATCCATTTGCAAATTGGCAATAAAATATGTTTAAACTAAATTAACAGGTGAATAATCTTATTTTCCCATCTTCACTGACTATCTTCCTTTAACGTTCTTGCTGTTAGGTATGGTTTACTTCGTTTTTATAGACTTTCCATGATGTCTTTAGTGTATGTTGATGTATGTGTGCCGGAGACAGGGTATGTTGGTGTATGTGTGCCGGAGACAGGGTATGTCTGAGTATGTGTGCCGGAGACAGGGTATGTCTGTGTATGTGTGCCGGAGACAGGGTATATTGGTGTATGTGTGCCGGAGACGGGATATGTTGGTGTATGTGTGCCGGAGACGGGATATGTTGGTGTTTGTGTGCTGGAGACAGGATATGTTTGTGTATGTGTGCCGGAGACGGGATATGTTGGTGTATGTGTGCCGGAGACGGGATATGTTGGTGTATGTGTGCCGTAGAAGGGGTATGTTGGTGTATGTGTGCCGGAGACAGGGTATGTTGGTGTATGTGTGCCGGAGACAGGGTATGTCTGTGTATGTCTGCCGGAGACAGGGTATGTCTGTGTATGTGTGCCGGAGACGGGATATGTTGGTGTATGTGTGCCGGAGACGGGATGTGTTGGTGTTTGTGTGCTGGAGACAGGATATGTTTGTGTATGTGTGCCGGAGACGGGATATGTTGGTGTATGTGTGCCGGAGACGGGATATGTTGGTGTATGTGTGCCGGAGACGGGATATGTTGGTGTATGTGTGCCGGAGAAGGGGTATGTTGGTGTATGTGTGCCGGAGACAGGATATGTTGGTGTATGTGTGCCGGAGACAGGGTATGTCTGTGTATGTGTGCCGGAGACAGGGTATGTCTGTGTATGTGTGCCGGAGACAGGGTATGTTGGTGTATGTGTGCCGGAGACGGGATATGTTGGTGTATGTGTGCCGGAGACGGGATATGTTGGTGTTTGTGTGCTGGAGACAGGATATGTTTGTGTATGTGTGCCGGACACGGGATATGTTGGTGTATGTGTGCCGGAGACGGGATATGTTGGTGTATGTGTGCCGGAAACGGGATATGTTGGTGTATGTGTGCCGGAGACGGGATATGTTGGTGTTTGTGTGCCGGAGAAGGGGTATGTTGGTGTATGTGTGCTGGAGACAGGATATGTTTGTGTATGTGTGCCGGAGAAGGGGTATGTTGGTGTATGTGTGCCGGAGACGGGATATGTTGGTGTATGTGTGCCGGAGACGGGATATGTTGGTGTTTGTGTGCCGGAGAAGGGGTATGTTGGTGTATGTGTGCTGGAGACAGGATATGTTTGTGTATGTGTGCCGGAGAAGGGGTATGTTGGTGTATGTGTGCCGGAGACGGGATATGTTGGTGTATGTGTGCCGGAGCCAGGGTATATTGTTGTATACATATGTGTGCCGGAGATAGGGATATGATGGTGTACTTGTACTCTTGGAAAAGTAGGAACTCTGAAAACCATGTAGAAGGCACCCAGCACAGCATTCCGCCCAGCCACATTAAACTGATAACGGGACAAGCAGTTGTAGTTTTCCTTCGATGCTGAACGTTTAGTGTCCTATGGTGACGTCATCAAAAAACAACCTTAGAGAACGTTGGCTATTTAAAGAATCCCAACTCAGTAAAGTACACGAAGCCATTTAATGAAATACATTGGTCACGCATGCGTTTATAAGAAGCCGTATGAAAATATTAACGTGATAACATTTATATAATAAGGAAAATACTATCGAAAGGTATAGTATATTTGCACATGGAATACCATAATAGAATTTGGCAGAAACACATATACTATTAATACAGATAGGACTGTTTAGAACAACGAAACATGTAAATGAGATCTAACGAAAGTCTACACTTTTACTTTTACTCAATTAAAGTATATGCAGTGAGCTACATGTAGATCAAGTCATTATCAGTACTACTAATGTTTGTTACCTTACAGTATTGGAGAGCTGCGCTTGTATCCCTAGCGTGTGCCACAAAAACGACCAGAGTATTTCGCACTCATTTCAATATTGTGACCATATATATATTGATTGTTAAAGTTGACGTTGCACAATCTGTCAAAAAAATGCAGCTTAAGTTTTTGTAAAAAATCATCAATATTGTAAGCATATTAATGTGAAAATATTGAAAACTGCAATGACTTATGTAAAGTATAAGGGCACAAACCCCTATGTCGAAATACAGATCTTAATAATATAGGCTTTGTATTGAAACCATAGAATCAAACAAGTGGCGACTATGTGTTCAGCTGGGACCGGGGTCTTAATTGATACTTAACACGTCACATGATTTCCTAAACCAATAAGTATTAGTATTTAAAAAAAAATTAATAAAGTATGACGGTTATAGCAGGATATATTAGGACCATAGATTACAAAAAAAAAAAAATGAATAAAAATGAAAAAAGATGGTTACGTAAAATAACAACCTTTCATTCCGTCGGATTGTGGTACAGTATAATCGTATCCTGGTTTATCTGGTTAATAGAGCGAAGGGAAACGGCATGATGAAATGACCCGATATACTGTACATTGTAACTGTATTGAACGAGCTATAAGGGATGTCGCAGGCATACATGTAGCGGTTTAAGTGGGACATTACGTCATGCTGGAGTACTCTACTGTTTCATTTCCTGATGTTGTTTTATCAGTCTTCGTTTCAATACTAACAGCGCTTTGATTTTCGTGTGTTTTCCCTCTGCATTGCCGAACTTTGTCTTATCCCTACTGCTCCGTTTGCGGTATCAATATTTACTATGGAAAACAAAAAATGTTAAAGGTTGACATAAAATTGCAATAACGTTAGAGATTTTGGATATGAATTATTAGCGGTATTTGGTTGCTCAATTCATATATTTTTGTAATCAATACATTGCATATGAAAATATTATCTTAATGATTTACCTAGATCTACAAAACGTTATCGTCTCAGATAAAAAAAATATAAGTTTCTTAAAGTAGAGATATTATGAATTAGTACGCTATTTGTGAAAAGTCCATATCTAGGTTCGTTATGTCCACAATCACTTTTGCACATAAGCAGGGTCCCCACCATATGGTGGCGGATATACGGGGGGACCGGAGCCCCCGGGGTAGGCTGCGGGAGGAGGTGGTGGAGGATAGGCCCCACCGTACGGCGGCTGAGTGTAGACAGGTTGGTGGGTGGTAGCCTGCTGAGTATTGCTTTGTACTGAAACATAAAACGACGATTAATGGTCACATAATTCTAAACGCAAATATTTTTTAACACAAAGATTAATTTAACCTAACTTTTCTTCTATTGTAAAGACGAGTAAATATATCCACAAATTAAAATTTGACAAACATAATTTGCTTCCCCTCTTTGACAAAATATAACGCAGTAAGTACAGTAACAGTTGAGTAAAACTATGTTATATTAAAATATTAATATATTTACAAGTTATTAAGCCCTATGCGTTCTTCGTTATGTGCTTTGCAATTTGTAGTTCGCTGTCTGTAGGAAGGACCCTTTTCAGATAGCTCAGATAATGGAAGCGCTGACGAACCTGCCTGGATATAAGATATCTGTAATTGAAATGATTTCAGACGTGAAAGCGTTACAAGCCGAACTGTCCTTCTCCTCATATTAGGTCGTAAGATACAACTAATGCGGACGGGGTTGAATTTGGTGCTTCTCTTTGATGTCCTCTTGAGGATTCGTCGTCGTATGATATGGACTTTTCGAGGATGTATAACACGAAACCAACATTGTGCTATTATCGTTAGATACCAGAATTCTGTGCATATTTGGTGTTACGCTGTTTCTAGGCCGTTGCAATATGTTTACTTTAACGTGGTCACAAATTGTCTTCATCACGATGTTTTCATACGACCGAAGTAGTGATAAGGACTCCAGAAAAAAATAAATCGTTAATTAAATGTGATTTAAAGGCTGTAGTACCTACCGACTACGACGTTGTTCTGTGGCTGGGAATTGGTGACGACCACACCTGTACGCTTGGTGTTACACTTCTTGATGATGATAATGATCACCACGACGATGGCGATGAAGACTATAACGCCGATGATCGCCCCCGCTATGGATCCGCCGCTGACACTGTAACGAGCAGATAAGTTACGTTGTTCTAATCGAATTTCTGTAATTGTAGCTTAGAATACAAACAGTACACAGTCACAATTTAGGGAGAGAAAAAAATCAAAATAATCGAAAAAAAGGCATCATTAAGTTCCTAAAGTAAAGGACAGTATGCATGCCGCAAGCAATACAAATTCGTAAGTAAGTGTCCCCGTTCGTGGCATATACTGCACTTTCTGTCAAGATAGATGTCGCATAATGTAGATCCTTAACGCGTTTCTGTGAACATTGCTGCCTCCCCAATAAATCATCTGTAAGATCTTGTAACTTAAAATAAAAATTATTAAAATAATTAAATAAAAAGGCGTTTTTATTTAATTTCTTTTCGTCCAAGTTCTAATATTTTAGCTACAATAGAAACAACATTAACTGTGCCTTTAAATATATCAATAATTTAGCGGAAGATATTAAGTTGCTGGACATCCCTCTATTATATAAAGACTTGAGTGCGGTGAATTTGATTCACACTAAAGTGTATGTGTTTCAGTATACTGTGCTTTTCATTATCGTTTTTAATTTTAAAAAATCAAGCTAAAAAAAATATTTTATATCAGTTTTATTATAGATAAAAGTTTGTTCTCTCTATAAATGTTAAGCTTATACATTCTGTATAGGAGTTATGCCCCTTATGTTTGTAAGTTCTGATATTTTTCACATGATTTCTCATGAGCTATTGTCATTCGCCGACTTTTTCTTCTTCTTCTCCAAAACCACTGATCCAATTTCAATATTTATTTGCATTAGGGTTCCCTAGTCAAAGGCCACCGGAAGCTGTGACTCATATGTATCATAACCCAAGGGGCCAAACATAGTTAAATTGGCAAATACTCTTCCTCTCATGCAAGAATCAAATTCTCCTCATGAACAGAAAGGTCTTACGGTTCTTTTTCAAATGTGTAAATTTCAATAACCCCGGGTAGACCATTCTTTTCTGAGTATGGTGCTAATCTGACTAATTGTTCATTTTGAGAAATAACAAGTTTTGGTATACATGTAATTTACACCTGGTCTTATTCTCTTGTACTTTTACAGTGGTCTCCAAGGAAATATTTCCTTTGTTCATATTTTGCCTCTAGTTTAATCGATTTTGAGTTTGGATTATGGTTTTGTTGACGCTTTGGTATTTGCTGATTTTTTTTAGTTTACTTTTATAGAAATATTATTCAAACTAAATTGGAATTATCACGTGATTAAAATCTGACAGTCTCAAAATCAAGACACTGACTGATTCCGGGGGGCTTGACGAGTGTTGCTTAATTAGTCCTAGTATTGTGGTAGAAACAGGGCATACAACTCGTGGATATTGGATATGGAATTTCACTCTAGTTGATTATTTTTTTTAAAGTTACAACAGACACCAGCTTTAGCGAGTGTCTTTTGTGACTTTTAAAAAATAATTAACGAGAGTGAAATTCCATATCCAATAACCACTCGTTGTGTAACCTCTATTTCTACCACAATACCCTGTGTAATTCCACTCACAGACCATTGTATAAACGTGCTGACTGTTGGATAAATATATGTTATATACCACTAGTGGAATATGACCTTCCGGACTTTTGATTGGTTGAGATATTGAACTTTGACCGGAAATCACGTGGTTCAATGCAACGTGCTAATTGTTGTTGTCGTCATCAATTGTTGACGACGTCATAATTTGGCGGGAATATATACGAAATGATGCGTTTTCGCGCAAATACTATCCGCGGAAAACAATACTGCCACTGCAACTTAATAGTATTGTGGTAGAAACAGGTCACACGACTCGTGGTTATTGGATATGGAATTTATTTCACTCTCGTTAATTATTTTTTTAAAGTTACAAAAGACACTCTCTAAAGCTCGTGTCTTTTGTAACTTTTAAAAAATAATTAACGAGAGTGAAATAAATTCCATATCCAACGACCACTCGTTGTGTAACTTCTATTTCTACCACAATACCCTCTATTGTACATGTATAAACGTGCTGACTGTTGAATAAATATATGTTATATACCGCTAGTGGAATATAACCTTCCGGACTTTTGATTGGTTGAGAAGTTGAACTTTGACCGGAAATGTGGATTGTTGACGACGTCATCGATTGTTGACGTCGTCACAACTTGGCGGGAATGTATTCGAGATGATGTGATTTCCGGCAAATCTGCGATTCACTCAAGAAAACAACACTGCAACTGCCGACTAAAATGGTTGTGGTAGAAACAGGTCACACGACTCGTGGTTATTGGTAAGTATGGAAACACAAAGTTCTCCTCGTGTTGTTTATCACTGTGTAACTCACCCTGACCAAGGTACGTATGGAAACACAATGTTCTCCTCGTGTTGTCCAGAAAGTAAAGAAAAAGAGGTTACACAACATTCATTGTTGGATATGGCATTTATTTCACTCTCGTTAATTATTTTTTAACGCTAAATCTCGCTAAATCTCGTGTCTTTTGTAACTTTTAAAAAATAATTAACTCGAGTGAAATAAATGCCATATCCAACAATGAATGTTGTGTAACCTCTTTTTCTTTACTTGCCTTGGTCAGGGTGAATTTCACAGTGTTGGACAACACGGGGAGAACATTGTGTTTCCTTACTTACCTTGGTCAGGGTGAATTACACAGTGATGGACAACACGAGGAGAACTTTGTGTTTCTTTACTTACCTTGGTCAGGGTGAATTACACAGTGATGGACAACACGAGGAAAACATTGTGTTTCTTTACTTATCTTGGTTTGGGTGAGTTACACAGTGACGGACAACACGGGGAGAACTTTGTGTTTCTTTACTTACCTTGATCAGGGTGAGTTAAACAGTGATGGACAACACAGGGAGAACTTTGTGTTTCTTTACTTACCTTGGTCAGGGTGAGTTACACAGTGACGGACAACACGAGGAGAACATTGTGTTCCTTTACTTACCTTGGTCAGGGTGAGTTACACAGTGACGGACAACACGAGGAGAACATTGTGTTTCTTTACTTACCTTGATCAGGGTGAATTACACAGTGCTGGACAACACGAGGAGAACATTGTGTTTCCATACTTACCTTGGTCAGGCTGAGTTACACAGTGACGGACAACACGAGGAGAACATTGTGTTTCCATACTTACCTTGGTCAGGCTGAGTTACACAGTGACGGACAACACAGGGAGAACATTGTGTTTCTTTACTTACCTTGGTCAGGCTGAGTTACACAGTGACGGACAACACGAGGAGAATATTGTGTTTCCATACTTACCTTGGTCAGGCTGAGTTACACAGTGACGGACAACACGAGGAGAACATTGTGTTTCCATACTTACCTTGGTCAGGGTGAGTTACACAGTGACGGACAACACAGGGAGAACTTTGTGTTTCTTTACTTACCTTGGTCAGGGTGAGTTACACAGTGACGGACAACACGAGAAGAACATTGTGTTTCTTTACTTGCCTTGGTCAGGGTGAGTTACACAGTGATGGACAACACGAGGAGAACATTGTGTTTCTTTACTTATTTTGGTCAGGGTGAGTTACACAGTGATGGACAACACGAGGAGAACATTGTGTTTCTTTACTTGCCTTGGTCAGGGTGAGTTACACAGTGACGGCCAACACGAGGAGAACATTGTGTTTCTTTACTTACCTTGGTCAGTATGGGTTACACAGTGATAGACAACACGAGGAGAACATTGTGTTTCTTTACTCACCTTGGTCAGGTTGAGTTACACAGTGACGGACAACACGAGGAGAACATTGGGTTTCTTTACTTATCTTGGTCAGGGTGAGTTAAACAGTAATGGACAACACGAGGAGAACATTGTGTTCTTTACGTACCTTAGTCAGGGTGAGTTACACAGTGATGGACAACACGAGGAGAACATTGTGTTCTTTACGTACCTTAGTCAGGGTGAGTTACACAGGGATGGACAACACGAGGAGAACATTGTGTTCTTTACTTACCTTAGTCAGGGTGAGTTACACAGTGACGGACAACACGAGGAGAACTTTGTTTACTTATCTTGGTCAGGGTGAGTTAAACAGTGATGGACAACACGAGGAGAACATTGTGTTTCTTTACTTACCTTGGTCAGGGTGAGTTACACAGTGACGGACAACACAGGGAGAACTTTGTGTTTCTTTACTTACCTTGGTCAGGGTGAGTTACACAGTGATGGACAACACGGGGAGAACATTGTGTTTCTTTACTTACCTTGGGCGGGGTGAGTTACACAGTGACGGACAACACAGGGAGAACTTTGTGTTTCTTTACTTACCTTGGTCATGGTGAGTTACACAGTGATGGACAACACGAGGAGAACATTGTGTTTCCTTACTTACCTTGGTCAGGGTGAGTTAAACAGTGACGGACAACACAGGGAGTACATTGTGTTTCTTTACTTACCTTGGTCAGGGTGAATTACACAGTGATGGACAACACGAGGAGAACTTTGTATTTCTTTACTTACCTTGGTCAGGGTGAGTGACACAGTGACGGACAACACGAGGAGAACATTGTGTTTCTTTATGTACCTTGGTCAGGGTGAGTTACACAGTGACGGACAACACGAGGAGAACATTGTGTTTCTTTACTTACCTTGGTCGGGGTGAGTTACACAGGGATGGACAACACGAGAACATTGTGTTTCTTTACCTACCTTGGTCGGGGTGAGTTACACAGTGACGGACAACACGAGGAGAACATTGTATTTCTTTACTTACCTTGGTCAGGGTAAGTTACACAGTGACGGACAACACGAGGAGAACATTGTGTTTCTTTACTTATCTTGGTCAGGGTGAGTTACACAGTGATAAACAACACGAGGAGAACATTGTTTACTTACCCTTAACATCACGAGCGGTCGTAGTAGTACCCACAGCAGCCATGTTCGCAGTATACGTAGTAGGAGGAATAGTAGCTGTAGTAATAGGAGTAGGACGAGTAACACAAGTCCGCTAGTGCCCGACCTATACAATGTAAACAAACATCCCTTGTTTACACCATTCATGAAATGCATTCAGTCAAATATAATAAACGAAACGACGATTTAAGGTATTGCCTTGGTATTGTAATACGGCCTATCACATAAAAAAAATCTTAAACAAAATAAACAACAACGTTCCTGTATACATCAACATTCACAAAAAAACATATATTTATCAAAAAGAAAAGAAAATGTAAAAAAGTTACCCCAAAAGCTTATTAATTGGATGCAATACGTCAAATATTAATTTATTGCACAGATGACCCGTTCAGTCATGCCATATGGCAATGCCATACATTTTGTATTCCAGATGTGTAATAACACTATAAACAAAAGTCGTCTTTATGACGTTATATGATTGTCTTGGTAGTGAAAATTGTACCGTCAAAGTAGAAATGTGCCTTTCTTATCAAGATTTTATAGTTTTGGTGTATTAACTCACAAAATAAATGTGATAAATAGAATTTTACATTCGTGTCAACGTAATATGGAATGTATTAAACGCGTTTGATAATTTAGTATATCACTCGCCTCAAGGCTTGTGACATATTGAATTATGGAACTTGTTTATAAATTGAATGTTACATGGGGCATACAATGTACCTGGTATGTTCCTTATACAGAGGTCTGTGTTAAGTAAGTATTGATTTGGGCTGACAAATGTCCTTTATAGGTTTGGCTGTAACAGATCTTAAATCAAGCTTTTTTCGAAAATCTGTACACTAGTATCTCCGTAAACATGTGATACATATACACTTCAACGATCTGTTCTCGTTGACTTTTGTCTATCTTTCGTCCGGTTAATTTTATTTCACGATCTGTTCCCGTCTGTCTATCTTTCGTCCGATTAATTTTATTTCGCGATCTGTTCAAGTTGACTTTTGTCTATTTTTCGTCCGGCTGATTTTATTTCCTTTAACAAGACCCTAATGACCTCGTTTGTGTTAATGGACTGATGCCAAAAATCAACTGCACGCAATAATCACCTATTAACCATGTTTGGCGCCACTCATGCAACAGGACGCACGGATAAATAAACACTATTCACACGGGTTCCCGCCTCGAACCTTGACTCACATGCACCATTACACGCATGCTACAAACCGGTTAGAGTTATGATGGAGTGTGCTGATTCCGAACAACTCCGGGCCCAATTTTTATGTACCTAGAGTATCTTACATGAGTGTCGATGGTGTCCTTTATCGACAGATTTGCCTTATAGTGTTATAAAGTAACTGTCAATTACCGCTATTTCGGAGTCGTGGTGGATGCCCCTTTAATCAGTTTATAAAACAAGCGTCAAGCTTTATAGGAAATTTTTTAACTCCATGAAAGCCTTGGCAACACTTATATCCGACCGTCATGCACAGGGGCTAGGCACGGACCTATGTTACTATAAAATGATTGTCAGATATTTTTTTACCTTTCTCGAATATAGCTCCTCCCACTACTATATATCTGTGACAAGGGAAAGAAATAGCCTGAGCGAGAAAATCGACCTATTTTCACTCTAAGCTTGTTTTCGTCACTGAATGAAGTCCATTTTTTTACATGCATATCTCGTTTTAAAGGTGAAACTTTTATCTTTCAGCCAATACTAAATATATCCAGCTACACGCATGTAAAAGCTTACTAGGCTGTCTAGACTCCGAGGTTTTGCATGAAAAACCGTGGGGCACTTACCATAATGGCCTAATCCAACCACAGGGGCTAGGCACGGTCCTATGGCACTATGAAATGATTGTCAGATCATTATTGTACCTCTCTTGAGTCCCAGATATTTAGTAGAGGGAGGGTTATATTCGAGAGAGGTAAAACAATTATCTGACAATCATTTCATAGTAACATAGGACCGTGCCTAGCCCCTGTGAATCAAACGTTTCAGAATGACCTGAACTTTTCTTACATCCATACCTATTCAATAAAGGTACCTGTATCGTTTTTTTTTTTTTTTTTGATAATTAGGTTTGGTTTCAATATTGTATTTACGGTTTCAGAAAAACATTTCTTGTATATATAATCTTCATTTTATCAAATTGATGATATTTCCATTTAAAATCATAACTCCTAATATCGTAATGATAGTGAGAAAACCACTAAATTACTTTATCAAACAAATATTGTAAGGCGATGATCACGAATAAAGTGATGCATCACCATGAAATGAAATATAACATACCTGGAAGGACACTCAGGAACGCTACACTCAACAGTAGATTCGCCATATTGAAATCCTGGTCGGTACTTATGTTTATAGCGCCTTGTCGCTTAGTAACCTGTTACGCATGACAGTACAAAAGTTTCATGTCCAATTAACATAATTATATAATTAGACTTGACCCAAACTACCTTTATTAACAGGAAAACCGACGGAAGTTTGGAATGCAGATATGATTCGTTCATAGAGAAAGCATATTTGTTTTAAAAGGCTTGCATTGAATTCCCGATTACTTATGTAGTTATGAGCCTGTTATGGACTCGGTGGGAGAGCAAGCGTTTCAATGCTTCCTTGTTTTTAACGAATAATTATATCATTATATGTTTCACGAAGTTGGCCATACGGTGACATATCGTTGATTATTGATCAACACACCACTTTCAGGGTTTGAATGTCTTATTACAAATGAATCATTGTCCAAACCATGCAAAGCGTTATGATATTGTTCCGTCTTTTGATCAATAAAGCAATGCACCTACGTCTGCCATTGTGTATATACCTAATATACATTGGAAAAATAAATAAGCCTTTTTCTGAGATAAAGTACCCTATACGAATCATACGGTTTGTCTGTGTGTCCACAAATTCAACTCCTGACTGATTACTAAGTGGCTATTGACCGATTTACATAAAGATAAGGACAAGATGTTCAATTCTTAATTATACCTACATTTGTATTCAGGTAAAACAAAAAGATTAGGTTCAAATGTTATACCTTTCCACTGTGGAACATTTTGTACAAATGTAACCAAATAATAAGATCACCGGGTTCAATGTAAAGGTCAAAGGTTGTACCTTTTTTATGATGACCATTTTGTAACCAAAGGTTAAAGGTCACCTGATCAAACGTCAAGACCAAATGTGTACCCTTTTACTGATGAATATTTTGTAATGACATTCATATGATGGAATTTTGGTTGGAATTAAAAAACATTAAATAATCAACTAACCAAAATAGATAAGAGAATACAGAAGCGTTAACAAAATCATAATCCAAACACAAAATCGATTAAACCAGGGGCAAATTATGTACAAAGGAAAGATTTACATGAAGACCCTCTTGTTAAAGTACAAGAGAATAAGACCAGGTGTTCCGGAAGAGAAAGCATCTTCTTCTTCATCGACGACGCCCGCCATGTACATCTTTGTCACATCCAAATAAGCATCAAGTTCTCAAAATGAGAACTTAGTATCATTATCAATCACAACAAGTAAACACACTGATGAGCATACTAAAAAACGTCCATCTTCATATCACTAGATTAGTAGTAGCTTAGTAGTAAGCTGTCCATGTTGGTCGTACTTTAAGTAGAGATCGAGGTAAGCAGCTGATGTAGAAGAGTCTGTTGTGTCCTTTATTTCAAGTTCAGAAGGGTATATACGATCGACGTGGTCAGCAAACTTCTTGTTGTTTATAGACAACATATCGTCGATATATCTGAAAGTGAAATTAGAAGATTTGGCAAGGTTTTTGCTATCTGTCCTGATTAGCTCTTCCTCAAATTCAGCCTCGTATGAAAACAAAAGACAAGTCAGCTAAGAGTGGGGCAGTGTTTGTTCCCATGGGAATGCCAACTGTCTGCTGGAAAATCTTTCCTCCGAACTCAACAAAAATATTGTCGACCAGGAATTTAATCATTTTCTCTTAGATTTTGTCGTGTTTTTCACAAAGTATGCTCCAAGATAGCCCACTACCATACATTTGTATCGTCGTCCACCTTTCTTGGGAAAGAAGGTTTCATAACAAGAGATCGAAGACGTTCCTTCAATTTTGGAAAAATCAAATGTTTTGACCGAAAAGACATTTTTAAGAGGGAGTGTTCAAGATTGATCAAAAGATCTTTCGCGTTTTTCAAATCGATATCCCATTAATTCCACTTTTGAAGTATACAGTACCACAATAAGACTGACGCCCTGATTTTATGGCGCAAATTGCTTATTCTTTTCTGAATACAGGACCTGATAGACTTCACCCACTCTGAAAGTGAATTCAATTCAACATGTTCACGTTTAGTCCATTGTCTGGCGTACTCTTCCACCGAGTCCATAGGAATCTTGAAATTCACATGCCAATTGATGGATGGAGTCTAACGATACTTAGGACCTTTCATGAAAAGCTTCCGGAGCTTTACATTTGGGATAATATTCAGGTTACCAGTTACTATGTGTCCAAATGGACCATAACAATATTAAGATGAAGAACATGAACATGCTGAAGGAAGAGTCATTCTAAGGTCATCTATATTCAATTGTTGCAATGTTTGCTTTTAATTGAAAAGTTTTAGTTTTTCGTTTTATTGAGAATGATAACGTTTAAGTGGATGTGACCAGGATTTACATGGCGGGTGTCGTTAGTGAAGCAGAAGACGCCTACTCTTCCGGAACACTGCGTCTTATTCTATTGTACTTTAACCAGGGTCTCCATATTAATATTTCCTTTGTCCTTATTTTGCCTTTAGTTTAATCGATTTCGATTTCAGAGTATGGTTTTATTGACGCTTCGGTATTTTCCTTTTTTTTATAAAAGAATTATTACAAGTTTACATTAATGATAATGTATTTGCATATAAATCAATATAAAGCATTGCTTACATTCACACAAAAAAAACCCCAAAAAAACTAAAAAACAAAAAAATAATAAATTAACTATTAAGATATTTACATTTAACCTAAAGCATGCCGGTTGGTCTAAGTGATACGTGCAGTTTACAGTTTGACGGGATCAAGTCTTCATACCTCCTTAATCAGCTCTCCGCGATACACTTGTCTGTTCCCTCCATTTATTTTGATAATTCCGCCTTTACGTTCTAGTGTGGACTTATTTTGAAAAATCAAATCCTTGTATAGGAATGTTTTCCAACAAATATTGTAATTATCTATTATTCAAACGTGATGCTTACGCATTGAACAATTGTGGACAGACGACAAATTAACTGCTATGTCTAATATCTTGTAATTCGATTAAAACCAATACGCTACAATACTCTACTCTCCTTTTCACGTATTGTACACCCTTGGCTTGGGAAGTCAAGACTATCACTTCACATATGTGTTTTCTAAGCAATAAATTATATAAAAAACTTATTTCTCAACATGGATTATAAACTAATTCTGCTTTACATAACTGAAATGTTCTTTGCACAAGAGTATCAATTGGGTGTAAAGACAGTCTTTTAAGTACCAAGGTAGTAAAAAGACCTAGTATTTGAAGTATTTAAACTGTGTATTTATTTTAAAAATAAATTGAGAGGTTATAACTGGACACAGTTTCTGTCATGTCAGTTGTTTGCTGGCACAGATCGTTCAAGAATATTCAGCAACAAAGGAGGAAGTAGTCTGTTCTTTACCGTAATAACCCAGATGAACAGTTAAAATGTACAGTCAGAAGCCTTTTGACTGTCTCCTGGTTAATCATGGTCCCAAATGAATACGTTACAACAGGGACACGGGTCGTTTTAAGCCAGCTGTATTGCCGCGTGCAGGGATGAACAGGGATGGCGACTGTCTTGTATACAGAGTGACCATGGCTAGTAAGGGTGTCTTTGGTCCTAGATTGTTTTGAGTTTCTGTCATGAAACATGTTGAATACTTCGGTAAAAAGGTTCAGTCAGGACAGTGTGTCTCGAGAACCATCTTGATGAGTCACAAAGTCTGTCCATATGTCAGCCTATGAAAGGAGCCAGACTCAGAGCTGTTGTATACAGGATCACCATACTGTCTATAAGCTCTGTGTAATGAAGCCGAATGCTCACATTCTGCAGGGGAGTGACAATGAAGAGCTATCTGGCCTGTTCGCTTAAGTGATTCCATGCATTTTTTTCTTGGAAGTCCACCCAACAATCACAGCCACGGTTCATCATGTTTTATTCTCATCTTCAGGCTTTTCATTGTTTCCTAGACCACCGCTACAACCATTCTTACGCCCACAGTTTGCCTCTGGACAAATAGGGAGAGGTTGGATAAATTCAGCAATGCGTCGGCCTTGAAGAAGATGGTCTTATTAGCATATGCGTCTTCCAATAGGCTAAAAATACCGGCCCTATCTGCAGAGATGGGTGTTTTGCTCAAGGTCTAAGATATTGCTTTCGTAACTTCGAACCACTGATGTCGCTGCCTTGGAATAACTCAGCCATCAGTGGTGCGCTTGCTTGGCCTGTTTGACATTATATGGGTGGCTCTACTTTATAAATTTTCTCGTGATAGTTGTAGACGTGCTCCGATATGTCGCCTACCTCGTTGGCTAAACTAACATCACTAACACTATCCTTGTAGGTCAATGGCCGCATACGACCTCTGCAGTATTCGGTTATCAAGCCTGGGTTACTTTCTTTCAGCTCAGTCCCAACATCATTCAGTCTACCAGTAAAATCCGCTACTCCATCTGTGGCAATTCAAACAATTTGTGCTCTAGATTTAGGTATGGTCGCTGCTTTGCCGTCCTAGATCAAGGGGTTTCTCAGCAATGAGAGTGAAACGCCACAGTCCGAATTGATGTATTGGCAGCCAATAGCAGAGACGCAGCCTGACGTCAATTGAGATAGTCTCCTGTACTTCATGAAAGCCAAATATACCAGCCAAATATCAGGTCTCTGGACTTTTCGGGATTTTAGAAGAGGTCGTTTGAAGGTTTTGCCATGTTTACATTGGAAGTAAGTTGTTTTTGTTTGCAAATTTTCTTGGGCTCATTTCAACGAAGTAATCAGTCAAACATTACGTGACTAGGCGGTTTCGATCATTTAAATGAAAACTTGACTGACGAAGGACGAACGGAAGTTGCTCCATCACATAAACTGATTTGGCCTTTTGGGCCAGTAGAATTAAACTTTTAATCGTTTATAATATATTGCTGAAAATTGACCTGTATCTGCACCATGTGTAGATGATATGCAAAAAAAGTTTCAGAATATCACATGAAAGCTCGCACTCATATAGCTTCCGAGACAAAGCATTTGCAGAGAAACATTTTGAAGATTGAATTCGCTGATTAAAACATACACAAAACAAAGCATGACAGATTCTGAAATATATCGTGTATGAAAATTTATTTGATGATTTTTTTTTAAATCAATACCGGTATGTGATAATAAAATATGTTAATAATAAACTTAACAAGCGATTCGTTCACTGTTGACGCTTTATTTCTCTTGTAAGGCTTTTAAACGATTTTATCGCTAAAAGCTTGGCTTGGAAACCATCTCCATGGGACCGCCGTTGCAATATAAAGTCAATATGAAAGAATTTATTGCAGAACCAAAACCATCGTTTAGTCTAAAAAAGGACATTGTTTTATGAAGAAAAACCAAATTTAAGAGAATTACAGGTAGTGTGCAGCCCAAAACATCAAATTGGTTGCATATCAAGAATATCCATTTGACTTGACCTTTGGTCCGATGACCTTGGTAATTTGTCAGACGACATGCTGTTTGAATAGTAGAATAGCTTTGCTTTATACTATCACAATAAAATGTTTAGAAGCTAAGAGGTGTGAACTTTGACCTTTGATGAGATGGCGCCCGCCACGTAGTAACCACCCCTTGTGGTTGCCTTGCTCATAAAAAATCCGATTATTGTCTAAAGAAGTAATACATTGCACGACGGCATATTATGTTGTAAAACTAAACGAGAAGTTAGTTCAGTACATATATTAGTATATCCTCTTAAATACAAAATGTGGAAAGCTAATGTACATTGTTGAAGCAGAATACAAGTAAACCATTTTCATCTCTGCGCAGTACTCGTCTTCATGTGTCGCATCTCCTAATGTTTAGGAGGCGGAGGGTATGCGGGATCCCCTTGATGGTAGGGTGGTGGAGGGACGTAACTCCCTCCTGCATCCATGGACACGGTTGCTGGTTGGGGAGGCGGATAACTACCTCCTGGATAGGACCCTGGAGGTGGATAAAAACCCGGATGTGGCTGCTGTGGAGGTGCTTGTGTATTCGTCGTCACTGTAACAAATTCAATGTTATAGATATTGTGTACCTCCTACATCTAGAAACAAATAATTGTATAAGAATACAAAAATAATGAAAATGTGTTGGGTTTGTTTTCAGTTGCCATGTCACAACAACGGCACCGTTTCCGCTTCTCAATAAAGCCTACGCTACGATGTTTCAAAGGAATTGGTTGAAAACTGTGGGAAAAGATATTCTGCCATTATTTAGATAGTTAAATATGTAAGGGGGAATAACTCTTCTGAATTTAGCCGAATCGAAACGATGACCAGGAAAATACAATTTCATGCCATTATGAATAATATGCTGAATGTAAAAATATTAAGGATTGAATCTTGTTTTGTTGAGATTTATAATGTATAAACTCGGAACAAATTTAATGACATGCTTCTTCGCAGTTCATTGAATTTTTCTCTACACTCATTGTGGTTCACATCCCATAAACCTCAGCAGAACAGAATTTAATCTTTAAATAATCCACCCGTGCAAACAACCAAAGCTAAGGTTCAAACAAGCCCCCTATTTGAAGTAATAGCCGCCCTAAAGTTTAACCACAAAATAATTCATTTTGAGGGCCTTAATTAAATAGAAAGTTATGTATTTAATCAGAATAACAGAACTCTATATGACTAGGTAGATAAATGACCTTTAACTAATGTGTCTCATTGTGACAGTCAGTTAAGTGAAGTTGCTGAAGTGACTGATATGATATCATTACGTTGAGCTAACTGAATGACGACATCAGCCTTAATGTCTTATTATTGACTTATAAACCTAGATAATAGCATTATATATTATCATGTAACTTTTTAATAGCATATACACGAGTCCAATATACATTTGTATCTAAATTACACAGATGTATTCTGATTTGACAAGGGCTTTTGAATAAAACTAACCAGCGGGATGAACTTCAGGGTGACTGTTGCATGTTTCTGGGATTTGTTGAACCTTTACACTGTTCTCCCACTGTCGGGTGGCATTAGATTTTGGTTTGTGTTGTTTTTTCATTTTCTGTTTTTTATTTTTTTCTTCTTTTATTATTTTACAAATGTTAAGCCCACATGGTTCACTTAAGCAGGCTTAAGCAATTTTTTGTGCTCATTGATTAACAAAATATTACCCTTGGCCACCGCGTGCTACTTTACCCTGCTTCCTGAGTGATGAGGAATATCGCTTACTTTGTACTTTATCAGTGCATACAGTGTATTAAACTATTTTACAACAGTAAAAATGTCAATCATTCGGTCATACTGTTACCTAAAATTAAACAACTTAAAAGAAGTCAGTACTCGAGTCGTACTGTTGCATATGTGTAATAAAAGTAGAGTGACATATCACAATCGTTGCAGTGATGGTATAAGATGTTATAAACTACTCATCTACGGTGACGCCTGTGTTGTGGGGATGTTATAAATTACACACCTACCGTGACGCCTGTGTTGTGGGGATGTTATAAACTACACACCTACGGTGACGACGGTGTTGTGGGATGTTATAAACTACACACCTACGGTGACCCCTGTGTTGTGGGGTGTTATAAACTACACACCTACGGTGACACCTGTGTTGTGGGATGTTATAAACTACACACCTACGGTGACGCCTGTGGGATGTTATAAACTACACACCTACGGTGACGCCTGTGGGATGTTATAAACTACACACCTACGGTGACGCCTGTGGGATGTTATAAACTACACACCTACGGTGACGCCTGTGGGATGTTATAAACTACACACCTACGGTGACGCCTGTGTTGTGGGGATGTTATAAACTACACACCTACGGTGAGGACGGTGTTGTGGGATGTTATAAACTACACACCTACGGTGACCCCTGTGTTGTGGGGTGTTATAAACTACACACCTACGGTGACACCTGTGTTGTGGGATGTTATAAACTACACACCTACGGTGACGCCTGTGGGATGTTATAAACTACACACCTACGGTGACGCCTGTGGGATGTTATAAACTACACACCTACGGTGACGCCTGTGGGATGTTATAAACTACACACCTACGGTGACGCCTGTGGGATGTTATAAACTACACACCTACGGTGACGCCTGTGGGATGTTATAAACTACACACCTACGGTGACGCCTGTGGGATGTTATATACTACACATCTACTGTGACGCCTGTGTTGTGGGATGTTATAAACTACACACCTACTGTGACGCCTGTGTTGTGGGGATGTTATAAACTACACACCTACGGTGACGCCGGTGTTGTGGGATGTTATAAACTACTCACCTACGGTGACGCCTGTGTTGTTGGGATGTTATAAACTACACACCTACGGTGACGCCGGTGTTGTGGGGATGTTATAAACTACACGCCTACGGTGACGCCTGTGGGATGTTATAAACTACACACCTACGGTGACGCCGGTGTTGTGGGGATGTTATAAACTACTCACCTACGGTGACGCCTGTGTTGTGGGATATTATAAACTACACACCTACGGTGACGCCTGTGTTGTGAGGATGTTATTAACTACACACCTACTGTGACGCCTGTGTTGTGGGGATGTTATAAACTACTCACCTACGGTGACGCCTGTGTTGTGGGATGTTATAAACTACACACCTACGGTGACGCCTGTGTTGTGAGGATGTTATAAACTACACACCTACTGTGACGCCTGTGTTGTTGGGATGTTATATACTACTCACCTACGGTGACGCCTGTGTTGTGGGGATGTAATTAACTACACACCTACTGTGACGCCTGTGTTGTGGGATGTTATATACTACACACCTACGGTGACGCCTGTGTTGTGGGATGTTATATACTACACACCTACGGTGACGCCTGTGTTGTGGTGATGTTATATACTACTCACCTACGGTGACGCCTGTGTTGTGGGGATGTTATAAACTACACACCTACGGTTACGCCGGTGTTGTGGGATGTTATAAACTACACACCTACTGTGACGCCTGTGTTGTGGGGATGTTATAAACTACACACCTACGGTGACGCCTGTGTTGTGGGGATGTTCTATACTACACACCTACTGTGACGCCTGTGTTGTGGGGATGTTATAAACTACTCACCTACGGTGACGCCTGTGTTGTGGGATGTTATAAACTACACACCTACGGTGACGCCGGTGTTGTGGGATGTTATAAACTACACACCTACGGTGACGCCTGTGTTGTGGGGATGTTATAAACGACACACCTACGGTGACGCCTGTGTTGTGGGGATGTTATAAACTACACACCTACGGTGACGCCTGTGTTGTGGGGATGTTATATACTACACACCTACTGTGACGCCTGTGTTGTGGGGATGTTATATACTACACACTTACGGTGACGCCTGTGTTGTGGGGATGTTATAAACTACACACCTACGGTTACGCCGGTGTTGTGGGATGCTATAAACTACACACCTACTGTGACGCCTGTGTTGTGGGGATGTTATAAACTACACACCTACGGTGACGCCTGTGTTGTGGGGATGTTATAAACGACACACCTACATGTACTGTGACGCCTGTGTTGTGGGGATGTTCTATACTACACACCTACGGTGACGCTTGTGTTGTGGGATGTTATAAACTACACACCTACGGTGACGCCTGTGTTGTGGGATGTTATAAACTGCACACCTACGGTGACGCCTGTTTTGTGGGATGTTATAAACTACACACCTACGGTGACGCCTGTGTTGTGGGGATGTTCTATACTACACACCTACGGTGACGCTTGTGTTGTGGGATGTTATAAACTACACACCTACGGTGACGCCTGTGTTGTGGGGATGTTATAAACTACACACCTACGGTGACGCCTGTTTTGTGGGATGTTATAAACTACACACCTACGGTGACGCCTGTGTTGTGGGGATGTTATAAATTACACACCTACGGTGAGGCCTGTGTTGTGGGGATGTTATAAACTACACATCTACGGTGACGCCTGTGTTGTGGGATGTTATAAACTACTCACCTACGGTGACGCCGGTGTTGTGGGGATGTTATATACTACACACCTACTGTGAGACCTGTGTTGTGGGATGTTATATACTACACACCTACGGTGACGCCGGTGTTGTGGGATGTTATAAACTACACACCTACGGTGACGCCTGTGTTGTGGGATGTTATAAACTACACATCTACGGTGACGCCGGTGTTGTGGGATGTTATAAACTACACACCTACGGTGACGCCTGTGTTGTGGGATGTTATAAACTACACACCTACGGTGACGCCTGTGTTGTGGGGATGTTATAAACTACACACCTACTGTGACGCCTGTGTTGTGGGATGTTATAAACTACACACCTACGGTGACGCCTGTGTTGTGGGATGTTATAAACTACACACCTACGGTGACGCCTGTGTTGTGGGATGTTATAAACTACACACCTACGGTGACGCCTGTGTTGTGGGATGTTATAAACGACACACCTACGGTGACGCCTGTGTTGTGGGATGTTATAAACTACACATCTACGGTGACGCCGGTGTTGTGGGATGTTATAAACTACACACCTACGGTGACGCCTGTGTTGTGGGATGTTATAAACTACACACCTACGGTGACGCCTGTGTTGTGGGGATGTTATAAACTACACACCTACGGTGACGCCTGTGTTGTGGGATGTTATAAACTACACACCTACGGTGACGCCTGTGTTGTGGGGATGTTATATACTACACACCTACTGTGACGCCTGTGTTGTGGGGATGTTATAAACTACTCACCTACGGTGACGCCGGTGTTGTGGGGTGTTATAAACTACTCACCTACGGTGACGCCGGTGTTGTGGGATGTTATAAACTACACACCTACGGTGACGCCTGTGTTGTGGGATGTTATAAACTACTCACCTACTGTGACGCCTGTGTTGTGGGATGTTATAAACTACTCACCTACTGTGACGCCTGTGTTGTGGGATGTTATAAACTACTCACCTACGGTGACGCCTGTGTTGTGGGGATGTTATATACTACACACCTACGGTGACGCCTGTGTTGTGGGGGATGTTATAAACTACTCACCTACTGTGACGCCTGTGTTGTGGGATGTTATAAACTACTCACCTACGGTGACGCCTGTGTTGTGGGGATGTTATATACTACACACCTACGGTGACGCCTGTGTTGTGGGGATGTTATAAACTACTCACCTACGGTGACGCCTGTGTTGTGGGATGTTACATGTATAAACTACACACCTACGGTGACGCTTGTGTTGTGGGGATGTTACATGTATAAACTACACACCTACGGTGACGCTTGTGTTGTGGGGATGTTACATGTATAAACTACACACCTACGGTGACGCTTGTGTTGTGGGATGGTATAAACTACACACCTACGGTGACGCCTGTGTTGTGGGGATGTTACATGTATAAACTACACACCTACGGTGACGCTTGTGTTGTGGGATGGTATAAACTACACACCTACTGTGAGACCTGTGTTGTGGGATGTTATATACTACACACCTACGGTGACGCCTGTGTTGTGGGGATGTTATAAACTACATACCTACTGTGACGCCTGTGTTGTGGGGATTCTGATTGGCTATGACGACGCCTGTTTGTGTTCTGTTACATCTCTTTATCAGGTAGACGACGACAATGACAGCAACGACAAAGAGTATACATCCAATGATCGCCCCGACTATGGACCCAGTACTAAACAAGACAAAGATTATTGATCAACTAATTTTCATTAGTAACACAATGTTGCATATATACGAAAGAGCAGGAAGGACAGCGCCAGGCAGATTATTATTCTGCATGGGCAAATTCATTATTTTACCCAGGCCGAATAATTCTTTTTCATGTCCTACATGCTATTCCGTACATACCGTACATTAAAAACATGGAGTATGGTAGAAAGACTGTTTTTTTTTATAAGGATTGATTGTCAATTTTTTTTTTTTTCATTCATGGTTTGTAACACCATCCAAAAACAGAAACAAAAACAATAACAAAACAAAAGAACAAGGAACAAAACATTAACAAGCATAGGTTACACAGTATCTGATTCAACACATAACTAACCTGGTACAGCAGTCCCTGTCGTAGTAGTACCCACAACACTGCCCGGGACAGTACCATGTATATACTGGTACATAACTAACCTGGTACAGCAGTCCCTGTCGTAGTAGTACCCACAGCACTGCCCGGGACAGTACCATGTATATACTGGTACATAACTAACCTGGTACAGCAGTCCCTGTCGTAGTAGTACCCACAGCACTGCCCGGGACAGTACCATGTATATACTGGTACATAACTAACCTGGTACAGCAGCCCCTGTCGTAGTAGTACCCACAGCACTGCCCGGGACAGTACCATGTATATACTGGTACATAACTAACCTGGTACAGCAGTCCGCGTCGTAGTAGTACCCACAGCACTGCCCGGGACAGTACCATGTATATACTGGTACATAACTAACCTGGTACAGCAGTCCCTGTCGTAGTAGTACCCACAGCACTGCCCGGGACAGTACCGTGTATATACTGGTACATAACTAACCTGGTACAGCAGTCCCTGTCGTAGTAGTACCTACAACACTGCCCGGGACAGTACCATGTATATACTGGTACATAACTAACCTGGTACAGCAGTCCCTGTCGTAGTAGTACCCACAGCACTGCCCGGGACAGTACCATGTATATACTGGTACATAACTAACCTGGTACAGCAGTCCCTGTCGTAGTAGTACCTACAACACTGCCCGGGACGGTACCATGTATATACTGGTACATAGCTAACCTGGTACAACAGTCCCTGTCGTAGTAGTACCCACACCACTGTCCGGGACAGTACCATGTATATACTGGTACATAACTAACCTGGTACAGCAGTCCGCGTCGTAGTAGTACCCACACTACTGTCCGGGACAGTACCATGTATATACTGGTACATAACTAACCTGGTACAGCAGTCCCTGTCGTAGTAGTACCCACAGCACTGCCCGGGACAGTACCGTGTATCTACTGGTACATAACTAACCTGGTACAGCAGTCCGTGTCGTAGTAGTACCCACAGCACTGCCCGGGACAGTACCATGTATATACTGGTACATAACTAACCTGGTACAGCAGTCCGTGTCGTAGTAGTACCCACAGCACTGCCCGGGACAGTACCATGTATATACTGCTATATAACTAACCAGGTACAGCAGTCCCTGTCGTAGTAGTACCCACAGCACTGCCCGGGACAGAACCATGTATATACTGGTACATAACTAACCTGGTACAGCAGTCCCTGTCGTAGTAGTACCCACAGCACTGTCCGGGACAGAACCGTGTATATACTGGTACATAACTAACCTGGTACAGCAGTCCGCGTCGTAGTAGTACCCACAGCACTGCCCGGGACAGTACCGTGTATATACTGGTACATAACTAACCTGGTACAGCAGTCCGTATCGTAGTAGTACCCACAGCACTGCCCGGGACAGTACCATGTATATACTGGTACATAACTAACCTGGTACAGCAGCCCCTGTCGTAGTAGTACCCACAGCACTGTCCGGGACAGAACCATGTATATACTGGTACATAACTAACCTGGTACAGCAGTCCCTGTCGTAGTAGTACCCACAGCACTGCCCGGGACAGTACCGTGTATATACTGGTACATAACTAACCTGGTACAGCAGTCCGCGTCGTAGTAGTACCCACAGCACTGCCCGGGACAGTACCATGTATATACTGGTACATAACTAACCTGGTACAGCAGTCCCTGTCGTAGTAGTAACCCACAGCACTGCTGGGGACAGTACCGTGTATATACTGGTACATAACTAACCTGGTACAGCAGTCCCTGTCGTAGTAGTACCCACAGCACTGCTGGGGACAGTACCGTGTATATACTGGTACATAACTAACCTGGTACAGCAGTCCGCGTCGTAGTAGTACCCACAGCACTGCCCGGGACAGTACCATGTATATACTGGTACATAACTAACCTGGTACAGCAGTCCCTGTCGTAGTAGTAACCCACAGCACTGCTGGGGACAGTACCGTGTATATACTGGTACATAACTAACCTGGTACAGCAGTCCGCGTCGTAGTAGTACCCACAGCACTGCCCGGGACAGTACCGTGTATATACTGGTACATAACTAACCTGGTACAGCAGTCCCTGTCGTAGTAGTACCCACAACACTGCCCGGGACAGTACCGTGTATATACTGGTACATAACTAACCTGGTACAGCAGTCCGTATCGTAGTAGTACCCACAGCACTGCCCGGGACAGTACCATGTATATACTGGTACATAACTAACCTGGTACAGCAGTCCCTGTCGTAGTAGTACCCACAGCACTGCCCGGGACAGAACCGTGTATATACTGGTACATAACTAACCTGGTACAGCAGTCCGCGTCGTAGTAGTACCCACAGCACTGCCCGGGACAGTACCGTGTATATACTGGTACATAACTAACCTGGTACAGCAGTCCGTATCGTAGTAGTACCCACAGCACTGCCCGGGATAGTACCATGTATATACTGGTACATAACTAACCTGGTACAGCAGTCCCTGTCGTAGTAGTACCCACAGCACTGCCCGGGACAGTACCATGTATATACTGGTACATAACTAACCTGGTACAGCAGTCCCTGTCGTAGTAGTACCCACAGCACTGTCCGGGACAGAACCATGTATATACTGGTACATAACTAACCTGGTACAGCAGTCCCTGTCGTAGTAGTACCCACAGCACTGCCCGGGACAGAACCATGTATATACTGGTACATAACTAACCTGGTACAGCAGTCCCTGTCGTAGTAGTACCCACAGCACTGCTGGGGACAGTACCGTGTATATACTGGTACATAACTAACCTGGTACAGCAGTCCGCGTCGTAGTAGTACCCACACTACTGCCCGGGACAGTACCATGTATATACTGCTATATAACTAACCAGGTACAGCAGTCCCTGTCGTAGTAGTACCCACAGCACTGCCCGGGACAGAACCATGTATATACTGGTACATAACTAACCTGGTACAGCAGTCCCTGTCGTAGTAGTACCCACAGCACTGTCCGGGACAGAACCGTGTATATACTGGTACATAACTAACCTGGTACAGCAGTCCGCGTCGTAGTAGTACCCACAGCACTGCCCGGGACAGTACCGTGTATATACTGGTACATAACTAACCTGGTACAGCAGTCCGTATCGTAGTAGTACCCACAGCACTGCCCGGGACAGTACCATGTATATACTGGTACATAACTAACCTGGTACAGCAGCCCCTGTCGTAGTAGTACCCACAGCACTGTCCGGGACAGAACCATGTATATACTGGTACATAACTAACCTGGTACAGCAGTCCCTGTCGTAGTAGTACCCACAGCACTGCCCGGGACAGTACCGTGTATATACTGGTACATAACTAACCTGGTACAGCAGTCCGCGTCGTAGTAGTACCCACAGCACTGCCCGGGACAGTACCATGTATATACTGGTACATAACTAACCTGGTACAGCAGTCCCTGTCGTAGTAGTAACCCACAGCACTGCTGGGGACAGTACCGTGTATATACTGGTACATAACTAACCTGGTACAGCAGTCCCTGTCGTAGTAGTACCCACAGCACTGCTGGGGACAGTACCGTGTATATACTGGTACATAACTAACCTGGTACAGCAGTCCGCGTCGTAGTAGTACCCACAGCACTGCCCGGGACAGTACCATGTATATACTGGTACATAACTAACCTGGTACAGCAGTCCCTGTCGTAGTAGTAACCCACAGCACTGCTGGGGACAGTACCGTGTATATACTGGTACATAACTAACCTGGTACAGCAGTCCGCGTCGTAGTAGTACCCACAGCACTGCCCGGGACAGTACCGTGTATATACTGGTACATAACTAACCTGGTACAGCAGTCCCTGTCGTAGTAGTACCCACAACACTGCCCGGGACAGTACCGTGTATATACTGGTACATAACTAACCTGGTACAGCAGTCCGTATCGTAGTAGTACCCACAGCACTGCCCGGGACAGTACCATGTATATACTGGTACATAACTAACCTGGTACAGCAGTCCCTGTCGTAGTAGTACCCACAGCACTGCCCGGGACAGAACCGTGTATATACTGGTACATAACTAACCTGGTACAGCAGTCCGCGTCGTAGTAGTACCCACAGCACTGCCCGGGACAGTACCGTGTATATACTGGTACATAACTAACCTGGTACAGCAGTCCGTATCGTAGTAGTACCCACAGCACTGCCCGGGATAGTACCATGTATATACTGGTACATAACTAACCTGGTACAGCAGTCCCTGTCGTAGTAGTACCCACAGCACTGCCCGGGACAGTACCATGTATATACTGGTACATAACTAACCTGGTACAGCAGTCCCTGTCGTAGTAGTACCCACAGCACTGTCCGGGACAGAACCATGTATATACTGGTACATAACTAACCTGGTACAGCAGTCCCTGTCGTAGTAGTACCCACAGCACTGCCCGGGACAGAACCATGTATATACTGGTACATAACTAACCTGGTACAGCAGTCCCTGTCGTAGTAGTACCCACAGCACTGCTGGGGACAGTACCGTGTATATACTGGTACATAACTAACCTGGTACAGCAGTCCGCGTCGTAGTAGTACCCACAGCACTGCCCGGGACAGTACCATGTATATACTGGTACATAACTAACCTGGTACAGCAGTCCCTGTCGTAGTAGTAACCCACAGCACTGTCCGGGACAGTACCATGTATATACTGGTACATAACTAACCTGGTACAGCAGTCCGCGTCGTAGTAGTACCCACAGCACTGCCCGGGACAGTACCATGTATATACTGGTACATAACTAACCTGGTACAGCAGTCCCTGTCGTAGTAGTAACCCACAGCACTGCCCGGGACAGTACCATGTATATACTGGTACATAACTAACCTGGTACAGCAGTCCGCGTCGTAGTAGTACCCACAGCACTGCTCGGGACAGTACTTGACCCTGTAGTAATAACTTCCATATGTACACACTTCAGCCACTGCTCCACCTTTAACATGCAAAATCGTTATGTGCTGAAGGTTAGATTACAGTCGATATAGCAAAAGTTAAATTCAATACGCGTATTAGCAAGAAAACTAGCACGATTTTTCTCTGGTCCTAACACCAAACTTAGCTTTTTTTTATAGATAGATATCTGGTAACTAGATATGATGTCGGGCAATGAGTAAACAAGAAATGGTTTCAGCATCGACTTTTATTTCTAACATTAGAGCTGCACGTCAACACGGTTACTTTACATCAATGGTCTGTCACCCATTCCAGTAACGTCATCCACTCTCTTACCGTCAGCCAATCTCATACCGTCACCCAATCTCATACCGTCACCCCCTCTTATACTGTCACCCACTCTCTTACCATCACCCACTCTCATACCGTAACCCACTCTCATACCGTCACCCACCCTCATACTGTCACCCACTCTCATACCGTCACCCATCCTCATACCGTCACCCACTCTTATACCGTCACCCACCCTCATACTGTCACCCACTCTCATACCCTCACCCACCCTCATACTGTCACCCACCCTCATACCGTCATCCACCCTCATACCGTCACCCACTTTCATACCGTCACCCACCCTCATACTGTCACCCACCCTTATACCGTCACTCACTCTCATACCGTCACCCACTCTCATACCGTCACCCACTCTCATACTGTCACCCACTCTCATACCGTCACCCACTCTTATATCGTCACCAGCCCTCATACCGTCACCCACCATCATACCGTCACCCACTCTCATACCGTCACCCACTCTCATACCGTCACCCACCCTCATACCGTCACCCACTCTCATACCGTCACCCACTCTCATACCGTCACCCACCCTCATACCGTCACCCACCCTCATACCGTCACCCACCCTCATACCGTCACCCACTCTCATACCGTCACCCACTCTCATACAGTAACCCACTCTCATACCGTCACCCACCCTCATACCGTCACCCACCCTCATACCGTCACCCACTCTCATACCGTCACCCACTCTCATACCGTCACCCACCCTCATACCGTCACCCACTCTCATACCGTCACCCACCCTCATACCGTCACCCATCCTCATACCGTCACCCACTCTCATACCGTCACCCACTCTCATACAGTAACCCACTCTCATACCGTCACCCACCCTCATACCGTCTACCTATCTCATACCGTCACCCTCTCTCATACCGTCACCCACCCTCATACCGTCACCCAACTTCATACCGTCACCCACCCTCATACCGTCACCCACTCTCATACCGTCACCCACCCTCATACCGTCACCCACTCTCATACCGTCACCCACCCTCATACCGTAACCCACTCTCATACCGTCACCCACTCTCATACCGTCACCCACTCTCATACCGTCACCCACCCTCATACCGTAACCCGCTCTCATACCGTCACCAACTCTCATACCGTCACCCACTCTAATACCGTCACCCACCCTCAAACCGTCACCCAACCTCATATCGTCACCCACCCTCATACCGTCACCCACTCTCATACCGTCACCCACTCTCATACCGTCACCCACCCTCATACCGTCACCCACTCTCATACCGTCACCCACCCTCATACCGTCACCCACCCTCATACCGTCACCCACTCTCATACCGTCACCCACCCTCATATCGTCACCCACTCTCATACCGTCACCCACCCTCATACCGTCACCCACCCTCATACCGTCACCCACTCTCATACCGTCACCCACCCTCATACCGTCACCCAACCTTATACCGTCACCCAACCTCATACCGTCACCCACTCTCATACCGTCACCCACTCTCATACCGTCACCCAACCTTATACCGTCACCCAACCTCATACCGTCACCCACTCTCATACCGTCACCCACTCTCATACCGTCACCCACTCTCATACCGTCACCCACTCTCATACCGTCACCCACTCTCATACCGTCACCCACTCTCATACCGTCACCCACCCTCATACCGTCACCCACTCTCATACCGTCACCCACTCTCATACCGTCACCCAACCTTATACCGTCACCCAACCTAATACCGTCACCCACTCTCATACCGTCACCCACTCTCATACCGTCATCCACTCTCATACCGTCATCCACTCTCATACCGTCACCCACCCTCATACCGTCACCCAACCTCATACCGTCACCCACTCTCATACCGTCACCCACTCTCATACCGTCACCCACCCGCATACCGTCACCCACTCTCATACCGTCACCCACTCTCATACCGTCACCCACCCTCATACCGTCACCCAACCTCATACCGTCACCCACCCTCATACCGTCACCCACTCTCATACCGTCACCCACCCTCATACCGTCACCCACTCTCATACTGTCACCTAACCTCATACCGTCACCCACTCTCATACCGTCACCCACCCTCATACCGTCACCAAACCTCATACCGTCACCCAACCTCATACCGTCACCCAACCTCATACCGTCACCCAACCTTATACCGTCACCCAACCTCATACCGTCACCCAACTTCATACCGTCACCCACCCTCATACCGTCACCCACCCTCATACCGTCACCCAAACTTATACCGTCACCCACCCTCATACCGTCACCCACTCTCATACCGTCACCCACCCTCATACCGTCACCAACCCTCATACCGTCACCCAACCTCATACCGTCACCCACTCTCATACCGTCACCCACTCTCATACCGTCACCCAATCTCATACCGTCACCCACCCTCATACCGTCACCCACTCTCATACCGTCACCCACTCTCATACCGTCACCCAACCTTATACCGTCACCCAACCTCATACCGTCACCCACTCTCATACCGTCACCCACTCTCATACCGTCATCCACTCTCATACCGTCATCCACTCTCATACCGTCACCCACTCTCATACCGTCACCCACTCTCATACCGTCACCCACTCTCATACCGTCACCCACTCTCATACCGTCACCCACCCGCATACCGTCACCCACTCTCATACCGTCACCCACCCTCATACCGTCACCCACCCTCATACCGTCACCCAACCTCATACCGTCACTCAATCTCATACCGTCACCCACCCTCATACCGTCACCCACTCTCATACCGTCACCCACCCTCATACCGTCACCCACTCTCATACCGTCACCCACCCTCATACCGTCACCCACTCTCATACTGTCACCCAATCTCATACCGTCACCCACTCTCATACCGTCACCCACTCTCATACCGTCACCCACTCTCATACTGTCACCCACTCTCATACCGTCACCCACTCTTATATCGTCACCAGCCCTCATACCGTCACCCACCATCATACCGTCACCCACTCTCATACCGTCACCCACTCTCATACCGTCACCCACCCTCATACCGTCACCCACTCTCATACCGTCACCCACTCTCATACCGTCACCCACCCTCATACCGTCACCCACCCTCATACCGTCACCCACCCTCATACCGTCACCCACTCTCATACCGTCACCCACTCTCATACCGTCACCCACTCTCATACTGTCACCCACTCTCATACCGTCACCCACTCTTATATCGTCACCAGCCCTCATACCGTCACCCACCATCATACCGTCACCCACTCTCATACCGTCACCCACTCTCATACCGTCACCCACCCTCATACCGTCACCCACTCTCATACCGTCACCCACTCTCATACCGTCACCCACCCTCATACCGTCACCCACCCTCATACCGTCACCCACTCTCATACCGTCACCCACCCTCATACCGTCACCCAACCTTATACCGTCACCCAACCTCATACCGTCACCCACTCTCATACCGTCACCCACTCTCATACCGTCACCCAACCTTATACCGTCACCCAACCTCATACCGTCACCCACTCTCATACCGTCACCCACTCTCATACCGTCACCCACTCTCATACCGTCACCCACCCTCATACCGTCACCCACTCTCATACCGTCACCCACCCTCATACCGTCACCCACCCTCATACCGTCACCCACCCTCATACCGTCACCCCCTCTTATACTGTCACCCACTCTCCTACCGTCACACACTCTCATACCGTCACCCACTCTCATACCGTCACCCACCCTCATACCGTCACCCACCCTCATACCGTCACCCAACCTCATACCGTCACCCACTCTCATACCGTCACCCACTCTCATACCGTCACCCACTCTCATACCGTCACCCACCCTCATACCGTCACCCACTCTCATACCGTCACCCACTCTCATACCGTCACCCAACCTTATACCGTCACCCAACCTAATACCGTCACCCACTCTCATACCGTCACCCACTCTCATACCGTCATCCACTCTCATACCGTCATCCACTCTCATACCGTCACCCACCCTCATACCGTCACCCAACCTCATACCGTCACCCACTCTCATACCGTCACCCACTCTCATACCGTCACCCACCCGCATACCGTCACCCACTCTCATACCGTCACCCACTCTCATACCGTCACCCACCCTCATACCGTCACCCAACCTCATACCGTCACCCACCCTCATACCGTCACCCACTCTCATACCGTCACCCACCCTCATACCGTCACCCACTCTCATACTGTCACCTAACATCATACCGTCACCCACTCTCATACCGTCACCCACCCTCATACCGTCACCAAACCTCATACCGTCACCCAACCTCATACCGTCACCCAACCTCATACCGTCACCCAACCTTATACCGTCACCCAACCTCATAACGTCACCCAACTTCATACCGTCACCCACCCTCATACCGTCACCCACCCTCATACCGTCACCCACTCTCATACCGTCACCCACCCTCATACCGTCACCCACTCTCATACCGTCACCCACCCTCATACCGTCACCAACCCTCATACCGTCACCCAACCTCATACCGTCACCCACTCTCATACCGTCACCCACTCTCATACCGTCACCCAATCTCATACCGTCACCCACCCTCATACCGTCACCCACTCTCATACCGTCACCCACTCTCATACCGTCACCCAACCTTATACCGTCACCCAACCTCATACCGTCACCCACTCTCATACCGTCACCCACTCTCATACCGTCATCCACTCTCATACCGTCATCCACTCTCATACCGTCACCCACTCTCATACCGTCACCCAACCTCATACCGTCACCCACTCTCATACCGTCACCCACTCTCATACCGTCACCCACCCGCATACCGTCACCCACTCTCATACCGTCACCCACCCTCATACCGTCACCCACCCTCATACCGTCACCCAACCTCATACCGTCACTCAATCTCATACCGTCACCCACCCTCATACCGTCACCCACTCTCATACCGTCACCCACCCTCATACCGTCACCCACTCTCATACCGTCACCCAACCTTATACCGTCACCCAACCTCATACCGTCACCCACTCTCATACCGTCATCCACTCTCATACCGTCATCCACTCTCATACCGTCACCCACCCTCATACCGTCACCCAACCTCATACCGTCACCCACTCTCATACCGTCACCCACTCTCATACCGTCACCCACCCGCATACCGTCACCCACTCTCATACCGTCACCCACTCTCATACCGTCACCCACCCTCATACCGTCACCCAACCTCATACCGTCACCCACCCTCATACCGTCACCCACTCTCATACCGTCACCCACCCTCATACCGTCACCCACTCTCATACTGTCACCTAACATCATACCGTCACCCACTCTCATACCGTCACCCACCCTCATACCGTCACCAAACCTCATACCGTCACCCAACCTCATACCGTCACCCAACCTCATACCGTCACCCAACCTTATACCGTCACCCAACCTCATAACGTCACCCAACTTCATACCGTCACCCACCCTCATACCGTCACCCACCCTCATACCGTCACCCAAACTTATACCGTCACCCACCCTCATACCGTCACCCACTCTCATACCGTCACCCACCCTCATACCGTCACCAACCCTCATACCGTCACCCAACCTCATACCGTCACCCACTCTCATACCGTCACCCACTCTCATACCGTCACCCAATCTCATACCGTCACCCACCCTCATACCGTCACCCACTCTCATACCGTCACCCACTCTCATACCGTCACCCAACCTTATACCGTCACCCAACCTCATACCGTCACCCACTCTCATACCGTCACCCACTCTCATACCGTCATCCACTCTCATACCGTCATCCACTCTCATACCGTCACCCACTCTCATACCGTCACCCAACCTCATACCGTCACCCACTCTCATACCGTCACCCACTCTCATACCGTCACCCACCCGCATACCGTCACCCACTCTCATACCGTCACCCACCCTCATACCGTCACCCACCCTCATACCGTCACCCAACCTCATACCGTCACTCAATCTCATACCGTCACCCACCCTCATACCGTCACCCACTCTCATACCGTCACCCACCCTCATACCGTCACCCACTCTCATACCGTCACCCAACCTTATACCGTCACCCAACCTCATACCGTCACCCACTCTCATACCGTCATCCACTCTCATACCGTCATCCACTCTCATACCGTCATCCACTCTCATACCGTCACCCACTCTCATACCGTCACCCAACCTCATACCGTCACCCACTCTCATACCGTCACCCACTCTCATACCGTCACCCACCCGCATACCGTCACCCACTCTCATACCGTCACCCACCCTCATACCGTCACCCACCCTCATACCGTCACCCAACCTCATACCGTCACTCAATCTCATACCGTCACCCACCCTCATACCGTCACCCACTCTCATACCGTCACCCACCCTCATACCGTCACCCACTCTCATACTGTCACCCAATCTCATACCGTCACCCACTCTCATACCGTCACCCACTCTCATACCGTCACCCACTCTCATACCGTCACCCACCCTCATACCGTCACCAAACCTCATACCGTCACCCACCCTCATACCGTCACCCACTCTCATACTGTCACCCAATCTCATACCGTCACCCACTCTCATACCGTCACCCACTCTCATACCGTCACCCACTCTCATACTGTCACCCACTCTCATACCGTCACCCACTCTTATATCGTCACCAGCCCTCATACCGTCACCCACCATCATACCGTCACCCACTCTCATACCGTCACCCACTCTCATACCGTCACCCACCCGCATACCGTCACCCACTCTCATACCGTCACCCACTCTCATACCGTCACCCACCCTCATACCGTCACCCAACCTCATACCGTCACCCACTCTCATACCGTCACCCACTCTCATACCGTCACCCACCCTCATACCGTCACCCACTCTCATACTGTCACCTTACCTCATACCGTCACCCACTCTCATACCGTCACCCACCCTCATACCGTCACAAAACCTCATACCGTCACCCAACCTCATACCGTCACCCAACCTCATACCGTCACCCAACCTTATACCGTCACCCAACCTCATACCGTCACCCAACTTCATACCGTCACCCATCCTCATACCGTCACCCACCCTCATACCGTCACCCAAACTTATACCGTCACCCACCCTCATACCGTCACCCACTCTCATACCGTCACCCACCCTCATACCGTCACCAACCCTCATACCGTCACCCAACCTCATACCGTCACCCACTCTCATACCGTCACCCACTCTCATACCGTCACCCAATCTCATACCGTCACCCACCCTCATACCGTCACCCACTCTCATACCGTCACCCACTCTCATACCGTCACCCAACCTTATACCGTCACCCAACCTCATACCGTCACCCACTCTCATACCGTCACCCACTCTCATACCGTCATCCACTCTCATACCGTCATCCACTCTCATACCGTCACCCACTCTCATACCGTCACCCAACCTCATACCGTCACCCACTCTCATACCGTCACCCACTCTCATACCGTCACCCACCCGCATACCGTCACCCACTCTCATACCGTCACCCACTCTCATACCGTCACCCACCCTCATACCGTCACCCAACCTCATACCGTCACTCAATCTCATACCGTCACCCACTCTCATACCGTCACCCACTCTCATACCGTCACCCACCCTCATACCGTCACCCACTCTCATACCGTCACCCACCCTCATACCGTCACCCACTCTCATACTGTCACCCAATCTCATACCGTCACCCACTCTCATACCGTCACCCACTCTCATACCGTCACCAAACCTCATACCGTCACCCACTCTCATACCGTCACCCACCCGCATACCGTCACCCAACCTTATACCGTCACCCAACCTCATACCGTCACCCAACTTCATACCGTCACCCAACCTCATACCGTCACCCAACCTTATACCGTCACCCAACCTCATACCGTCACCCAACTTCCTACCGTCTCCCACCCTCATACCGTCACCCACCCTCATACCGTCACCCAAACTTATACCGTCACCCACCCTCATACCGTCACCCACTCTCATACCGTCACCCAACCTTATACCGTCACCCAACCTCATACCGTCACCCACTCTCATACCGTCACCCACTCTCATACCGTTATCCACTCTCATACCGTCATCCACTCTCATACCGTCACCCACTCTCATACCGTCACCCAACCTCATACCGTCACCCACTCTCATACCGTCACCCACTCTCATACCGTCACCCACCCGCATACCGTCACCCACTCTCATACCGTCACCCACCCTCATACCGTCACCCACCCTCATACCGTCACCCAACCTCATACCGTCACTCAATCTCATACCGTCACCCACTCTCATACCGTCACCCACTCTCATACCGTCACCCACCCTCATACCTTCACCCACTCTCATACCGTCACCCATATCCTGAAATATTCGTTTTTTAATTTTTACAATTTGATGTAATTATTGTATGTGTGTTTTAGTAATTTCTAATAGTTTTTGAAATCAGATGTAGACAACAATAAAATCGATAATGTCACAATAGATATTGATGACGTAACGATAGATATTGATGACGTCACAATAGATATTGATGACGTCACAATAGCAAATACTGTTATAGGCTGAGGCACTGGGTGTTAAAGGCGTATGGTGGTAACTGCCTCTTAGTATTTTGTCAATTGGAAAATGCGGAGCAAATGTTTACAAATCGTTTGTATTGTGTTCGATTGCTTTATAGGCACAATCTGCCGGTGTTTTCAGTTTCGATGCATGTTTTTTACATGATTATGCAAAACGTTTTTTTTAAATGGTGACAGTGTTACACATCGATGGACACACGTTTTTTGTACTATCCTGTGTTTACTCGTAGATACGTTTGTACACGTACTTAGGGCTAAACTATAGTTATTATAAATTATAGTTATTTTTGTAACATTCGCGATCGTAAACGATTATCATGACTACATAATGGGAGTTGTGTTGGTAATAACAATCTACACTTTAAAACGAACCTCATTTACCTACTTATTTCTCATATAGATAAAATGCGTGTAAATTAATGTTCGGCTCCATTACTGTTTTCCTCATAATTAACACAATATATGTAAAATAGGTAAGCCTGTAGCGATACATGGCCTTTTCGTCTTGTTGGAAGTAATAAAAACAAATCATGCACGCTCCTCGTATATTTAAATTACTACCTGAAAATCGATAACATCAAGACATGAACTGTTCAGTTTACATCCTGGTAGGTTTGGAATACAGGTAAAGTATATATTGTTTACGCTCATGGCTTATATAATCTTCTTTATATGTAGGTCTGAAATACACCGTTTCCGAGATACAAGAACTCTTTTGAAGTTGAGTTATAAATCGGTGATTTGATCATGTGACCACGAAAAATTTAGGGCACTTCACAGTGGCGGCATTGACGACCGAATGACAGCTAGATTCGATTCGACTTTTTAGTCGCTTTAGGTAAAAAGGGACGAAACAAAGACACAGGCTCTTAAACTAAGTCATGGTGTGTTGTACCTAGATGTGTAACTGTCAGTCGTAAAAGCAACAATCTGGCAAAATGTAACGTTCAGATCGTTTCCAACTGCAAAGAGAAACCCCGATTACGAGCACTGTGTATTGCATTCATATTTCTCAATACAAGATAAATCAAGTTCATCAGTGATCTCAGCTAATTTTACTAACACCCCTTTTGTTTTATTTAAAGTTGTGATCCCTTTTTCCACCAAAAAACTTTACCGCGCTTACCGTCATTGAAAACTTCTATAAGCCGCTATTTTGTTTTCAAAGTACCCTAAATAAAGTCAGGTGGTGATGAAAGACACATGACTAAACCGACTGAAAGTTGTATACCGGAAATGGCGTATTACTTAATAGTAACATCACCTGAAATAGCCTCGTAGTCTTTGATGTTACAATCACTCCTGTTCCATTACCGGCAGATACACGCCATAATGATGGAAATAAAGACAATATACAAAACCATGAGATAGCAAAACATCTTTATATTTACATTTTGCATGACGTTTTCCCCATTAACTCAGTGTTAATCTGGACTGTATTCACAGAAGTATAGATGTAGTCCAGACCATCGTCCAATAGCATGACGTCATTTTGGCGCCATGTTGACCTACGTTACGTCAACGCTTTGCACGTCGCCTCAGATAACACGCGTTATAGCCTTACGTTAATCATTAAGGTGATTGTATTGTTCAAAAAGCTCTTCCAGTCTTTTAACATATAAGGACAAAAATCTTATTAAAGTGGTAAAAATGACATGATCATTCATAACAAAATATCTTAAATGTAAATATAACCATTGCGGACGTTTTTTTCTGTTTTTCTTGCACCCAGATTGCATTCATATTGACAATAAATACAATATGACGGACTTTCAATGGCTAAAAAATTACCAACTGCTATTGATTTTTAACATAAAAAATGTATCAGGTTGTAATTTGATTAATATGAATGCATTAGCTTAGTGTGTCGCTACTACATTGTGTTAAACTTCAGTTCATTTTTTATGATTTATAATACATGTAATTTTGATATCCAAACTTTAAAGGTCGAGTAATATACATGTTAAAATGTACATTTACGTACTCGCTGTCTGTAAACTAGACAAGAAACCTCTATACATGTACGAGGTGGGAATAACAAAGCGAGAGAATAATAGTAATATGGTGATATAAAAATATTATTTATTTAGGTAAAAAGGCAAAAATTACATAAAAAATATATACAGGAAGAGGAAAATCACTCTACATGACCTGTATACAACGTGAGGAACATAACTCTACATTACATGTATACAACGTGAGGAACATAATTCTACATTACCAGTACATAAGGTGAGGAACATAACTCTACTTTACCTGTATACAAGGTGAGGTACATTACTCTACATTACATGTATACAAGGTGAGGAACATATCTCTACATTACCAGTACATAAGGTGAGGAACATAACTCTACATTACCTGTAAACAAAGTGAGGAACATAACTCTACATTACATGTATACAAGGTGAGGAACATATCTCTACATTACCAGTACATAAGGTGAGGAACATAACTCTACATTACCTGTAAACAAAGTGAGGAACATAACTCTACATTACATGTATACAAGGTGAGGAACATATCTCTACATTACCAGTACATAAGGTGAGGAACATAACTCTACATTACCTGTATACAAGTTGAGGAACATAACTCTACATTACCTGTATACAAAGTGAGGAACATAACTCTACATTACCTGTATACAAGGTGAGGTACATATCTCTACATTACCTGCATATGAGGTGGGGAACATAACTCTACATTACCGGTATACAAAGTGAGGAACATAACTCTACATTACCTGTATACAAGGTAAGGAACATATCTCTACATTACCTGTATACAAGGTGAGGTACATATCTCTACATTACCTGTATACAAGGTGAGGTACATATCTCTACATTACCAGTACATAAGGTGGGGAACATAACTCTACATTACCTATATACAAAGTGAGGAACATAACTCTACATTACCTGTATACAAAGTGAGGAACATAACTCTACATTACATGTATACAAGGTGAGGTACATATCTCTACATTACCTGTATACAAGGTAAGGAACATATCTCTACAGTACCTGTATATGAGGTGGGGAACATATCTCTACATTACCTGTACATAAGGTGAGGAACATAACTCTACATTACCTGTATATGAGGTGGGGAACATAACTCTACATTACCGGTATACAAAGTGAGGAACATAACTTTACATTACCTGTATACAAGGTGAGGTACATATCTCTACATTACCTGTATATGAGGTGGGGAACATAAGTCTAAATTACCGGTATACAAAGTGAGGAACATAACTCTACATTACCTGTATACAAGGTGGGGAACATAATTCTACATTACCTGCATGCAAGGTGAGGTACATAACTCTACATTACCTGTATATGAGGTGGGGAACATAACTCTACATTACCTGTATACAAGGTGAGGAACATAACTCTACATTACCTGTATACAAGGTGAGGTACATATCTCTACATTACCGGTATACAAGGTATGGAACATAACTCTACATTACCTGTATACAAGGTAAGGAACATATCTCTACATTACCTGTATACAAGGTGAGGTACATATCTCTACATTACCGGTATACAAGGTAAGGAACATATCTCTACATTACCGGTATACAAGGTAAGGAACATAACTCTACATTACCTGTATACAAGGTGAGGAACATAACTCTACATTACCTGTATACAAGGTGAGGTACATATCTCTACATTACCGGTATACAAGGTATGGAACATAACTCTACATTACCTGTATACAAGGTAAGGAACATATCTCTACATTACCTGTATACAAGGTGAGGTACATATCTCTACACTACCTTATACAAGGTGAGGTACATATCTCTACATTACCTGTATATGAGGTGGGGAACATAACTCTACATTACCGGTATACAAAGTGAGGAACATAATTCTACATTACCTGTGTACAAGGTGAGGATAAGAAGACCGGGCACCAGGATCGCCATCTTCTTTATATTCTTTTTAACAATTGTGTTTATTTAAACATCCGGGTAGGTGTAGCTTGTTGATGTTTAACTCGACTACCTGTCCTGACTTGCGTTTTTCAATTAATTCACCGGTTACGTTTAATTTTTTTTTATATCGATATCAGTAGCTCACCTGACAACGCTACAATTCAAAATATTTACCTTCCCTAAAATGTACCGATATCATTTTACTTCGGGTATGATTATTGGTTTTATTAATCTGGAAATAAAAAAACAAATTCATCGGAGGATTTTTTTTATTTCAGTTATTCAGATATCTGCTGATTTGATCCATTTTTAAGTGAATACAGCATGTAAAGAAGATTATTGGCAGTATGCCACTATAAAGCGAATCAGTTATAACGGTTACAAGGCTGCTAAAACGTATCTCTAGGAGAAAGGATTTAAGTGTGAGTTAACTAAACGTTTGTCGTAAACTGAAGAAAAAATCGCATGCGACGGGAGGTAACTCCTACAAGAGATGTCACAATAGCGAGAATATATTTCATATAATGTAGCTTGAAATTGTCTTTAATTACACTTTCTTGTTATGTGTTTTCTTAAACGTGATTTTTTTCTTATTCTATAGTTTTATAGTCGGTTGTAAATGAACCGATTTAAATGTAAACTTTACTTGACTACATGTGTTCTGCCGAGGGCCTTCGGCAGTATAACATGACTGGGTGATGTGTTCTGCCGAGGGCCTTCGGCAGTTTAACGTGACCGGGTGATGTGTTCTGACGGGGGCCTTCGGCAGTATAACGTGACCAGGTGATGTGTACTGAGGAAGGCCTTCGGCAGTATAACGTGACCGGGTGATGTGTTCTGACGAAGGCCTTCGGCAGTATAACATGACTGGGTGATGTGTTCTGCCGAGGGCCTTCGGCAGTTTAACGTGACCGGGTGATGTGTTCTGACGGGGGCCTTCGGCAGTATAACGTGACCGGGTGATGTGTACTGAGGAAGGCCTTCGGCAGTATAACGTGACCGGGTGATGTGTTCTGACGAAGGCCTTCGGCAGTATAACGTGACCGGGTGATGTGTTCTGACAAAGGCCTTCGGCAGTATAAAATGACCGGGTGATGTGTTCTGACGAAGGCCTTCGGCAGTATAACGTGACCGGGTGATGTGTTCTGACGAAGGCCTTCGGCAGTATAACATGACCGGGTGATGTGTTCTGACGAGGACCTTCGGCAGTATAACGTGACCGGGTGATGTGTTCTGCCGAGGACCTTCGGCAGTATCACATGACCGGGTGATGTGTTCTGACGAAAGCCTTCGGCAGTATAACGTGACCGGGTGATGTGTTCTGACGAAGGCCTTCGGCAGTATAACATGACCGGGTGATGTGTTCTGACGAAGGCCTTCGGCAGTATAACGTGACCGGGTGATTCTTCAGCACTTTCGCAATTAGGCTTACACGAACATACATCTGCTTCCAAAAATGCACACACACTCATGAACGAAATAAAATACAGCCTTTATTAATTTTAGAACAATTATGAAACAAGCTAGTCCAACACTTATAGTAGCCAATGTTACTGGTACTGGAGAGGACGAGGATATATACGAGGGGGGGGGGGGGTTGCTGAAACTTTTTGTGAGAGGACTGAAATAACTTGAGAACCCATACCCGCGTGGTCGGGCAGGTGACCCCATACCTTCCCATGTCTGATCAGGGAACCTTGGTATCCACGGCACCACCACCATGTTAATGGCTACCCTTAAGTGATCTCGCGAGAACATTTCTACCGCGATATCCCTGTTAAGTCTGTAACTTTCTGTTCCCTTAAGTTGATAAGATATTAACAGCTATCTAACCCTAGCTTATAAGCGTATAATCCGTTATATAAATCCGTCTCTTTAAAATCATACACTGCTTCTGACAAACGTTCATTCCATTATGATATAACTCGTGATCGAAGGGTTGCGATCGACTCCCGGTCCAGACGCTTGTGTTGTTTCCTTGAGCAAAATACTTTACTTTGCTTGTTCGTGGTTGGGTAGTGTTAGAAATTGTAGAATGCTGTTTGTGAGCGCCGAGATGGCAGCACCGGTTGTATGCTACCCAGGGAGTTTAGACCGATATAGGCTGGTTGCTAAGGCCCTATAACACGGATAATAATTTGTGAACCGCTTTGGGACGACCTTCAAGTTGTGTTAAAGCGGTATACAGATGTATAAGAACCTCGAATTATCATTATTTATTATTATTACAATTTCGATCGTTATACAGTACGTAAACATATTAGCTAGGACAGGGGAGATAACTTGTACAATCTTATGGGTGGTTTTCGTACTAAAGTCTAGCGGGGGAGGAGGTGTTCTAGTCAGTTTCACAGGGACCTGAGAATTTGTTACAGCTAGTTTTGGACCTAAACTAGGGTGTTTAGGGTAATTTAACACTTTCGGAGGGTTTAGATCAATTTTCGATAAAAACTAGCTGTAACAAATTCAATGTAAGGTAAATAAGGTTGCGACCAGGTCCTACTTCCTTCACAAAACCCCGACGTTTCATGACAGCAGAAGTTTGAGATCTTTTCCTCTGAACTCACTACTACAATGTAGTAATTTAAAGAATCCATAACCTGTGATATTATAAACTTCCAATTAGAACAATCGACATGAACCAAGAGAGATAGGGTAGACTTTGTAATCTTTGTTTACTTGATAATATTAGAGCTGAACCTAAATAGTGGTACAATGCACCATACTGAAATGTCCAGCTCTTCTGATTTAAATATATGTAACTAACAATGACCAACATATGATAGTACATGTACTTACCATATCCGTCCGATTACAAAAGAACGGATTCCCTCTTTTAATTTTTTTCGATTTAACTTTTAACATAATATTTTGATGTAAACAGTCATGTAAAACGGCGACAAAGAATGAGGAACCAAATCTTGGTACGAATGGCCTTTGTCACACTAAAACATGAAGCCCTTTAGATCTGTTAGGTGTAACTCAACTCACTCGTGTATTTTGTTTCTGAACGATATATCGTGTAAATGTTTTAATTCTTCACTGTGACTTTACGATTTTGAGAGATTTCCTGCGTTTTTTATGTAAGTGACTGTTGAGTATGGAGATGGTTTGGGAATACATCCTAGGTCTTAGATACTCATGAGAATCTAATCATTCTAGGTTCGGCCAATTAAACTAACACCTGTGTTATACCTGTATGCTTTACATCTGTAAATAGTTTACATCCTAGGTCTTAGGTACTCATTAGAATCTAATCATTCTAGGTTCGGCCAATAGAAGAAAGAATAATGCTGGTATAAACTAACACATGTGTTATACCTGTATGTTTTACACCTGTAGATAGTTTACCTGTCATCAGTAATATATGTTACCTGTACGGTCGAATTCGATTAGGACTGTTAGTTACGTCACCTCAATAGACCAGATATTCCTGACAAAGACCCTTTACTTGCCAGGTAGGACGTTTCTTATTAAGTGAAAAATTCAATAAAGACGTGTGAAGTCAAACTTAATATGATCAGGAAAGGTGAAAATAGGTACCATTCCCGCCATTAGGGAGCGCAAGGTGACGATTCATTTATTGTGATTACGTCATTTGCCTGTATAGCATGCTTCACGTTCAAAAATAAAAATCGGGTTTCTCCCTTAGCTGTCTGCTGTATTTGGTAAATCAACTGTAAAAAAACAACTCGTGCACTTAAGGACTAGGTACAGGACAATTCAATATGGCGGGGGTGTTTTTACCAAAACTAGTTATTTTATTAAATACTGCAAAATACATGACCAAAATAGACTACAAAGTACATTTTGTGATGAAGAATCGATAATTTCAACCATATTTTGGTACGTTTGGTGGTTTTTCTGATATTTTGTGTTATATGTCAAAAAACACGTGCACGTTTGCAGAATACTGCGAAAGATAATAAAAACAATGAATATCATTTTTTGTTACTTTAATATACACAGAATGATAGACGAGCCTTCGATTTTTGAATAAATCTCTCTTTCAATTGAAAACCGCAGAATAAGAGAATGTACTCGTCACATGAATGACAATTTATGTACATTCTGAACACCGCTCACATCTGGATCAAATTTTTAAAATTTCCATCGCCGATCGACAAATTTATGTGGCACGCCGCATAGCCAAAACAAAAATCTTACCGTCTGCGGTATGACGAGTTATGACATTATGTCAGATCTCTTAAATCAAACATCTTCCCGTTGCATGTAGCGAAATTTACTCCCCTGTCCTCCATTTTGCACTATTTACTTTTTTTAGATATTCATACGCCTGACTTAGAGGCATGGTGAAACATCGACAAAATTAACAATTAAATTGGATTCAAGCATGCAGTAAAGGTAAATGTTACTTGGTATATCGTCACAAAGCAAAAACTGCCGATTCCTATCACGATAATTTTTTTTTAGCGATTGCCAGTTTTACATTTTTGGGCGAATGTATAGCACGTGAAAAGATGTCCTTCGGCACTTCCGGCAGTGTTTTTTTAGGTAATTTAATGATTTTGAAAGAATTGTCAACAAAGTTTAATTTGTGTTGTACAAATTATAATGGAATTCGTATATATAATACACTTCCGCGTGGATCGGACAGTATTAACTCACTGATTATACCGATTCATTCTCGGCTTCGCACCTGTCAAACATCGTTAGCGTAAATTGTTGCCATCGTAAACATGTGTGGCAGTTGAGGCACATTGGTATCAAAATACATTTTTCAAACTTAATTAGTAACTAGGTAACCGTTTCGTAAATGTAAATTACGTTATGTTGGTGTTATTATTTTTATTCTATACATTTATTTGACACGAAACTTACATTTACATGCCAAATGACCTATTTAATATAAAATAATGCCCCTATATTGTCCCCACGAGATACTGGTAACTACTTTTACCTGAACTGAAAACAGCATGCAATGGACGACATTTTTTAGAGGGGGTACCTGTGTATTTCTCCCTGATACTCTGATTTACAGACAAATATCAAAATTTTAACACTGGGTTATCATTCTATGAACATTGCAGTAGCTTTGTATTATTTTTTTGAGAAGTTTCAAATAACTAGATGAAAAATATTTGCGCACTCCCCTCTGGATATTATTTACTGAATATTTTTTTCCTAAGTACAGATTTTTTTTAATTTTGGGGGCTGAACTGCATTTTATATCAATATTTAACATAATGGGATAAAGCTTATGCCATGTATTGGAAGGAAACATTAAAATTTCAATATTACCATTTTCATCCAGGTAACGACCAATATGGCTGTACCTAGTCCTTAAGCATCATTACGATCAACCAAGTTCTGCTCATTTCGTCTTACTAAGGTTATTTGTAGGTCAATTTCGAATATTTTTCCGTTACCATGAAAACAAAATCAGACATACAATATTAATATTTTCTAGATTTTCGTGGCTATAACCTGAAAACCGATCCACAGATCTTGACAAAACTTTGTATACATATTAGGCTAATACCCTAGTTGTGCCTTTTGCTATTGGCGAGGTTTAAATTTTAAATATTATTTGGTTACCATGGAAACAAAATAACTGTTTTCTAGGTTTTGCTTTTTTTGTTGGTGATGTTTTGTTTTTCACTATTTATCTGTTTCCATGGATAGAAATAATCACTTAGATATATATAAAATTGCTTTTTTCGGGATACAACATATCGAGGGGGCATACTGTCACGCTTTGCGGCTCCTTTTACAAATGTATGTTTTATATCTTAACCGATTTTAATTTGTTTTGTATTTTGTTATTTGTTTGTTTTTAAGGGGGAATGGAGTGTTTATACACATAATTCGATGTTGAACTGCAGTGGATTAAATGTTGTGAAGGTTCTGGGTTGGAATGACGATTTCTCATGATATTCGGTTTAGTTTGCCGCTTATGTGAACATTGAATTCAAAGAGTACCCTATTGAGACTTTTCATACTCAATCACATATATCTAAGTTTTGTGACGTCGATTGAGTCATTCATGAGTTTTCATTAAATTTACTGTCAATTATTGTTTATGTAACATTGTGCGTGTCCGATACTCGATTACTAATCTATTAATGCGAGAGTTTAGGGTCGGAAAGTACACACTATAATCCCAAATAGTGTCACTTACCGGTGCCGTGTGAAATACTGTCCCTAGGTATATTGACACTAGCGTGTTAGGAAATGTAGGTAGATGAAAGAGAAAACGCTCTAAATAGTAAATAAACATGTTAATAGTGTAAACTGCCGGCTTATGCTCCTAACCCGATGGATAGATTTCCTAATTCACCGCATTATGGCCCCATTTAGGCCCAAATAAACGCTCTCGGGTAAATCTATATATCGGCTAAATCATGTTACTTTTCTCTACCACAGTAAGATAAATTAATTACAAACAAGCACTCTCGGCTATTGTCAGTCGCTACCTCCTATACTGGAGTTCGAGTTTAAATATCTCTTTTTATCGTCACACACCTTGCCAGGTCGAATCGGGCCTTTAATCTAGCCGTTACAAATAATGAAATGTTTTCAGTGTAAATAGAAATGTGTTTTGTCAGGTAATTTTCTAGAAGATAGGCTTTATACAGTAACTAAGCTCTTCATTTCATTAAATGCACATGAGAACTGAGAAATTTCTTCAGTGACATAAGCGGTGATGTTTTTGTCGGTGGATTTCAATGTGTACATGTGGTTAGGTTGTCGGGAGGAGTGTAATTATTGACAATAGGGACACACCTGGGGATCCGTAATATGTATTACCCATGGGAAAACCTTTCCGTATCTGTCGTACACATATAGTTCTGTTCTAGTAACATTTGTGTCAATATTACTATTTTACGATTGTTACGCCCAGGTTTCCCACAATGATAATTCAGAAAGAGGGATGCGTCATACGTGTCCCCTTAAGTCCCTACAGTCTATAACTAACAGGATATTGGATTAATTTATTGCTGTGGGTTTTTTTTTCAGTATCACACAGGATAACACATATACAATGTCAGTCACCGAAAACTATGAAATAAACAATATAACGAACATACAACTTATGTATATGTATTTCTATATTATATTTATAATATATAGAGGATATCTAACAGTGATTTAAGTAATACCAAATGTATTTAACGAGTGGGACTAAAAGTTTGGATTTTTTCATGAGTTTTTCATGAATACATGTATTAGCCACGCGATTGAAACATATTCGGTATTACTGAAGATACTGTTAGATATTCTATTTATTACATTCTTATAGGGAAACCTACCCAGACAAACTTTTTCATTTTCTCATTGTCGTTTGTAAACAGTGTTAAAAAGAGATATTTCTCTCTAAATTGAATAAATAATACAGTAAAATACAAGTGGACGATGTTGCACAAGTTATTGAGTGGACTTTATCTCCGAAAAATGAGAAATCTTTCAGAAAATGTTTGATATTAATGTAAGAGTAGGCAGTGTAAAATCGGCGTCAATTCGGTTACACTGTGAGCGTATATGTACACAGAGTTTTTAAACATGTATGATATGACTACCAAACCCAATTTGATCCAGATATTACAATTTTATGACAATTTCCAGATACGCTTTCTTTAATGCCTGATCATAAATGTCCAAGAGTTTGAGCCCCTCATCTCGATTTAGAACTGGACCATTGCTACGTCTCGAGAAGGCTTCTTTACATGCCGCTGGAACAGTTTTGTTAAATCCCTTTCAACCATCCCCGTCAAGACCATGCTTTTGTTCTGTGGTACATGTATGGTATGTGGGGGTTCATTGGTTGATATGGAACCCCGATTGCTCCCTTCTGTTTGGTTTATTATTCTCCTCGTGGGTTTCCGTATCTTCACGTGTTCGTCGAACCTTAAAAAGCCTTCTATTTTCTCTTGAAATATGATGCAAAACCGAAATTATAAACAAATAACATATTTTAGACCATGTCTGTTTCACATCACAAAGGAGTAAAATAATCACAATTTTCAAACATTTTATGTTTTATGACTATTGTTGTATTCCTCGTATATTCCACTTGAAAAAAAATCATAGACTACCGAAGCGACAATAACACCATAATCTGAACTCAAAATTGATTAAACTGTGGAAACACATGAGCAAAGGACAGCTTTAGTACACTGAGAGTATCAAAAAAGGTACAAGATAATCAGACTAGTGTATTCCGGAAGAGCAAGCGTCTTCTGCTTCATCGACGACACCTGCCGTGTAAATCTAGTTCACATCAAACTAAATGTCACGTCCTCAAAGCTACATTGTAGAAGCGAGGCATCATTCTGATCCACAACAAACAGGCATACAAATGAGCATATTAAAGAACATCTTCATATAGTACAAGGATGGACATTATTTCTCAATGTGACCAAGACGGCGACTATAAAACTTGGTCATAGTTTTCATCAACCTGTAATACTATGTATCGAATTCCTCCCTGTGCCGTCAGTTTGTTCGTCAGCAACCGACATTTTTCACGAAAATTCCTATATTAAGAGCAAGTCCTAGAATAACGAATTAACTGCGGCATGTAAACACCATTGGATGGAGAAGAAGAGAAGGTACTATTAAGAAAGGGAAACTTCAAAACCCGAAAAAATCGACATGCAGCTGCTAAAAATGAGTACTAATGATGCGCCTTTGTAAAAACATAACAGACCTTTCATTAGTTATCATTTTCTGGTATACATAAAGACTAAGTAACTTATCGCCCTCAGTTTGACTTTTCGGACAACCACAGTGAGCAGATGTTAATATTATTGTATGATGAATTATCTTAAATCAACTTTGTGATCTATGGAACTGTACGGAACGATATTGTTCTTTAACAGACGGGGTACATCATGACGTCACGAAAATACCATGGGCTGGGGATGGATTACCAGAATCCTGTAGCAGAGTGTGTGTGTGTGGGGGGGGGGGGGGGGGGGGGGGGTGGCTTGAGAAAGTCCTATTGATGGCGGTTGGTTATAAATGATCACCTCATGAAAGCTTTATATATTTACTGGTTGGCTTATCGGGTGTACAACAGGACAAACCACTAGGTACTTGTATAAGGTCAGAGATGGATAAAATGTCAATTGAATATCACAATTGTTAAATTTTGATATCAGACGAATACGTATTACACTGGTGTTGTTTGGGCTGGTATTATCACGTGGAGAAGTATACACGGGTATAGATTAAGCTATTGTACCGGTATATAAGTCTCCCCGATATCAGGAAATGTTAAAGCAGACAGGTACGTATAGTTTAATGATAGGCAGACAGGTACGTATAGTTTAATGATAGGCAAACATAAGGCAATAAAACACCTCTCTAAGTGATATTTTATCGCCACTGACCATTTCTATCCCGAATACTAAATTCCAGAGAGTATAATTACCAGGGACTGGACGCGAGCCAGATCTACCCCTAATGGCCGTTTTATAGTGACCACGTCCAGTCTATCTGCTCGATTATACTGACCGTTTCCAGCCCTCTCAATGCTGTGACAATGAAGTAGGTTATCAAGGAATCCCGCGAACACCATACCTGTTAACTCACAATTAATCGACACTCTATACATTCTTTGTGGAAAAGTCACTCACCAAATTCGGCCATAAAGGACCTGAATACGGTAGTGGTCAAGAAATGACCATAGATCATCAAAGGGCTTTCCTAACCAATTATTGAGCAATGAAAATAAAGGTGTCAAACCTTGAGCAAGACACTACATGCTAAGCTAGAGGCATGAGAGGAACATTATACATGTGCCCATGGAGCCTCCAATAATGGCAGGAACAGTAACGCTATTCTCTATTGACTTCTTGTTGTATTAATGTCAGGCGTCGTTACTTAATACACATTGTATGTTAGATTGGTTCAGTGTAATAAAAGTACAGACCAAAAGTTTTACAGTGCCCTCTCATCATACTGGTTTATAAAACGGAAGACGCAATTGAAGGAAGACGTTATTGTAAGCCAATCATACAACATCAAAAAAGGTGATATTGTAATAAATAATTTGACACTTTATAGAAATTATCTTAACTGCGAAAATGTAATATTCAAAGAAATAGTGTAAATACACGATAAAATCATTTTCCCCAACAACCGGTACATGTATATGTACATCAATGTTCAGCGACAGAAGTTGGTCACCAGAAACAAGAGACTTCTACCTCTAGGTACCACGTTGTACAGTTTGTTAATAACTTGACAACCCACGATCATCATCTTTTTAAGATTAACATAATCTGTGTTTTTTAGATTAACATACTTTGTTGTCTGTCTGTTGCTTCTTTAAGGCGAATCTTGACAAAGACCAAATTGCAAGACCTGCAAGTAAGACTTTTGCAAGTTCGCCAGGATTAATACTCGAACATTCTACGTTTGTACATTTACCATACCGCATAAACAAAGGCGTCACGAGCTTCGTTCCAATATCGAAGTAAGTACCAGTGAGTCTTACGTATGAATGAAATGTATACTGCAACACAATATGTGTTGACAATAAACAAAAATGTAAAAGAACAAGTTCCATAAAGAACTTCTTTTTTTATTTACCAATCATATATTTACGTCTTCAGAATAATAATCCATTATATTTCAAATTGTATATTGCCATGGAAACGCACATGAATGACGTGATACGGAGATAACCACTTGTCATTAAGGTCACGAACGCGGAGTTCGGATCAGAGCAGGCCAGATAACGTCGTATGTTAGACAAGAACTTAGCTTACGTAGACAAATGAGTATTTAACGGACTGGAGACGTTTGACGTGGATGGACGACATGTACAGGATAGGTTAATAAGCATATTGTTTTTTGTTGATGTATCTGGTCATTATGAGGGTATATGACACCAGTGACTGTCCGTATACATCTGTCTCCGACCAGTCTATCTGGTATACGGTTACTTCTTTTCCGGACACTACCAACTAAATACAGATTTAACAGGATTTAGACATTTAGATAATTCGTACCATATACAAGCATGCCGACCAGGACCAATATTCATAAACCGTTCCAATGCTCAGGCATGCAGACCAGGACCAATATTCATAAAACCGTTCAATCCAATGCTCAAGCATGCAGACCAGGACCAATATTCATGAAACCGTTCAATCCAATGCTCAAGCATGCCGACCAGGACCAATATTCATAAACCGTTCCAATGCTCAGGCATGCAGACCAGGACCAATATTCATAAAACCGTTCAATCCAATGCTCAAGCATGCAGACCAGGACCAATATTCATAAACCGTTCAATCCAATGCTCAAGCATACGGACCAGGACCAATATTCATAAAACCGTTCAATCCAATGCTCAAGCATGCAGACCAGGACCAATATTCATGAAACCGTTCAATTCAATGCTCAGGCATGCAGACCAGGACCAATATTCATAAACCGTTCAATCCAATGCTTAAGCATACGGACCAGGACTAATATTCATGAAACCGTTCCAATGCTCAGGCATGCAGACCAGGACCAATATTCATAAACCGTTCAATCCAATGCTCAAGCATGCAGACCAGGACTAATATTCATAAACCGTTCAATCCAATACTCAAGCATGCAGACCAGGACTAATATTCATAAAACCGTTCCAATGCTCAGGCATGCAGACCAGGACTAATATTCATAAACCGTTCAATCCAATACTCAAGCATGCAGACCAGGACCAATATTCTTGAAACCGTTCAATCCAATGCTCAAGCATGCAGACCAGGACCAATATTCATAAAACCGTTCCAATACTCAAGCATGCAGACCAGGACCAATATTCATAAAACCGTTCCAATACTCAAGCATGCAGACCAGGACCAATATTCATAAAACCGTTCCAATACTCAAGCATGCAGACCAGGACCAATATTCATAAAACCGTTCCAATGCTCAAGCATGCAGACCAGGACCAATATTCATAAAACCGTTCCAATACTCAAGCATGCAGACCAGGACCAATATTCATGAAACCGTTCAATCCAATGCTCAAGCATGCAGACCAGGACCAATATTCATAAACCGTTCCAATACTCAAGCATGCAGACCAGGACCAATATTCATGAAACCGTTCAATCCAATGCTCAAGCATGCAGACCAGGACCAATATTCATAAAACCGTTCCAATACTCAAGCATGTAGACCAGGACCAATATTCATAAAACCGTTCCAATACTCAAGCATGCAGACCAGGACCAATATTCATAAAACCGTTCCAATACTCAAGAATACGGACCAGGACCAATATTCATAAAACCGTTCCAATACTCAAGCATGCAGACCAGGACCAATATTCATAAAACCGTTCCAATACTCAAGCATGCAGACCAGGACCAATATTCATGAAACCGTTCAATCCAATGCTCAAGCATGCAGACCAGGACCAATATTCATAAAACCGTTCAATGCTCAAGCATGCAGACCAGGACCAATATTCATAAAACCGTTCAATGCTCAAGCATGCAGACCAGGACCAATATTCATAAAACCGTTCAATGCTCAAGCATGCAGACCAGGACCAATATTCATAAAACCGTTCAATGTTCACGCATGCAGACCAGGACCAATATTCATGAAACCGTTCAATGCAATACTCAGCATGCAGACCAGGACCAATATTCATGAAACCGTTCAATCCAATGCTCAAGCATACAGACCAGGACCAATATTCATGAAACCGTTCAATGCAATGCTCAGGCATGCAGACCAGGACCAATATTCATGAAACCGTTCAATGCAATACTCAGCATGCAGACCAGGACCAATATTCATGAAACCGTTCAATGCAATGCTCAATCATACAGACCAGGACCAATATTCATGAAACCGTTCCAATACTCAAGCATGCAGACCAGGACCAATATTCATGAAACCGTTCAATCCAATGCTTAAGCATACGGACCAGGACCAATATTCATGAAACCGTTCAATCCAATGCTCAAGCATGCAGACCAGGACCAATATTCATGAAACCGTTCAATGCAATACTCAAGCATACGGACCAGGACCAATATTCATGAAACCGTTCAATCCAATGCTCAAGCATACGGACCAGGACCAATATTCATGAAACCGTTCAATCCAATGCTCAAGCATGCAGACCAGGACCAATATTCATAAAACCGTTCCAATACTCAAACATACGGACCAGGACCAATATTCATGAAACCGTTCAATCCAATGCTCAAGCATACGGACCAGGACCAATATTCATGAAACCGTTCAATCCAATGTTCACGCATGCAGACCAGGACCAATATTCATGAAACCGTTCAATCCAATGCTCAAGCATACGGACCAGGACCAATATTCATGAAACCGTTCAATCCAATGTTCACGCATGCAGACCAGGACCAATATTCATGAAACCGTTCAATCCAATGTTCACGCATGCAGACCAGGACCAATATTCATGAAACCGTTCAATCCAATGTTCACGCATGCAGACCAAGACCAATATTCATAAAACCGTTCAATACTCAAGCATACAGACCAGGACCAATATTCATGAAACCGTTCAATGCAATACTCAAGCATGCAGACCAGGACCAATATTCATGAAACCGTTCAATGCAATACTCAGCATGCAGACCAGGACCAATATTCATGAAACCGTTCAATCCAATGCTCAAGCATACAGACCAGGACCAATATTCATGAAACCGTTCAATGCAATGCTTAAGCATACGGACCAGGACTAATATTCATGAAACCGTTCCAATGCTCAGGCATGCAGACCAGGACCAATATTCATAAACCGTTCAATCCAATGCTCAAGCATGCAGACCAGGACTAATATTCATAAACCGTTCAATCCAATACTCAAGCATGCAGACCAGGACTAATATTCATAAAACCGTTCCAATGCTCAGGCATGCAGACCAGGACTAATATTCATAAACCGTTCAATCCAATACTCAAGCATGCAGACCAGGACCAATATTCTTGAAACCGTTCAATCCAATGCTCAAGCATGCAGACCAGGACCAATATTCATAAAACCGTTCCAATACTCAAGCATGCAGACCAGGACCAATATTCATAAAACCGTTCCAATACTCAAGCATGCAGACCAGGACCAATATTCATAAAACCGTTCCAATACTCAAGCATGCAGACCAGGACCAATATTCATAAAACCGTTCCAATGCTCAAGCATGCAGACCAGGACCAATATTCATAAAACCGTTCCAATACTCAAGCATGCAGACCAGGACCAATATTCATGAAACCGTTCAATCCAATGCTCAAGCATGCAGACCAGGACCAATATTCATAAACCGTTCCAATACTCAAGCATGCAGACCAGGACCAATATTCATGAAACCGTTCAATCCAATGCTCAAGCATGCAGACCAGGACCAATATTCATAAAACCGTTCCAATACTCAAGCATGTAGACCAGGACCAATATTCATAAAACCGTTCCAATACTCAAGCATGCAGACCAGGACCAATATTCATAAAACCGTTCCAATACTCAAGAATACGGACCAGGACCAATATTCATAAAACCGTTCCAATACTCAAGCATGCAGACCAGGACCAATATTCATAAAACCGTTCCAATACTCAAGCATGCAGACCAGGACCAATATTCATGAAACCGTTCAATCCAATGCTCAAGCATGCAGACCAGGACCAATATTCATAAAACCGTTCAATGCTCAAGCATGCAGACCAGGACCAATATTCATAAAACCGTTCAATGCTCAAGCATGCAGACCAGGACCAATATTCATAAAACCGTTCAATGCTCAAGCATGCAGACCAGGACCAATATTCATAAAACCGTTCAATGTTCACGCATGCAGACCAGGACCAATATTCATGAAACCGTTCAATGCAATACTCAGCATGCAGACCAGGACCAATATTCATGAAACCGTTCAATCCAATGCTCAAGCATACAGACCAGGACCAATATTCATGAAACCGTTCAATGCAATGCTCAGGCATGCAGACCAGGACCAATATTCATGAAACCGTTCAATGCAATACTCAGCATGCAGACCAGGACCAATATTCATGAAACCGTTCAATGCAATGCTCAATCATACAGACCAGGACCAATATTCATGAAACCGTTCCAATACTCAAGCATGCAGACCAGGACCAATATTCATGAAACCGTTCAATCCAATGCTTAAGCATACGGACCAGGACCAATATTCATGAAACCGTTCAATCCAATGCTCAAGCATGCAGACCAGGACCAATATTCATGAAACCGTTCAATGCAATACTCAAGCATACGGACCAGGACCAATATTCATGAAACCGTTCAATCCAATGCTCAAGCATACGGACCAGGACCAATATTCATGAAACCGTTCAATCCAATGCTCAAGCATGCAGACCAGGACCAATATTCATAAAACCGTTCCAATACTCAAACATACGGACCAGGACCAATATTCATGAAACCGTTCAATCCAATGCTCAAGCATACGGACCAGGACCAATATTCATGAAACCGTTCAATCCAATGTTCACGCATGCAGACCAGGACCAATATTCATGAAACCGTTCAATCCAATGCTCAAGCATACGGACCAGGACCAATATTCATGAAACCGTTCAATCCAATGTTCACGCATGCAGACCAGGACCAATATTCATGAAACCGTTCAATCCAATGTTCACGCATGCAGACCAGGACCAATATTCATGAAACCGTTCAATCCAATGTTCACGCATGCAGACCAAGACCAATATTCATAAAACCGTTCAATACTCAAGCATACAGACCAGGACCAATATTCATGAAACCGTTCAATGCAATACTCAAGCATGCAGACCAGGACCAATATTCATGAAACCGTTCAATGCAATACTCAGCATGCAGACCAGGACCAATATTCATGAAACCGTTCAATCCAATGCTCAAGCATACAGACCAGGACCAATATTCATGAAACCGTTCAATGCAATGCTCAGGCATGCAGACCAGGACCAATATTCATGAAACCGTTCAATGCAATACTCAGCATGCAGACCAGGACCAATATTCATGAAACCGTTCAATGCAATGCTCAATCATACAGACCAGGACCAATATTCATGAAACCGTTCCAATACTCAAGCATGCAGACCAGGACCAATATTCATGAAACCGTTCAATCCAATGCTTAAGCATACGGACCAGGACCAATATTCATGAAACCGTTCAATCCAATGCTCAAGCATGCAGACCAGGACCAATATTCATGAAACCGTTCAATGCAATACTCAAGCATACGGACCAGGACCAATATTCATGAAACCGTTCAATCCAATGCTCAAGCTTACGGACCAGGACCAATATTCATGAAACCGTTCAATCCAATGCTCAAGCATGCAGACCAGGACCAATATTCATAAAACCGTTCCAATACTCAAACATACGGACCAGGACCAATATTCATGAAACCGTTCAATCCAATGCTCAAGCATACGGACCAGGACCAATATTCATGAAACCGTTCAATCCAATGTTCACGCATGCAGACCAGGACCAATATTCATGAAACCGTTCAATCCAATGCTCAAGCATACGGACCAGGACCAATATTCATGAAACCGTTCAATCCAATGTTCACGCATGCAGACCAGGACCAATATTCATGAAACCGTTCAATCCAATGTTCACGCATGCAGACCAGGACCAATATTCATGAAACCGTTCAATCCAATGTTCACGCATGCAGACCAGGACCAATATTCATAAAACCGTTCAATACTCAAGCATACAGACCAGGACCAATATTCATGAAACCGTTCAATGCAATACTCAAGCATATAGACCAGGACCAATATTCATGAAACCGTTCAATGCAATACTCAAACATGCAGACCAGGACCAAAATTCATAAAACCGTTCAATGCAATACTCAAGCATGCGGACCAGGACCAATATTCATGAAACCGTTCAATGCAATGCCCAAGCATGTAAACCAGGACCAATATTCATGAAACCGTTCAATCCAATGCTCAAGCATGTAGACCAGGACCAATATTCATGAAACCGTTCAATGCAATACTCAAGCATACGGACCAGGACCAATATTCATGAAACCGTTCAATCCAATGCTCAAGCATGTAGACCAGGACCAATATTCATGAAACCGTTCAATGCAATACTCAAGCATACGGACCAGGTCCAATATTCATGAAACCGTTCAATCCAATGCTCAAGCATGCAGACCAGGACCAATATTCATGAAACCGTTCAATCATTGGCTCAAGCATGCAGACCAGGACCAATATTCTTGAAACCGTTCAATCCAATGCTCAAGCATGCAGACCAGGACCAATATTCATGAAACCGTTCAATGCAATACTCAAGCAAATGGACCAGGACCAATATTCATGAAACCGTTCAATCCAATGTTCACGCATGCAGACCAGGACCAATATTCATGAAACCGTTCAATCCAATGTTCACGCATGCAGACCAGGACCAATATTCATGAAACCGTTCAATCCAATGTTCACGCATGCAGACCAGGACCAATATTCATAAAACCGTTCAATACTCAAGCATACAGACCAGGACCAATATTCATGAAACCGTTCAATGTAATACTCAAGCATACAGACCAGGACCAATATTCATGAAACCGTTCAATGCAATACTCAAACATGCAGACCAGGACCAAAATTCATAAAACCGTTCAATGCAATACTCAAGCATGCGGACCAGGACCAATATTCATGAAACCGTTCAATGCAATGCCCAAGCATGTAGACCAGGACCAATATTCATGAAACCGTTCAATCCAATGCTCAAGCATGTAGACCAGGACCAATATTCATGAAACCGTTCAATGCAATACTCAAGCATACGGACCAGGACCAATATTCATGAAACCGTTCAATCCAATGCTCAAGCATGTAGACCAGGACCAATATTCATGAAACTGTTCAATGCAATACTCAAGCATACGGACCAGGTCCAATATTCATGAAACCGTTCAATCCAATGCTCAAGCATGCAGACCAGGACCAATATTCATGAAACCGTTCAATCCAATGCTCAAGCATGCAGACCAGGACCAATATTCATGAAACCGTCCCAATGCTCAAGCATGTAGACCAAGACCAATATTCATGAAACCGTCCCAATGCTCAAGCATGCAGACCAGGACCAATATTCATAAACCGTTCAATCCAATGCTCAAGCATGCAGACCAGGACTAATATTCATAAAACCGTCCCAATGCTCAAGCATACGGACCAGGACCAATATTCATGAAACCGTCCCAATGCTCAAGCATGTAGACCAGGACCTATATTCATAAACCGTTCAATCCAATGCTCAAGCATACGGACCAGGACCAATATTCATGAAACCGTCCCAATGCTCAAGCATGTAGACCAGGACCTATATTCATAAACCGTTCAATCCAATACTCAAGCAAACGGACCAGGACCAATATTCACAAAACCGTCCCAATGCTCAAGCATGCAGACCAAGACTACATGTAATATTCATGAAACCGTCCCAATGCTCAAGCATGCAGACCAAGACTACATGTAATATTCATGAAACCGTCCCAATGCTCAAGCATGCAGACCAAGACTACATGTAATATTCATGAAACCGTCCCAATGCTCAAGCATGCAGACCAAGACTACATGTAATATTCATGAAACCGTCCCAATGCTCAAGCATGGATCTTGTGTTGAAGCCGGATTTCTTGTTTAGGCTTAAAATTGATAAGAAATGCTTATTTTGAAACTTCAAAGAGATTTAAAAAGCAGAAAACTAATTCAGTGTTTTTATTTGACTTTTCATCGTTCGAGGTGTTTTTAGCGATTTACAAAAAAGCTGCATGAAGTTGCGCATAGAATCCATTCGTGAGGATGAGAACGGTTTCATGAACAGTTACAGACTTTTCTTGCTGTTAAATAATACAGCATACGATTACCAAAGTACAGAAGTTTATTATCAGTATAGATGACTGGATTTGACTGTGTTTTACCATACAGGATATTTACCGTACCTGGTAAAGATTTGATAGTGTTTTACCACACAGAATATTCATCGTACCTGGTAGAGATTTGACAGTGTTTTACCATCCAGAATATTCACCGTACCTGGTAGAGATTTGACAGTGTTTTACCATATAGGATCTTCACCGTACCTGGTAGAGATTTGACAGTGTTTTACCATGCAGGATATTTACCGTACCTGGTACAGATTACCATACAGAATATTCACCGTACCTGGTAGAGATTTGACAGTGTTTTACCATGCAGGATATTTACCGTACCTGGTAGACATTTGACAGTGTTTTACCATGCAGGATATTTACCGTACCTGGTAGAGATTTTACAGTGTTTTACCATACAGACTATTCACCGTACCTGGTAGAGATTTGACAGTGTTTTACCATACAGGATATTCACCGTTCCTGGTAGAGATTTGACTGTGTTTTACCATACAGAATATTTACCGTACTTGGTAGAGATTTGACAGTGTTTTACCATACAGGATATTTACCGTACCTGGTAGAGATTTGACAGTGTTTTACCATACAGGATATTCACCGTACCTGGTAGAGATTTGACTGTGTTTTACCATACAGAATATGCACTGTACCTGGTAGAGATTAGACAGTGTTTTACCATACAGGATATTCACCGTACCTGGTAGAGATTTGACTGTGTTTTACCATACAGGATATTCACCGTACCTGGTAGAGATTTGACAGTGTTTTACCATACAGAATATTTACCGTACCTGGTACAGATTACCATACAGAATATTCACCGTACCTGGTAGACATTTGACAGTGTTTTACCATGCAGGATATTTACCGTACCTGGTAGACATTTGACAGTGGTTTACCATACAGGATATTTACCGTACTTGGTAGAGATTTGACAGTGTTTTACCATACAGGATATTTACCGTATCTGGTACAGATTACCATACAGGATTTTTACCGTACCTGGTACAGATTACCATACAGAATATTTACCGTACCTGGTAGAGATTTGACAATGTATTACCATACAGGATATTCACCGTACCTGGTAGATATTTGACAGTGTTTTACCATACAGAATATTTACCGTACCTGGTACAGATTACCATACAGAATATTCACCGTACCTGGTAGACATTTGAGTGTTCTACCATGCAGGATATTTACCGTACCTGGTAGACATTTGACAGTGGTTTACCATACAGGATATTTACCGTACCTGGCAGAGATTTGACAGTGTTTTACCATACAGACTATTCACCGTACCTGGTAGAGATTTGACAGTGTTTTACCATACAGGATATTTACCGTTCCTGGTAGAGATTTGACTGTGTTTTACCATACAGAATATTTACCGTAATTGGTAGAGATTTGACAGTGTTTTACCATACAGGATATTTACCGTACCTGGTAGAGATTTGACAGTGTTTTACCATACAGGATATTCACCGTACCTGGTAGAGATTTGACAGTGTTTTACCATACAGGATATTCACCGTACCTGGTAGAGATTTGACAGTGTTTTACCATACAGGATATTCACCGTACCTGGTAGAGATTTGACTGTGTTTTACCATACAGACTATTCACCGTACCTGGTAGAGATTTGACATTGTTTTACCATACAGGATATTCACCGTACCTGGTAGAGATTTGACAGTGTTTTACCATACAGGATATTTACCGTACTTGGTAGAGATTTGACAGTGTTTTACCATACAGACTATTCACCGTACCTGGTAGAGATTTGACAGTGTTTTACCATACAGGATATTCACCGTTCCTGGTAGAGATTTGACTGTGATTTACCATACAGAATATTTACCGTTCCTGGTAGAGATTTGACAGTGTTTTACCATACAGGATATTTACCGTACTTGGTAGAGATTTGACAGTGTTTTACCATACAGGATATTTACCGTACCTGGTACAGATTACCATACAGAATATTTACCGTACCCGGTAGAGATTTGACAGTGTTTTACCATACAGGATATTTACCGTACCTGGTAGAAATTTGACAGTGTTTTATCATACAGGATATTTAGCGTATCTGGTACAGATTTGACAGTGTTTTACTTGTAAATGAAAAGGAAACATCTATCATAAAAGGATAAAGGGATTCTAGAACGGCTCTTTCTACATCAGTCGATATGGCTTTACATGACAACTATCAATAAAACGGACTTCAGACTCAGTCGTGATCATCTACTTTGAGATACCAACTACAACATATATACATTTATATATGTACGTACACCAACATATATGTAATTCATTGTCAATCATATCCCTTGTATACATTTGTATCACAAGCAGTTTGCCCTAAAGTCGGAAATCAGGTCAAACCTGACATATTACGATTTAGTACCAATCATCTTTTAAAATTTGTGCTTTGAAATTTATTAAAATGTTACCGTGTGTAGTATAATTTTACCGTGTGAGATAACATTTTACCGTGTGCAGTATAGTGTTTGCCATGTGCGATACAATTTACCGTCTGCAGTATAATTTACCGTGTGCTGTATAATTTACCGTCTGCAGTATAATTTACCGTGTGCTGTATATTTTACCGTCTGCAGTATAATTTACCGCGTGCTGTATAATTTACCGTCTGCAGTATAATTTACCGTGTGCTGTATAATTTATCGTGTGCTGTATGATTTTACCGTTTGTACACATGCAATATAATTTTACCGTGTGTACACATGTAATGTAATTTCGCCGTGTGAACCTGTAATATAATTTTACCTTGTGCAGTATAACTCCTGACATTGTATGACAGAATCTGATCTTCCGAGTCTATACTTTGTCTAATCTGTGTTCTACATATAGTAACTCAATCGTATAGCATCGAACTCTACTGACTCAGCAACACTGATGATCGTCGTCGTCGTCGTCGTCGCGGATGTTAAATCTTTAAGGAGAAGAAAAGGGTTGAATCGGAGCATATGTATTGACACAGTAAGAAACTGACAGAGTCGACACAGATACTTACTGGCTGCTTACTTACAACTGATAACGTTGACGATGATCCACCCACGGGCGAGTGACAGCGTCATTAAACCTTGACAGTCCGTCCAGGCTTAGTTCTGACAGTTAAGCAATTATGTACAAGTCGGTATATAGATTCTACAATCAGGTCTAAATATTCAGTACCTTGGTAAAAAATAAAAGTCAGCACAATGAAGGGCCTATTTAATGATATATATATCAGAGGGCCATCACTATAGATGTACTCGGCCAATAGACAGGTGTTACATCAGTTTCTATACCACTCCCTCTCTCACAAACACCTGAATTGTCGATTCTATATTATACGACAGCTATAACGTTCAAACCTGTAATTTCAGTTGTGTAAGTATTCTCTCGACGCATCACATGTAGATGTAAGAATTATATTAATAAAGGTCATTCGAACATCTGTAATCAACCAATCCATACGTTCAGTAGCCCTCCATCACTGGTCACGGGTTCGAATCTTTTGTGGGTACTGACCATAGGTAGGTGTTGTTTTCGGCACTCCAGTTTCCTTCACCAATAAAACGTGGCACGTTTGTTGATACTAATTGCAATCGCAGCATTTCTTCTAATAATGGTCTTACTTCACGTCTGTTACTGTACGTATTTAACTGTTACTGTACGTATTTAACTGTAACTGTACATATATAACTGTTGCTGTACGTATATAACTGTTACTGTACGTATATAGCTGTTACTGTACGTATTTAACTGTTACTGTACGTATATAACTGTTACTGTACGTATATAACTGTTATTGTACGTATATAACAGTTATTGTACGTATTTAACTGTTACTGTACGTATTTAACTGTTACTGTACGTATATAACTGTTACTGTACGTATATAACTGTTATTGTACGTATATAACAGTTATTGTACGTATTTAACTGTTACTGTACGTATTTATCTGTCACTGTAAGTATTTAACTGTTACTGTACGTATCTAACTGTTACTGTACGTTTTTAATTGTTACTGTACGTATTTAACTGTCACTGAGCGTATTTAACTGTTACTGTACGTATTTAACTGTTACTGTACGTATTTAACTGTTACTGTACGTATTTACAGTTACTGTACGTATTTAACTGTTACTGTACGTATTTACAGTTACTGTACGTATTTAACTGTTACTGTACGTATATAACTGTTACTGTACGTATTTAACTGTTACTGTACGTATATAACTGTTACTGTACCTGTTTAACTGTTAGTGTACGTATCTAACTGTTACTGTACGTATTTAATTGTCACTGTGCGTATTTAACTGTAACTGTACGTATTTAACTGTTTTGTACGTATTTACAGTTACTGTACGTATTTAACTGTTACTGTACGTATTTAACTGTTACTGTACGTATTTAACTGTCACTGTGCGTATTTAACTGTCACTGTACGTATTTAACTGTTACTGTACGTATTTAATTGTCACTGTGCGTATTTAACTGTCACTGTGCGTATTTAACTGTTACTGTACGTATTTACAGTTACTGTACGTATTTAACTGTTACTGTACGTATTTACAGTTACTGTACGTATTTAACTGTTACTGTACGTATTTAACTGTCACTGTGCGTATTTAACTGTTACTGTACGTATTTACAGTTACTGTACGTATTTAACTGTTACTGTACGTATTTAATTGTCACTGTGCGTATTTAACTGTCACTGTGCGTATTTAACTGTTACTGTACGTATTTACAGTTACTGTACGTATTTAACTGTTACTGTACGTATTTACAGTTACTGTACGTATTTAACTGTTACTGTACGTATTTAACTGTCACTGTGCGTATTTAACTGTTACTGTACGTATTTACAGTTACTGTACGTATTTAACTGTTACTGTACGTATTTAACTGTCACTGTGCGTATTTAACTGTTACTGTACGTATTTACAGTTACTGTACGTATTTAACTGTTACTGTATGTATTTACAGTTACTGTACGTATTTAACTGTCACTGTGCGTATTTAACTGTTACTGTGCGTATTTAACTGTTACTGTGCGTATTTAACTGTTACTGTACGTATTTACAGTTACTGTACGTATATAACTGTTACTGTACGTATTTAACTGTTACTGTACGTATTTAACTGTTACTGTATGTATTTACAATTACTGTACGTATTTAACTGTCACTGTGCGTATTTAACTGTTACTGTACGTATTAACAGTTACTGTGGGTATTCCGTGTAAAACAAATATTATCAATAGTCGGGAGAAGACAATCCACACCATAGAATTCCACCGTACTGGCAGTAACGGGTTCGACTTGTACATATTTCATTTCGTACCTTGTATGCATCAAGGAATATAAAAGTATTAAAGGCCCAATATACGTAACTTCAGGAAATTGATTGTGATTCTGAAAAATTATGAAAAAAAATCCAGTTGATAACCATGCAAAAATAAGTCTAAAACGAAGTAAACCTTTAGCGGTAACTAACAAGAAACTCTTGACAGAAAAATCCAAATTGAAATTAATTCAGGTGTGGCCCATTTCAACAACAAGCCGAAGTTTGAAGACAGTTCAAAATGGACGCATGTTTACAAATACCGCGTTTCAACTGCTGCTGTACCGATAACCGCGTAAGAATTCATCTTGAATATTGCTGATATCAATTAATCTTAGCTAAATATAATAAGTTATAGGGCTTGATTTTCGCTTCCGGTTTTGCCGAAAGTTACGTATATTGGGCCTTTAAGGCTATGTAAATATGTCTCGTTAAAATCACTCAAACAGACATGTATCGACTGATCGGATGAAGAAACGAATAGACGACGTTGTGTTAGGCGAAACGATGAGGATTATCGTTACTTCTTGAAAAAGATAACGACTATCGGAAATGAAAATTTTTAAGACAAACATTTTTTTTTCGAGAAGACGAATCTAATCGTTTCAAGAAAACAATTATCTGGCGAAATAACTAAAATCAATTTATTACGTAGCGAAAAGGCAACGACAAGGAGATCGGAGGCGATCTGTGTATTTGTTTATTTGTGCTATTTGTCCCAAAAGTCGAGAGTTACAGAATTTGCAACGGAATCCCACGTATCCATCTCCGTACAATTTTTTTTGATATCGAGTACATATGTCAGCAGTAAAATAACGTCATATTTCCTTCTTTCTACAAATACCTACGTGCAAGGCGGCATACTTCCTTAATTTCTATAAATACAGACCTAAAAATGCTAAGTATATCGTGTCGCGTTTTGAAATAAAACTAAGGGTAAAATTAAATAATAATTCGTGGTGTATGTCTATTTGTTTTGATTTGATTTTATCAATTTTCAGTCTTCCCCATCTTAGATATAAATTCGAGATACTCGTTACAGTGTATAACAATGTATTTCTGTGCCCACTTATAGTTAAATAAAATTGAAGTCGTTAGGAAGTTCATCAATAAAGCCTTGTAGCATATTACCGCCATTAACTACACATGAACGGATAATTATTTAATTATTACACCTAGTTACAAACGACACAATGATTCTGTCACCTCTCCACACACGTTTTTGACTGTCTATATCAGGGGTGTAAATTTCTCACCTAACCTTTTGGTTATACAGCAAGGTCATAGGAATTGAAAGTGCACACTTGATTAGCTGATAATTGATTACTTATTGATCACTAATTTGATTAAGCAATTATGCAGAAACCAACAATAAATAAATAAAAAACAAACAAATAACATCACCTACAGATTCTCCACTATCTTTTCTGTAAAACAAAATTCATACGTTAAAATAAACTGTACGAATCGAAATTTTTTTTTTTAATAACAAATAAGAAAACAAAACAAATTAACAAAATAATTAAATTAAAAAACTCAATTTCAATGAATTAAAAATGTCTTAAAATATATTTCTATTAAATGAAGGAATTCATTTTGAAATTTCATTTCAAACAGGCTGTGTGGATTCTCAATAACAAAGCTAATTGATAAGTCATACAAAGAGCCGCGGTTGACACCACAACCGTATGTAAATGAAGTCCGAGAGAAGTAAATTAGGTGTACCCGGCAGGCCTCGGGACTTATTACCCGGCAGGCCTCGGGACTTATTACCCGGCAGCCTCGGGTCTTATTACCCTCATCCAGTTGACAAGTCACACTTCGGTCGATGATAATGGATTAATTAATCACGGATACCGAGTCGGGACAATGTTTCCGGCGTACACATCTTGTTTTCTCACCTCGGGTGTGAAAACAGTGGTTTTTCGTCACTCGGTGGTCAGGATATGACGGGTTTAATGTATACACGGATTATCCCAAATTTAACTGGTGACAAAAACAACATAACACAAAATATAATTCTAATTTTTACAAACAGTTCTACGCAAGGCCATTATTGATATATGAAAAACGAAAATGAAAAATACGCATGCTTGTAAATGAGGATATTTTGTTTTGATGGTAAATATTTAGAGCTCTTACAAGTTTATATTTTGTTTTGATGGTAAATATTTAGAGCTCTTACTAGTTTATATTTTGTTTTGATGTTAATTATTTCGAGCTCTTATTAATTTATATTTTGTTATTTTGTTTTGATGATAATTATTTTGAGCTCTTACTAATGTATATTGAAACAGCTGTACAGAAACAATTGCATCAGTTAGGAGAGCAAAGATTAAAACACTAATTACATGTATGATTTATGTAAAGATTATTTTACGCACCTATATATTGGTTGTGTAAAGTCACCTTTACATAAATCATACTTTCCAACCCGAAGTAAATGTAAACAGACATTTATCCTTGTGATATAGACAATGTAACATTGGTCGATCAACTGAAAGCAATTCCAGTGTTCATTGTCACTGTTATGACATTGATCAGTGTATGACGTCATTATGTCATATACAGGCTATAATATAACTTCCAACAAAGTCCGTCCCTTTATCGACTTCTCATATAGTTTTATTACAACTCTATCAATTCCCTCATTTACAAGATATAAAAAACTCTAGTTTTTGTTTACCACCAGTTCTAGTCCCTGGACAGCTAACTCGCCAAAATAGTTTGCGGGGTCTTTTAAAACAAGGCCTATGATATTTTCAATTGTTTCATTTGTTTTTTGATAAATTATATAGATTAGTACAATAATTAAAACACCGCCTCATAGTTAAAGGAATACTCACTTTAAAATATAGATACGTGAAATAAGTATATAATATAAAATAAGTATGTTAGATAAATATATTAAATGCCTAACGTTAAGGAAATAGTTCAGTCGAGTTTCACAATGAATCGTTTATTTTTATCAAATAATTACAGACGATGATATATTTCTGTAATCCACAACGTCGGGACAATTCAATCCCTGTCTTACGTAAATCAGTAATGTGGATAGGTTCCTTATCAGTGAGAGAGGTAATAGAGTAGCTGCTGGGACCGTGACAGAGGATCGCCAGGCCAGTCAAACCATTGTCAGGTCCTAGCAGGAATTCTGGCTCTCAAATCAACATTCTGGCATATGTCACTTGCTGAGTTAAAAACAGTCGTAAGTAAAAGTCTGTCCCCTGAAATAAGTATTTGTTGTCTTTATAGCCGTTATACAAATCATTAATTAACCCTATGAAAATGTTCTGAATCAGTAATAGAACGTGAATTCGAATAAAACGTTTAATGAATAATTATATCGTTTTAGTAGGAAGCTGCGTCCAAACACAGATTTTATAGAAATACATTTTACTTAAAATGCCCACAGCTATTTGAGCTGTTAAATTACTTCCAATGGTATCGTAAATTTGGCGAAGAAAAACAAATTAGCGGTTCCCCCCCAATGGTTACGTTATTCACCGCTGATAATTGATTATCACCTGATGTGGCTGTGAAAGGCGAAGCAATTTGGTTAGCCACGCCCCTCTAACCCGTCCTAAGCCTATCAATAGCGGGCCTCTATTTAATTAGCACAGTCACGTGACTCCTGCGGCATCACCCGTACAATCGTATAAATGCCATGTAACGTCTTGGCTTAATCACATTATCTATCTTTAAGACTTTTTGGAGAATCAGATCGGTGTCCCGTGTTTAGGAGAATCCTACTGAGTGGGTATATCGCTTACACAGGCGACTCGGGCGATATAGTGTTGGGACAGTACCAAAGTTTCACATTGACAGCATTTCTGATGATTTTATACGCTTGACATATTTATGCTGACATTTCTTATTGTGTATGCTAAAAGATCGTAATTTGATGATGACAATTGTATCTTTTTAACTTTACTTTGTAACAAACAAAATTGTCATTATATTATAAAAACTAAAGGCTGAACTGGACAGATAAGGCAGCGATTCCAGTATGAACGCCACAGCCTACTCCCCTTACCAGTTTTCACACGGATTCTGGCCGTTCTCCACGTGTAACGTCAAACCCCTGGAACTCCCCATCCATCCGGCGTTCATCCACAATCCCTATCCGAACTTTAACGCGCAGTGCGGAAACTCCGGCACGACGTCGGGCACAGTAATCCGGAATAAATCCGACTCATTTACTATAGACGCCATCCTGAGTCGGGATAGAGTGGATGAGATCCAACACTCTCCGGACGGAAACTCTGGGCAATACTCGCCAGGAAATCGCCATGGAAATAAAGAAAGTTTATCAGCGTCTAGAAGACATGCGCGGCTCCATGAAAATTCTCATCCCTATAATAGATCACCTAGTGAACGAAATGTAACAACACCGACATCCCATCCGGTCAAAAAACAGCTTGACCATAGCCCAGTAAAAGGTAAGATTTGTGATAAGTTATCAACTTTAGATTTCAAATGCAGTTCATTAAAATTTCAACATACGATTTTCCCTAATTAACGTTGAGCTTTCCTTATAAATATAAATATGTTCTTAAAGTTACGGAACTGGTTCTTGAAATCGATAACATTGAACATTCTCTTTGAGCTTGAAATTCGGAGAATTCAAAATTAATATTAGTCATATCACATTATGTAAAGCCAATTAAAATGGCCCTCAATCCTGGTATTTCATACGACTGTAAATTTCCCGTACTATATTAAATACTTCTTAAAACTTTTAGTTGTAAATATTAAGAATTCAGCCATGAAAACTTGTCTTGTTGATGTACGGAAACTAATAATTAGAACACATCAGTCAAATTTCTGACGTAGTAATATCATATTCAATCTCAAAATTCTGAAAGCAGTTTTATAAAAGTAATAAAGTAAGTTAAATGGAAGTGGCTCTGTTATCGGGGATCGAGTTTAATATTTGGTTATTAATGGTTGCAAAAAAATGTTTCTTTTAATTATTATTTCAAATGTCTTCGATGTTCTTGTCTCATCGTCAATAGTGCTAACGCGCTCAAGTAAACGTGTTTCTGTCGTAATTAAAACTGATATTTCAACATTTGCTTCCGGGCAAATTGGTCAAAATATAGTTCGCATAAATCTCATTTATTGTGTCGGAGAACTTAATGAAATACCGTAAAAGTTACATGAATTCCAATCCGTGATATTGACTGGTATGTAAGTCACTAATCCACACTAAAGTTCCTACTGTCACCCTAACTAGAATGGTAAACAGAGTTCCTACAGTGGCATCGAGGTCACTCACCCATATAGTAATTTGAATAAAATGTCATTTTGTTGGTATTCAATTCAATATTTTTAAATAAAAAATCTAAAGATGTTTAATACAGACTTTTCAGAGGGTTAGTATCGAGGGTGACAATACCATGGTGGTGAATCTTAACCACGTCTTAATGTTTGCGTTCCGATACTGGAATGCCAGAAATATCTGGACATTAAACAAACTGTGAGGTTTGGGCTATTGCCAGTCCAATTACTAGTTAAAACAAACTGCAATATTTGTGATGTTTTCAGTTAAATCATTAGTTAAAATAATCTGTGATATTAGGGTTGTTTTCCGTGCAATCATTAGTTAAAAGAAGCTGTAAGATTTGGGATGTTTTCAGTTAAATCATTTGTTAAAACATAACTGCAATATTTGGGATGTTTTCAGTTAAATCATTAGTTAAAATAATCTGTGAGATTTTTGGTTGTTGTCCGTTAAATTATTATTTGAAACAAACTGTAAAATTTGGAATGTTGTCAGTTAAATTATTAGTTTAAACAAACTATTAGATTTGGAATGTTTTCAGTTGAATTATTATTTGAATCAAACTCTAAAATTTGGATTGTGGTTAAGGACAAGCTACATTATTTAATATGAATGCTGTTCTGATATCATATGAATTGATTATTTTTTTCATTTTAAAACTTTATTTTTCTGACATTTGGTTTAATTATCAATACACAAAGCCTTTGTTACAGTAAGCTTCAGAACATAAAAGATTAGAAATTTACATCGTAAAATCATCTCGGTATGACACAAACTGGTAGCTACTACTAGGAAATACGCATAGATCTGACTTTCTACGGTAGACTTTCTGTTAGTGTAATCTTCAGCTATAATACATGTTATATGTTTACAACATGTATGTTACAACATGATCATGTAAAATAGCCGGCATACTACGTCTGTTTATATGATAAGAATAATATACACGTAAAAATTAAACGAACATTTTGACGTCATGATTTCATTAATTTTGTTTTACCTTAAAAAAACTGACATGGTAATTCAACGAGTTTAGACATTTATTGTTTGTTTTGTTTTTAACGGTATACAAATCCAACAATTTTAACGAAAGGTTTCACATTTTGAATAAAGTAATTCTGAATAAATTGTTTGCACGTCATTATCATAATTTCACAAAGATTTATAATATCCACAGTATCCATGAGTGTCTGTCTTTTATCTATGATTTTTACCTCACGTCCGTAATGTGCGATCTTCCACAAAAACCGTGACGGCATATGACTTATTGCAGTGGTTTATGCTCTAACTCAATATATCAACAATTGACAAGAGAAATACGCAAAACAATGTAATAATAAAAATAAATATATTGTATTAATTCCATATCAACCTTATAAACGTCAAAAAGAAAATCGGATAAAAGTTACATTTTGTTTTTGCATTATATTTGAGTCGATGAGGGCCTATCCAGTCCGCAAATTGTTCGGGATTGGTACCTGTAAGCCTTTGGGCAAAAGTCTATGGTTAGGGACATATAAGCCATCGCCAGAGTCTGTGCGGGATTAGCAATTCCTCCGTCAAAGGCTGGGAGGGACTATAGTAAGCCCTCCGTCAAAGACTGGGAGGGACTATAGTAAGCCCTCCGTCCAAAGGCTGGAAGGGACGAGTAAGCCCTCCGTCAAAGGCTGGGAGGGACTATAGTAAGCCCTCCGTCCAAAGGCTGGGAGGGACTATAGTAAGCCCTCCGTCCAAAGGCTGGGAGGGACGAGTAAGCCCTCCGTCCAAAGGCTGGGAGGGACGAGTAAGCCCTCCGTCCAAAGGCTGGGAGGGACGAGTAAGCCCTTCGTCCAAAGGCTGGAAGGGACGAGTAAGCCCTCCGTCCAAAGGCTGGGAGGGACGAGTAAGCCCTCCGTCCAAAGGCTGGGAGGGACGAGTAAGCCCTCCGTCCAAAGGCTGGGAGGGACGAGTAAGCCCTCCGTCCAAAAGCTGGGAGGGAATAGTAAGCCCTCCGCCCAAAGTCTGTGAAGAAATAGTAAGCCTTCGGGCCAAAATTTGTACGGGACTAAGCCTTCGGGCCAGAGTCTGTACGGGATTAGCAACCCTTCCGTCCAAAGGCTGGGAGGGACTAGTAAGTCCTCCGTCAAAAGGCTGGGAGGGACTAGTAAGCCCTCCGTCCAAAGTCTGGGATGGACTTGTAAGCCCTCGGGCCGAAATCTGTGCGGGACTAGTAAGCCCTCCGCCCGATGGCTGGGAGGGACTAGTAAGCCCTCGGGCCAAAATCTGTGCGGGACTAGAAAGCCCTCCGTCCAAAGTCTGGGTGGGACTGGCAAGCCCAATGACCCCTGATCTTTATCACTATGCAAGCACTCTCTTCATTGGGAAACTGAAAATGTTACAGAGTTGACACTCAAAGAAATATAAGTCTTACGATACACTTCACAAGTACATCACTCTCTTGGCATCTTTCAGTGGATGGTGGGTGTGGGCTCAGTGAAGGCGCCAGAGCTCTGTGTGCAATGTGAAGCTTACACAGTCTTACAGCACAGGGGCTAGGCACGGATCTATGTCACTATGAAATGATTGTCAGATAATTATTTTACCTCTATCAAGCCCCTGTGATTTATAGTAGTAATGCATATTTGATTTAAATAATATATGTAGTTACGTAAACAATTATCACAAAACTCGTGTCTCTAAACTACAATACAGCACCACGTTAACCGCACCTAACTCGAATATTCCTGTAAATTTGATAACAAGTCTAGATAACGTTTCTATTTTGAAATCAGAAAGCTGGACTGAATTTTATGAATCGGGCTCAGAGGTGACAGTAAATTACATCCGAACCGATCTTCTTCTTGTGTGGAAGACGGTAACAATAGAAACAGCAAAGAAACAATTTACCGTAGTATATCTGTAGGCGAGTAATTAAAGACTACACTGGCCCCCTGCGACGACAAATAGATCGGAATAATTCCGGAACAACAGGACGTCAGCCTTTTCAGAATTTAATACGTCATTTGTAAAGCGGGTGCTACTTGGGCCACCCACCCTTCTCTGTACCAGAAGCGTCAATAACTATTTATTGTGTCCCAGACAGCCATGGGGCGCACGATGGGGACCAAGAAAAGACAGCTGTATGTTGTAAAGGATACTGGATTAATGTTCATACGTATTTTCTACATCAAGAGATTAGCGTAAACATACATAATGATATTTGAAATGTAAAGGTACAATGCTGGATAACGTATTTATCTCGTTCGCCAAAAGTTTATCAGCGTGAACATGTTGCCTTTGGTTAGGAAATTATAATAATTGTGTATACTTTAAATATATTCAGTTTGTCAGCATTAAGTTTTTGAGAAAAAATATAAAGAATTCAAAATATTCTTTGTGTTTCAATAACCAGTGAAATTAAATATCAGCATTTCTGATTATATCAACTACATACGTCAGGAGGCAGTATGAACCCTTGACCTCTGGGACTCAATCACGGAACCCTTGGCGACCCCCTGTTGCTTGCTCACTTTATTTGGTCTGAAATGAAATCGAGTGTCATTTAATTTCGGCGATTGAATTCATCAAATTTGTAATTATTCCGAGATGTAAGAGTCCGTAACAGACTTTTTAGAAGAAAACTTCTCAACGCGCAGGTGTGGGGTCCCATCAGGTGACTCGGTCTATATTAGTACAATCAGTTTATATGTGAATGGCGGAGGGACATTCACACACGCTAATGTAAGCGTCTGCGACATTTCACGGATTGTGGTAATTACAAATAAAGCCGTGATAGACAAATAATGAATATAACGGGGAAATGTCATTATTCGAATTAATTTTAGCAAAGTCCAAAATCTAACATTAGACAGTGGATTTTATATACAATAGTCATGTACATAATTATTTTCTGCATTGTAATTTTCGCAACTCCGCATTTGAGTTAATCCGAATGAACAAAAATACACCCAATAAAATATGAGGATAATGCTGGCCGAAGCGTCCCAGAAAATATTACATTTATTACCTTCTTAAATACGCACAATTACAAATTCCTTAAAACATGGAATGTTGACAGGGAAGTACGATGTAACCTCAATCAAATGTTGTATATTATTATTAATCAAGTATTGTGTGTACGTTCTCCAAATTAACTGAGGTACGGTCACCTCCATGTAATAGAGTTTTACTGAACTGGTTTAATTATTTTCACGAATGAAAGTGTTAATTAATTTTCTATTTGTGCTGCTGTTTATTTTGTCCATACATATTGTTCGTAATTATACAAACAAACACATGACGTCATGACACAGATTTACCTATTACGTTATCACACGTGATGTACGATATGATCACCGACTTAGATAGATATAATCTAATTCCGTGATAGGATGAGTGATGCTGATCTGACGAAGATCGACACAGGGGCAGATTTTCGTTATGATTTGAATTTCTCACGATACTAAATTAGGCCATGTAAGTTTCGCACGAGAATTGTGTGTTTCTTTGTGAGTGCCTACCTGTGGCGAGTGTATGGAATAGAGGAGGGGCTAGATGTGTACAGGTGTGTCACTCCCTCGGGCAGTATGTACACTTCTCATCAGTCTATTTAGAGAAATCCCACAGGCTAACTAAATTCAATGATCATACCATATAATTTCAACTTTATTTAACTCCATTATTTGTAGAAAAAAACAACCAAAGGATTTGATTTTCCTTAGAAACACCTTTAAGACCTTTTTTCAATACACACATTTATTGGCGCACAATGTATACAGGTTCGATGAGATAACTAGGTAGTGCTATAGAAATGATTGTTAGATAAATACCGGTCTTTGTACGGTATTTATATCTTGTTGCGAAAAGACACCGCAGGATTTAGTCATATCTAGAATGAAATATTGACACGAATGTCATTTAAGTACATATAGGAAATACAAAGAACCTTCTTCATGGACATCTGTGGACACATTGAATTGTAATTGTAATAGTGAAAATATTGACAAGATTCTACCGGAGAGGGTACTTATTGCTAAAGTGCCGGATAAACCCCCTCAATGAAAAGTAAACACGCAATACATATAATTATTTAACTGCAGACCCATAATTAGAGTCGTAATTATATTAAAATCCCACACTACCATGCTTAGTGACTGTGTATGGAGCACATCCCATAATGATACATTCCGGATAACGGTGGCCGGACACCAACAGGCTTTTACTCTATTCCCAAACCAGAATAAAAGCACGTGTTTAGTTGGAGTTTTGATTCACATTTAATCAATACGTTACTAGAATAGCCCTTAGATTTGTAATGAGGGACCCGTATAATTAGCAACATCATAAAAACGCAATGGAGAGCAACTGGGCGTGTCTGGGCGTGGTTGAACCTTAACGGTAGGGACGGAAAGGGCCCCGCTAATACATTTTTCAGGTGTTCTGCGAACAATTCTTTACAAATGTGGAGAGTTTATTTGAAGACTATATTGTCGATATTTTATCCAATGTTAGCTGACAGGATGTAATAAAAATGCAGTTTTTTAACGTGTTAGGTTTAAATAAATTGATAACAATACAGTAGGGATTGATGTGACGAATATTGAACGCCACTTAATGCTCGCCGTGGCCGCTGTATTGTATATACTAGAACAAACTCATTAGTAGACATTGATTAACGTTAGACTATAGCCACCGTCTTTGTTTCTGTATAAAAACTCGTGTGGCTGACACATTTGGTGAAAGTGTTTAAAAAAGAGCAAAAAACAAAACAAAGAACAATTTAAAACGTACAAACACATTAAGTAATTACCCTTTGTGGTAAACGAACAAACACGAAATGTAATTACCCTTGATAGTAAACGAACAAACACGAAATGTAATTACCCTTAATGGTAAACTAACAAACACGAAATGTAATTACCCTTAATGGTAAACTAACAAACACGAAATGTAATTACTCTTGATGGTAAACGAACAAACACGAAATGTAATTACTCTTGATGGTAAACTAACAAACACGAAATGTAATTAGCCTTGACGGTAAACGAAACACGAAATGTAATTACCCTTTATGGTAAACGAAACACGAAATGTAATTAGCATTTATGGTACATTTTAAACGAACAAACAGGAAATGTAATTAGCCTTGATGGTAAACGAACAAACAGGAAATGTAATTAGCCTTGATGGTAAACGAAATACGAAATGTAATTACCCTTGATGGTAAACGAACAAACATGTAATGTAATTACCCTTGGTGGTAAACGAACAAACATGTAATGTAATTACCCTTGATGGTAAACGAACAAACATGTAATGTAATTACCCTTGCTGGTAAACGAACAAACACGAAATGAAGTTGGACTATATGCGGTCATTCCACCCATTTCATTGCAAGCACATATTTTAACAACCAATACCTTTTTATATATGAAATAAAAATACGCTATTTTTTTCATTTTTAGGACAATATTCCCTTTGACATACTCGTACTAAAACAATCATTAAAAAGTGAAATAAGGCTATGCAACATTCAAAGATGGAGAAACAAACATTGTCATGTTGACTACAAGTATATCATACTCCCAAACAACCTTTTCTTACCGCTTATTTTCTGTTGTTCTAACAGACAAAGCTGATACTACCTTAAAGGAGGCGAGTCTAAAGTCAGACTGGAAAACCGGGAAAGGAAAACGCATCCGGACTATATTTACCCCGGACCAACTAGAGAGGATGGAGGCGGAGTTTGAGAAACAACAGTACATGGTTGGCACGGAAAGGTAAGACCAGCCTACAAACTACGACAATCTCGTGCTTCGGCTGACTGTTCACTGCTAATTTCCATTTATCGATACATTACCGGACTTAAACACCAACAATACACTTTTCTGATAAACACTTCTGTAGCTTGTTTAAATTCATGTATAACTGATCTGAATTTTTATATTTAACTTATTCCAATACGTTTGATTTTTTGAATAAGCTATTGAACCGGTGATATAGTGAGCGTGTCTCGTATTTAATTGAACCGAGAAATATAACAAAATATGAATAAAACGGACTATATACTGTAAACCATAGATAATAACCCGGATGACTACCCATAGACAATAACCCGGATGACTACCCATAGAGAATAACCCGGATGTCCGTTGTTACCCTATAGAGAATAACCCGGATTGCTATCATGCATACATAGTGAATAACCCGGGTATCTGTTCAAGTGTTCCATGATTTTCCAGTTCTACTATTTACTGTTTTAAGACTACAACATTGACCTCTTATATTACAGATATTACCTGGCATGCTCACTCAGCCTGACGGAGGCCCAGGTCAAAGTCTGGTTCCAGAATCGGCGCATTAAGTGGAGAAAGATGAACTTGGAGAAGCAGCAAGCCAAGCTGGCGTCTTTTGACTTATTTCGGGACGTGGACGTCGAGACAGACTCGATCGTCAGTGACGAGGATGACAACAGACCTCCTCGGTAGTCATTAGCCAAGTCAACCTTCGACCTATGTCCGTCTCTAATGGTGGTACAATGACACACAACCTCTGACCCATACAGCGATTACAAAAAGTACAACGTTACCATGGATACTAATTCGGTAGTGAAACGCAGTGGTCAAACATCATACGCAAATGACCTAGCAAAGAGTTTTTGTTTTATCAAATAATTGTCAGTCAGACATTTATTGAGTGATTTTGTGTTATTAACTATTTTTTGTTTTGCAATATTTGTAATGTGACCATGACATATGCTCGCACATATGCAACGGTCATTGAAAGCCTGGAGTGTGTTCTATCAAATTACTTTTAAAAGTAGGAAACGCCCTGTAAAACCTTTACCGGATATTGTGTCTGCGCAATTACCATGAAATTAAGACTGAGTTCCGGTGTATGAATTCTGGACACATTCTCTCTGATTTGTGCAGTAGTTGACTGTGGATGGGGCTTCGCTGTGACTCCTGAACTAGCCGTATAAGTTCCTAGACATTATCGGCCGTGATAACTCGTATAGTGCTGCTAAATTTGTGGACCGATTCGTGACTATATATGATATGTTGATCTTGTATAAATCATGTGAAATGTAATTATATTTATGAACATATTGTCTTGTTGTTGATTTTTCTTTATTGCCTTTCCCAAATGAAGTTTTGACTTTTGATAAAGGGATATATAATATGTTTTATAAAATAATTGTCACGTAAACAACAAACAAAAATTATGGCTGTGAAACAGTTGAAGAAGTTAAACCTTAATCCAACTCAACACAGAAATATTTACACAGAATGAATTAGCGTATATGTATATCGACGATGTGTTGTCTATAAACAACAAGAAATTTGCTGACCTAGTCGATCGCATATACCCTACTGAACTTGAGATTAAAGACATTAGAGACTCTCCTACATCAGCTTCTTAACTCGATCTTTACTTAAACTATGACCAACACGGACAACTTACTGCTTCTCCATCCCATGGTGTTTACATGTCGCTGTTGATTCGTTATTCTAGGACTTGCTCTGAATATCGAGATTTTCGTGATAGATGTCAACTGCTGACGAACAAACTTACGGCACAGGGATTCGAGAGACGCAGGTTGATGAAGACTTTGGGCAAGTTTTATGGTCGCCATCTTGATATCATCGAGAAATATTCTGTATCTTTGTGTTATATGAAGATGGGCGTTTTTGAGTTTGGTTGTTAGTGTGTTTACTTATTGTGATGACAATGGTGACTCGGTTCTCATTTTGAGGATTGATGCTTACTTGGATGTGACCAAGATTTACATGGCGGGTGTCGTCGATGAAGCAGAAGACGCTTACTCTTCCGGAACACCTGGTCTTATTCTCTTGTGCTTTTACAAGAGTCTCGATGCAAATCTTTCCTTTGTTCCTATTTTGCCTCTAGTTTAATCGATTTTGAGTTCGGATTATGGTTTTGTTGACGCTTTGGTATTCTCTGATTTTATTTTATTAATCACAATAATTCCCTACCCCGGTAAAAGACAGATTTATCTTTTCCCTAGCCTGTGAAGTGTGGGAGGAATTTTGACGAAGAAAATAAATAAGAGACTTTTTGGAGATATAGGGTTAAGCATAAACGAATAATACAATGCTCAAAAATTATACATTAATGGAACAAGGCTAAAGTGTTCCAAATACTTACTTAAACGACAGGACGGAGGGAGAAGCTAGTGAGTAAGGGTAGCGAGTTCAGTGTAATCTACGGGAGCGGTTTATGAAGGTCTCAAATATCGAAAGACTCCATCAATCAAACGGAATGTGAATTTCTAGATAGTTATAGACTCTGTGAAAGATTGCACCAACGTGAACATGCTAAATTAGATTCACTTTCAGAAAAGAATAAGCAGTTTGCGATACAAAAAAGGAAACAAAACACAAGCCGATAATTCTTAACCCCGATGTTCGACCAACACACAACGACCTCCAATGTATATGACAAGTATGTGGTTGTGTATGCAGACAAGGCATCTAATAACTTGATCCTTGTTTGCAAACACTATTAATTTTTTGTTTGTAAAAAGAACTGGGCCTGCTAGGTAACCAAGGTAACCCCTTTACATATTGACTGGGTTTTTTTCGAAAGAGGAAATACTTTCTAAACATGCATCAGTATTGCAATCTTTTAAGATACCCGTTAATGAAAACTAAACCGCACACCGATCCTTATAAGCAACGTTGTATCACTGGCTTTCCTCATTGCTCAATCAAGCCATTATAAAAAATATACTACCATTCCTTCCACCATAAATCAGGGCTTCAGTCTTATTGTGACAATGTATACTCCAGGAGTGGGATTTCGATTTTCCGATCGTGAACTTGATAGTAACATCTCTGATTCTCCATCATATGGTGTTTACATGTCGCTGTTGATTTGTTCTTCTAGGGCTTGCTCTGAATATCGAGATTTTCGTGATAGATGTCAACTGTTGACGAACAAATTTACGGCACTACGTGGATTCGATAGATTCAGGTTGATGAAGACTTTGGTCAAGTTTTTATGGTCGCCATCTTGATGTCATCGAGAAATATTCTGTATCTTTGTGTGATATGAAGATGGACGTTTTTGAGTTTGCTTATAAGCGTGCTTACTTGTTGTGGTTGACAATGATGACTTGGTTCTCGTTTTGAGGATTGATGCTTAGTTGGATGTGACCAAGATTTACATGGCGGGTGTCGTCGATGAAGCAGAAGACGCTTACTCTTCCGGAGTGATGATTAAGAAAGATAAGAATTCAAAACAAACAATATTTTTAAACGTCATTCTAAACATTGAAAATATAATTGATGCTTTAATGTATTTTGCAGTCTCCGTGATGTTACTTTATTTCAGTAAATTCAAAAGTACATCGAAGTCGTGGTTTTGCAAACACAAGCAGTTTTATTGTTGCGCTCCCTTCATGATTTTGTTTCTGGAAAAAGTTTGTTTATCTATGCGTTAACGCACAGCTAGGAACACATAACGGCGGTGAACAGAGATGGCGGGTAATTCAAGAACCATTAACTCTAAATCCATTCACTTTATTTTGCACCTGCATGGTTTAGTGCGTACACATGCACCCGCACGTGGTGTTGTTCGACATCGCTCTATTATCATTAAATAAAACCCTTCTTACATTGTCGTGGTTAAAGAGACAAATCTTAATAACCATTAGGTACTAGTAACTGGGATGCTGAGTGACGCAGTGGATATTGTGTATATTTCATCAAGGGTTCGATTCCCCGATCAGATATGAGAAGTTATCGAGTCACCTGCCCAACAACTTGGGGTACCTCCACAGTAAAACAATCACGCCCGCTTACCTCTGGGTAAGAAAGAAAAGTGATTGATATAAGTTATATAACTTATGCCATAACTTTTGAATAATAGATAATACTAAATGAAATATATACATACAGATTTATTTTACAATAATTATGAAATCGTTATCCAACTTATATTAATCATTGTTGGTGGCCCGTTCCCTATTAACTGCCTCTTGCGAGCATAAATAAGCAGAATATAAAGTGGAATACGACAGGTCTGCTCTTTTTCATAGAAGAATTATGTTCAGGATCGCTTTAATGCTATCTGTTACACATTCCTTTGTATTGACTGCTATTCTTCGCTTACTTTAATGGACCTTTGATCATCTTGACACCAGAGCATTGGAGGAACACAATAAATATGATTTATTTGGGTCTGACCTAGATTAACATAGGGAGAGTGTCGTCGATGAAGCAGAAGACGCCTACTCTCCCGGAACACCTGGCCGTATTTTCTTGTACTTTTGCATTCTCCATGTAAATCTTTCCTTTGTTCATATTTTGACTCTAGTTTAATCGATTTGGAGTTCGGATTATTGTTTTTTTTGACGCTGTAGTATTCTCTGTTTTTATTATATTTACAGTTTATTTGATATCAGAACATGGTGGTCACGTTGTTTTAAAGTATTCGTTTCTACAATATCATTTTCTACCACAATATGTGAAATCATTCAAATCTCAGTGTATCAAATAACCATTACAAGTATTGAAAAACATTTTGTTTATACCACACGTGGAACAAACTCTAAACGCATTTTGATTGGCTGACATAATGAACTTCAATACATGTAGGAACAATGTCACTTGCTGAATGTTTAAGACGTCATCCATTTTTGACGTCATCACCACATGGCTCGAATAAATTCGAGATGATACGTTTTGGGCATACCGTCCTCTCCAGTTGTTTCCCACTGCGATTGTGGTAGAAACAAGCCACACGACTCGTGGTTATTGAATATGGAATTTATTTCACTGTCGTTGATTATTTTTTTTAAATTACACTAAGCTAAACCACATGCCTTATGGAATTAAAAAAAATCCATATCCAACAACAACTCGTTGTGTAACTTCTATATCCAATTAATTTGCTTAAGTGATGGGGAGCAGAGTATGATATCACAAGGAGAAGTGTATAACGAGTATAACAATACAAGGAGTAATCTATAACGAGTATTATATAATAAGGAATTATGTATATCGAGTATGATATTATGTATTACGAATATTATATTACAAGGAGAAGTGTATAACGATCATTATATTGTAATTAGTAATATATAACGAGTATTTTGTTACAAGGAGTAGTGAATTACGAGTATGATATTACAAGGAGTAGTGTGTTACGAGTATATTGTTACAGGGAAACCATGTTCGGTCCACTATGACGATAGGACAACAACCGGAGACCACCAGGTGGCCAGAAGGAGTATTGTACGTTTACAAACCGCACTGCAGGATTTCAATTAAACTCGATCACCACATTCCTACACCACATTGGACAATAACGCCGTTTGATGTTTATAAATGTTTAGTAAATAAGTACAACCAGAGACACCCAATGTAATTAAGACTAGGATTCGGGAGTAAACAAGGCCTCCGAGCCGGTCTGTGTGACAGATCCTGGTGTAGAAGCTGATGGAGGAAACAATAACGTCTCCATTTCCCGGGAACATTTTTGTCGGGGTCTATCGCAGGCCGGGATAAATTAATACAGCATATAACGGTTTAATGATAGATACTCAATATTGGAGTTCTCCTGCTTCATAATGATGGGGGTGTATTAAAGTGCCGACACTCTTAGTCGTGTTAGAACACAATCCCGCCTCGTCCTTAAACCAATAATTGGCAGAAAAAAGCTCGTATTATACACACTGTGACAATAGAGCGTGATTTACTGCGGACATCCATTCCAAGGGTTTCATTTAAATTGTGAAATATCCTCATCACATTTCCATATTTGACTGAGCCTTGCTCGTGTGACGTCCTTGTTTAATACACTTGAAATTATTAATTATTTCATTTACATATCTCGCAATGTTAATCTTTATACGGGGGCAGTGTCTAATATAGTGAGGCATATTGATTCAGAGTTCGCTAACGATAAAAATAAAGTACAACCTCTATCCAGCAAGTTTATAAATAAATTAACCGCTTAATTGATCTCCGCCCGGGTTTGAATGCCTGTCCGAATCGCTCACATTAAAAGGTGACCACTGTCGACTTAACGTTGTCTGGAGACGACGAGAGTGAGCGCTGTAGTCGGGGTGTGTTTACCGGACTAGAAACCTAATGTTTATACGGGGAGCTTTAATGATTTTTTACTCACTTTATCTCTTTTATCTAGGTTTTGATGTCGTCCAAATGAGGATCATTGAAAGATGGAATCTGTTTGAGAAAGAATCGAAAGCTGACATGGATAATAACCCAAGATACAACCAGAGGCACGTATACATCAGTGATGAGTAAAGCACGAACTATTACTTTGTATTGTAACGAAAGCTGCAAAGAATATCACCAACAAGGAGGAACGGACCCAAAAACCGACATGCTTTCCTAGATCCTGCGTACTTTTTTTCTCTTGGTTCTGTTTATTTGTTGCTGTTCTTAGTTTTGTTTTTGTCTTTCTTTCTTTCTTTCTTTCTTTTTTGTCAAAACTAAAAGTTATGTTTGCACGAAAGGGAAATATTCCTATCAGCTCGTGTTGTTTGTAAAGAGGCGAATACATATTATCATATAGTTATATATACCGTATTATTTCTATTAAACAATGCGGTCCATTTAATATTTTAGGGTTATTAATCAGCTCATAGTGACCCAGTTATTAGGCCAAGATCTGTCATATTAGCATTAGAACGCAGCCCAATGTGTAAAAAGCGACAGGAACTTCACACGAACACTACATAAGGAATTTGGGTGGGAAACACAAGTAACAAGGAAAGACGAAGACAAACAGTAGCTTTTTTAATGTACAAGATATTGCAAAATGCAGGCCCTACTTATTTCTCTAATTCAGTGAACATTTCATGTATGCTTTATGCTTGAATAGGTCCTTTTATATTCCTTTATGTAGGTCAAACAGTTATATGAAAAGCTACTTTCCTTCTACTTTTCATGAATCTTCAGCTCCAGAAATATATACAAGCTATGCACCATCAATAGCAAAAGATCAAAATCTTAGTTCTGTATCCAATGATGGTGGAAATAAGGTGACCCTTTTTTGAAATATATTTGTTTAGAAAAATGTATAATTTATTGCATGCCAACTTAGAAATAAATACAGTAACTTTCACTATGATTTATATAAGGATCAACTAAAAGATTACCCTCCTTGTTGTTGTGAATACAAAAAAGAAACCCCACAACTTTATTTTGTCCACTGTCCTACCCTTGACAATCACGATAATAATTGTATCATAGGGCTATTGCAATTCCCTATCTGGATGTGGACATTTCTTTCGTAATAGTTTCTACAGTCATCTCCTCGGCTTTACTTATCAGCTTTTGCTTGTTAAACAGCTTCATGGTGAAGTTTACTTTACTATTCAACTCGATTGTATCTTATTCTATATAACAAAGGCGCCTGTCTCTCGTGTAGTTTGTACAATCCTGTGATACAGAAAGATAACTGTTGATAGAAAATATTAAAAATAATGCATCCATTACAAAGATGACGTAACACACACATATGCTTCACCTCTTAAATTTAGTAATAGCTACAGTATGCCGCAAAAAGAATTAAACTGCATCATACAGCTGTTTCGTCCTCCTGGGACTCTTCAGTGATGCTAGGGGCCAAAAGGTAGGAATCAAAAATTTCTAAACTAATGTAGAAGCAGAAGGGTCAGGTGCGTAAAACCCCTTCAATTTATTAATTTAGAAGTACACTAGTTCTGATTAATTTCAAAAGAGTTCTACGAAAATGTGTATATTAAGTACCGTGCCACTACCCAAATGAGATTAACTGTGGCTACTGGTAAATTTAATTTACCAGTAATTTTGCATGGTTGTTATCTGTATGACGCTGAAGTTAATATCACAACATTATGGGCATATGTTTGCATAATAGTATATATATTCAAAAAAAAAAAAAATAGAGAATACATTGTATTAATACCAAAGCGTCAACAAAACCACAATCTGAACTCAAAATCGATTAAACTAGGGACAAAGTATGAAAAACGAAATATATACACGGATACCCTTCAAAACGTACAAGAGAATACAACCAGGTGTTTCGGAGTATTAAGCGTCTTCTGCTTTATCGACGACATCCCAATGTACCAAGAACAATTAACGTTCACAAAGTGAGAGCTGAGACATCATTCTCAATAACAAAGCCGGTACAGTTATGAGCAAAGAGTTCTTTCACTTAACATAGCCCATGTTCTCTACACATGTAGGGAACATAGGTGATCGTAACCCCTGGATATCGAGGATGTGTAGAGAGCATAGGTGATCGTAACCCCTGGATATCGAGGATGTGTAGAGAGTGTAGGTGATCGTAACCCCTAGGTGTCGAGGATGGGGTGTAGAGAGTGTAGTGATCGTTACCCCTGGGTATCGAGGATGTGTAGGGAACATAGGTGATCGTAACCCCTGGATATCGAGGATGTGTAGGGAACATAGGTGATCGTAACCCCTGGATATCGAGGATGTGTAGAGAGCATAGGTGATCGTAACCCCTGGATATCGAGGATGAACATGACTTCAAAATAAACTTGTGTAAAAGTGATCTGATTAAGGTTTTGCTTCTTAATCTACTAATTTATCATTAAGTAATATTTGGCTCACTTATTAATACTTCGTTATCTAGCAATGGAATTACAAATCGCTAACATGTCTTCGTTTTTTTCGGATGCTCGCTTTATAGTTTATTGTCCCTACACTTGTCAATGGTCCCGGTAGGCCTGCGTTCTGTCCATCCAAGATTCCCATGTAGTCTTTAAACCCTTTAGATATTCCCTTGTAGGCGACTTCAAAGATATATAGAGGATATTACAGAAGTGTCGATGTAATATGTAAAATTTCATATTACATTGACACAAGTGTAAGATTCTGTTCATCACATAACTTATATTCATGCGAAAACACTTTGAAACTCCCAAATTCTTTCTCTATAAAACAGGCAAATTTCAACTTTGATGGTACACTTTTTACAACGAAACAATCATAAGACGTCATTTGTTTATGACGTCACAATAGTGTTATTACACGTGTGTAATATCATATTTAAGACATGGCCGTGTGACATGACTGAATCGGTCAGTTATGTGATAAATGTTCATCTGTGGACGACCGCTACAGTAACAGTAAACTAGGACGACGCATTTCAACATTGCACATCAAATAAATATGCGCCAACTAATACGGTATTCATCTCGAAAACGCTTACTCTTCCGGAACACCTGGTCTTATTCTCTTTTACTTTTACGACGGCCTCCACGTAAATCTTTCCTCTGTTCGGATTATGGTTTTGTCCAATAAACTGCAAAGGTAGGCATAGATAATAATTACAACGGTGCTATCAAAGAAATACATGTGATTACCAAACAGTGGATATTGCGGACTTTACAATTGCATGATTACTGCTTACTTAGACAGGTTTTCTGATGACAATGTAACACACCAAATAACTACAAAACAACAACGTTACTGTTGTCTTTGTTACAAACCTTGGTGAACAAAGAAATAAGGAAAGCCTTCAGGACTAGGGATAGGATATCTTTTAATAATGTATGGTTCTATAAACGACAAGCCAAGATAGCAAGTAGCCAGTAGGGATGCAAATAGCCAAGACCGAGATGCTCTAAAACGAGACGGCAGGGTCAACTAACACTTACTGATAATCACTAATTGTTAACCCCCTTAAGGACCTGCTCTTTTCAAGTTTCAATCACGTTCAAATCTCGTTTTAATCTCACGTGAAGCAGTTTTGTAATATTTAACAAAATATAATGATTTTTATTTCTGTTGTTTGTAGAACTTGTTTTCGAAGAACTTAATAACGACCATTATGGCGGCATTATAAATAAAGTATTTGTGTATTTTTTGGCACTTCACTTCACAAACGGCCAAAGTTTCATCTTTTTATGCTTGATTGATCATTTAAATTGTCAGTGTGTCGCTATGTTTTCATCATAGCAAGTTCATGTTTTGCTTTAAAACTCCTTAATGTTCAATATAAAGAAAATATCATAAACCAGAGAGAATTTTTTTTAACTTTTTAAAAGTATTAAGTGCAACTGAACCGATTTTGATTTATGACTCCAGAATACTGAAATATAGCACATTTAGTAATGGGGAAAAAACAAGCATGTTACCCCCAAAAATGTATGACTGCTTTAGAAAGAGAAACCCATTCTCTTTTGATCTGCAAAATATTTCTTAAACGTTAGTTATAATAATTTGTCATATAGAGCTTTAAATCTGCATGAAATGGTAAAAATAGAGTATTTTCTCAAACATAAGGGATAGGGGTAACTTATCTTTATTTTTGAGGAAAAAAGAATCATTAAAAGACATTGTACGTAAAAAGTTTATTAGAAACTACTATCTTGTCAATTCTACAAACATTCATACAAATCTTATCACAAATCTGAAGATATTGAATGAAATTGTGCAATTCGCCAAAACAACATTATTCACATAAAAACGCGTATTACGCCAATTTTGACATCTTTGACCGAGCTAACACAAAAACGATATCACTAACATATATTTCTTTTACATTTTCTGCTTTGCAAAATGAATTCCATTTCTCCAAAAAATTGCACAATAGAAAGAGGTTGGTCATCAGAAAATTTTGACTTTTCACAAGAGGAGATCCTTAACAATTCTCGATATAATAATAAAAATGATGACATTTTCATTTCATTTTACTGACATATGGACCTTGTCGTTTACAATTGTCTGTATAACCTGTCAACGAGAGGTTATATCGATGTCAGCTATTGTTGTGAGTTTCTAATATGATAGTATCCAGTGGAGTAACTCCTATCAAAGCAACGTCATTAATAAACGTCAGCTGTATACTGCTGTTTACAAAATTACAAGGTGTTCAAATCTTTAGTTAGTTAATGAAGGGGCATAACTCGAGTGTACTAACTTAAGTATTGAAGGTTTGCCGCCAGTTGTAAACCAGGAAAATGAAAGGTTTGTATATCCGTCGGTGGTTTTAGCTTCGCGTTTACCAATCCTTATTTGGGTACGTATAAGGAAGTTATTTATAACGTAATTACATTCACTGTGAAGAAATATAAATTAACATCCGGGGCTAAAAACAGTGATCAGTCATGAACGCATTCTTGTAACACAACTAGTCAGAGTTAGGTTCGTCCGACAAAGGAGTACATACTGAACAACATAACATCACATAGAAACTCTTACTGTTTGTGTTACATGGCTATTAGTTAATATAAGCTAACTTACAAAAAACCGTTAAAATTATATAACAACAATATTAAGGTATTAAAAACACATAACTGTGAAATCTGATCTGATTCAATAACTATATTTAATTTATTCTGAAGCAAAACTCCTAAAAATGAAAATAAATTATTTCATATTTTCTTATCGTATATTGGTAATGTAACAGGTTAAAATCAAAACAGGCACAGGTAGAAATCATACTAGGTGATAAAATATATATAAATCTTATTTATTTTACAACAATTATCAAACAAGTTATCCAACTCATATTAATTACTCTTGTTGGCCCGGATGTTAACATGCTAGGGGTCTTATTGTAGGTGGTAATGTAGTTGAAGTTTCTGTATCCTTGTATGATATGAAAGTGGACATTTTTTAATTTACTTATTATAATGCTTTTATGTTGTGATGGAAAATGACGTTTCAGTTTTCTTTTTGAGGACATGACATTAACTTGAATGTGACAAAGATCTGCATGGCAAGTGTCGTCGATGAAGTGGCTAAATTTTCCGCAATACCTGGGCCCGTACTAATGAAACCGTTCTCGTGCTCAAACGTAAATTGATTTTGTACTCAAGCCAGTTTTCTTGAATCTCGCATAAATCATGTCAAAAATCAAAAAAATTAATTGTAAATGCTGAAATAAGTATTCGGCTTCATAGATCTTCAATATTTCACTAACACTTAGACAAAATAAGAATTTTTGAATAAAATATAGACGAAATAAGAAATTCTCTTGTGATTTTACAAGGGTATCCGTGTAAATCTTTCCATTGTTCCTATTTTGCCTCTCGTTTAACCTATTTAAGTTTGGATTATAGTTTTGTTGACGCTTCAGTATTCTCTGAGTATTTATGTCGTTCTGCGTGTATGCTGTAACTAATTGTTGTCATTGAATTGATGCTATTCAAGTTGATTTGGGTAGGAAGTATTACTTTTGGATTTCGATATAAGAGTTAAGTAGAAAACATAATCTAAGAAGCTATTCAATTGCAAAGTATTTATTTTGAAACCAGTTATAACTGATATGGCTATTTTTACAGATCGACCTCACAGATAAAGTTCCTGCGCTCCTCACAGTTGTCGTCTGACCAGGTGTAGTTCCTATGGAGGTCCACCAATGCACAGTGTTCACGGTTCTGTCCATTGTCAGGTTCGTTTGGCCCCCAGTTGGCGTAGTCTAGACTACCCTGCTGAGGTAGCCACATCCACTCCCCCTCCACGGCGAGGTCCGAGAGTCCGAGCCAGAACTGACCGGGCCAGTAGTTACCTATAGCATGATAATATTTATAGAGTGAATGCTAATTAGCTTAACTATAAGAATGATCTGCTCTCAGTATATATTTACGATGTGTATCATGTCATGTTTACATAGCTGTGCCTGGTAAAAGTCTGCATCTGCCTGCGTCTCTCGAAACTTTGATTGATAAGCTTATGTAATTACCAACAACACATAACAGGGAAACACATATCTAAAACATTCGATCTCGATCCAAAAATCAACATAAACCATCATTTGCCCTATATGATCATTTCGTCCTTTTAGGAAATCATACAGGGGTATAGAAGAGTCAGAGTACCATCAAAGGTATGACAATGCTAGTCTAAAAGCCTATCTTAAAACTGATGGGACTAAACATTTATATCCTATTTTAAGTTTGTTATGCTAATGTCTCTGTAATTTGTTGTCGTGATATGGGATTTCATGTGAGTTCATATATGTACTTACAAAATAACATTGTGCATGTAATTCAAATGTGATCAATTTAGCTTACAAACATCCGTATTATTGTGAATATCACTTGAGATAGCCATTTGAAGCTCAAATGGTTCATTTCCGTCACTGGTCGCAACACACCTACACTGGTATATAACAAAGTTAGCTCTTCAAAGCAATAATACATTATGTTGACCTGATATTCAGCCTTACCACCAGGAGTTTATTAGAAAAGGTAGTGTGTTGCTGCTAGTTTGTTATATTTGAACTGGTTGGGTACCTAGGTCCTAGCAATTGGTTAATCAACCCAAGGAAAAGTGACCCCACCTACAGGTATAGAGGATTTTAGAATTGACAAAACAGAATGTATTTCTTAGAAATTAACAAAATATAGGGTTAGTTGCAGGATAAATACATGAGAAGACCGGAAATCACCTATACTATGCCAAAAGTACAGTGCTCATATAGCTTAGCTGGTTATTAATGGACGATCAGTACGAGAATCAGGAGGCCAAAAGAAGGCGCCAGGTCGTGGCAGAGAGTGAGACATGAGAATGAAATCATAGAGGGTGGCTTTATTCGGGGAGAGTAACCGTGTATTAGAAGCTATAGAGATATAAAGGTTTATACTGATACATTTACTTATCTGGAATTTGAGACATTGACTAGAATATTTGAGTTACAAAGCAATGTATTAGGAGTAGTATAACTCTAGGTTGATGATATGTTTTTATCACCTGTACAAATGATCATGTACCTGTAATGTTACAGTGGTTTAACACCACGAATAAACTATGAATGTTATCAACTAGTACGTGTGCGTAAGGCTACTGTGTAAGATATATGTACAAGTATTAAAGTGAGCCTGAATATATGCAGGGAAAGGGATCTGCTGTTCATTCTACTTCTATGGTAACATGGGAATTTATGCTGACAATAAAGAAGATTTTTGGGTAATCTTAGAGCACACAAACAGTAATATGAAAAAGTATTCCGAATAAACAGGATCACTAACCAACAGATATCTGCCAGTCACCACTGGCACCGAAACCAGTGGCAATTGCAACGTAATTGACGTCATGCGGGGAGGTGTCGTTCCACTCCATAAACTGACTTTTCCCTACGATGTTACCCTGACCGACACGGATTATATTATTGGCCCAGCTGATCCAAAATGGCTCATATTCAGAGCAAGAGAGGGGATGAGGCATGTGGTTTTCTCTGTCCATGTGTGCGCATTGTTTACAGTCACGGATGACTGACTGGTGATCGGTCCATCCACCAATCACGATCTCGTACGTGTTTCTGGAGTCGACGCCCTTGTCCTGTGACAAGGCGATGTGGGCGTCGTTGCAAGCCTTCACTTGAAAGGTAAATGACGTGTGTCCGGTCACGTCCAGCCCAGAGTCGTGCAGGTAGTGATAATGGTAGTCCATTTTCGTACTCAGCTGAATATTCGATTCTAGGAGGGAGAAACGACAACAACGATAAATACAGGTTATATTTATTTAGGTATCAGAGATGTGACGTCGTATATATGGAACAGTTAATCTTAATCGAAATTCTGGTACATTTTGATGGTTTATTTCATTCGTAATAAAAATATAATCTAACATTAAACATTAAACATGGTGCTTTCCTGACATTGCTCTGATCTTTATGAAGCTGTAATCTGTATGTCATAAACCAGCGTGTTTTAATGTTTGTTATATATCAGCTTACCATTGTAATGCTGTTTGAGGTAGGTGGCGAGGGACGATTGCTGGGAAGCTGTCTCCAAGTAGGCCAGGTGCCCTCCCTTCATCTTACAGTACCCCTGTAACCAGAATCAATTCAGAAGGATCCAAATATGTTGTTAACGTCATGGTCACGTGGTGTTCACTGATGATTTGAAATAGCGGCGTCTGGATTTACCGTACTTTGTATTGAGAAAGCAAACATGATCCATAACAATGTATATGAGGATTGTGCCTCATTTTGACTGCGTATACGGTAGTATGCCCGCAGTTGGAAACGAACATATTCTATGGTGAGCGCGCTAGTGCCTCATTTTGACTGCGTATACGGTAGTATGCCCGCAGTTGGAAACGAACATATTCTATGGTGTGCGTTAGCGCTCAATAGTGAATAACCTTTGCCAACTGCGGGCATACTACCGTATATACAGTCAAAATGAGGTACAATCCTTATATTTACACCATTATTAATTTTTAAGTGCAATACGAAGAAAAAAACATTCGAAGCGGGTTGCTAAGACGGTAACTACGATGGCCGTGGTTAATATAGATAAAATAGTCCCATTTAATTCCATCAATATATTGGTAAGTTTAGAAATTACACAGTAAACAACACTATCTTTCTTCATTACATCGTTTGTAATTTTGATATTAAATAATATTACAAGCATTTCGAATTTATTTATTTATTTATTACGGTCGTTATGTACACGCATTGACACAGTGATCAGGTTGTGACGCGGTTCGACATCAGACGTGGCAACTGCGGGGCGCCGCTATGATTGCGTTACCGTCAAAGAATTTCGAATGTGCATCATTGGAATCAAAAGTTTACCAGAAACAGTTTATTGTATAATCAGACGGAATTGTTTCATATATATGTTCCATGTTTCAAAATCTTGAAGGAACCAAACAATGACCGTCAGCGAATATTTATTGTTCTGTTGCGGGAACGACACCATGTTTGAACACAAATCAATCCGTCGAGCCTTTTTTAATTGCGTATACAGTAATTTATTCGCAGTCAGAGTTTACTAAGCTCAAGACGGGGGAGGTGTTAATATAGACATATATTACAATCGATCAATTGATGGATACATTTGTCAGTAAATATCTGATACGTGGTGCATGGATCGGTAACTACCTATTGCTGTAATATGTACAGTATCGTGTAAAAAGTATTCGGTCACGTCATATTTTCCCTATTTATTTCATGCATTGTGACAAAATTTAAATGGTTTTTATGACTTTGTTTTTAAAGGGAGTTATTTTTTTACATGTAGAGAATTATTTGCTGATTCCTCCGATAAACTTGGTGTTATTTTCCGTAGCCGAAATCAAGAGATATTGCATGGTCAAGTTTTAAAATTTTAGCAACCATATTGTTAAATATTAAGTAAGAACAAAACGTCGTCACAATTTCGATACAGTGCATATGTATGAATTGATCTATTCGAAAACGAAGCCCATGAAAAATATGTAAAGGTTATCAGGTTAAAGAGTTTATTATCCTCTTCAAGTGCAATTTCAAGAAAATATGTTGAAAAAAAGTATCCTACGAAATATTGCAAGATTTATCTACATGTAAATGCAGGAAATATATAGTAATATATGACGTAACCCAATACTGTGTATTGATATATACATGCATCAGCTGTTGTAAGGGTCTTTTGTTATATATCGTGTAACACTATTGGTACCTACCGCCGGTTGTTATGTGTCTATGTGTATTTAAGATGTTGTCGACGAAACAGAAGACTTTTACTCTTTAGGAACACCTGGTTTTATTCACTTGTATTTTTACAAGAGTCTCCATGTGAATATTTCCTTTGTCCATATTTTGCCCCTAGTTTAAACGAGTTTGCGTTCGAATTGGTTTTCTTTTACGCTTCTGTATTTTCTGATTTTGTTTATATACTAATAATTGTTAGTGACTGTTACTTCATACTAACTCTTGCAAGGCGTATTTTGGTAACCTTTGGTCTGTATCTATCGATAGGTTAAGTATAAACCAACTGTTTTAATATGTCTATCAGTATATACCAGGGTTTCATTAGAGTCTAAAGATACAAATCAGCTAGCAGAGTATTTGATAGATACCATACCAATGCTCCCGCCCAGGTGGCCTCAGTGTCAGACACGTACAGACATCCGTCGTTATTGGCCAGGAAGCCTGGAGGACAGCCGTCTACGGAAAGAACGCAAGAAATAGTACATGGTTGTATACCTGTCATATCACCTAGTACAAAGTTGTATACCTGTCATAGCATCTAGTACAAAGTTGTATATCTGTCATAGCACCTAGTGCATGGTTGTATACCTGTCATAGCATCTAGTACATAGTTGTATACCTGTCATATCATCTAGTACATGGTTGTATACCTGTCATATCATCTAGTACATGGTTGTATATCTGTCATATCATCTAGTACATGGTTGTATACCTGTCATAGCATCTAGTACATGGTTGTATATCTGTCATATCATCTAGTACATGGTTGTATATCTGTCATATCATCTAGTACATGGTTGTATACCTGTCATATCATCTAGTACATGGTTGTATATCTGTCATATCATCTAGTACATGGTTGTATATCTGTGATATCACCTAGTACATGGTTGTATATCTGTCATATCATCTAGTACATGATTGTATATCTGTCATATCATCTAGTACATGGTTGTATACCTGTCATAGCATCTAGTACATAGTTGTATATCTGTCATATCATCTAGTACATGGTTGTATATCTGTCATATCATCTAGTACATGGTTGTATACCTGTCATATCATCTAGTACATGATTGTATATCTGTCATATCATCTAGTACATGGTTGTATATCTGTCATAGCATCTAGTACATGGTTGTATATCTGTCATATCATCTAGTACATGGTTGTATACCTGTCATAGCATCTAGTACATAGTTGTATATCTGTCATATCATCTAGTACATGGTTGTATATCTGTCATAGCATCTAGTACATAGTTGTATACCTGTCATATCACCTAGTACATAGTTGTATACCTGTCATATCACCTAGTACATAGTTGTATACCTGTCATATCACCTAGTACATGGTTGTGTACCTGTCATATCACCTAGTACATAGTTGTATACCTGTCATATCACCTAGTACATGGTTGTATACCTGTCATATCACCTAGTACATAGTTGTATACCTGTCATATCACCTAGTACATAGTTGTATACCTGTCATATCACCTAGTACATGATTGTGTACCTGTCATATCACCTAGTACATAGTTGTATACCTGTTATATCACCTAGTACATGGTTGTGTACCTGTCATATCACCTAGTACATAGTTGTATACCTGTCATATCACCTAGTACATAGTTGTATACCTGTCATATCACCTAGTACATAGTTGTATACCTGTTATATCACCTAGTACATGGTTGTGTACCTGTCATATCACCTAGTACATGGTTGTATAACTGTCATAGCACCTAGTACATGGTTGTATCCCTGTCATAGCACCTAGTACATGGTTGTATACCTGTCATATCACCTAGTACATGGTTTTATACCTGTCATATCACCTAGTACATGGTTGTATACCTGTCATAGCATCTAGCACAAGGTTGTATACCTGTCATATCACCTAGTACATGGTTGTATACCTGTCATAGCATCTAGTACATGGTTGTATACCTGTCATAGCATCTAGTACAAGGTTGTATACCTGTCATAGCACCTAGTACATGGTTGTATATCTGTCATAGCATCTAGTACATAGTTTTATACCTGTCATATCACCTAGTACATAGTTGTATACCTGTCATATCACCTAGTACATAGTTGTATACCTGTCATATCACCTAGTACATGGTTGTGTACCTGTCATATCACCTAGTACATAGTTGTATACCTGTCATATCACCTAGTACATGGTTGTGTACCTGTCATATCACCTAGTACATAGTTGTATACCTGTCATATCACCTAGTACATGGTTGTATACCTGTCATATCACCTAGTACATAGTTGTATACCTGTCATATCACCTAGTACATAGTTGTATACCTGTCATATCACCTAGTACATGATTGTGTACCTGTCATATCACCTAGTACATAGTTGTATACCTGTTATATCACCTAGTACATGGTTGTGTACCTGTCATATCACCTAGTACATAGTTGTATACCTGTCATATCACCTAGTACATAGTTGTATACCTGTCATATCACCTAGTACATAGTTGTATACCTGTTATATCACCTAGTACATGGTTGTGTACCTGTCATATCACCTAGTACATGGTTGTATAACTGTCATAGCACCTAGTACATGGTTGTATCCCTGTCATAGCACCTAGTACATGGTTGTATACCTGTCATAGCACCTAGTACATGGTTGTATACCTGTCATATCACCTAGTACATGGTTTTATACCTGTCATATCACCTAGTACATGGTTGTATACCTGTCATAGCATCTAGCACAAGGTTGTATACCTGTCATATCACCTAGTACATGGTTGTATACCTGTCATAGCATCTAGTACATGGTTGTATACCTGTCATAGCATCTAGTACAAGGTTGTATACCTGTCATAGCACCTAGTACATGGTTGTATACCTGTCATAACACCTAGTACATGGTTGTATACCTGTCATATCACCTAGTACATGGTTGTATACCTGTTATATCACCTAGTACATGGTTGTATAACTGTCATAACACCTAGTACATGGTTGTATACCTGTCATAACACCTATTACGTGGTTGTATACCTGTCATATCACCTAGTACATGGTTGTATACCTGTTATATCACCTAGTACATGGTTGTATACCTGGCATAGCATCTAGTACATGGTTGTATACCTGTCTTATCACCTAGTACAAGGTTGTATACCTGTCATATCACCTAGTACATGGTTGCATACCTGTCATATCACCTAGTACATGGTTGTATACCTGTCATATCAACAAGTACATAGTTGTATATCTGTCATAACATCTAGTACATGGCTGTATACCTGTCATATCACCTAGTACATGGTGGTATATCTGTCATATCACTTAGTAAATATTTGTATACCTGTCATAGCACCTAGTACATAGTTGTATATCTGTCATAACATCTAGTACATGGCTGTATACCTGTCATATCACCCAGTACATGGTTGTATATCTGTCATATCACCTAGTACATGGTTGTATACCTGTCATATCACCTAGTAAATATTTGTATACCTGTCATAGCACCTAGTACATGGTTGTATATCTGTCATAGCACCTAGTACATGGTTGTATATCTGTCATATCACCTAGTACATGGTTGTATACCTGTCATATCACCTAGTACATAGTTGTATATCTGTCATATCACCTAGTACATGGTTGTATATCTGTCATATCACCTAGTATATGGTTGTATACCTGTCATAACATCTAGTACATGGTTGTATAACTGATATAGCTTTTGGTAGATGGTTGTATATCTGTCATAGAATCTACTATGGTATAGGGTTGTATACCTGTCATATCACCAAGTACATGGTTGTATATTTGTCATAGCACCTAGTACATGGTTGTTAATCTGCCATAACACTTAGTACATAGTTTCACATCTGTCATAGCACAATTGTGTCACTGTAATTAAGTCACAAAGAAGGATTTGAGTGTATCCTCTATTATTCTTCCTGAAATACTCCAATTCTTCTTTGAGGACGAGGCTTTTACATGGATGTGACCTTTGCACAAAATATCTGGTCATCTAATTCCCTTCTTATTCTCCTTGATACCTAACACACACATTTAAAATCAGAAAACAATTTTCCTGTAAAACGTTAAGAATTGTGGACCTTTAAAAAACGTTATGTAACACCCTTACATTACTTTCAAGAAAATCGATGCATGTTTCATTTCGCAAAGCTAATATTTTGCGATCGTCAAATCGGACTAGCTTGCGAGGATTTAACAACATTGCAAAGTATAGAGGTTTTGCTCAAGATGGCTCAATTGTAAGCATTTTATCAAAGGAACAGAAAATATTATGTCAAAGATTTATTACGCCGTGAAATGGTAGATAAGTGTTTTTTTATATATTTATGGTATTGGGGACATAAGTCTCTCATCTCTTTTCGGCATGCTACTTAGAAATTGTCGACAAAATCCATAAAGATTTCACAATCAGGCTGATCTGGAATCAAAACAGGAAAGGCCATATGTTCATTACAATATTACCTAGACAACGTTTGAATTATGTTTTCATATTTTTATATATTCCGATATATAAGATGGTTATTTAGAAAGTAGGTAACTCTGCTGTACTTACCTTGTGTAGAAACCGAATAAATCAATGTCAACGCTACAACAAGAAACCGGAGCGCCATATTGTGTGCTTGTTCGAGTAAGAGTGACGATCAATGACATAGAGATACACAGAGATACATAGAGATACACAGAGATACACAGAGATACATAGAGATACACCTATTTAAACCTTTAGCTCAAAAACGACATAAAATGTAGTTATCGAATTTGCCTACCAAATTTCTGATATCTTTTTTATTTTCATTTATTTTCTATTGATAGACAAAATTATTATCATAAATATTTCAATAATGCCAAAGCACAGGAAATAATTATATGAGTATTATCTGATGCCCGATAAGATCATCGGTGCCAGTAACAATTCTACAGGGCACCGCTCCATGACATTTGGTAATATTCCCAGACTGATTAAATGACTTTTAAATAACACCACGTACAAGATTTCACCAAAAGAAAGCAACCGTACATTGTATTTCAAAATCGACTCTTCTATGTTGTCTAAACAAGTACAATTTAAGGCATTGTCGAATGTTTTTATACAGGTGTTTTTGTGTCGTTTGACAGCCTCAATCACGTGCGTCTGACAAGGAATACGAATATTTGGATGGACGCCATGTTTTAATCAAGTTATGTCGTAGTTTGAAGGCTTATCTTTAACATGAAGTCATATGCAATATTCGACGACCAAACAATGCAAAACATCGTCTCGTATTTCACGGGAAATGTCGTCTGCATATCATTTATGTGTAAAAACCCCATTGTTTTGTAAATGACTGACGTGAGATCATTAATAACACCGAAGTAATCTATTTGATTTTGACATCCCAATCCCCAAAAGCTAGACGTCCCCTAAATGACAGGTTTATAACAGTCTGACGTAGTTTATAATAGTAATGCCCACGATACAATACTGCCAAACCGCTAAACACATGCAGTCACTAGTGAACAATTCCAACGGAAATGAATTTAAGTAGATTGTTTGAAAAAAGATTCAAATACTGAAAATCTTTGGGCTTGTATTCGTCTTCTTACTTTTTAATTGTGTTGGTATGATACGTTCAACATTTAATCGATCTTACTTCAGTATTTCGTTTGTATGCTGGTGTTGGATCTTTTTTCAGCAACTCGTATGGTATTTAGATATCTTTTTCTCATATTCTGCTTTATCCATAACGACAGTTGTTCTATCCTTATCTGCTGGTAAAACCGTTATGGACTTTTCTTTCCCAAATGCCTCAGGTCCCTTTCTTTAGCCTTATCAAGCTTGTCCTTGGATAGTTTGGCTCTTTTAGGACACCAATGACCTCTGATCTCTTTTGTTTTGCCTCAGCATGTGGGAGTTTAGACATCGCAATATCGGTGGCCGCTACAATTTCCTCGATAGGTAATACGTTAAACGTGATGGCATAACTGAGACCCTTAGCAAGAACTTTGGTCTGATCGTCTGTCAACCTGTACTGGCTTATGTTAATAACCCATTTCTTCAACTGAGTACCTGATAGGTCAAACTGATTCTTCTTTTTTTTCTCCAGTATGTTATCAATTTTTCTTCTTTGTTGTTCTTTGCATTTCGCGAATTCCGTGATATATGCAGAAATGCAGTATTCCCTGGGTTGTTTTGCTGTATCGTGGTCCAGAATGATTGATAATCTGCCTAGCATGCTGTCCCATTTGGTCTTTAAACCACCAATCGTGTTATCGACATTTCTAACCCTTTCTCTAACTAACAGCTTTTTCAGTTCTGTCTATAATGTTATGAGCCCTGAGTGTGTTGATAGGATTCATCAGTTTGGTATGAATGATATGTACTGAGTTTGTTTTGTACACAAACAGGAATTAAAAACTTAAATTAAGAGCTTTCAAAAACGTCTGTTTCCTTTGTCAAGCAAAGAGTACAATAGCCGAGTGTCGGTGTATACACACATATGTCGGTGTACACACGCATGTACATTATTATGCAATGTTTGTGGCAGGACAAGAAAGGTGTTCTCATTATGAGAGCTTTCTTTTCCAAGAAAGGTGAACGAAGATACAAATACATGGTTGTGAGCTATCTTTGAGCATACTTTGGGAAAAACCTAAAACAAAACTAGGTTGAAATATACTGAGGAAGATACACTACGAATGATTTGGTTGACAATATCTTTGTTGAGGTCGGAAGAAAGATTTTCCAACAGACTGTTGGCATTCCAATGGGCACTAACTGTGCACCACTTTTTGCTGACTTGTTTTTGTTTTCATACGAGGCTGAATTTGTCGAAGGGCTTATCAGGACGGGTAACAAAAACCTTGCCAAATCTTTCAATTTCACATTCAGGTTTATCGACGATGTGTCGTTTATAAATAACAAGAAGTTCGAGACCTAGTCGATCGTATATACCCTACTGAACTTGAAATTAAAGACACAACAATCTCTCCTACATCAGCTACTTACCTCGATCTTTACTTAAACTATGACCAACACGGGCAACTTACTACTAAGCTGTATGATAATCGTGACGATTTCGATTTTCCTAACGTGAATCTTCCCTTTCTTGATAGTAACATCCCCGCTTCTCCATGCTATGATGTTTACATGTCGCAGTCGATTCAGTATTCTAGGGCTTGCTCTGAATATCAGGATTTTCGTGATAGATGTCAAATGCTGACGAACAAACTTACGGCACAGGGATTCGAGAGATGCAGATTGATGAAGACTATGGGCAAGTTTTATATTCGCCATCTTGATCTTATCGAGAAATGTTCTGTATCTTTGTGTGATATGAAAAATGGACGTTTTTGAGTTTGCTTGTTAGTGTGTTTACTTGTTGTGATGACAATGATGACTCGTTTCTCATTTTTAGGATTGATGCTTACTTATATGTGACCAAGATTTACATGGCGGGTGTCGTCGATGAAGCAGAAGACGCCCACTCTTCCGAAACACATAGTCTTAATCCCCCTATGCTTTTACGAGAGTCTCCATGTGAATCTTTCCTTTGTTCCTATTTTGCCCCTAGTTTAATCGATTTTGAGTTCGGATTATGGTTTTGTTGACGCTTTGGTATTCTCTGATTTTTTTTATATAAGATTGCCAGTTGATTACATTAGTTGCCTGTTCTGTTTAAATCCAGCAGATTTGTGGTAATTATTTATATGACCAAATTGGACAACTAGTCATATTTATTAACATTTTTAAGTGATACTTTTTTTAGCTGGCCACAAAAGAGTTTCTGTCAGATATCCCAGAAGCATTTTAGTATAAGATGCTACTGATTTGATGACAGAGCAAAATTAGCATCTGTATAATTAATATGTGCATTTATGTGAATATAAGACATGTTTCTAAAATTTAGTACAGTGTAATATCATTGTAAAATACATAACTACGAAAGAATGTCTTGATAATCAATTTGGCTTTTTTGAGAAAAATCCTTCTGTCTTTGAACAGTCATTGGTGAATTCATCTAATTTGTGATTATTATTAGTTGTATAAACACTTTATTTGTACTGCTAAAACACAGTTGGAATAAACTCTGTAGTAATCATCATTTTAATGTATAATATCACATTTGGTCTAGGACAGTGTACTTTGTAAAGCATCTTCACCTATGCAGGTAAACATATGTCTACATTGTTGTAAGACAGGTTATTCAGATCAATTGATTTTGTAGTGCCATTTTGTTTCTTGTCATACTATTTAATTGAAGTGAAAATATTGCTTCTGAGAATAAATCTCATTATAATATTGTAAATCCTCCCATGAAATAAAATTCCATCAAATGAAATCCCATCCGGATATGATATCAGTTTAATAAATTTGTTTTAACTCTTAGAAAGTTGCATCAAGATTTTTTTAACATTGGAGGACCATCAACATAGATTTGGAGCAAGCATTGAAATGAAGTTTACTTTTTGAATGATTTTTCAAAGCAAAACTATTAATCAAAATAACATGTGACCAGCAACATTAAATTCCTTTTACTGGTTTTAAACAAGCTGTGAAATATACATTGTTTCAATGCCTTTCCATACTCAGGAATCATATACATCAGATTTCTAGCTGTTAAAGTGTTATTTTTTATGTTGAATGTCACCAAAATATTCAGTTAATGACAGTGGCAAAACTACTGGGGGAGGGGGGATATTTCAGTCGCCGCGAGTGAGAGGACAGCCATTTTGTTTACAAAAGTTCAACCACTCTGAACCAATATGGCGGCGGAAACAGTCAAAACGTCTATACGTTACACTAGTACATTGTATCTAGTGCAAACTAAATTAACATATGTACATGTATTCTCATGTATGACTCATGTATTGATTGGTTGGGTAATCGTGATCTGCGTATTTCTCTTGAAACTTGAAATACTTCCCTGATATTTACGTTGACATACAGTGGGTGAAGACCTGTTATATTAAGATGGCAACCAATAAGCCGAAGATACTATCAAGGAGAAAACAACTCTGCTGACAGGTAATTGTGAGAGGACACTTGTTTATTTTTTTAGATAATGAAATTGTTTAGAAAATGATATACATTTATATATTTAACATCGACATTGAGAAAATTTACCTAGAACCTTAACATGGCTGTAATCTTTTGCCTTCTTTTATGTCATGTTATCAATAAAATCATTTAATGTAATACAAAGCATACTCAGTATGATTCCAACATAATCAAATACAGTAAACTCCACATTTCACGAAGTCGGATTTAACGATCTTCCGCATTTCACGAAGTCTTCAGAAATCCCCTACTGGGCCTCTATATCACCCTTTGTAATTCATACCTGTATATATACATTTGTATCTTTGATTTTCATTTCAACTTAATATGTTTGTGTTTAAATATCCTTGCAAAATGCAAAGACATCGACTGTTATCTTATGCATTTTCATTGCATCTTTATCATCTTTCAAGATTAAAATTTGTTAGAGCATGACCTCACACGACTTCGTGTAATTCATCTAGGTAATGCTTGATACCCTCTTTTAACATGTTTCACAAAGTTTTTACACAAATGGTTGGATTCAATTATATGTATGTTATTCCGAGGACAAATATTAAACTAAGCTGTCCACTTAAAAAGTTGACTAAGAAATCAAGAAATTATCGTTACATGAAACACAATATATTCAACGCACAGTCAAATTAATATGCAAGCTTGTAAATTAATTGCTTCCTAACTCCTTGGTGGGTTTTATTTTCAAACTTCGCAAAGAAGCTTACTTCTGAGGTTTCGAAGTAACAGCACTAGCTAGCATGTCAACTTAGTTGGATCCGTGTTCATGAATGTACGTCAGACTTTTTGTATTTACACGGACAAATGGAAATCCATATTTTGTAATGTCACGATTGTCATGTATATCTTCATCAGGAATTTCGAAAGCAAAAACGTTATTAGATTCATAATATTATTCTAAAATTGTATTGTGTTTAAATGATGATTACAAGAAATTGTCATTATACTTTCTTAGTCTTGCATCTTGAATAACTTAATTAAACAAATCGTTATAGTTTGTTATAAAAGTAAGTTTAAGCAAATTATGGTAATATCGTGACTATTTTTTCATACTGTCGTGAATAGTTGTTGTTGTATGCAAATTACTGTGTATTTTGTGTTACATTTTATTACTGTAGCAATTAGCAGCTTTTCAAAAAAGGTATTAAAACAAAACGTTGTGATGTTTTAAAACGGAAATGGGACTTATCTTTGTGTACAACGTAAAAAGTATTCAGAGATCCATTGAAGAAGCATTTTGGAACGAAAACTCAACATAAATCAATGATTAATCAGGGTTTCCAGTGTTGTACAAAAAGCTTATACATCGGAGATAGCGATCTATTAAAGTATACCCCTTCCAAAAGCTGTAACTCAGACATATCGACATAAGTCGATAGGAAATATGGTATCTCATTTATCACTTTCAGATATATCGACTATATGTTGTCTATAAACAACAAGAAGTTTGCTGACCACGTCAATCGTATATACATGTACATGTACCCTTCTGAACTTGAAATACAGGGCACAACATACTCTCCAACATCAGCTGCTTACCGTACCTCGATCTCTTAAACTACGACCAACATGGACAGCTTACTACTAAGCTATACGATAAGCGTGATGATTTCAATTTTTCTATCATGAACTTTCCATTTCTTGATAGTAACATCCCTGCATCTCCACCTATGATATTTCATGTCGCAGTTGATTCGATATTCAAGGGCTTGCTTTAGATTTTCGTGATCGATGTCGACTGCTGACAAACAAATGACAACACAAGGATTCGGGAGATGCAGGTTGATCAGAACTATGGGCAAGTTTTATGGTCGCCATCTTTGTTTCATTGAGAAAAATTCTGTATATTTAAGTGATATGAAGATTGACGCTTTTGAGTATGCTCATTAGTGTGTTTACTTGTTGTGATTGCAAAGAGACTAAGTTTTCGTTTTGAAAACTTGATATTTACTTGGATGTGACAAAGATTTACTTGACGTGTGTTGTCGTCGATGATGCAAAAGCCGCTTACTCTTCCAGAACACCTGGTCTTATTCTCTTGTGCTTTTACCGGAGTCTCCTAGTAAAAATTTCTTTTGTTCCTATTTTGCCTCTAGTTTAATCGATTTTGAGTTCAGATTATGGTTTTGCTGACGCTTTGGTATTCTCTGATTTTTTTTTTTTTGGCAAAACATTTACTACAAACTTACCTTCAAATTAAAATGTCTGTTATACAAAAATAACGCATCCGAACGTTTAATTTGGGATTGTAAATGTCTTTCTAGAATAAGTTCACCACTTTATAGACATGGTAACATTAACAGAAAAAATGATAAACTGGATATTTTAATCTTTTAATTTGGTATACAAGAAGATTTCCTTGTCTAGCTACTCATTAACAGTATGTTACGGTAATTGAACATATATCTCAATTTTAGAATCAATTTGAACAACAACAAAAACAAAATCTAAAATAAATGTGCCCGAATTTCCCGAAATTAGGATTTATAATAGCAGATCAGTAACATCCGCTGAGACGAATGGGCATCGTTGAATACGAGTAGGTTAATATACTTTGTTTATCAACAGCATTATTACCCCGATGAACATGTTCATATTAAGAGAAAATTGACTTTTTGTTTGCGACTTGTATATCTTGTAGTGGTAAGTCGTGATATCGTCTCATCCATCTTTAATTTAGAAGATTAATTATTCAATACAAGAATTAACAAAAGTACCCAATTGATAAGAGTTATAAAGTTTATTTTCAAAACACATTTCTGTCTGTAACCGTGTCTGATGTGTAATTATTTCTTAACGTCTACGGTGTTTGCAACACATCAAATGGGTAACACACCTATTTCATACACTGTAACAGTTCCAATCTTCCTAAAGTCGTGAAGGAAACGTGATTATTCATGAAACTAACTAAACAAATAAAGTGATACCAAAGGGACTGACATAAACAAAACCCTATCAATAGATGTTTGACATTGTGCAGATTTTCTGGAAATGCAGAGAATTACCGGCAATATAATACAGACTCAGGGTTCCGGTCGTATTAGCGACAACTTTGTGTGACATGTTACCTTGTTACACTGTGTCGACTATATTAAACAATTAAGTGTGTTACCGGAATAAGGACGTATTACAGCATAAACTAAACGATCAGATACGAGTTTCCGTCCTGGTGTTGGTCCATTGAAGATGAACGTTTTTGAATATGCTCTTTAGTGTGTTTACTTGTTGTGATTGACAATGATACTCAGTTCTCGTTTTGAGAACTTGATGTTTACTTGGATGTGACAAAGATTTACATGGCGGGTGTCGTCGATGAAGCAGAAGACGCTTACTCTTCCAAAACACCTGGACCCGTATTCATGAAACCGTTCTCATGCTCAAACATGGAATTCGTGCTCAAGTCCAATTTCTTGTTCCGGTTATAGTTATTTAATATCTCTTACTTTGTTAAAGTTTTTTGTAAAATAAGAAAGATCCACGAAGCTGGATACTATTTTTTAATATTTACAATGGCCTTTTTGGTCATTGACATGATTAAGGCGATTTTCAAGAAAAGTGGCTTGAGCACAGAATGCATGCTTGAGCATGGGAACGGTTTCATGAATACGGACCCTGGTCTTATTCTCTTGTGCTTTTACGAGTCTCCATGCTAATCTTTCATTTGTTCCTATTTTGCCTCTAGTTTAATCGATGTTGAGTTAGGATTATGGTTTTGTTGACGCTTTTGTATTCTCTGATTTTCCCCCTAAAACATAACGAATATTCGGTATAACTATACCATTATGGGATGTTTCTTGTTATATCAACAGACAATTAAAGCTACTGGTAGTGTTATAGGGATATAGGGATTGTTTACTGGTAGATATTAGGGAGCATATAAAGTTGGAAGATTAATTATAATTTAATTACTGGTAACGAAGGTGACCAGATCTTTTACAAGACGAGAAAGTGATATGTCTATATACTTAGAACTAATTAAGGATTTCAGTAAGATACTTTACTCCACTTGTTTCAGTCTATTTCGCTGTAAATGAGTTCGTGTTGGGAAGAGCTAGAAATTGTAGAATACTAGCCGTGAGCGCCGAAATGGCAGCACCGGCGGTTGTATGCTATACACAGTATTGTCTGGTTGCACGTGTCCAGTAATCACGGGTGATAAACTTCAACTAACATTTGTGTTCTTGCCTCTTCAGATAAGCCCATCTAATAGAGAAACCAGCCCGACGGCAGTATGGAGGATTTGTTTAATGTAAGTACATGTTCTTACACAAGATCACAATCAAATGTATATCAAGTTTAATGAAAGTGTATAACACTTAAATAAGACACAGGCTGAGTCCGACTTTGGCACAGGAGTATCTCAAATACTTTCAAATACGATATTCAAAACATCGTGTGGCAGTATTTTCTCTCATATATCGCCATGTTGAATATAGTTTGCCATGTAAGAATGCTATGTAAGAAAAAATCTATCTTACATAGCATATCACGCGGCGTAACGTCACAATGGCTCAACAATGACGTTATGTCACGTATACGGCAAACACTGATGACGGTGATGAGACCTGGGTGTATTATTTTGAATTTTCAAAGCGGAAGGTTGCCAACCGAATATGGGCCACTAAAAATGCCAGACGCGCAAGTATTGCCAAACGAATACGAACGGTAAAGAAGGTTTTGTATGCTATTTTTTTCACTAATAAGGGTCCAGCTATTCAAATCCCGGTGCCAAAAGGCAGAACGGACCCTCCGTATTCGCTAGACTTGGCCCCCTGCGACTATTTCCTCTTTCTAAAACTTAAATATCATTTATCTGGAAGGAGATACAATTCGAGAAATGCCCTTGGATCTGCTGTTTATCAGTGTCTGATGGGTGTACCCATTGAAGAGTATGAAAAATGCTTCCAAAAATGGATTGACCGGCTAAAAAGATGTGTTCTGGCTGGCGGAGAGTATTTTGAAGGGCAGAGCAAATTAAAATGAACAAAAGCACTTCCGCTATATGAGCACCGATGCAAGTGACATTATTTTTGGAACACCCCTCGTAAATTCCACCCTCGGGGTATTCAAAGGTAAAACCTTCGGCAAAGTCTCGGGTTTTACCAAATTTGAAAAACCCTCTGGTGGAATTTCCCTATCTTACATCCCTGGTCATGAAAGCGTTTTATAGTATTCAGTATTAGAAATCACAGAATAATGGCCCAATTTGCAAGCATTTTCTAGTTTATTCGATCTGATTATTGTGCTTGTCATGTATTCAGAATGCCCCGGATAACATCCAGCAGGAAGTAAAGAAACTCCACGGCAGAATGATAAATGACTTGTCCCACTTCTTCAACCCTAAAGTGGATAAGTGGCAGAACCTTGTTGGGTTGTTAGGTCATCTACTTTGCCCTGCTGACTCAGCTGGAGACAACGTTACTGTATGGACTATATGTGAGTGTCTGCGGAAACGAGGGAGTATAAAGTATGGATCATACGATGAGCTCTCTGAGGCGGTCGAAAGGATTGATGTTAATGCAGCTAGTGTCATCACAAAAACGGCAGAGAAAATCAAATCCCTTCTGTGTGAAGGTAGGTCCTGCTCTTTACAATGTTAACTTGTTTTATAATATCTAAAGCATAAATATAAATTATCTATTACTAAGTAATTGATCTTAGCGTTCTCGAGCCTATAAGAATGCATGTTTTAACGGTATCTATTTTGAAACGTTTTGGTGATATTCCCTAGAATTTTAGGTTGTTCTTGTGTGGCGATATGTTCGGGTTGTTTTTGAGACGATGTGTTAAAAAATTAGAGAATACCGAAGCGTTAACAAAATCATAATTCAAACTCAAAATCGATTAAACTCAGGGTAAAATAGGAACAAAGAAAATGTTAACATGGAGACCCTTGAAAAAAGTACATGAGAATAAGACCATGTGTTCCGGAAGAGTAAGCATCTGCTGCTTTATCGACGACACCCGATATGTTAATCTTTGTCACATCCAAGTAAACAACAAGTTTTCAAAATGGGAACCAAGTATCATTGTCAATCACACTAATGAGCATCAAAACGTCCATCTTCATATCACTTAAAGAAACAGAATATTTTTCAATGAGACAAAGATGGCGAAAATAAAACTTGCCCATAGTTATGATCAGCCTGCATCTCTTGAATCCTTGTGCTGTTAGTTTGTTTGTCAGCAGTTGACATCGATAAAAAAATTCCGATATTTAGAGCAAGCCCTAGAATATCGAATGAACTGGGACATGTAAACAACATAGGTTGGAGAAGCAGGGATGTTACTATCAAGAAATGGAAAGTTCACGATCGGAAAATTGAAATAGTCACGTTTATCGTATAGCTTAGTAGTAAGCTGTCCATGTTGGTCGTAGTTTAAGTAAAGATCGAGGTAGGCAGCTGATGTTGAAAAGTCTGTTGTGTCCTTTATTTCAAGTTCGGAAGGGTACAGGTATATACGATCGACGTGGTCAGCAAACTGTTTGTTGTTTATAGACAACATATCGTCGATATATCTGAAGGTGAAATTAAAAGGTTTGGCATGGTTTTATGAATCAATGAAGTGATCCTGACACTGAAGATGTCCGTCTTCATATCACTTAAAGATACAGAAGATATCTCTGTGAGATCAAGATTGCGACCATAAACCATAGTCTTCATCAGCTTGCATCTCTCGAATCCATGTGCTGTAAGTTTGTTCGTCAGCAGTTGACATCTATCAAGAAAATCTTGATATTCAAAGCAAGCCCTAAAATAACGAATCAACTGCGACATGTGAACATCATAAAATGGAGAAGCAGGAAAAATTGAAATCGTCACGTTTATCATACAGCTTGGTAGTTAGCTTCCCGTATTGGTCATATTTAAGTAAAGATCGAGCTAGGAAGCTGATGTGTATGTGTATGCAAGCAGTTTATTGGTACATTGTATTTAGCGTGATTGTAAAGTTTTGTTCTGGTGTATTTTTATAACCCTTTATGTTTTTTTAAAAATGATTTATATAAGTTACCTTATCATTCACTTCTGACGACAGGACCCACAGAATCTAAACGACTGAGATCTGACAGTCAAAGCAGGCGGACATCGACAGGTAATTTTGGTTTGAACGTATACCTGTATATATCGTATAGGAACAAAAACGAAAGGAAACTCCTAGTTTATTCATTTGTATATAAACTATCTTTATTATTTTTTAAACCATAACAGAAAGTATGTGTAAGTTTGAAAAAAACGTGCACCGACACTATATGTAGAGTGTATATTGATAGGCACTTAATCAGTGTAAATCGTTCTAGTGTACAGACCGATGTAACACAAAACCATTTTTTGTGTATTCTTTGTCAATCTTTCATTGTCGGAATCTGTGAAAGAAACAATCAAATATAAAGAACAACTAAATCATACATTTTCTCCTTTACTTACAGATTCTGATCGTAAAGTGCAAGCCATGATAGGTGAGGTCTCGTTACAGAAACTACTTTTGTAAAAAGATAAATTGTACCACACCTTGTGATAAAAGTACCATTTATACAGAAAAAAAGGCATACAAATAAAAATGCCCGCGCACATTTATTTCCAAATTAAAATAAATCACTTAAATAAATAGATAAACAAGAGATTGCGAACTATTCCCTCTCGGCCTTATGGCTCTGGAAACATATCATCTAAAAGAAATGCATATCGCAAGACATGTTACTCGAAGGAAACATCTGACGTTAAATTTGATAAAAAAATATTTTATCCCGTTTTGTTCATATTTTAGAGAAAACTAAAATTTCGATTAAAGAAGAAAGACAGAATATTTTTCTTCCTACAAAAGGCTGCCGTGACTCTCTCGAAAAGCTTCGTGAAAACCGGGTCGTCGTCATCAAGGGAAATACTGGGGATGGTAAAACCGCCATCGCCAAACAACTTCTTCGTGAACTTTGTCTGGAAGGAAGATATCCTATTGAACTTCATAACATCTCGGACTTAGATCTATTGTTTCCGAAATCTGGAATTGTTATATTTCTTGATGATATTTTTGGAACGAAAGTTGCGAGAGAGAAAGATGTTGAAGAGTGGCAAAAAAGGATGGAAACTTTACAGCCAACAATTTGTGGGAAAGAAACCGAGGCAAATTACATCCTAATTACCATTCGTAATGAAGTTTTTAATTCTTTGAAATTATTTTCTTCAGAAGAAATATTTACTAAAAGTAATATTATTGACTTGAGCTCCGACAACTACAAAATTGAGAGCGAAAAACTTGAAATTTTAAGGCGTTACGAGCCTACACAAAATGGATTCTCCTGGACAAATGAGGAGAAAGAAGAAATTATCCACTGTGCCTCGGGGATAGGATTCCCACAATGTTGTCGGTTGTTTAGAGACATTTCTCATTTGCAGAATAAACGAGCCAATTTTTTTATGAAACCCTATCGGTTCTTGAATGAAGCATTGGCAAAACTGAGTGAATGCCCAGCTCTATTGTTTCTCTTCCTAAATGGCGGAGAAGTAAAGGTAAACGATCTAGATCCTTACGCAGAAAAAGTCGATCGCATATTGTTGGATACAGCTTTCAAAATTGATTTGAATAGCATTGAGCAAAGACCCCCGGAGACATATGAAAAAAGATTAGAATTCGTACAGAAAAGCTTAGAATGTTTACAAGATTTTTTGGTAGCAAAGAGAATAGACGTGTCAGACGACGATGTTTACACATTCTGTCATGATTCCATACACTCAACAGTAGCACTTCTGTATGGAAAAGCCACGCCGATTGGCTTCATAAAGAATTGCCCTAGAAACGCCCTAACCTTTCTTACAACAAACACAAAGTCTCCGAACAGGATTGCCATAACCCCTGATCGCTATACGTATCTCTACAAACGTATACTTAGAGAGTTGGACTGGGACGAGGCCTATTGTGGTGACACTCTTGGAAGGTTGACTAATTGTCCGTTTCAGATTGATTCTCTAGATGTATGGAAAGACAGTCAGTTTCTTGAAAGGTTCGTGACATGGTTAGATGCTGAGAACGAGGATAAACATAAGTGGTTGAAAAAAGCGTGTTTCGCTGGTGCTGAAAAAGTTGTTGTATTTCTGCTTTCAAGAGGTGTACAACCTGCCACGGCAAAACCTTTGTGGTCATTAGTGAGGGGTCGTGAAGATGTACTTCGAAACGTTGTCACTTACTTGACGGATGAGATCAAATTTGACTTGTTGAACGATGCACTGGCTTCTGATGCTGACAGTTGTACTTCGTATCTTTTGTCTGGGGAAGTGGAAACTGAAACCGACACGCCATTTTGTGTGGTGAACAAAAGAAATGTGAGTGTGCTTAAAAAGATTTGCAAAGATTTGAATGCAGAGACGAAACTTTCAATTCTTAACATAGCATGCTATACTGGCGCAGAGAACTGTGCGCTGTTTCTTCTATGTGACGGTGTAGAACCTGACAAGTATACACCATTTTATGTTGTGAAGGGGGGAAGTGTCAGGGTATTGAGTTCACAACTTGAGTATGATATCACTTACAAGGCAAGAGCGGACAAATCAAAGTCATCAGTAGAGGCTATCGGTATCAATGTCTTACATGAGGCGTGCTTGTTTGGGAGAGAAGAGATGGTGGAAATTCTGTGTGACAAGTATCCTCATTTGATATACGGTAAAGACGGTAGATCACAAAGCATATTCCATCTTGTGGCATTGATAGGAAACTGTTCTATATTTCAAACAGTTGAAAAAACTCTTTTGAAATCCCTGTGTAAGGTTGAAGATGAGCAACACAAATGTGAGTTAGCAGACGGTCGTTTGGTCCATAAGAATTGTGCGTGTGCTCAATACGTATGCGAGCTGAAGGACTTCAAAAGATGGTCAGTATCACATTACAGTTGTATTTATAAGACGTCTAAGGCTTTGTGTTTCTATCTGTGTGATACGTACCCAGCACTGACCGTAGTTGAAGATCAGGACAAATGGAATGTTCTGCATTTCATAGCTAGGAGTTGGAAGGATGTAGACTGGTTCACTAAGTGTGAGACTCGTGTAAAACAATACATGGAGTCAACAGGGCGCAGGTATGACGTGAAAAACATGCTTGACAAATGGGGTTTATCAGTTTTATATTGGTCACACTTACAGGGAACAGAAAACAATCCTTTGTATGACTATCTTGCTCAGTTTTGGCCGGATGATGAAAGGACATTCAGTGATTCCAGCAGTCCCAGAAATTCTCCCAATCACTGGTAAAGGCAGTCATCATGAACCGTGAACAAATGAGAGTTGTTCCATCATTCCGTGTGTTCGACAATTGACGTAGATATAACAGCAGTCTGTTACCACAATACCCTTTTTAAATACACATGAGGCGAGGTTTAATTCAATCTTAACTACTGTTTCGGCGGAGAAATAACATAAGGGTTCCTGCTCCAACCCCAGGGGCCATGACGGGACCGGACCAAAAGAAAAACTTCACCCATATTTGATTTTTTCCCTGTAACTTTGAATGCTATAGTACCTTATTTCTTAAATTACAAATACTACAGTACTTTTAATAAACAGTAGCTCCAGTGACCCCTAACGCCCTTTGGCCTCTTGATATTATTTGAAGTACATTTAATCGTCATCGTCATACGCATGGAACATTCAGAGAAAGTGTTTTTCTCCAGACCACACAACTCCAACAACCCAGGTGGAGTATAAAATGGTCTGGGGTGGGTGTTGCAGTATCTGTGTCGTAGCATTCAAGTGCGGTGGCACTCTTCAAAAGATGCCGTTAGAAACATGGTCCCACTACAAACAGAAATTAATTCATCTCCAGCACACACACATACATACACACACATATGAAGATATCAGCCAGGTGGTATAGGACAAGTAGTTAGCGCCTGATAAGGCTGCTCCTGCGAACTCCTCAGGATTGTATATGATATAATTGTATGTGTTAATTGTACTGATTGTATGAGAATTGTATATCTATGTACTGTGAAGCGCTTTAGAGTGGCTTATGTTAGCTAGATAGGGCGCTATATCAAATGTTGTATATTATTATTATTGTTATATTATTATTTGTTTTACTGCGGACAAAATGACAAAGACACTCACTGCATTGTTGAGTAATTCGAGTAACCTCTCTTTGATTTTGTTTTCGTATAACTTTAGCACGAAACAAATATGTCTCCAGTATCCCCTTAAAGATACGTTACACTCCTGTTACACTTTATGTTGAAGTAGTACCATACAAATTGAAACAATCCAGAAATAAACTCTTAATCCATCTGAGTCCATGACTGCTGTTGGTCAGGGTGGAAGAGCGGAGGGGTTGTAGACAAAGATTTTGTGTACATACATGTAGTATCCTTGGCCCGTATTCATGAAACTGTTATTTTGCTTAAGCATAAGTTATCGTACTTTAGTATATTTTTTCATACTCAAGCACAAGTAATCGTAATCAAGCATACGTTATCGTTTTCAAGTTTGGATTCAGTGCTCAAATACTTCTTTCTTGCTGTAGGCTTAAAAGTCATGTTGTACATAAAGAATTCAAGTTTGGAGATCGGGAATGGTGTTCAACACGACATCTCTCAATTTGTTGTTGTAAAGTTGTTTAGTTTTTTGTTTTTGTTTTTTTTTTTTCTTTTCTGGGGACTATTGAATTTTCTTTTTATTCCATTTTTGAAATTCCCAAAAGTCATATTTCATTTTTAAAATTTTTGCTGTTACAGCTGATCGGGACGGAGTGCCTAGGCTTATAGAATATAAATATACAACAAGATGAAGTTCTATTTTTGGTTCAAAATAAAGTAACTATACAAAAACATATTAATAAAATCCATTAGATATCTATTAATTTCCAAAAATACTATTAAGGTTTTTAATTCCCTTACGTTATATGATATGATTGTAGAATAACGAAAAAATAGTACACAAATAGTGCGCAATGATATCGGACCGAAACTTATATCATCACTAGTGATGATATACGCAATGATGATATATGTTTTATCAAACTGATATTTTGTGATACTTCACAGGTAAAAATGTAATAAATAGTAATTTTATGCTGACGTAATGTTCTGAACACGTTTAACTTTTGTATACAGCGATTTGATGTTGAGGTAGTGTTCTGAACACGCTCATGTATACAGTAAATATATGTTGTCGTAGTGTTCTGAACACACTTATGTATACAGTAAATATATGTTGGCGTAGTGTTCTGAACACGCTCATGTATACAGTAAATATATGTTGTCGTAGTGTTCTGAACACATTCATGTATACAGTAATTTTATGTTGACGTAGTGTTCTGAACACACTTATGTATACGGTAACTTTTTGATGACGTAGTGTTCTGAACACGCTTATGTAAACAGTAATTTGATGTTGACGCATTGTTCTGAACACACTCATGAATACAGTAATTTTTTGTTGACGTAGTGTTCTGAACACGTTCATGTATACAGTAAATTTATGTTGACGCATTGTTCTGAACACGCTAATGTATACGGTAACTTTTTGATGACGTAGTGTTCTGAACACGCTCGTGTATACAGTAATTTGATGTTGACGCAATGTTCTGAAATCGTTTTACTTTTGTATACAGCAATTTGATGTTGACGTAGTGTTCTGAACACGCTTATGTATACAGTAAATATATGTTGGCGTAGTGTTCTGAACACGCTTATGTATACAGTAAATATATGTTGGCGTAGTGTTCTGAACACACTTATGTATACAGTAAATATATGTTGGCGTAGTGTTCTGAACACGCTTATGTATACAGTAATTTGATGTTGACGTAGTGTTCTGAACACACTTATGTATACAGTAAATATATGTTGGCGTAGTGTTCTGAACACACTTATGTATACAGTAAATATATGTTGGCGTAGTGTTCTGAACACGCTTATGTATACAGTAATTTTACGCTGACGTAGTGTTCTGAACACACTTATGTATACAGTAAATATATGTTGGCGTAGTGTTCTGAACACACTTATGTATACAGTAAATATATGTTGGCGTAGTGTTCTGAACACACTTATGTATACAGTAATTTGATGTTGACGTAGTGTTCTGAACACACTTATGTATACAGTAATTTGATGTTGACGTAGTGTTCTGAACACACTTATGTATACAGTAAATATATGTTGGCGTAGTGTTCTGAACACGCTTATGTATACAGTAATTTTATGCTGACGTAGTGTTCTGAACACACTTATGTATACAGTAAATATATGTTGGCGTAGTGTTCTGAACACGCTTATGTATACAGTAATTTTATGCTGACGTAGTGTTCTGAACACACTCGTGTATACAGTAATTTTATGCTGACGTAGTGTTCTGAACACACTCGTGTATACAGTAATTTTATGCTGACGTAGTGTTCTGAACACACTCGTGTATACAGTAATTTTATGCTGACGTAGTGTTCTGAACACACTCGTGTATACAGTAATTTTTTGTTGACGTACTGTTTTCAACACCCTTATCTATACAGTAGTTTTATGTTGACGTAGTGTTGCGTTCATGTATACAGTAACTTTTTGATGACGTAGTGTTCTGAACACGCTTATGTATACAGTAATTTGATGTTGACGTAGTGTTCTGAACACACCCATGTATACAGTAATTTTTTGGTGACGTAGTGTTCTCAACACACTTATGTATCCTGAAATTTCTTGTTGACGTAATGCTTTAAACACCTTGTTCTTCTGTATACAGAATTTTTATTTTTAAACACTTTGTACTCTTATAAACAGAAATTTCTTGTTTACCAAATGCTCTAAAAAAAATCAGAGAATACTAAAGCGTCAACAAAACCATAATCCAAACTCAAAATTGCTTAAACTAGAGGTAAAATAGGGACAAAGGAAAGATTTACATGAAGACCCTCCTACAAGTACATACATCAAACAAAATAAAGATATCAATCATTTTGCATGAAAAGAAAATTTAAAAACGACTGATTTTTATGGGTATGTTTATTATGTATTTCTACCTTATTGTAAAATTTGTGAAAGCAATTTGGGTCCTATAGAAGAGCATCGGGGATCTATTATCTACATAGTACGTAATATTTGTGTGTTGTGTTCGGAAAATCTTTGCCGTATAGCTATTAATTCTTTACGTTTGCCGCTGCCTTCCCTTACAGCAATAGCTTTACCAAATGATGGTCGATTTCTAATTTCTTTTATGACCAAATTTTTGAATGGCACAATATTTGTTTTGATTAATGAATATGTTTTATTGAAAATTTCACCAGTTTATGACATGAAAATGTCTGGATATGAAGGAAACTTATAAACAATTGTCAGATTGAGGTTAAAAGTGAATAACAATAGATTATTTTGCAGCCATCTATGTATAGTAACAATAGATTATGTTGTAGCTATATATGTATAGTAACAATAGATTATGTTGTAGCTATATATGTATACTAGCACGGATCAGAGTCAGCAACAATATATTATGTTGTAGCTATTTATGTATAGTAACAATAGATTATGTTGTAGCTATCTATGTATAGTAACAATAGATTATGTTGTAGCTATCTATGTATAGTAACAATAGATTATGTTGTAGCTATCTATGTATAGTAACAATAGATTATGTTGTAGCTATCTATGTATAGTAACAATAGATTATGTTGTAGCTATCTATGTATAGTAACAATAGATTATGTTCTAGCTATCTATGTATAGTAACAATAGACTATGTTGTAGCTATCTATGTATAGTAACAATAGATTATGTTGTAGCTATCTATGTATAGTAACAATAGATTATGTTGTAGCTATCTATGTATAGTAACAATAGATTATGTTGTAGCTATCTATGTATAGTAACAATAGATCATGTTGTAGCTATCTATGTATAGTAACAATAGATCATGTTGTAGCTATCTATGTATAGCAATAATAGATCATGTTGTAGCTATCTATGTATACTAACAATAGATTATGTTGTAGCTATCTATGTATAGTAACAATATATTATGTTGTAGCTATATATGTATAGTAACAATAGATTATGTTGTAGCCAACTATGTATAGTAACAAAAGATTGTGTTGTAGCTATCTATGTATAGTAACAATAGATTATGTTGTAGCTATCTATGTATAGTAACAATAGATCATGTTGTAGCTGTCTATGTATAGTAACAATAGATTATGTTGTAGCTATCTATGTATAGTAACAATAGATTATGTTGTAGCTATATATGTATAGTAACAATAGATTATGTTGTAACTATCTATGTATAGTAGCAATAGATTATGTTGTAGCTATCTATGTATAGTAACAATAGATTATGTTGTAGCTATCTATGTATAGTAACAATAGATTGTGCTGTAGCTATATATGTATAGTAACAATAGATTGTGCTGTAGCTATATATGTATAGTAACAATAGATTGTGTTGTAGCTATATATGTATAGTAACAATAGATTATGTTGTAGCTATATATGTATAGTAACAATAGATTGTGTTGTAGCTATCTATGTATAGTAACAATAGATTGTATTATTATCTATGTATACTAGCACGGATTAGAGTAAGTAACAATAGATTATGTTGTAGCTATCTATGTATAGTAACAATAGATTATGTTGTAGCTATCTATGTATAGTAACAATATATTATGTTGTAGTATGTCTTTTTAGTAGTCAAAAAGAAAGACATGTTTTTGGAAGTTGCAACCGTTAGAAAATATACAAAAAACATAAGCACTACAATACTGTGTTTGTGACAAACATTTATAAACTGTAAATAATAATAAAAAAAAAACAGTTAACCTATCGCAATTCAAACATATGATACCTTTTGAAATATGTTACGAAAAAACGAGGTATCTTAAATGCACGAAGAGAATAGCCAAAGGGGAAACAACTCTCGCATTCTGTAGATGCCGCTTGCATGATCCTTTACCACTGATGGAGTTATTTCCCTTGGGAATACAACGTTTTGTAAAAGATGGTGATTCTTGTCTAATAAATAAAGTATCTTAAAGGCCCAATATACGTAGCTTCGGACAACTTTTGTGATTCTGAAAAATTCTGAAAAAAAAATCCAGTTGATAACCATGCAAAAACGTAAACATGAGCGGTAACTAACAAGAAACTCTTGACAGAAAACTCCAAAGAATTGAAAATAATTCAGGTGGGGTCCACTTCAACAACAAGCCGAAGTTAGAAGGCAGTTCAAAATGGACGCGTGTTTACAAATACCGATTTTCAACTGCCGCCGTACCGGTTACCGCGTAAGAATCCATCTTGAATATTGCTGATATGAGTTAATCTTAACTAAATCTTTATTAATAAAAAGTTAGGCTAGATTTTCGCTTCAAGTTTTGCCGCAAGTTACGTATATTGGCCTTTACCAAGTTAAAGCTTAAAAGGAGAATTTTTTTTCATTAAGTGGTCAAAGTTTAGCAATACATGACAACCAATGCAAGTCCTAGAAATTCAAAATATACCAAAAACTTAGGAGGTCGCGGCGTCGTTTATTACGGATTGACCTCGACAAATGTAGGTACATGTTTGTAACTAGATAGACATGTGATATTAAATGAATAATGTGACATCTAAAATACATAAAAAGTCAAACGGGAGGTAATACATTCATTACCGAATTAGTCCTTGTTTTGTAAAACATTGTACAATGTAACTTATTTGTGTCTGTCAATGTTTGTTAATTTTGATGCTTTTTATGAATAAACTCCTTTGAATTTATCAAATTAAAAAAAAAAACAAACATATCAATTTTTGTGTCAGTTGTTTTTTCAAGATTTTCAAGCCTGATTCAAAATACATATACGTCCTGTGTACTCTCTCACTCACATTCATGTGTGTTTTGTCGTGGGTTGTATTATCCTTGACAGTGGGTGTTTGTGTTATCATGAGTGATTTGTTGTGATTTGTATTATCCTTGAGAGTGGATCTCTATGTTATCATGAGTGATTTGTCCTGGTTTGTATCATCCTTGACAGTGGATCTCTATGTTATCATGAGTTATTTGTCCTAGTTTGTATCATCCTTGACAGTGGATCTCTATGTAATCATGAGTGATTTGTCCTGGTTTGTATCATCCTTGACAGTGGATCTCTATGTTATCATGAGTGATTTGTCCTAGTTTGTATTGACAGTGGGTCTCTATGTTATCATGAGTGATTTGTCCTGGTTTGTATCATCCTCGACAGTGGATATCTATGTTATCATGGGTGATTTGTCCTAGTTTGTATCATCCTTGACAGTGGATCTCTATGTTATCATGAGTGATTTGTCCTGGTTTGTATCATCCTTGACAGTGGATCTCTATGTTATCATGAGTGATTTGTCCTGGTTTGTATCATCCTTGACAGTTGATCTCTATGTTATCATGAGTGATTTGTCCTGGTTTGTATCATCCTTGACAGTGGATCTCTATGTTATCATGGGTGATTTGTCCTAGTTTGTATCATCCTTGACAGTGGATCTCTATGTTATCATGAGTGATTTGTCCTGGTTTGTATCATCCTTGACAGTGGATCTCTATGTTATCATGAGTGATTTGTCCTAGTTTGTATCATCCTTGACAGTGGATCTCTATGTTATCATGAGTGATTTGTCCTGGTTTGTATCATCCTTGACAGTGGATCTCTATGTTATCATGAGTGATTTGTCCTGGTTTGTATCATCCTTGACAGTGGATCTCTATGTTATCATGGGTGATTTGTTCTGGTTTGTATTATCCTTGACAGTGGATCTCTATGTTATCATGAGTGATTTGTCCTGGTTTGTATCATCCTTGACAGTGGATCTCTATGTTATCATGAGTGATTTGTCCTAGGTTGTATCATCCTTGACAGTGGTTCTCTATGTTATCATGAGTGATTTGTCCTAGGTTGTATCATCCTTGACAGTGGATCTCTATGTTATCATGAGTGATTTGTCCTAGTTTGTATTGACAGTGGGTCTCTATGTTATCATGAGTGATTTGTCCTGGTTTGTATTATCCTTGACAGTGGATCTCTATGTTATCATGAGTGTATAGGAAAGGGTCACAAACCCGGATATCGAGGATGTTATTACGACTTAGTTTGTAAGCTGGGTCAATTCTGACTCTTAAAACCTATGGGAGAATTTGAAGAATTCTGTCTGTCTAGGAAAGATTTGTCGGAATAAGTAAATACAGTTTTGACTTTTTAATGACATTTTCATGAAAAATGTCAGCCCCAAGGTGATCCCTGTGTACGTGTGCAGTAACAGCCATTTCTTTTCTCCATTCCACACAACCATGTCTTTGGCTGGTCCTGCTGTCTGGGAAAGGTTCGGATGATACATCCACGGAAATACTATGTAAGTCCATGATATACATTCAACAAAAGGCTCAGAGGTCCTGTATCACTCACCTGGATACATTGATATCCAGGTTATTGTGTTAAAATATTATCCAAAAAGATCCCAAGGACAGTGATAGACTGAAAGTCCAATCCTTGAAGCATATCTGTATAAATTAAAAGTTTGGTAAACGGGTGAGTATCTCAATTGTTTTCAAGTTCAACTAAGAAATTAGGTCCCTAGGGGTGTGGCCAGACCCTGACATCAATGTTAATATTACGCTTGTGTTTGTTTCTTTATGTGCAGCAACTGTATAGTTTGGGGTGGGGATCCCAACCATTTCAAAGTTGTGACACAGGCTTTAAGTCTGCAAGGGCGTGGCAGACCCTGGGATCAAATCTAAAATCCTGATTTTGATTGTCTCTTTATGTCTAGCAACTGTATATATAGTTTTTAGGTGGGGATATCAACCGTTTAAAAGTTACGTCTCAGGTGTTAATTCTGCAAGGGTGTAGCACAACCCTGGAACAATTATAATATCATGATTGTGTTCAGCAATGGTATATTATATTGTTAATCCAAGTTAAAAAATATATTTATACCCCCCCCCCCCCCTTCCCCCAAGAAGGGGATCATCACCTCAATCTGTACAATTTTGAATCCCTACCTTTCATGAATGTTTCCAACCAAATATGATTGATATCCAGTGCATTTTTCTAAAGAAAGAAATGTCAATTACACCATATAATCAATTTATCCCTTTTTGCCCCACCTCACAGCCCCCTGGGGGCTCAGCCAAACCATGAGTATAGTTTTGAATCCAGAGCACCTAGGAAAGCTTCCTGCCAAATAAGGTTAATTTCCAAACAGTGGTTATGGAAAAGAAGTCACTTAAACCAATATAGCTAAATAACCTTTTTTGGTCCGCCCCTCAGCCCCCTAGGGGGCCAGTCCCACCGTTAGTACAATTTTGAATCCGGGATGCTTCCTGCCAAATAAGAAAATAAATCAGAGAATACCAAAGCGTCAACAAAACCATAATCCGAACTCAAAATCGATTAAACTAGGGGCAAAATAGGAACAAAGGAAAGATTTACACGAAGACTCTCGTAAAAGCACAAGAGAATAAGACCAGGTGTTCCGGAAGAGTAAGCGTCTTCTGCTTCATCGACGACACCCGCCGATGTAAAGCTTGGTCACATCCAACTAAGCATCAATCCTAAAAATGAGAACCGAGTCATCATTGTCATCACAACAAGTAAACACACTAACATGCAAACTCAAAAACGTCCATCTTCATATCACACAAAGATACAGAATATTTCTCGATGATATCAAGATGGCGACCATAAAACTTGCCCATAGTCTTCATCAACCTGCATTTCTCGAATCCCTGTGCCGAAAGTTTGTTCGTCTGCAGTTGACATATATCACGAAAATCTCGATATTCAGAGCAAGCCCTAGAATAACGAATCAACTGCGACATGTAAACACCACAGGATGGAGTAAAAGTCTGATTGGAAATAAAGTTGATTTCCAATCAGTGACTATGGAGAAAATGTCGCTTAAACAATATAGCTTAATAACTCGTTTTTGCCCCTCAGCCCCCTAGGGGGTCAACCCCACCATTAGTACAATTTTGAATCCTGAGCACCTACGGATGATTCCTGCCAAATGAGGTTGATTTCCTATCAGTGGTTATGGAGAATAAGTCGCTTATACAATATAGCTAAATAACCCTTTTTGGCCCGCCCCTCAGCCCCCTAGGGGGTCAGTCCCACCATTAGTACAATTTTAAATGCTGAGCACCTAAGAATGGCTCCTGCCAAATTAGGTTGATTTCCTATCAGTGGTTATGGAGAATAAGTCGCTTATACAATATAGCTAAATAACCCTTTTTGGCCCGCCCCTCAGCCCCCTAGGGGGTCAGTCCCACCATTAGTACAATTTTGAATCCTGAGCACCTACGGATGATTCCTGCCAAATTAGGTTGATTTCCTATCAGTGGTTATGGAGAATAAGTCGCTTATACAATATAGCTTAAATAACACTTTTTGGCCCTGCCCCTCAACCCCCTAGGGAGTCAGTCCCACCATTAGTACAATTTTGAATCCTGAGCACCTAGGGATACTTCCTGCCAAGTTAGGTTGATTTCCTATTATTGGTAGAGAAGAGGTCGTTTAAAAAATTATTGACGGACGACGGACGGACGACAGACGGACAGCAGACGGACGGACGACGGATGAACGACGGACGCCACATGTGTATGGCATAAGTTCACCTCAGTTCTTCGGACAAGGTGAGCTAATAATTAACATAAATAAGTTTAAAGGCGCGACTAAATCAACTCTCGCGGTTGGCAAACTTTCTCTGGGCTTGAAACTATTTCACTAGAACATATATATAGATCATTACGAAAGCTTGAACCGAGTTTCCTCTGACTCCGACACCATATAAACTTATAAAGTAGACATTTTTACAGATAATAGATGTCGGAGTCTGGTGTGATGGAAATAGAAGCCATAGCTTTACTGTATACGGTACTCGATCGCGACGTATGCCAACTCCTCCCGTATACGAAAATATTAATGATATTAACACAACAACATTTACGGGATATTATTCATTATTATTTATTAAGAAATGTTGAAAAATGTTGTTTTATTTTATGTGATACTATATGTTACGAAAGCCTATTCTGTTCATTTTGAAAAGCAAAATAAAAATATGTATCTCGTTAAACGGTGAACGGTGACATTCTTTTATTCATGGACGTGGTATGTTTAGTTGTAATATAATTAAGTATAACTCATAATCGTACGACAAAGCACGGAATTCCTGAGACAAAGGGACCGTAAAGTCACACACCTAAATTAGAATATGACGAACCGGGACTTGTTCTATAACACAAGAAGCCGCTGGTCGGCCTTTTTTCTATCAGAAATGATTTTGCCGACTGCCATGCTTGTCAAAAGTATCTCGCTGTGTTAAACCTCAAACATTGTCGGAGTACGTATACAGAGAGATGTAAATCGATGACAATGACGTTCTCGTGACAGGAGGACGACCTACATAAGTAAGTGTATCAAAGGTATTTCTGAATTCAATTAGACTATATGATATGTATATAGTTTTAACCTGCGGGGGAAAACACGCCAGAGCTATTGAGTTTCGTTACAATTGCTGTATAGTCTTATTCGTATTTATATGTTTATTAGACGTGAAAATTCCAATTTACAATTGTACATATTTGAATTTGATTTGAATATAAATAGTACCAGTAGTTACATTTCGCTTTTAACGTTGTAGATAGATCTATATACACCAGGAAACTTATATGAACTTTACTCAACTTTTAACGATTTCAGAAAATGAGATTGATCAATATTTTTTATTTGACCTGACATATAATTGAAACAGTATGAAAGTATGAGTCGATATGTATAACATTGTATTTTTTGTAGGCGCAATTAATTAATTTCCTGATATCGATCCTTGCATATTTATATACATCTAGCTATATACAGCCAAAAGTCTTTCAAATTTTTTTTTCAATGAATTTTCCTGACTTCGTTTATGGATGGATTTTGCCAATTTTTTGTTATTTGGTACAGAAATGCACAAGGTTTCCTCTCATAATATTTATTAAATTTTCCGTTGTGTATTTATAGAGCTATACAGAATTATCTACACTGCTAATTTCCGTGTGACGCCATTTTTCTATATAACGTTACCAAAATGACGTCAAAATGGCGTCCCGAAAATTGGATGTTGTAAATAAATTATGATTTCTCTAATTATACATAACAGAAAACTGTGAAAATTTTATGAGATGAAACATGAAACATATCTCTATAAGTACCCAAAATGTTATTAAAAATGATTCCGAAACGAAGTCAGTAAAATTCATTGAAAAAAGTTGGAAATACAAAGAATATATAGCAAAATGAAAAAAATTGAAAGACTTATAGCACGTAACTGTATATAGCTAGCTAGGCTTTATAGTATCCATATAGATTGTACATTTGTAACAGAAATATATTTACAAAGTTTTAGTTTATACAATGCCATATATGGACTGTTGTACAATATGGTTAAATATTTGCTTCATACATGTATATGTATATCGGGCTCGCAAGTACTTTGTGGACATAATTTTGATTTTTCTTTCCATTAAAAGCAGAAGCTAGGTAACACGTACACAAATACAGTATTTTCTAAAATAATATCAGGGACGTATATATATGTGCCTGATAATATAAAGTGCTTGATTTTAAAAGTGCATATATATAATAACAACGCACGTAGAGAAGTTTAAAAAAAAATTGCATGGGTTGCTATTTTATGTTTTTGAAATCATGCATGAATACTGTATTCGTTCATTTCTGCAGGCTTTGATTCTGATCTGGTTCAAGTTATATATAATTAAATCTGATAAACTCATCAAATCAAGATGCAGATGTTGTTTCCACTCTTAAATACTTCATATCTACAAGTTTAATAAATGTTTAATAATATTTACCTGCGATACGTAAGTTTATATAAACACTGTGTGAGTCATGTCCATGATTACATTTGTAGGTGGTGGGTGTTCTCTTTCCAAAGGATTCCCGTCTAAAAATAACCGATTAGCTTGGTCACGTGACAGAGCCAAAGCGATCATCTTGTCAGTGAAAAACCATAGCTGAGGAATCCCCAATCATCATTATAGCATCGGGGGTTGGGATATTTATAAGGAAACCAAGAAAGTATTCAAATGTTCGCCGACAAAATGTGGAAGTTGAGAGAGATCACGGATAAAGTGTAAGTGTACATTTTGTTATTTTATATCGCTTTTCTAGCGGATGTTGAACGTCCTACCACAGGCCTTGACCTTCCACGTCGACACCGGCTTCCGCTTTGACGTTTCGATGTCAATATTTATTTTTTCGTAAATAAATGATTATCTCTGCTTCTGATGATACTCAAGTTTACATTTAGTAGAAAAAATATGTTATCATATATTGGCTGAAATACCTAAGTGTTGACATGTTTAGTTTTGCTGTGGTTGATAAACTATCCGTGTTGGAATGGGAGGGGCAATGGGAATGTCAACACCTCCATGGTTTTGGGAATGTAAAATATGTCAACGCTGCCACGTACAAATTATCATTAACCAATAACTCCTAAACAAGAGCAAAGAAAAAAATAACCGAATGAAATCGTTTGCTGGATTCTTGAGTTCCAATTTACATGAAATGTGTTGGTAAACATCGTATATGATCTAGAATCAGATTTGCATTATTGTATATACCCTGCCAATTGGTATAAACGCCTCAAACACTGAATATCCACTGCCGGTTCATGTTTCTCATTATCGATGTGTGACTTCCGGTTCACCCGCAATACCCTTATTCGCCAACTAAACTATCATTTCTAACATTGCTCATCTGTGTTGTGTATCATTTGTGCCCCAGGGTCGCACTGGGGACGAAGACTATAACCATACATTTGTCTATAATCCATTGTAGTCGTATTTTGTCCTCACCGGTCCTGCCTAACACGAAACGAGAGTCACAACATCGATGTCGTACTACATTTGGCTTTTCTATTTCGTGGTTTTTGCCACGCTGCTCAATCAGGACACATTGAAATGCTATGACAAAATTGTGTCAAAATTTCAGAAACATGAACAGCAAACGGGTAGTGTATTCTACCACGATGTGGCTTGCAGTGTCATTGATTACCATCATTATAATGATCCGTCTGATATGTCCTATTTATCAGAAGTCATCATAACACCTAACATTCATTTTGTACACCATATTATTATGACTCAACTAGCTATGCCTACCACCGAAACAGTATGTGTTCACCCGTTTGGCAAAACACAGATTTTCATGTCCCTTCAGTCTTTACAAGACCTGCCAGCATTCCACTCGCTGTATAGTATGTTCTGTAAGAGTAAAAATTCGCGTCATCTACTGAAGTCTGGTAAGATCTTGCACTTCCTTATTTTACTCATAATCGCCCAGTCTAATGATGTTGAATTCAATCCAGGGCCCTGTCATGACAGTACAAAATTTTTCTGTGGCACCTGTGACAAGACTGTCACATGGGAACACAGAGGAATTGTCTGTGAAACCTGTGATCAATGGTTTCATGTGGACTGCCAGGACATTCATAGTAAAACATACCAAGATCTGAATGATAGTATGGTCAGCTGGCATTGCCTTATATGTAACCATCCAAACTACAGTTTTGTTGCTTTTGATCTACATGAAATTAGTACCACCAATCAATTTGAGAGCCTCTCACAACTGTGTACTAGCAATGTTAGCAACCCCAGCACACCGAGCACCATCAAACCTATACACTCATCTACACCTATACGCAAAGAAAGAAAGCAAGTTCATGTAAAAGAGAAACCTATTAGGATTATTAATGTTAATTTCCAATCCATAAAAAACAAACAACATCTTGTGAATAACCTAACCCAGAGTACCCTTCCTGATATTATTATTGGTACTGAAACTTGGTTGAAACCTGACATAAAAAGTAATGAGGTAATTCCATCAGACTACAGAGTTTTCCGGAAAGATAGACTGAGTGGTGAAGGTGGAGGTGTCCTTATTGCAATAAAAAACATCTACATAAGTGACACTGTTGAAGATCTTACTCCACCCGAAGAGTACGTGTGAAATCATATGGGCCAAGATAGAAGTTGTTGGTAGTAAGACGCTCTATATCTGCTCATATTATAACCCCAAAACCAACAATGAACATAGTGCAAAGATGTTTGATATTTCTGTAAGACGAGCCTCCCAGCTTCATAACTCCTCATTTGTCATTGGAGGGGATTTCAATCTACCTGGTTGGGACTGGGAGAATAAGATCATTAAACCTAATACTACCTATCCAAAACCTCACTATGAATTTGGGAATCTACTCGATGATACTGGGCTAACACAACTTGTCACATTTCCAACTCGCAACAACAACACATTGGACCTTATGATCACAAACACTCCTAATCAGGTCCAGAGAATTGAGGCAATACCTGGCATATCTGATCATGATATTGTGTTCCTCGAAATATCTAGTGTTCCCCGCAAAATTTCACAAAAACCACGAGAAATTCCATTATATAAAAAGGCTAATTGGAATTCCATGAAAAGGGAACTCCAAGACTTCTATCTTGATATTTCCGACAATAAAGTTTTGACAGTAGAAGGTCTGTGGGAAACATTTAAATCATTCCTACACAACATACTTAGGAAGCATATCCCACACAAAGTGGCAAAAAAAAGAGATGGAAACCCCTGGGTGACCTATGAAATAAAAAAGTTAATTAACAAAAGAAACCGTCTCTATAAACAACTAAAAAAGTCGGGTAGTCCATCTATCAAAGAAAAGTTTAAATCATTGAAACATCTTATCCAAAAACTACTCAGACAGGCATATTGGAAATATATAGAAAATATTGTCACTCCATCTACAGATTCCACAGATTATAAACCAATGAAAAATTTTTGGACATATATCAAACACCAAAAGGCCGACTACAATGGGGTAGGGGCTCTGAAATATAATGGTAAACTTCACACAGAACCAACTGACAAGGCCAATATACTTAACAACCAATTTCAATCCGTCTTTTTAAGTGCTGACAACATTAGCCCAGATACACTTTCACAGCAGTATACATCTCGAAATAATACCCCTGAGATGCCTAATATCCATATAACAGCAAATGGAATTTATAAACTTCTTTTAAACCTGGACACTACTAAAGCTGCTGGTCCAGACATGTTGAAACCTAAGATACTTAAGGAGTTGGCTACAGAAATTTCTCCCATTCTCCATCTTGTCTTCCAAAGGTCACTAAATACCGGTCATGTCCCAACCGACTGGAGAACAGCATACATTGCCCCAATATATAAAAAAGGCCAAAAATATAATCCTGAAAACTATCGCCCCATTTCACTTACCTGTATTTGTTGTAAATTATTTGAACATATCTTAGTTAGTAACATCATGAACCATGCTGATAGTAACAACATTCTTTACCCTCTACAACATGGCTTCAGACAAAGCAGGTCCTGTGAGAGTCAACTCATTGAGTTTGTAGATGACATCTCCAGTAATTTAGAAGAAGGCAAACAAACTGACATCTTGATTATGGACTTCAGTAAGGCCTTCGATAAGGTGAGCCATGCTCTACTTATCCACAAACTTCGGGGCTATGGTATTACTGGGGAAGCTAACACCTGGATAGCAAACTTCCTCAATAGTAGAACCCAAACTGTAATGGTAGACGGGGAAATGTCTGATCCTGCCCCAGTAAGATCCGGGGTCCCCCAAGGCTCGGTCCTCGGGCCGAGTCTTTTCTTATATTACATTAATGACATAGTTGAGGGTATTTCATCTTCCATCAGACTCTTTGCAGATGACACCATCATGTATCTGGCTGTAACATCACAGAGAGAAGCCCACATCCTGCAAAGAGATCTTGATAAACTTGCCCTTTGGGAGACAAAATGGAAAATGGCTTTCCACCCAGAAAAATGCCAAGTCCTCTCTGTCACGAGAAATAGACACTCCATCCGTCATCCATATATGCTCCATGGTCAAGAATTGGAACATGTGACAGCAGCAAAATATCTTGGGGTCACCATTAGGTCCGATCTGAAGTGGGACACACACATAGATAACATTAGTAAAAAAGCCAATTCTACCCTAGGCTTCCTGAGGCGCAATTTTAAAATTTCATCTAGCTCCATCAAACAAAAGGCCTATAAGTCTCTGGTCCGCCCTCAGGTTGAAAACGCCAGTCCGGTGTGGGACCCCTATTTGAAAAAGGACAAGGACAAGCTTGAGATGGTCCAGCGCAGGGCTGCCCGTTTTGTTGCCAACCGCTACCGTAACACCTCTAGCGTTGGCAACATGTTAGACCATCTAAAATGGCGCAGCCTTGCAGATCGCAGGAAAGACGCTAGACTGGTCTTACTGTATAAAGTCCACCATGGAAAGGTTGCCATTACATCCAAACATCTAGCTCCTACCACCAGACAAACCAGACATAGTCACCATCTTTCTTTTCAAACCATTTCGTGCAGGACGTCTGTTAGGAAAGAATCCTTCTTTCCTCGGACAATCACTGATTGGAACAACCTCCCCTCCAAAATTGTTTCTTCTGACTCTCTCTCTTCATTCAAATCCGCCATATCCGACCATCATTATTAATTCTGTTCTCTCCCTTTCATAGCGCCACATCCAATCCATTTGACATAACCTTCACTATGTTGAAGTAGGTCAGTAATAGGTAGAAGTAGAAGTAGAAATACTTCGATATCCTCAAATAACTGCCGATTTGATAACACGGAAATAACAAATAAATCTCGACTGTTATGATATCGATCCTGTTATTTAGAAATCATCTCCGTTATCCATGTTGTTGAGTGATTATTCCATACAGAGCAATGCTTTTGTACATAAAATAATCTGATATCTATGTCGGAAATCCCCTTTGAATCCCCATTGTATTGATACATTATGTCACCAAGTGACAGTTCATGATCATGATCAGCCAAGTTCAAACACCCCCCCCCCCCCCCCCGCGGGGTCCCTCCCCCGTCCCTCCAAACACCTATCCGTATCTTGCGATAAGTATTGCCGCACTTGAGTTTAGTGTATTTCCCCATGTGTGACCCATTTTAATCAACTTGATTTGCAGAATTCAGTAGAGCTTTCAAAATATACTTCTGGGTTCAGTTGCATTCAATATGCTAGTATACCCTATATTTCAGAGCAGTTTGAAGTTGGAGCTTATTTGTGATGTCCCATTTTCTATGAAATTAACATTGATGTCAGGGGAGATATTCAGTTCACAGATTTCATTTTGTCTTTGAAAACCTCAACACTGGTGCCTTTAATTCGCAGATTCAGCAATACAATCAAGAGTACTAAGACTTTAAGGCCCAATATACGTAACTTCAGGAAAATTTTCGTGATTCTGAAAAATTCTGAAAAAAAATCAAGTTGATAACCATGTAAAAATAAGCCTAAAACGAAGAAAACCTAAGCGGTAACTAACAAGAAACTCTTGACAAAAAAATCCAAAGAATTGAAAATAATTCAGGTGGGGCCCACTTCAACAACAAACCGAAGGTAGAAGACGGTTCGAAATGGACGCGTGTTTACAAATAGCGTGTTTCAACTGCTGCTGTACCGGTAACCATGAAAGAATTCATCTTGAATATTGCTGATATTTCAGTTAATCTTAACTAAATCTATAAAGATAATAAGTTAATAGGCTTGATTTTTGCTTCAAGTTTTGCCGAAATTAAGTTACGTATATTGGGCCTTTAAATACAAACTATAGGAGTTTGGGTAACACGACTCCCTAACCAATTCAACCCTTTCAGTATTTCATGAAAGTCTCTGTTCATGAAAAAAATACCTAGCGAGTAGTGTGTTACAGCTTTCTGTATAATATCCTAGCACGTATAAACCTATAGCTACATGTGTTAAATGTTACAAGTTTAATCCTATTTATTTTGTAAAGTAGACCGGCTAGCTGTTTTTATAGAGTTTCGAATTATTTTGTCATGTTAGCTGCTATCTAATCAGGTGTGCTATCTAATCAGGTGTGTTCTTGGTTGTAACATATATATCAACATCACGAAATTAAAACCTGCAAATTCTAAATTGATCTATGACTGTACATGTACATGCATACAGTGTTTGAAACCTGCATGGTTGTCGAGAACAAATAGTCTCAATTTCATAAAGATGATTGAAGCTAGACAATACACCGTTTCCGAGATACAAGAACTCTTTTGAAGTGGAGTTAGAAATCGGTGATTTGATCATGTGACCGGGAAAAATTTAGGGCACTTTACAATGGTGGCATTGATGACCGAATGGCAGCTAGATTCGATTCAATATTTTTAGTCGCTTTAGGTTAAAATGGGACAAAACAAAGATGCATGCTCTTAAACTAAGTCATGGTATGTTGTACCAAGATGTGTAACTGTCAGTAGTAAAAGAAACAATCTGTCAAAATGTAATGTTCAGATCGTTTCCAACAGCAAAGAGAAACCCCGATTACGAGCACTGTGGATTGCATTCATATTTCTCAATACAAGATAAATTCAGTTCATCAGTGATCTCAGATAATTTTACTAACACCCTTTTTATTTTATTTGAAGTTGTGATCCCTCTTTCGACTGAAAAAATTAACTTTAATTACCGTCATTGAAAACTTCTTTTTAGCCGCCATTTTGTTTTCAAAGTGCCCTAAATAAAGTCGCGTGGTACCGGTGATGAAAATCACATGACTTAACCGACTGAAAGTTGTATCCCGGAAATGGCGTATTGGAATCAACAAGAATTGTTTAGTGCTGAAAAGTCTATAACAGAATAAATATTTACATGGCAGTTATATATATAATTATAAAATCATGATTTGGATTGGTTTGTTTTACTATCAATCATACTTTTCAAATTTTGCATGCTGGGTAATCAATGATCTCTCTCAACGTCTTGAACAATGAATTCAGAGGTAAAAAATAATACTGTTACATTATAGGCCTATCATACTACAGATCGTAAATTCAGAAATTGAGTCAGATTATGTAAACCTGTACATAATATATTATAAATATATGTGTCTGAATCTGTTGTTTTTGAATTAAGTTTGGTAACTTGGTTACAGCACCAATGTGGTGATGAACTATTCGGAAGTGGAAACGAAGGTGAGAGAGGCTACGAGTGACGAGGCCTGGGGACCACATGGAACACTGATGCAGGAGATCGCACGTTACACATTCACATACGAACACTTTCCAGAGGTGATGGGCATGCTGTGGAAACGCATGCTGCATGATAACAAGAAAAACTGGAGGAGGGTTTATAAGGTCTGTACAATCTAAGTGTGAGCTTGCATTGTAAACTGATAATTTTATCACTTCTATTATGACTTACAAGTACAAACTTTACACCTTTGTGTTCGCTTTGAATTTACTGGTCATTGTCTAATGAAAGTGACAGAGTATTTATACATATGTCTCATGGTACTAGTCACTGAAAAGTCACAGAAACACATACTGGTTGTATTAATTATTAAATAAGAGAATCAATGGGATTGATTGGGTCCGTTTTCTTTCTGTTTTAGGGAGATTTTGTTCATTTTGAAACTCTTTCGGATTATTATCATTCTACATATATGTGTATATGTTTAGCTGGAATTAGTTTGTGTCGCATCTTTTTAAGATGATGTACTGTACATGTATCACATACTTGTGTTTTCCTTTACTGCAGTCATTACTGTTGCTAACATACCTTCTAAAGAACGGGTCAGAGCGTGTGGTGACAAGCTCTAGAGAACACCTTTATGACCTCCGCAGCCTGGAGAGCTACACTTTCACAGATGAGCATGGAAAAGACCAGGGACTAAATGGTGATAATTAAAAGGACATTATATAAGGATTGAAAGTCATTTTTTACCGTTCATAGTGCTATATTTACATTTGCTATGTAATTTTCCTTTGACACAATGCTAAGAGGCAGTTGCTGCCATACGCATATAACACCCAGTGCCTCAGACTATAACAGCAATTGATAGTGTGACGTCATTATTCTTTATTGCGACCAGGCTTATTCAGTTTGTCATCAATAGCAATGTGTGTTATAGGACTGTAACAACATTTGCTAAAACATTCATTGCTTAAATGAAACATCAGCCGTTACGTTCATAGTCATCTTCATGCATGTTAAATAAGGATGCAATGGCTGACCTTTCATAACGTTATAAAAGGTAAAAAAATACTTTCAATCAGCATATTTACATTTAAGTATTTAACAATTGCTTAATTGTGTTTATATTTTTTCAATAGTAGTTTATTACTTGCGTTTGTATGTGTGTCGTCATTTAAACAACATTGGCAGAACAGCCCAGTTTAAATAAAATTGGCGCCAGTGAAAATAATAAGACATGTAAGCGTTTGACGCAGGGGCATTCCCCATGTTATTGAAGTGGCGGGAAAGACTCAAAGAACAGGCTTGGTCTACGACGTCATAAGTAAATCACATACAATGTCTCTAGAACCATTGCTTTCATACTTTTATGAAATCATTTCTGCTGGTAATGATCATATAGTGGGTTGCAGGGCAAATGTAAATATATTGAAATATTACATATCGTTCACCCCTGAAGACACATTTGAACTTTTACAACTCAAAGGTTGGAATAGTTCATTATGAAATTTAGGGGTGAATGGGTTGTATAACCTCTCGTTACCACTGATAACTAAAGCTACATAACCCCTCTTTACCACTGATACCTACAGCTACATAACCCCTCGTTACCACTGATACCTATAGCTACCTAACCCCTCGTTACCACTGATACCTGTAGCTACCTAACCCCTCGTTACCACTTATACCTATAGCTACCTAACCCCTTGTTACCACTGATACCTAAAGTTACATAACCCCTCTTTACCACTGATACCTATAGCTACATAACCCCTCGTTACCACTGATACCTAAAGCTACATAACCCCTCGTTACCACTGATACCTAAAGCTACCTAACCCCTCGTTACCACTGATACCTAAAGCTACCTAACCCCTGGTTACCACTGATCTTAAAGCTACCTAACCCCTCTTTACCACTGATCTTAAAGCTACCTATCCCTCTTAACCACTGATCTTAAAGCTACCTAACCCCTCTTTACCACTGATACTTAAAGCTACATAAGCCCTCGTTCCCACTGATACCTGTAGCTACCTAACCCCTCGTTACCACTGATACTTAAAGCTACATAACCCCTCGTTCCCACTGATACCTGTAGCTACCTAACCCCTCGTTACCACTGGTCTTAAAGCTACCTAACCCCTCTTTACCACTGATACTTAAAGCTACATAACCCCTCGTTACCACTGATACCTATAGCTACCTAACCCTTGTTACTAACTTACTACTGATACCTATAGCTACATAACCCCTTGTTACCACTTATACCTAAAGCTGCATAACCCCTCGTTACCACTGATACCTATAGCTACATAACCCTTTGTTACCACTGATGCGTAAAGTTACATGACCCCTCGTTACCACTGATACCTACATCTACATAACCCCTCGTTACCACTGATACCTACAGCTACATAACCCCTCTTTACCACTGATACCTAAAGCTACATAAGCCCTCGTTCCCACTGATACCTGTAGCTACCTAACCCCTCGTTACCACTGATACCTTAAGCTACAAAAACCCTCATTTGCACTGATACCTAAAGCTACATAACCCCTCGTTGCCACTGATACCTAAAGTTACCTAACTCCTCGTTACCACTGATACCTAAAGTTACCTAACCCCTCGTTACCACTGATACCTTAAGCTACAAAAACCCTCTTTACCACTGATACCTGTAGCTACCTAACCCCTCGTTACCACTTATACCTATAGCTACCTAACCCCTCGTTACCACTGATACCTAAAGTTACATAACCCCTCTTTACCACTGATACCTATAGCTACATAACCCCTTGTTACCACTGATACCTATAACTACATAACCCCTCGTTACCACTGATACCTAAAGCTACCTAACCCTTCGTTTCCCCTGATACCTAAAGCTACATAACCCCTGGTTACCACTGATACCTGTAGCTACCTAACCCCTAGTTACCACTGATCTTCAAGCTACCTAACCCCTCTTTACCACTGATCTTAAAGCTACCTAACCCCTCTTTACCACTGATACTTAAAGCTACATAAGCCCTCGGTCCCACTGATACCTGTAGCTACCTAACCCCTCGTTACCACTGGTCTTAAAGCTACCTAACCCCTCTTTACCACTGATACTTAAAGCTACATAAGCCCTCGGTCCCACTGATACCTGTAGCTACCTAACCCCTCGTTACCACTGGTCTTAAAGCTACCTAACCCCTCTTTACCACTGATACTTAAAGCTACATAACCCCTCGTTCCCACTGATACCTGTAGCTACCTTACCCATCGTTACCACTGGTCTTAAAGCTACCTAACCCCTCTTTACCACTGATACTTAAAGCTATATAACCCCTCGTTACCACTGATACCTATAGCTACCTAACCCCTCGTTACCACTGATACCTAAAGCTACCTAACCCTTTTTACTACTGATACCTATAGCTACATAACCTCTTGTTACCACTTATACCTAAAGCTACATAACCCCTTGTTACCACTGATACCTATAGCTTCATAACCCCTTGTTACCACTGATACCTAAAGCTACATAACCCTCGTTACCACTGATGCGTAAAGTTACATGACCCCTCGTTACCACTGATACCTACATCTTCATAACCCCTCCTTACCACTGATACCTACAGCTACATAACCCCTCGTTACCACTGATACCTATAGCTACCTAACCCCTCGTTACCACTGATACCTAAAGCTACCTAACCCCTCGTTGCCACTGATACCTAAAGTTACCTAACCCCTCGTTACCACTGATACCTAAAGTTACCTAACCACTCGTTACCACTGATACCTTAAGCTACCTAACCCCTCGTTACCACTGATACCTATAGCTACATAACCCTCGTTACCACTGATACCTATAGCTACATAACCCCTTGTTACCACTGATACCTAAAGCTACATAACCCTCGTTACCACTGATGCGTAAAGTTATTACATGACCCCTCGTTACCACTGATACCTAAAGCTACCTAACCCCTCTTTACCACTGATACCTACATCTACATAACCCCTCCTTACCACTGATACCTACAGCTACATAACCCCTCGTTACCACTGATACCTAAAGCTACCTCACCCCTCGTTACCACTGATACCTAAAGCTACCTAACCCCTCGTTGCCACTGATACCTAAAGTTACCTAACCCCTCGTAACCACTGATACCTAAAGTTACCTAACCCCTCGTTACCACTGATACCTTAAGCTACAAAAACCCTCTTTACCACTGATACCTATAGCTACCTAACCCCTCGTTACCACTGATACCTATAGCTACCTAACCCTTCGTTACCACTGATACCTGTAGCTACCTAACCCCTCGTTACCACTTATACCTATAGCTACCTAACCCCTCGTTACCACTGATACCTAAAGTTACATAACCCCTCTTTACCACTGATACCTATAGCTACATAACCCCTTGTTACCACTGATACCTATAACTACATAACCCCTCGTTACCACTGATACCTAAAGCTACATAACCCCTCTTTACCACTGATACCTAAAGCTACCTAACCCTTCGTTTCCCCTGATACCTAAAGCTACATAACCCCTGGTTACCACTGATACCTGTAGCTACCTAACCCCTAGTTACCACTGATCTTCAAGCTACCTAACCCCTCTTTACCACTGATCTTAAAGCTACCTAACCCCTCTTTACCACTGATACTTAAAGCTACATAAGCCCTCGGTCCCACTGATACCTGTAGCTACCTAACCCCTCGTTACCACTGGTCTTAAAGCTACCTAACCCCTCTTTACCACTGATACTTAAAGCTACATAACCCCTCGTTCCCACTGATACCTGTAGCTACCTTACCCATCGTTACCACTGGTCTTAAAGCTACCTAACCCCTCTTTACCACTGATACTTAAAGCTATATAACCCCTCGTTACCACTGATACCTATAGCTACCTAACCCTTTTTACTACTGATACCTATAGCTACATAACCTCTTGTTACCACTTATACCTAAAGCTACATAACCCCTCGTTACCACTGATACCTATAGCTTCATAACCCCTTGTTACCACTGATACCTAAAGCTACATAACCCTCGTTACCACTTATGCGTAAAGTTACATGACCCCTCGTTACCACTGATACCTACATCTTCATAACCCCTCTTTACAACTGATACTTAAAGCTACATAACCCCTCGTTACCACTGATACCTATAGCTACCTAACCCTTGTTACTACTGATACCTATAGCTACATAACCCTAGTTACCACTTATACCTATAGCTACATAACCCCTTGTTACCACTGATACCTAAAGCTACATAACCCTCGTTACCACTGATGCGTAAAGTTATTACATGACCCCTCGTTACCACTGATACCTACATCTACATAACCCCTCCTTACCACTGATACCTACAGCTACATAACCCCTCGTTACCACTGATACCTATAGCTACCTAACCCCTCGTTACCACTGATACCTAAAGCTACCTAACCCCTCGTTACCACTGATACCTAAAGCTACCTAACCCCTCGTTACCACTGATACCTAAAGCTACCTAACCCCTCGTTACCACTGATACCTAAAGCTACATAACCCCTTGTTACCACTGATACCTAAAGTTACCTAACCCCTCGTTACCACTGATACCTAAAGTTACTTAACCCCTCGTTACCACTGAAACCTTAAGCTACGAAAACCCTCGTTACCACTGATACCTAAAGCCACATAACCCCTCTTTACCACTGATACCTATAGCTACCTAACCCCTCGTTACCACTGATATCTATAGCTACATAACCCCTCTTTACCACTGATACCTAAAGCTACATAACCACTCTTTAACACTGATACCTATAGTTACATAAATTAATTAATTAACTGAATAAGTATTTATAACACTATTACATGTTGTAATCTGTACTGTTGATATGGGTTTGTTTCCGAGGGGAGATCACACAGTTACGCTTTCAGTTAAGACTTGAACAGAAAGCACTTGCTGATGCAAACTTTTCTGGATATTGTGTTTTGTAATGTCTTTATTTTTCATCAACAGAAATATTTCTAACTGTATATTGTTACTATCTGCTATGTTTTATATATATGGCATGTACTAAAATAATGTTGTTTTATGTTATTGTATTGCAGTACGACAAAAGACACAAGAACTACTAGATTTCATTCAAAATGATGAGAAGTTACGAGAGGAAAGAAAAAAGGCTAAAAAGAACAAAGACAAATATGTTGGAGTGGCAGGAGAGGGCGCGCCAGGCAATAGATACAGTAAGTCTGCTGTAAACACTGGGCAATATATACAGTAAGTCTGCTGTAAACACTGGGTAATAGATACAGTAAGTCTGCTGTAAACACTGGGTAATAGATACAGTAAGTCTGCTGTAAACACTGGGTAATAGATACAGTAAGTCTGTTGTAAACACTGGACAATATATACAGTATGTCTGCTGTAAACACTGGGCAATAGATACAGTATGTCTGCTGTAAACACTGGGCAATAGATACAGTAAGTCTGCTGTAAACACTGGGCAATAGATACAGTAAGTCTGCTGTAAACACTGGGTAATAGATACAGTAAGTCTGCTGTAAACACTGGGTAATAGATACAGTAGGTCTGCTTTAAACACTGGGCAATATATACAGTAAGTCTGCTGTAAACATTGGGCAATATATACAGTAAGTCTGCTGTAAACATTGGGTAATAGATACAGTAGGTCTGCTGTAAACACTGGGAAATAGATACAGTAAGTCTGCTGTAAACATTGGGTAATAGATACAGTAAGTCTGCTGTAAACACTGGGCAATATATACAGTAAGTCTGCTGTAAACACTGGGTAATAGATACAGTAAGTCTGCTGTAAACACTGGGTAATAGATACAGTAGGTCTGCTGTAAACACTGGGCAATAGATACAGTAAGTCTGTTGTAAACACTGGGCAATATATACAGTAAGTCTGCTGTAAACACTGGGCAATAGATACAGTATGTCTGCTGTAAACACTGGGTAATAGATACAGTAAGTCTGTTGTAAACACTGGGCAATAGATACAGTAAGTCTGCTGTAAACACTGGGCAATAGATACAGTATGTCTGCTGTAAACACTGGGTAATAGATACAGTAAGTCTGCTGTAAACACTGGGCAATAGATACAGTAAGTCTGTTGTAAACACTGGGAAATAGATACAGTCAGTCTGCTGTAAACACTGGGCAATAGATACAGTATGTCTGCTGTAAACACTGGACAATATATACAGTATGGCTGCTGTAAACACTGGGCAATAGATACAGTAAGTCTGCTGTAAACACTGGACAATATATACAGTATGTCTGCTGTAAACACTGGACAATAGATACAGTAAGTCTGCTGTAAACACTGGGTTATAGATACAGTAAGTCTGCTGTAAACACTGGACAATATATACAGTATGTCTGCTGTAAACACTGGACAATAGATACAGTAAGTCTGCTGTAAACATTGGGCAATAGATACAGTAAGTCTGCTGTAAACATTGGGTAATAGATACAGTAAGTCTGCTGTAAACACTGGGCAATATATACAGTAAGTCTGCTGTAAACACTGGGTAATAGATACAGTAGGTCTGCTGTAAACACTGGGCAATATATACAGTAAGTCTGCTGTAAACATTGGGCAATATATACAGTAAGTCTGCTGTAAACATTGGGTAATAGATACAGCAGGTCTGCTATAAACACTGGGAAATAGATACAGTAAGTCTGCTGTAAACATTGGGTAATAGATACAGTAAGTCTGCTGTAAACACTGGGCAATATATACAGTAAGTCTGCTGTAAACACTGGGTAATAGATACAGTAAGTCTGCTGTAAACACTGGGTAATATATACAGTAGGTCTGCTGTAAACACTGGGTAATAGATACAGTAAGTCTGCTGTAAACACTGGGCAATAGATACAGTAAGTCTGCTGTAAACACTGGACAATAGATACAGTCAGTCTGCTGTAAACACTGGGTAATAAATACAGTAGGTCTGCTGTAAACACTGGGTAATAGATACAGTAAGTCTGCTGTAAACACTGGGTAATAGATACAGTAAGTCTGCTGTAAACACTGGGCAATATATACAGTAAGTCTGCTGTAAACACTGGGTAATAGATACAGTAGGTCTGCTGTAAATACTGGGCAATATATACAGTAAGTCTGCTGTAAACATTGGGCAATATATACAGTAAGTCTGCTGTAAACATTGGGTAATAGATACAGCAGGTCTGCTGTAAACACTGGGAAATAGATACAGTAAGTCTGCTGTAAACATTGGGTAATAGATACAGTAAGTCTGCTGTAAACACTGGGCAATATATACAGTAAGTCTGTTGTAAACACTGGGTAATAGATACAGTAAGTCTGCTGTAAACACTGGGTAATATATACAGTAGGTCTGCTGTAAACACTGGGTAATATATACAGTAAGTCTGCTGTAAACACTGGGCAATATATACAGTAAGTCTGCTGTAAACACTGGGCAATATATACAGTAAGTCTGCTGTAAACACTGGGTAATAGATACAGTAAGTCTGCTGTAAACACTGGGTAATATATACAGTAGGTCTGCTGTAAACACTGGGTAATAGATACAGTAAGTCTGCTGTAAACACTGGGCAATAGATACAGTAAGTCTGCTGTAAACACTGGACAATAGATACAGTCAGTCTGCTGTAAACACTGGGTAATAAATACAGTAGGTCTGCTGTAAACACTGGGTAATAGATACAGTAAGTCTGCTGTAAACACTGGGTAATAGATACAGTAAGTCTGCTGTAAACACTGGGCAATAGATACAGTAAGTCTGCTGTAAACACTGGGCAATAGATACAGTAAGTTCTGTAAATGCTGGGTAATAGATACAGTAAGTCTGCTGTAAACACTGGGCAATAGATACAGTAAGTCTGCTGTAAACACTGGACAATACATACAGTAAGTCTGTTGTAAACACTGGGCATCAGATATAGTAACTGTTGTAAATAACACTGTAGTTCACATATATTATGTTCATTGGGTAATATGAAACATGTCCAAATTTGTTCAAACAGGGCATTTTGTAATAATTGTTTAAACAAATTATCTTTACCTCTAGAATTCTTTTATAAATCTGTAACTGGTTATATTATAGGAACTGGGCGGAAAATATTTTCTTAATTTGCTAGCAAGCTTGCTTTGTCAAGCTGGCTGGACGATTGACTGCCGGACTGCCCCCATGCATATTATAAATCAACAATGTATACTTACAGAGGATCTTACATGAGTGTCAATGTATTGAATGAGTTCAATAATTTTATGTCACAAGCGTTTAGACGAGTGACATGTTAAATTATCTAACATGTTTAATCAATTCTGTATTGCATTAACACTAAGCGTAAGATTCTACTTATGACAACTTACTTTCATGAGAAAATATATATATGCCCAAAATATAAAATTTATTTCTCAATACGAAAGGAAAACTACTCTGAAGGTGCAATTTTCACAACCGAGGCAATCATATGGTACAAAAATGTATCTATTTATGACATCACAATATTATTATTACACAATGGTCATGTATAATACCAAATCCATGACATGGCCATATGACATAGTAAAATGGGTTACTTATATAGATGTGATAAATGTATTACATCCATTGTCATAATCTTTCTGTGTATACAAAATACGGGACCACAACAACAAACTTGGGCAACTGTTAAAAGTCAATGGATTTCTTTTAAAAAAAACACAGACACATGAAACATGTATTCCTGCATATTTATACGGTATTTGCCCACTTTGAATCCAAATTATATACATTTCTTAGAATTTTAGGAAATACAGCTACTCGCGATTGGATTGAGCCACCATAGATAATGGAGAACAATGTCCATATACCAGCTAGACTTGCATTGGTGCATGGAGTCTTAACTCGTATTGTCTTTTCTTGTTCAAGACAAGTGATCTGGTCTGTTTGTTAGATATATAACTCTGGCTGGTTGTAACAGGTGACCGATATGACGAGGAACCGTCCAGGCGTGACAAGATGGACGAAATCGAAGACTGGGACAGTGGCCGGAAGACGATGGCGGGAGAAGCTGTAGACAAAGTGAAGGGGCTCTGGAACAAAGTACAGGGCCGTAAGGGACCAGATGATGTAGTTGATTACAGGTAAGGATCCGAGGTTAGAAATACACTTTGTTTTAAAGGATTCCTTCTGACACTAACTCAAGAATCTTAAGTATTTGTTTTATTGCCCTGTCCAATCCCTGATTTGAAGAAATCCATTTCCCTCCTTTGTTGAATTGCAAAGAAGACAAAATGAATATCAGTTTAAATCTACTCTATAGCTGTCAATATGTAGAAACTTTCTAAATTACAGTTTTGTTAGTTTTTGTGGTCTGCTGACAGCAGAAGTCCCAAAAGGCAGATACTTTTTATCAGCCCCTGATATCAGATTTCCCGCTGTAACCTAAGTTTTCCCCTTAAATGGCCTTTTAGTAACGAAATAAAGATGGAAGACATGGCTCCATATTGACAGTCGATGATCTGTATATCAGCTGAATTTTACATCACAATGTGGAGGTTTTGATATCGTCGAGCATAAATCAGTGATGTTGGTTTAGTTCTCAGTTACTTTACCTGAGAAATTCTAATAGGATTAATTAATGATGCTGCATGAAAGATTTTAGATGAAATTATTCTGGTCAATATTGTAAAACAATAAAAGTTTGTACATTGTAAGGGAGATAACCACCTAGCAAAAAGAGTGAAATATTAACTAAAAGCTCCTCAGATTGGAGTTGTGAAACTAGTGTATTATCAATATTTATTTGATTAACCAAACACGTGTAGCATTCTGGAGATATTACGCAAGTTTTACCTGTGGGTTTAGGATCTGCAAGTTTTACCTGTGGGTTTAGGATCTGCAAGTTTTACCTGTGGGTTTAGGAACTTTTCAGTCTAGTTATTTTACATCTATAATTGTAAAAGAAAAAAACTACTGTTATTTGAAGTTATATCAGTAGTAGTAAGGCTGAAAAAGAAGTGGTACAATTTAACAACAAACATTCAAATATATTATTGACCATAATGTAACTTAAAACCATGTGATAGGTTCTTTATTTGTTATCGACCGTTATGTTTACTCAAAACCATGTAAAAGGTTCAGATATATTTGAATACCTGGCAGGTTCCAGTCATTATGAATTACCCATTTTGTGAAATATTCTAGTTCAAGCAAGATTCCTGCCGCCCGCAGTAGCAGTTTAACAGACTTTAGGTGAGGTTTTACCTGGGATGCTGATAATGGCGGACTAGGAAATGTTAGCGCATGGTATAATTGGTGTTGTGAAACCGTCAGCCCTTGAATGGGACACTCTTTGTGTCTGGCCTATCATTGTTACACTTTGACATCTATCAAACTTGCGGAGTTGATAGAGTGTCCGATTCAAATATGGACTTGCACTTTGGTATCACTTGTGTACAGATATTTTCTAAAAATTTGTTATATTTGGTGTGCTTAAAATAACAGTAAAAAAAAAATGTTGTTTGGATATCAAGCATAAGGATGAAAGTCTTGAAGAATCTGTAAATTGGTATCAAAGAACCAAAAGAAACCCTCCAAACAATACTGTGATTTCAACAACAATTTATACACTGCCGTAGTAACTCAGTGTTATCATATGGCAAGCCTATTAATTTTGAGAAGATTCAGGGTGTCTGTAGGTATACAATAATTGTATCCCGAGATTGGAGCAGGACTTAGACATATATGTTGAATCTTAGTTAATGAGACCTACAATTTCAATGAAACTGCATGCTGCATCATGACATTTTATACTGGATTTTGATATTATTTACAAAAGTAAAACGCTACAAACTCTTGTTAGTATTCTGCCAGTCTTGAGGTTTTGTAGACATTAGTTTTACACAAGTTAAGGACACTTCAGTTGTTTGTCTTTGGTTAGTATAAGATGTGTGTAGATATTTGTTGTGATACAGCACACCTTACTTACAAATCCTATTATATATAACAACATCTTAATTTTGTATACTGGTATTGCTTACTTACTACACTGTAGCATGTCATATTAATAACCTTTGTACTAGAAACATGCAAACACTAACAATGTGGCACTAATTTAAAATCACACTAAAATCAAGTAGTGAGAATATTGTTTATATATGTTTATTTCAGGAAAAGCCCAACACAATTGAAAGTACCCTGGTATATCATACATACATCATAAGTAGTACATTACCATTATGTGTCTTGATAAAGGGTCGGATATATGTGGCCTTAAAAAATTGACCAATTCATTTGTCTGTACTGTTGCTATTACTTCAAAGATCATATATCTATTTCTAGTTATCTAGACTTGTAATATGCATCCAACATTTGTTTGTTAGGATCCAGTATATAATAGTGGATCCTACCGTCGATATTACTTATTAGACCATATTTAGGTAGTACGTCATATGTTTATAGTGCTGGACCAACCAATCTCGACATGGGCCTTTATATATGGTCAAAGTGGGACACAGGAGACACAGTTATCTGGGTGGCTTGTCTGTATTTGGAACAGAATTTGGCAGAAATAAGAACATTTAATGAATAATCTCTTAAATCTTAAATATTATCAAAGAACTAAATACAGAGACAGGTTACTACTAATTAATAGTAGATACCAATATCACTCCTTGTTAGAAATATCTTACATGTTGTAGATACAAAAATACTAATCATTTTTTTAGGTGCACTATATGTGTGTGTGTAGCTACATACACCATGCTTTTTACAATAGAATGATCAGTGCCTTCTTACCTCGCACATACATTATGTACATCATGTATACATGTTTTGTTAACACCAATCAGAAAATAAAGTATGTGTATGTAATTATCATGAACATTAATTTTGCAGATGATTTTGTAGACTTAAAATACTAAAAAAATATCTCTTATAATTTGTGCTATATAATTATGTTCGTTATCCAGATGTCACAAAACAGTTTTCTAAAAAAATATCTCTTATAATTTGTGCTATATAATTATGTTCGTTATCCAGATGTCACAAAACAGTTTTCTAAAAATGAATTCAATTTTATACCTTAAAAATCATACCCTGTATATTTCTGCTAAAATCTTACCCTTAATTGACATAGCTTGCTAATACTAACAGAATGCTTTGCATGTACTAATTACACTAATACTGGATCCAGGATTTACCTATTTTATTGCCTTTTGAAATTGTTTACCCCACTTCTTGTTGTAATGTGTTAAACATGATATATCTTGCATTTAATCAAGTCTATATTTTTATCACGATGTTACAGATATAATCATGTTGTTGTTTTCATACACTTTTAAAGTTACCCTGTTGTGTAGGTGATCCGTCGTAGCAGACGTTTTCTGCTGTTTTAAACTTTACACTCGTTACTTGTACTTACTATTGTAAACAGTCCGCTGTGAAACCTCTCCTCTAATATTCTGGTACTTTTTCTTAAGAATTTTCGTCCGGTGGTAATATAAATGCAAAAATTCAGGACTTTTTAATGACTGGAGAAATAATTAATATATTGCTTGAATTAGTAATAATGAATTTTAGTAAAAGGCAGGAACCAATCTTGATTTCAGATTGAAACTAAAAAGTGCCTTATCATTGCTCCATGTATAGTTTTTAGCTCACCTGGCCCGAAGGGCCAAGTGAGCTTATGTGATGGTGCAGCGTCCGTCGTCCGTCCGTCCGTCCGTCCTGCGTCCGTCAACTTTTTCCTTTAAACGACTTCTTCTAAAATACTGAAAGGCCCAGTGACATGAAATTTGGCTGGTAGCTTTCTTGGAAGGAGCTGAACAAAGTTTGCGAAAAAAAATCACTTTGACCTAATTTCAAGGTCACAGGGGTCAAAAATGTCGAAACCTTCAAACAACTTCTTCTAAAATACCGTCAGGCATAGAGACTTCATATTTGACCAGAAGCTTCCTTAGATGAAGCCAAATAAAGTTTGCGAAAAGAAATGACCTTGACCAATATTCAAGGTCACCGTGAGGTTAAATCTATTTTAACCTTTAAACGACTTCTTCTGAAATACCAAAAGCCCTAGAAACATGATATTTGGCTGAAATGTCCCTTGGATGAAGCCCGACAAAGTTTGCGAAAAGAAATGACCTTGACTTATATTCAAGGTCACAGGGGTCAAATCTGTTAAAACCTTTAAACGACTTCTGAAATACCAAAAGCCCTAGAAGCATGATATTTGGCTGAAAGGTTCCTTGGATGAAGCCGGACAAAGTTTGCGAAAAGAAATGACCTTGACCTATATTCAAGGTCACAGGGGTCAAATCTGTTAAAACCTTTAAATGACTTCTTCTGAAATACCAAAAGCCCTAGAAACATGATATTTGGCTGAAATGTCCCTTGGATGAAGCCCGACAAAGTTTGCGAAAAGAAATGACCTTGACTTATATTCAAGGTCACAGGGGTCAAATCTGTTAAAACCTTTAAACGACTTCTTCTGAAATACCAAAAGCCCTAGAAGCATGATATTTGGCTGAAAGGTGCCTTGGATGAAGCCGGACAAAGTTTGCGAAAAGAAATGACCTTGACCTATATTCAAGGTCACAGGAGTCAAATATGTTAAAACCTTTAAACGACTTCTTCTGAAATACCAAAAGCCCTAGAAGCATGATATATGGCTGAAAGGTTCCTTGGATGAAGCCCAACAAAGTTTGCGAAAAGAAATGACCTTGACCTATATTCAAGGTCACAGGGGTCAAATCTGTTAAAACCTTTAAACGACTTCTGAAATACCAAAAGCCCTAGAAGCATGATATTTGGCTGAAAGGTTCCTTGGATGAAGCCGGACAAAGTTTGCGAAAAGAAATGACCTTGACCTATATTCAAGGTCACAGGGGTCAAATCTGTTAAAACCTTTAAATGACTTCTTCTGAAATACCAAAAGCCCTAGAAACATGATATTTGGCTGAAATGTCCCTTGGATGAAGCCCGACAAAGTTTGCGAAAAGAAATGACCTTGACTTATATTCAAGGTCACAGGGGTCAAATCTGTTAAAACCTTTAAACGACTTCTTCTGAAATACCAAAAGCCCTAGAAGCATGATATTTGGCTGAAAGGTGCCTTGGATGAAGCCGGACAAAGTTTGCGAAAAGAAATGACCTTGACCTATATTCAAGGTCACAGGAGTCAAATATGTTAAAACCTTTAAACGACTTCTTCTGAAATACCAAAAGCCCTAGAAGCATGATATATGGCTGAAAGGTTCCTTGGATGAAGCCCAACAAAGTTTGCGAAAAGAAATGACCTTGACCTATATTCAAGGTCACAGGGGTCAAATCTGTTAAAACCTTTAAACGACTTCTTCTGAAATACCAAAAGCCCTAGAAGCATGATATATGGCTGAAAGGTTCCTTGGATGAAGCCGGACAAAGTTTGCGAAAAGAAATGACCTTGACTTATATTCAAGGTCACAGGGGTCAAATCTGTTAAAACCTTTAAACGACTTCTTCTGAAATACCAAAAGCCCTAGAAGCATGATATTTGGCTGAAAGGTGCCTTGGATGAAGCCGGACAAAGTTTGCGAAAAGAAATGACCTTGACCTATATTCAAGGTCACAGGAGTCAAATATGTTAAAACCTTTAAACGACTTCTTCTGAAATACCAAAAGCCCTAGAAGCATGATATATGGCTGAAAGGTTCCTTGGATGAAGCCCAACAAAGTTTGCGAAAAGAAATGACCTTGACCTATATTCAAGGTCACAGGGGTCAAATCTGTTAAAACCTTTAAACGACTTCTTCTGAAATACCAAAAGCCCTAGAAGCATGATATATGGCTGAAAGGTTCCTTGGATGAAGCCGGACAAAGTTTGCGAAAAGAAATTACCTTGACCTATATTCAAGGTCACAGGAGTCAAATCTGTTAAAACATTCAAACGACTTCTTCTGAAATACCAAAAGCCCTAGAAGCATGATATTTGGCTGAAAGTTTCCTTGGATGAAGCCTGACAAAGTTTGCGAAAAGAAATGACCTTGACCTTTATTCAAGGTCACAGGGGTCAAATCTGTTAAAACCTTTAAACGACTTCTTCTGAAATACCAAAAGCCCTAGAAGCATGATATTTGGCTGAAAGGTTCCTTGGATGAAGCCCGACAAAGTTTGCGAAAAGAAATGACCTTGACCTATATTCAAGGTCACAGGGGTCAAATCTGTTAAAACCTTTAAACGACTTCTTCTGAAATACCAAAAGCCCTAGAAGCATGATATTTGGCTGAAAGGTTCCTTGGATGAAGCCCGACAAAGTTTGCGAAAAGAAATGACCTTGACCTATATTCAAGGTCACAGGAGTCAAATCTGTTAAAACCTTTAAACGACTTCTTCTGAAATACCAAAAGCCCTATAAGCATGATATTTGGCTGAAATGTCCCTTGGATGAAGCCCGACAAAGTTTGCGAAAAGAAATTACCTTGACTTATATTCAATGTCACAGGGGTCAAATCTGTTAAAACCTTTAAACGACTTCTTCTGAAATACCAAAAGCCCTAGAAGCATGATATATGGCTGAAAGGTTCCTTGGATGAAGCCCGACAAAGTTTGCGAAAAGAAATGACCCTGACCTATATTCAAGGTCACAGGAGTCCAATCTGTTGAAACCTGCAAACGACTTCTTCTGAAATACCAAAAGCCCTAGAAGCATGATATTTGGCTGAAAGTTTCCTTGGATAAAGCCCGACAAAGTGTGTGAAAAGAAATGACCTTGACCTATATTCAAGGTCACAGGGGTCAAATCTGTTAAAACCTTTAAACGACTTCTTCTGAAATACCAAAAGCCCTAGAAGCATGATATTTGGCTGAAAGGTTCCTTGGATGAAGCCTGACAAAGTTTGCAAAAAGAAATGACCTTGACCTATATTCAAGGTCACAGGGGTCAAATCTGTTAAAACATTCAAACAACTTCTTCTGATGTACCAAAAGCCCTAGAGGCATGACATTTGGCTGAAAGGTTTCTTGGATGAAGCCTGACAAAGTTTGCAAAAAGAAATGACCTTGATCTTGATTTGCCTAGAGACCTGATATTTGGCTGGTAGCGTCCTGGGATGAAGCCAAACAAAATTTGAAAATGAAAATGATGTTGTCTTATAAGGTCACAGAGGTAAAATATGTTTAAATCTTAAGATGATCTTCTAAATGTCTTACATTAAAAGATTTTAGGGGACTTTAGGGTTACACTATAATATAAGTCAGAGATTGATACCAGGTGAGCGATGCAGGCCCATTGGGCCTCTTGTTATGTATACTCTTGTCACAATATTGCTAGACTATGTATGAACATCGACGTAACTGTGGCCGTAATGGAATTAATGAAAAGGCACTCATTTTCTGTGCATTAATTCTTGGAAGAATATTCACAAAATTCTGCACATACCTACAATATCAATTTACACCCAAGTTTGATTTAACATATTGATTACTAACCAGTTGTAACATAAATACTCAATTTAATATATATATATTATGGTCATTTATATATTGTCTTTCATTTGTGGATCAATCAACAGATGTAAAACTGACGTTGCAACCCTAGAATACAGTGATGATAACATTGTGTTTTATTCCAGTGATGAGCCAGAGAACAGATCAAACAATGACCAGGATGATTTTGATTTCAAAGATGACGATGAAGAATATACATCTGTAGAACGAACACATACAACACGTACAGAAAAAATCACACACAACAGGAGGTCAAGGTCAGCCAAGAAACTTGACCTGGGTGCAGCATCAACGTATGGCAAGGACAAAGATTCCATAGTGAGTACGATAATGTAACTGAGGACTACTGTAGAAGGACAAGTATGCCAGTAGTACTAGTACTGTTCCTCCAAAAGTAGGGCGAACAAATGGTTGCTGGCCAGTAGCTTTGGTCTGTGAACTAGTAAATATTGGTTACTACTTGCCCCAATGACAATTGCAAATTTACGGTGAGAAAATCCCAAGTCTGCTGGCCAGTAGATTTGGTCTGTTAGCTAGCACTGGGGGACCCTTACAGTTCAATAAAACGCTTTTTTTCGTTCCTTTTTCAAATACCGTTCACTCCTTAAATCTTGTGTTAATTTTCGGGGGTTACCGTAAATGAACAAGGTAAACGAACATTTAACACACGTACCCCAAAAGTAAACCCTGATTTAAAAAATCAACTATGCACTTTGAAACAAGAACGGTAACCCGGAAAATTAATACAAAAATTAAAGAAGTGAACGGTATTTGAAAAAGGAACAAAAGAAATGTGTTTTTTGAACGGTAAGGGTCCCCCAGTGTAGTATATATTGGTTACTACTTGCCCCAATGACAATTGCAAATTTTCTGGTAAATCAGACCACTTGCTGTGTTAAAAGCTCCGGCAAGTATTTTTAACAGAAACTTGCCCAAAGGACAAGTGATGCTGAAATTTAGTTTATTGCCCTGAAAGCATTTTTCATTGTTTGGTTTCAGTTTGTAAAACACACATGAAATACTATTATATTAGATTTGGTCTGACTTTTTCCAATTTTCAATGGCTAAAATATAGTCATATGGAGGTCCATATTTTGTGATATCGACCTGATGTTTCTATATTTAGAAAACTGAGTTAATATTGTGTTTGTGACCCCATTCTTTATCAAGATAGATATAATGCAATTTCCGACTTTTGCAAACAAGTTTCATATTTGATATAAAAATAAGGACCTTTGATTCGGTCAATATGCATGGTGTTATACCGACCTGGTAGAATCTGAAATATTGACCTCGAGCTTATGTCGTCTGTCAATATTTTATTTTACCAGGTCAGTATTACACCATATTGACCTGACCAAAGGTCCATAATTGATATATAAAACTTTTGTATTGGAAGTTGACCCATTGAGATCAGTAGATACATTTATCTACATACTGTGTACATACCACAACCACATTCAGCCCCCCTGCAAGCTGACATCCATACCAACAGAAGTGATTTATTAAAAACCACAAACACATCAGACCTGTAGACTGTATTTGTACACTTACAATCCAAATTACATGCAGTATTTTGTTTCATGCTTGTTGTAATATACACAGAGTTCCTATTTTATAATAGTGTAGCATATCTTTGATTCTCACTATGGTCATTATGTGTTTCAGTCCCAAGTCAGTGGCAACAGTTTAACAAACAATGGTCCAAGCCTCATTGACATGGGTCCCGGAGGGGCAGATAACTCTCAGGAAACAGCAGACTTCGCTGACTTCAAATCTGCAAATTCCAATGGAGATTTCAATCCAAGGGGAGCTACATCTCCACAAGGTATTTTGTTTTTTATGTTTTTTCATGGATGTATCTGAGTATTTTGGGATGAAAACCATGAATCCTTAATTAGGGGAAATAAAACAATAAAATATAATTGTGAAATGCAATTCAAAGTGAAATTCGCTTTAGATTTTTGTTCAAATGTAATTTTACTTGACATTGGGGAAAAAGATTCCTATTTTCATATTGGCCTGATTTACCATAACAAAATCTATTTGATACTACTTCAGACATATGCATTGGTAAAGACATTTTTCTGGTCAGTCTTTGGTCTGGTCAGTCTTTGGTCTGGTCAGTCTTTGGTCTGGTCAGTCTTTGGAAGATTGTTGTAAATGATCATTCTATTACTTAGGTACGGGAGACTTTGCTGATTTCTCACAATTCCAGAGTAACACCTCCACAGCATCCACAGGGTAAGTACATTTAGTTAAGTGTACATACATGCTATTTACTCACCTCCACAGGGTAAGTACATTTAGTTACGTGTACATACATGCTATTTACTCACCTCCACAGGGTAAGTACATTTAGTTAAGTGTACATACATGCTATTTACTCACCTCCACAGGGTAAGTACATTTAGTTAAGTGTACATACATGCTATTTACTCACCTCCACAGGGTAAGTACATTTAGTTAAGTGTACATACATGCTATTTACTCACCTCCACAGGGTAAGTACATTTAGTTAAGTGTACATACATGCTATTTACTCACCTCCACAGGGTAAGTACATTTAGTTAAGTGTACATACATGCTATTTACTCACCTCCACAGGGTAAGTACATTTAGTTACGTGTACATACACGCTATTTACTCACCTCCACAGGGTAAGTACATTTAGTTACGTGTACATACACGCTATTTACTCACCTCCACAGGGTAAGTACATTTAGTTACGTGTACATACACGCTATTTACTCACCTCCACAGGGTAAGTACATTTAGTTACGTGTACATACACGCTATTTACTCACCTCCACAGGGTAAGTACATTTAGTTAAGTGTACATACATGCTATTTACTCACCTCCACAGGGTAAGTACATTTAGTTACGTGTACATACACGCTATTTACTCACCTCCACAGGGTAAGTACATTTAGTTAAGTGTACATACATGCTATTTACTCACCTCCACAGGGTAAGTACATTTAGTTAAGTGTACATACACGCTATTTACTCACCTCCACAGGGTAAGTACATTTAATTAAGTGTACATACATGCTATTTACTCACCTCCACAGGGTAAGTACATTTAGTTAAGTGTACATACACGCTATTTACTCACCTCCACAGGGTAAGTACATTTAGTTACGTGTACATACACGCTATTTACTCACCTCCACAGGGTAAGTACATTTAGTTAAGTGTACATACACGCTATTTACTCACCTCCACAGGGTAAGTACATTTAGTTACGTGTACATACATGCTATTTACTCACCTCCACAGGGTAAGTACATTTAGTTAAGTGTACATACATGCTATTTACTCACCTCCAAAGGGTAAGTACATTTAGTTAAGTGTACATACATGCTATTTACTCACCTCCAAAGGGTAAGTACATTTAGTTAAGTGTACATACATGCTATTTACTCACCTCCAAAGGGTAAGTACATTTAGTTAAGTGTACATACATGCTATTTACTCACCTCCAAAGGGTAAGTACATTTAGTTAAGTGTACATACATGCTATTTACTCACCTCCAAAGGGTAAGTACATTTAGTTAAGTGTACATACATGCTATTTACTCACCTCCAAAGGGTAAGTACATTTAGTTAAGTGTACATACATGCTATTTACTCACCTCCAAAGGGTAAGTACATTTAGTTAAGTGTACATACATGCTATTTACTCACCTCCACAGGGTAAGTACATTTAGTTAAGTGTACATACATGCTATTTACTCACCTCCACAGGGTAAGTAAATTTAGTTACGTGTACATACATGCTATTTACTCACCTCCACAGGGTAAGTACATTTAGTTAAGTGTACATACATGCTATTTACTCACCTCCACAGGGTAAGTACATTTAGTTACGTGTACATACACACTATTTACTCACCTCCACAGGGTAAGTACATTTAGTTACGTGTACATACATGCTATTTACTCACCTCCACAGGGTAAGTACATTTAGTTACGTGTACATACATGCTATTTACTCACCTCCACAGGGTAAGTACATTTAGTTACGTGTACATACACGCTATTTACTCACCTCCACAGGGTAAGTACATTTAGTTACGTGTACATACACGCTATTTACTCACCTCCACAGGGTAAGTACATTTAGTTACGTGTACATACATGCTATTTACTCACCTCCACAGGGTAAGTACATTTAGTTAAGTGTACATACATGCTATTTACTCACCTCCACAGGGTAAGTACATTTAGTTAAGTGTACATACATGCTATTTACTCACCTCCACAGGGTAAATACATTTAGTTAAGTGTACATACATGCTATTTACTCACCTCCACAGGGTAAGTACATTTAGTTACGTGTACATACACGCTATTTACTCACCTCCACAGGGTAAATACATTTAGTTAAGTGTACATACGTTCGATTTTCTGCTTAGGCAGTGCTTTTGTACATACATTCAATTCAATGCTAAGGCAGTGCTTAAAAGTGCCAGCCACAAGGTCGCCATTCACAACTGAACGTTCATTTACGCAGGTAAAAAAAAAATATGTAGTTTTATTTGTCCAGGTAATTTTGTTTGAGCGAACAAGGATTACTGTACTGTGTAAAAATATGTATCTGTGTCTTATATGTATTGTCTACACATTTAGTTTAATCATTGATCATGCCATATTTTCAAAATACATTGTCCTGTCTTCCTGATTGTCATTTTTTCCATAAAAAATGAAGTGCAAAATCTGATAGGTTGAAATAGTTCTTGTGTCATTTGTTTTGACCAATGAAAGCATGCATATGTTGATTACATTCAGAATAGTACAGCATATCCTACTTATGCTTAACATAGAATTGTGCATTTATCGAAATCTACTTGGTTACATGGAGTCTCTCTCCCTATCTGTTACAGAAACAGTGGAGAGTTTGCCGATTTTACAGCCTTCAATGCCGCGGGAGGTGGGTCGTCTGCTCCCCCACCAGCTACCAAATCTGGAGACGATAGTCTGTTTGACATGTTCGGTGGTGCTAGCGGTGCTATGCCAGCCCAACCAACACCAAACGTCCCAATGCAGCCGATGGGGTCACAACCCATGGCCCCAATGGGAGGAAAGTTAATGGGACAACCTATGCAATCGATGGGGAACTTTGGGGCTCAGCCAGTAATGATGGGTATGCCCCAAGGTGCCCAGGTACCTATGCAGGCAAACCCAGTGAGTAGGAGACTGTCCTTATATAAATCTTTCCCAAAAGTGTTATCTCCCTTGTTTGACTCTTATGTCAACACTAGGAACTGTTTTTGAAACAAATTCGCGCCATGTAATTATGACGTCATAATGGGAATGACTTCATCAGATTGTCACATGGCGCCAAATCATAACAAAAACACTTCCCAAAAATCCATCTTATATCCATCATTGTTGCCATTCAAGGGGAATAACAACACTTTTGGGAAAGGCCTTTATCTAGCTCATTTTGAGCCATGTCCTGTAAAAACTGTCTTATATGTTTTTGTGTCACATATTTCAAACAAAGTTTTACATTATTAAACCAGATAATTTTATTTTGGGATAAAAAAATGTTTTTTTACTTGTTATTTAAGATATCAGTTTGTAATTCCAAGTTGTCGTCACTTTGATTTAATGTAAGACTAGATGGTTTTAGAATGTTGTGATACATTTGGTACATAAATGTAATTTAAAGTTGTATAGATAAAACACACATTACTTCTATAGCTAGGTCAGTGAAAATAAAATGATTTAGTTGATAGTTTTGCACCAAACTGTTATACAGAACATACCTTCAAGGTCTTGACAGGAAAAGGCATCTATATTTAAAAGACTAAAAGCCAAAATATAGTATATAGTAAGTTTAACAGACAACACAATATTATAAAAGGCAGTTCACTGAAAAGTATTTGTTTTGTTTTCTTCCTTTTTTATTCATGGAAAACATGATAGCTGAAGGCATTGTAAAATTATATGGAATTTTCACTTTGGTAAAGGTGATGCATTTTAATTTATTAGTTTTTTTCAAAATATCGAAAATTTTATTTGCAGATGAATATGACTCCACAAATGCAGCCCACGGGTATGATGCCAGGGAACATGTATGCAGGAATGCCAAATATGGGCATGCAGGTATGACCTGATATATGGTTTAGGCATTTTCTGTTGTCTTACCATTTGTTAACTCTTTGTCTGGTCAGCGGGATTTCTGTCTTACCATTTGTTAACTCTTTGTCTGGTCAGCGGGAGTTCTGTCTTACCATTTGTTAACTCTTTGTCTGTGGCCAGCGGGAGTTCCAGGTCTGCCACTGCTAGCGGGAATGGGATCAGGTCATAAAGTCACACTCATGTTTCCCTGTTGAAAAATGTTTTGCTCTAACATGTATGATCGAATTTTGAGACCTCTACCAGAAATGTGATAAATATCAATTAGCAGATAAAATTCAGAAATGTAATTGATGTCCAAAGTTTTAATTGTGTAAAGTGTTTAAATAAGACACGACTGTATGTTGAGATAATAACATGTCTGAACTTCACTTCCTGGTTTGTGGTTTACAGCCAATGATGCAAGGCGGTATGATGGCACCTGGACTCCAGCCAATGGGAAGGGGTTACACATCTGGAATGGGAATGCAAACAGGGGTCTCTTCTATGAAGGTACGTAGTTTCTGATTGGATGGTTACCTGGTAACTAACATAACAACCTCTACCACTGGACTCTGATGTACCGTGGACACGGGTAGGTAAGTATGCTGCACCAGTCTTGGTTTGGCACCTTATCCCGAGATTGGGCCTTTGTTGGCCTTGTAGAATGTGAAGGAGCTTGCAAAGAAAATTAGAAGTAGAGTTTTCATGGTTACACAATATTGAAACCAGGTACCTGTCAAAGCACTCATCTCGATGTTGATGATATAACTACCTATGTATACTGTTTTGTTGGTGATAGGTCAGTATCAAATTAAATATCATACAAGTGTTGCCTCTGTTTTTAATAAACTGTATGATCATATCAAAAGGCCAGACAACAAATTGACTTGTTGTATTGATATATTAGATATCTTGTTTGCTATGACAGGTACCTGGATACATACTTATGTTCCCATCTACAGACTTATCCCTCTGTGTTTGTTACTACCCAAACATTTATTGCAAGTGGAACGCATTGTTGACTTTTTGACTGACATGTTCATTTGACAAAAATATTGCCTGGTGCTTCAAAAAATATCCACGAAGTTTACGTTAGTTTGTCTCTTAACAATGTATAAAATTAGGTACTAATTGCATTTGACTCTAGGTTGAAAATAAGTACAGGTACATTGAAAGTTTTAAAATTAAGGCATGTTTGATACTGTTGTTTTCCTTTAAACTACTATAGTATCTTTCACAGTCGTTCTCTTTTGTTAATCACTCTACATGTCAATAAAAACTCTAGTTACATTACTTAATGAAAGTTCACTTTGTTTTAAAAACCATTTAACCTTCCTTTTTATTCACCATATTGCTTGTTTTACATGTTTGTTTAAATTTTCAAATTGTATCCCAGTATTATCAAACTTTTGTCTATATAATTTATACATTTTGATAATTTGATTGCAGAAATGAGCAATAATGATGTAGACAGAACGTTAACTATACTGTAGTACAGAAATAACCAACAAATCTTTAAACATTTGACAGTGGATCTCCCACCCACGTATCTGACAGTGTAGTTCATACCTCATTGTAGTAGTTCCATGTTCCCATTTTATGATACTTATACTAATACTTGAAAAAGTTGTTTTGGAGAAAATGTTTGTGGTATACTTTTTTTATGGTTTTATAAAATCAATTCTCACATGTTTGACAAATTAAAAAAAAAATGAAATTCATGCTTAAATTGTCTGCATGAATATATTTTACATTTTTCTTATTTTTTACTTAAAATTCCTTTGTATGGTTTTAATTTCTTTTTTTTTTCATGATAGCCAGGAAAGGAATTTGATTATGATACCAAAAAAAAAGAAATCTTAGACGAAAGAAAAGTGGTTTTAAAATTTCAGATGAATAAAAGGGAAAAAAATCTTTAAATTATGTGTTTAGCTGTATTAAGACCAACCTACAAATGTATGACATCGCTTGGCCCTACTGTCCCGTCAGTGTTTATGGTGATGGCTGCATGTTAACGGATTGTGATGGACAGGAGCGTTATTGCTTGTTACTCACCGCAGATTTATATTGTTTGATGCACATTGGTGTATGGATGATTGATGTGTTATGGTATTTGTACAGACGATGTACATGTACATACCCAGCTTGGTGATAATATGTGTAATATATAGGATTGTCATGATAAAAATGTAATATTCTGAAAGCAATATTTTGCGTTTCACATATGTACAGAGATTTATGGAAATTTTTAATGATAAAGTACATTAATTTGAACTGTAAATGGTTTTTTAGTTGATGGAAAAGAAATATTGCATTGATTTATGAAAAAAAATTGTATATGTTCATCAAGATACATTTTGCTATGACATTTCATCTAAAATATTGCTTGAACAGTTTATAATTTGTTGAAATGTTGTGAAGTATTGTGCGACATAACTGGACTACTCTCCCTCCTACCTTCCCAATTTGTGTCATAAAAACACACAAGTCGTAATTTAAAACACAACTTTTTCTTTTGATATCAGAAAGTAAACTCTGTCCAACTCTGGTATTAATGTTAACAATTATCATCTGTGGGGCTCCCTATTTTCTTTCCTTCTTTTCAGAACAGGTTTCGTATTAAATGAGAATTGAGAAATAAAGAAAAGAGAAAAGGTAGATAATAACCAAAATTTTTCATATTTTGAAAGTTGATTTTGGAAATGATTTTCATGATATTCACAATCACAAACTTTTTTCATACAAATTTCATAGGTGTAAGACCCTTATTTTACATGGGCTGAAGATCCCATTTAAAACAATAGGTTTTATTAAGTATAAAAAAATGATTATTATATAACAAAAAAATATTTCAGGATTGAAAAAGTGTACATTGAGATAATTATTAACACTACCCAATTGAAAAAAGAAAAAGCCATGAGGTTATCCAGTTGTCTCCCTTTATGAAGCAACAGTTTCCACAGTAGTACATGTATATACATACTGTGCCTGGGATGCTTTCGTTAATCCAATTAAAGCTTGTCAATTATTTGTTGAACCTCAGAAGAAAAACAATAGGCATGTTTGGAACAGATATGTCCTGTAGAAAATAGGACAGGTCCAATTGTTAGTGTTTGAAACAAAAGGTTTATAAGGAGGCTTTTTGAATTTGATATGCAGAAGAAAGATAACTCAAAAACTCTGAAATTTCAAACAACTTTGTTCCAGTCAAAGTATTCTTGTTGATCAAAAAATGTTTCTGTTCCACCTCAATGGTTTAACCAACCATATAAATGAAAATAACTCTTGTTTGTTCACAAATATTAATTTAAAATTTCTGGATAATCAAAAGCAGTGAAACATAAAAGTGTGCTAGTATTATTGTGTTAACCTGTAGCATCTGGCTCACAAACGTGTATGTTATGTCATTGTGTATCCAAAATGAAGTTCATATTTTGCTTCAGGTTCATGAACATTCCTTACTTTGAATATTGTTTTACTTCTAATCATTGATTTATTTATGAGCTGTGTGTATCATAATTCAAGAGTTCATAAACTTCATCAAGGAGCTCTTCTGAGCTAAGAAAATGTCCTTATCTAAACGTTAATGTATGGAGCTAGCTGCAGTTGATGAACACAAAATGTAAGGAAATTCTTAGGTTACAGAATGTTCATGAAGCTGGGTCATGATTATTTATTTGTTCAATATCTGGATTTGTATTTCTTGTACAGTTGACCTTCTTTAACTCAAACTTGTATAACTTGAGGAATCCATTTAATTCAAAGTTACCTTGTATTTAGTTGGTTCCTGCCAAATTTCAAACTAAATATTTTAATTTACTCACTTAATTTGAATGCCTGCACTCTGATACCTTGGAGCTTGAGATAAGGAGGTCCCATCATATATCTATGAGATAACAAGGTTCCACCGTATATCTTTGAGATAACGAGGTTCCACCGTATATCTTTGAGATAACGAGGTTCCACTGTATATCTTTGAGATAACGAGGTTCCACTGTATATCTTTGAGATAACAGGGTTCCGCTGTATATCTTTGAGATAACGAGGTTCCACTGTATATCTTTGAGATAACAAGGTTCCACTGTATATCTTTGAGATAACGAGGTTCCACCGTATATCTTTGAGATAACGAGGTTCCACCGTATATCTTTGAGATAACGAGGTTCCACCGTATATCTTTGAGATAACGAGGTTCCACTGTATATCTTTGAGATAACGAGGTTCCACTGTATATCTTTGAGATAACGAGGTTCCACTGTATATCTTTGAGATAGCGAGGTTCCACCGTATATCTTTGAGATAACGAGGTTCCACTGTATATCTTTGAGATAACGAGGTTCCACTGTATATCTTTGAGATAACGAGGTTCCTCTGTATATCTTTGAGATAACGAGGTTCCACCGTATATCTTTGAGATAACGAGGTTCCACCGTATATCTTTGAGATAACGAGGTTCCACCGTATATCTTTGAGATAACGAGGTTCCACCGTATATCTTTGAGATAACGAGGTTCCACCGTATATCTTTGTGATAACGAGGTTCCACTGTATATCTTTGAGATAACGAGGTTCCACTGTATATCTTTGAGATAACGAGGTTCCACTGTATATCTTTGAGATAACGAGGTTCCACTGTATATCTTTGAGATAGCGAGGTTCCACCGTATATCTTTGAGATAACGAGGTTCCACTGTATATCTTTGAGATAGCGAGGTTCCACTGTATATCTTTGAGATAACGAGGTTCCACTGTATATCTTTGAGATAACGAGGTTCCACTGTATATCTTTGAGATAACGAGGTTCCACTGTATATCTTTGAGATAACGAGGTTCCACTGTATATCTTTGAGATAACGAGGTTCCACCGTATATCTTTGAGATAGCGAGGTTCCACCGTATATCTTTGAGATAACGAGGTTCCACTGTATATCTTTGAGATAACGAGGTTCCACTGTATATCTTTGAGATAACGAGGTTCCACTGTATATCTTTGAGATAACGAGGTTCCACCGTATATCTTTGAGATAACGAGGTTCCACCGTATATCTTTGAGATAACGAGGTTCCACCGTATATCTTTGTGATAACGAGGTTCCACCGTATATCTTTGAGATAACGAGGTTCCACTGTATATCTTTGAGATAACGAGGTTCCACTGTATATCTTTGAGATAACGAGGTTCCACTGTATATCTTTGAGATAACGAGGTTCCACCGTATATCTTTGAGATAACGAGGTTCCACTGTATATCTTTGAGATAACGAGGTTCCACTGTATATCTTTGAGATAACGAGGTTCCACTGTATATCTTTGAGATAACGAGGTTCCACTGTATATCTTTGAGATAACGAGGTTCCACTGTATATCTTTGAGATATATATATTTATGTATATATTTAGTGTTATATTGGAGCTAGAGCATGGTGAAGGCAGTCTGAATACTGAATCTTTTTTAGAGTCCTGACATTACAATTCATTAATCATTTCTATGGTTTCTGTTCATTATCATTAATTATAATATATACTCCAAGCTATATATTGGGAGAGAAGACATTTGGTTTGGCTCTTTTTTTTTTGAAAAACTATTTAACTTGATTAATATCTTATTTGATGTTTAACATGTATATCATTTTCCCACCCGTAATCATTATGATTATTAATATATAACATATTGTGTAGTTTTCCTTGATTCTAATTCAGGCCCCATATCAGAGATACAAATGCCTTATAGTAATCACTCAGTCTGTCTGTCAACAAATTCAGCTCCTGGCTGATAAGTATTTATTTACAGATTTACATAAAACTTCATTAAGATCGATGTTCAGTTGACAAAAATACCCACAGATGTCAAAGGTCATAAAGGTCAAAAGTCAAGGTCAAATTTTGTACCTTTTCACTGAACATTTTTTTATGACATTATGGAGCAAAGTTGGTCAGAATTCAACAAAGAGTCCTCTGACCTAAAGTCAAGGTCACCAAGTCTAAGTCATTAGGCCAAGGTCAAATTTTGTACGTTTTCATTGATGAACATTTTGTTATATCTTTATGGAAGGAGTCAAATCACTGGTCAAAGGTCATGATCAAATTGATGAACATTTTGTTGTGCATTATGAAGCAAAAGTTGGTCAGAATTTGTATTTAAAAACAAGGAGTCAACTGACCAGGTCAAAGTCATTGGGTCAAATGTCAAGGTAAGATTTTGTAGATGACACTGGTGAACAATTTGTTATGACATAATGAAGCAAGTTGGATTGAATAAAACAAAGAGTCTACTGACTGAAAGTCGAGGCCACTGGGTCAAAGGTCAAGGTCAAACTTTGCTATTTTTCATTGATGAATATTTTGTTATGACATCATGAATCAAAGTTGTTCAGAATTGAACAAGGAGTCAATTGAAGAAAGATCAAGGTCATTTGATTTGACCATTGGGTCTGGTCCAAACGGTTGATGATCATGGGAGATATAAAACCACATGACATGGATCTTGCTGTCCTGTCTACTTGGCTAATCTGTGGTCTTAGAGTTTTCTGATATATATAGCATATCAACCCCATGTTTCTGATTTCTTCTTAGTTTGATGTCAACGTCAGGTTTCTGCATTCAGATCCAGATATTTGGTTGTTCTGTTTAAACTGTGATAAATTTTGAAGTCCTCTTTAAAAAAACATAGTATTGTTGCGCAATATGAAAACATTAAGAACTTGTTTCTATTAGTACATTGTCTATGGACCTGATAGAATATTAAGTATCATAATTGATCTCGGTCAATATCACTCTATAAGGTTCATAAACATGGTATCAACCTAGACAAAAGTCTGTAAATGAAAAAAAAAATGTCTGTAACTCATATTGAAATCATGATTATTGTGATAATAGTACATTTGATATATATTGTTTTATAAATCTTAATCATCCATTCATACTTTTGTTATTCCATCAATCAAAATAATTTTGATCTTTTATGTACACGTATTTATAAACTTTCAAGCTTTCTTTCAACATCCTTTATTATGATGATATATTGATTGATTTTGATGTTGTATCTGCTAATGTTGTGTTTATCTGGTGTCAGATTTATATTGTTTATTTGACTTTAGTTTTAAGTTTTTGCTTCAATTGTTTTCTGATTTTGTTGTTCATGTTCAATATGCTATATCATTTGTATCATTATAAAAACAATGGTCTTCCTCCATGTTAAAGTTAACACCAGTCGAACAGTCTCTTCAGTAAGGGTTTGTAAGAAATGAGTTTAAAACAAAATAAGTCAGCTTTGAGAGTTTATTAAGAATGAGTCTAAAACAAAATAAGTCAGCTTTGAGAGTTTATTAAGAATAAGCCTGAAACAAAATAAGTCAGCTTTGAGAGTTTATTAAGAATAAGTCTGAAACAAAATAAGTCAGCTTTGAGAGTTTATTAAGAATAAGTCTGAAACAAAATAAGTCAGCTTTGAGAGTTTATTAAGAATAAGTCTGAAACAAAATAAGTCAGCTTTGAGAGTTTATTAAGAATAAGTCTGAAACCAAATAAGTCAGCTTTGAGAGTTTATTAAGAATAAGTCTGAAACCAAATAAGTCAGCTTTGAGAGTTTATTAAGAATAAGTCTGAAACAAAATAAGTCAGCTTTGAGAGTTTATTAAGAATAAGTCTGAAACAAAATAAGTCAGCTTTGAGAGTTTATTAAGAATAAGTCTGAAACCAAATAAGTCAGCTTTGAGAGTTTATTAAGAATAAGCCTGAAACAAAATAAGTCAGCTTTGAGAGTTTATTAAGAATAAATCTTAAACTAAATAAGTCATCTTTGATTTTACTTGATAGTTTCTAAGTGTCTTGCTGGAGAATATGCTACTTAAGACAACTTACTTCTTAGTGATTATTTAGATAACTCGTCCAAGGGTAGATTTTAGGTGATAAATATTATGATAAAATAATCCATTTATTTAAGAGAAACTACAGAAACACCTACCTTTTGGCTTTGGCTGGGTTTAAGGCCATACATCCTAAGTATGGTCGAACACTTTTCTGAGGTATAATTTTTATCTTCTAACAACATTTCACTGCTTTGATTCAAATTAAGTCTGACTGCTTTAGAAAGTGCAGTGAAAGGAAGAAACCTATGTTTTCAAATGAGACTGTAAAAATAATGCAAAGAAGCAATGTTATAATGATATAGCATATTGAAGTTATTGTGTATGTGACACCACGGAGGCAGGGTTGTGTGACACACTTATAGATATTGTGTGGTGTGTTTAGCTAACAATAAGTTGCCGTGTCCATTTTCCACAGTCAGTCTCGAAGGAGGCAAGCTTGTGTAGTACAACCGTTTCTGCCACCCACTCACAAACCACAGTCACCCCTCAGGTGGGTAACCCCATTTAATCTTGCCATCCCAACCCCATCCGACTGCCAAGGGGAGGTAATTTATAAAACCATCCCCAGCTTTCTGTTATCCCCTATCTGGAGACTCGCTGGTCTTTTCCTTTAATTGTCCTGGTATTTGTTGCTTGATGTTAAAATAAAGATTTAAGTCAGCTTAACTTTTTCATCTTTGACTTAATGTTTTAGATATTATAATTGGTAATGAACAAAGATTCCAGTTTACAATTTTAAATGGAACTGTTACATCATTACTATCAAAACAATTTGGTAACAAATTTTATGGAAGGTTATTGAATGTATCAATTTTTTTATTTGCAATTTTGGGTCTTTTATGATTAACTTATTCCAGGACAGTTATAACAGCAATGTCTAGAAATCATATTTTATAGGATTAGAAAATCTGAAAAAAATTATGTATTGTAACAGAGGATTCCATCTTTTTTTATTTGTAAACAGAAATAACTTTTTACTATAACTTTAATTATATACAAAAGTAATCAATTAATCTAATCTTTAGTATATCATTATGTAGAGGTTAACATTTCGTCTTATCTTTGATTATACATCTATACTAATTACAAACTAATGAAATACAATGTATACCACTTCTGTCTCGAGATATGATAAAATATTCATCCTGTTCATTTCATCTTTTTTTTTAATTATCAAAAATAATACAGATTTGTAGTCCTTTAAAAATGTGTACACTCCTTCATCTTTTATTCCTCTTTTCCTCCCTTTATTTCTCTATTTCTTCCTCTTTATGTGTGTGTACAAGTATTGTTTACGCATTTTTGTGTAAATTGATTTTGAAATTTGTTGTATTTTAATGCTAAAAAGACTTTTCCAATATAACAACTGTAAAATTGTGTGCAATTTACATGATACATTTGACAAAATTGACGCAAGGTTTAAATACAAAAGTTAGTTTGGTAGAAAAAAAAATAAAATAATGTTTTATCTGACAATTTGGATACTATATGACTCTGTGACCTGACACATTCTGTAGTTACTGTATCATTTTGTGTTGACGAGTAGACATTGTGTTGACAAGTAGACATTGTGTTGACGAGTAGAAATTGTGTTGACAAGTAGACATTGTGTTGATGAGTAGACATTGTGTTGACGAGTAGATATTGTGTTGTCAAGTAGACATTGTGTTGATGAGTAGACATTGTGTTAACGAGTAGACATTGTGTTGAAGAGTAGACATTAAATGTTGACGAGTAGACATTATATTGACGAGTAGACATTGTGTTGACGAATAGACATTGTGTTGACGTATAGACATTGTGTTGACGAGTAGACATTTTGTTGACAAGTAGACATTGTGTAGACGAGTAGACATTTTGTAGACGAGTAGATATTGTGTTGACCAGTAGACATTGTGTTGACGAGTAGACATTGTGTTAACGAGTAGACATTGTGTTGAAGAGTAGACATTAAATGTTGACGAGTAGACATTATATTGACGATTAGACATTGTGTTGACGAGTAGACATTGTGTTGACGTATAGACATTGTGTTGACGAGTAGACATTGTGTTGACAAGTAGACATTGTGTAGACGAGTAGACATTTTGTAGACGAGTAGATATTGTGTTGACCAGTAGACATTGTGTTGACAAGTAGACATTGTGTTGACAAGTATACATTAAATGTTGAGATGTTCATTGTGTTGTTTGGTTACCACAGAAGGATGCTAACACGTGGTCCACAGATGCAGGCAAGGTGAACATCAGTCTTGATGCTCTTAGTCCTGCCAACAAGTACCAGAAACCTCAGCAGCCTAGCATGAACCAGCTCCAGCAACAAGGTAAATATTTATAGCATATATCCCGGATGTAATTGGTACATCTTGTCTGTTCTTCTAGACAACAGGAGTAGCTAGGATCTGGAAGAGTATCGATCATTTGTAGAATTTAGTTGCAAGACTATTTTCTTGTTTGAGAAAATGTATAGTGCTATTTAACACAATATTATTTAAGAATTTGTGAGAACAAGTGACTAGAATCTGTAAATTATGGATAAATATAAACGCAACTTCAATATTGTTAATCTACAGGAAGTTCATACTTCGCGGATGCAAAATAGGGACTTCTTTTCAGAAGCATGTATATACATGTATCTGAGTTATTGCATATTCAGTTTAACTAATGATGCTATTTTTTAAGTCTTACTAATATTTGCATGGTACTTCTAACAAATTCTTTTTATAAGAATATCTCTCAGAAAGACAATTTTCTGTATTGTTCACCTTTGTATGTGCTGGTATGTTCCAGAATAAGCACTTACTACAGTTAACACCGATACTTTTGTTTATGTTTATTTTGCTGATATGTAATGATAATTCATCTTTCATCGGCAACAGATGGTGACGGTAAATATTAACAGCATTGTCAGAGTTATTCCCCCTGTGTCACTAGTTAGTTGTTGTTGAAATCTTATTCTAGCTGTGTTGGATTTTATTTAAATGCAAAATCACCAATTTTATTGATTATATGTGAATTTTAGTTGATATGAATATAATTTTAAACTTTAAGTGAAGTATTCTGATTATCAGGGGCCTTTAAATTGGGAACAGTTTACAGAAACTATCAAAAAGAAGATTTTTTTAAGTTTACATGACTTTTTTGTGTGTTTTACTTCGTATTCAGTAATTTGATGCAAAAAAAATATATATATAATTAATTTCACATTTTTACTGTTTTTAATTCATGTTTGCGTGATATATAATTTGATAACAGTCCGATCAATTTTCCTCGACAGAATTTTCAAGCTCATGCTATGTACTGGTTATTTTACACTTGGTGTACACACGACTTTGATTTTACACGGCTGTGATTAGTAGATTAGGCTCCTGGTCGATGGTGCTAACATTTGCCTGGTCTTTTATCAAGGCTTAAACCCTATGGTATGGAGTCCAGAAATGGCCCCAGGTCTAGTTTACGTCCCCCCAGGTTGGTACAGCACCAAGGATCTCGTCCTTGCCTCTAATCATAGAGTTGTCTTTCCTTGCTTTCTAACTGCATCATTTAGTTCCTGATTTACATGTTGGAGTTTGTTTTACTTTTTTCTGTAATGGTGTTTTTTTGATAATTTTGACTTGTTCTGAATGAATATCTTTCAAGTTTTGAACTTTTTATTTGAACATTTATAATAGTTGAATCTCTGCATCTTCTTTATCTGTTGATTTTGTTTTGAGTTTCTAGAATGGTCTTTTTTTTTAATTTATTTTTTTTCATATGGATTTTAATTAATTCGCATAACCGGAAAATTGGTGAATCAATGTTTGCATCTTTATAGACAAAAGGACTTTGTAGAAGAAACGCTGTTGTGCAGATATCAACCGTGTTTTATGAAGGAAAATATTGAAATATTTCAAAGATATTATAATTGATTTTGAACTGGACAGTATAACAAAAACCATGGCCAGTGTCACGTTGACTTCTAGAAATGAGATAAATATAACCTTGACATTTGACCTGTGGTGACCGACATCATGACAACATGTGACTGACATTTGACCACGGTGATCATGACTCACATGTGAACTTTATGTGACCAACTTAACCTGTATGTGCTACCTTGATGAGAATCATTTGACCTGAGTGACCGACAGTGATTCAGTGACTCTTGTGCCTAACGTGACCTTGAGCTGTGTGACCTATGTATCTGACCCTTTTGACTGACCTGACTAATGTGTGACCTTCAGCTCTGTGACCTACATATCTGACCCTTTTTTCTGACCTGACTAACATGACCTTGAGCTCTGTGACCTATATATCTAACCCTTTTGACTGACCTTACTAACATTGGATTTTGAGCGATCTGTGACCTACATGTCTGACGACCTTTTTGTCTGACCTGACAAACATGTGACCTTTAGCTGTGTCCTACATATCTTACCCTTTTGATTGACCTGACTAACATGTGACCTTGAGGTCTGTGACCTACATATCTGACCCTTGTGTCTGACCTGACTAACATGTGACCTGCATATCTGACCCTTGCGTCTGACCTGACTAACATGTGACCTTGAGGTCTGTGACCTACATATCTGACCCTTGTGTCTGACCTGACTAACATGTGACCTGCATATCTGACCCTTGTGTCTGACCTGACTAACATGTGACCTGCATATCTGACCCTTGCGTCTGACCTGACTAACATGTGACCTTGAGCTCTGTGACTTACATATCTGACATTTTGACTGATCTGACTAACATGTGACCAGGTAGAGTACTGGTGTAACATACCACATAGTTAAATGTTGTTTAAATTATTTTCATGTATGTGACAGTAATGTTCTAAGGAACAAGCCGTAAAATGCTTCTGTAAGTTACGGGATAACCATTTCTAATTATTGTTAAGAATTTTGAATAAAAAAATGCAAAAAAAGGTAATCAGTCTCCCTTACACACGAAAGTGTTTAAGAATGGGTTAACATTCACATTTTATGTTGTGTAGATATATAGTTGTCTCTATCCAGTATAGGTTGATGCACATGTACAGTGATTGAGATGTCTTGTTTATAAATTGATCATGGAGACCATCCTGTTTGTTATAATTAGTGTATTACTAAAGCCTAATCAGCTGAAAATATATATAGGTCTATCTCAAAAGTGTTTTTATCCCCCTTGCTTGCCATATTATAACTACATTAGTGTTTTTGAAAAAAACATTTACCATGTAATTATGATGTCATACTGGGAATTACGTCATCCGATTGTCACATGGCACCAAATCATCACAAAAACACTTCCCAGAAGTCCATCTTGTATCCAACATTGTGGCAGGTATCAAGGGGAATAACACCTTTGGGAAAGGGCTATATCTACAGCAATTACGAACACTTAAACTTTGCATGGAAGCTTGCATACATGTAGATTATCTCCTATATTTTTTGGAAGAAACCTGCATGTTGGATTTGTATTTTTTTGTTTGCGAGATCTACATGATAAAATTGTTTGAGAGTTATACAAGTACGTGCCTATAGTTTGTTTGCGAGTTCTCCGTGCCTATAGATATATTTTGTTTGCGAGTTCTCTGCCTATAGATATATTTTGTTTGCGAGTTCTACATGCCTCTAGATATATTTTGTTTGCGAGTTCTACATGCCTATAGATATATTTTGTTTGCGAGTTCTACATGCCTATAGATATATTTTGTTTGCGAGTTCTACGTGCCTATAGATATATTTTGTTTGCAAGTTCTCCGTGAATATATTTTTTGTTTGTGAGTTCTTCGTGCCTAAAGCAGTTCTATTTACTAATGCATGTTTGACTGCCATGTTGATACGTGTCACTGTTAATACTAATTGTATTTGATTGCCGTAGTGATTGTGAGGTGTGATGATTTGTAGTGGGGTCTCTTTGATGTGTGGTGTGACTCGGTGGAATTTTCAATATGTTACACATATTGTATCATTATCATGATCAAACTTGTTATACAAATGTATTTCAGATACCAAATTTATTTGTGTTCATATCAGATCATACAGCATGTAAAATCTGAGAGGTTTTTTTTAGATATATTGTTTAATAAGGCAGTGGCTGAGCATTTCCAATGAAACATTACAAACTCATTTAATTGAAACGGTAATAAATGCTATAAAGAATTCATTTGATTGACAAACTTATGCTGTTGGATAAATATTTAAATCGGCCTCAGAAATTAGAATCTCTGTAAAGTTCTGGTAAAAGTATTTCTTCTGTTTACTTGTTGAAGCTTTGAATAGGATGACTATAAGTAATAAGATGACTATACAATGTAAGTAATAAGATGACATACATAAATTCGGTCAAAATATTTATAGTTATTGCTTGAGAGCTAATTAACCTGATTACTTGTGGGGAGAACAACTATACTCAGAGAATTTACTAACCCCTGTAGCTGCATGATAAGTTATATTACTGCATTGATAAAAAATTCATACCAAGGGAGGTAAATGATGGAATGTAAGGGAGGTAACTAATATTGTATTAGCTTGTATACTAATTGTATTGCATATTGTTACAGGCATGAACAATCAGATGGCTGGACTGAACCAGGGCATGGCAGGGATGAGTGTTGGTCAGCCCCAGGGGCAGGTCCTAGGGGGCCAGCCCATGATGGGCCAGGGCATGGGTATGCATCTTGTACAACATCTGTAGTGTAAAGTTTTAACATTTTTGACTGTGCCTTGCAATTACATGTACTAGCTATATATAGTTCTCCTATCATCTTTTCTACTAATATATAAAGGAACAAGTAAGTGAGAACCGTGTTTATCAGGACTGGTCCACTTCCATATACCATAAGAAGTCCCATTTATTGTATGGAAGTAATTTTGACACTGCAATTAAAACGGCTATATTGTATTTTGTTGCAGGATTTATAATTAATCAAAAACGGAAGTTTTGAGATTATGGACACAATTATTATCAGAGTATCACTGGTTTGCCAAACAAGTTAAATGACCAACATCTTGCAAGCCAAAACAATAAAAACTAACCCATACACCCAGGCAATTTTATAATTTACTGATTGAAAGAGTTTGAATATGTCTTAAGTTGAGTTCAGTCATGACCTACACTGTAACTTTGATAATTCTGTGGTATTCATCTCAGAGGGAAAATCAAAAATTCCTCGTAGGAGATTTCTGTTTTAAAGCTGCTGTTCGGCTGTGTTTTATGAGTACTGTACATGGTTTTTTTTTACAGGGATGGCAGTGAATATGCAGGTTGTTCGGCTGTGTTTTATGAGTACTGTACATTGGGTTTTTGTTACAGGGATGGCCGTGAATATGCAGGGAGGGATGTGTTTTATGAGTACTGTACATTGGGTTTTTGTTACAGGGATGTGTTTTATGAGTACTGTACATTAGGTTTTTGTTACAGGGATGGCCGTGAATATGCAGGGAGGGATGTGTTTTATGAGTACTGTACATTGGGTTTTTGTTACAGGGATGGCCGTGAATATGCAGGGAGGGATGTGTTTTATGAGTACTGTACATTAGGTTTTTGTTACAGGGATGGCCGTGAATATGCAGGGAGGGATGTGTTTTATGAGTACTGTACATTGGGTTTTTGTTACAGGGATGGCAGTGAATATGCAGGGAGGGATGGGCATGATGGGATCAATGAACATGCAGTCCACGATGATGGGACAATCATCATTCCAACAACGAACCGACCAGGCTTTCAGCGGATTTGGAAACATGAAGAAATAACCCCAAAATGCTGTTTTAGTATTGTTAAACTACGGACCAAGCCTTGTTGTACTGAAACACCTTCAGTGGTGTTTCTGTGTGTTACACTCTTCTGAAAGGACTGAGAACCTTTTCACCCCTATACAACTTAAATGAACTCTACCAGACATTGATTATGCTAAGTCCACTATGTTCTAAAGGGGTGAAAGTGCTTAATTAACCTCTGAACAGGAGAAAGATTTATTGTTGGATCAATCTGTAAAAACCTCACTCTAAACGTCACGTTCAACATTCACGAAGAAAATGGTTGAAACTCGGAAAATGTACTGACATTGACAAACCAAAAAGTGAAGGGAGTACAAAAGAAGAGGATTTTACAGAAAGTGATATATCGACAATCATTCCACCAAACCTATAGGTATCAGAGGAGGAGATGTCCGGCAGTGCTGTCGACAATCATTCCACCAAACCTATAGGTATCAGAGGAGAAGATGTCCGGCAGTGCTGTCGGTGATTCATTAGCGTATTATACGAAATTTCCTGTGATGAATATACACCCAATTAGTGGGAGGTAAAATGTACAATGTATTATATATAGAACTCCCAGCCACAGGGAGATATCATAGATCTTATCAGTTGTCTCTTTTGGTAGGGCGTATTGCAGAATGTTTCAGCAAGCGCTACTGTTTCAGCTATATGTTTTTGTTGTAGATTTAAGAGGGGGGGGGGGGGGTGCTGTGAGGGGAGGGGTACTTGATATATTCATTTTGGGGAGGGAAAAGTACATTTTGTATGCGTCATTGACTTTCATTAAGTCAATCATATACACAAAGTTTTTTAGTTTCTACACAGGTCTACGATAATTGTTACTTGTATCCAAAGGATATCAGACAGAAATGTTATTATTCTGTACAAGATGTTGAAACACTTATAATTTCCTAGATTGGTTACCAACAGATTTTGCCTTACATTAATGATCAAACTTTCCTGAGAAAAAAATCAGAATAAACAAAATTGTTGACGGTATTCTGACTGGCCCAGGCCTGTTTCCTTCAGAATGATCTGTAAATATATAGTACTTAAATCCTTAGAGGAAGGATACAGAATCTTCACATTGGTAATTTGTGTTCACAATTTCATATTTCAAAATGCTTCATTCATAATGCTGATATTTTGCATTAAAAAATAATTGATTTACATATTTGGAGAATATCGTAATTTTGAACAAACGTTTTTCACTAGTAACCATTTCTGGATCTGTTACAAATTAATAGTATGTAACGGATTTTGGAATAATAAGAAGTTTTCATTTCTTTTTCAAAAATATAATAGATACATATGCAAATAGATTACTACCAGATAATTTTATGGAGGCATTACACATCATGTGAAGCAATATTTAATCATCTTTTTGCCAAACCTCCTATATATAGTTGACATAGAATCTTGATGGATCATCACATGGGAATCCCAGATCTAAAAAATATCACTGAAAATAAAACTTGTTTAAAAATCATGTTTTGAATATAACACATCTTACTCTTGGAAAAATAAATGATATAAAAAGAAAATTACTAAAACTATATCTGCAAGTGTTTAAACATTTTCATGTTTCAAATATCGAATTTAACTGCAAAATATTTATGTATGGAATAAGTAGGTAATTAAGGTTTTCCATTCCGACATATGTCCTATTCTGTCCTGTAGTTATGCCTGCTATGCTGAATAGGTGGAAGGTTCTAGTTCATATTTAGATCATACAAAGTCAGTGGTGGTTTATCATTCATGTTGTTAAATGTTAATTTTACTTCTAGTTTGTTATGTTTTGTAGATTTCTTTTAATTAAACTTGTATTGTAAAGGGAACTGTGACACTTGAGAAACATGTTAGATCAAAACAAATTCTAGACAAACTTCTCATAAATGTTAAATAGATTATATGTGTGCATGCATTGGTTATTTTTACACTGTCATAATATCTGATGTCTAATGGTCACTAAAATTGAAACATTTGAATACATTTTTGAATAATAATTGCTTTGCATGAAGGTAAAACTGAAGTTATCGTTTTTACAAAAATATTGGATGCAGTTAACACTGTACTAAAAATATGTCTGAATGAATATTTAAAGAAACTGTTGATAGTATGATATTAAGAACATTTCTTATTTGTGGAAATTTTGTGATGTCATTATAAATTTCAAACTTTTTTATCGCTATGAATTCGATTCATGATCATAATATTAGGGAACAAAAGGATTTGGCTTATATGCCTGTAATTTTTTACTGAAATTATTTGTGAAGAGATCATACCCTACACAAACAAATCAGGCTCACCCCTGACCTCCCTACTGGGATGTTGTGATAGTTTACTTCAATGTCAAGAATATTTATACTTCAGTAGACAAATTGAAAAGAGTTTGATTTCAGCTCCATATTTTGTCGTCCTTCTGTTACCATATCCTACTGTGCTATATACTAAATCATATATGTATTACACAGATGAAAGCCTTGTTACATAGAGATAACGAGATATTTATTAAGGTACTAGCACTGAATCCCAGTGATTAAAGTGACCGTTATTTAAGAGAGAGATAGAATATACATACAGATGTACTATTTAATTTTTTTTCTAAAAGTTTGCTGGACTTTAAATGTGTTATGTTTTGTATATATGTATACTTTGTTATAATATTTTAAGTCATGTTTATAAAAGCAGTATAAGTTGTTTTGTTGGATCTCTGAATTTATGTTATAGGTAAATGAAGCCTGTTTGTCAGTTATACAGGACGATTTATAACAGAAAATATAATGTACTGTTTTCTTGTTAACCTATTTGTGTGTGAAGCTACATAAACTATTCACCAAGATAAACTTATCTTAACAAATCTGAAGTTGCATGAATAACTGATCTGAAATCATTTTGGTATCAAATTCAGTGAGAGTCTTGTAGAATTTTTACACTAGACAATATAAAACTGACAAAAGTTTGTGTTAGGACCAAGTGTGTAGTAGGTACATTAGACTATGAATTGTTGTGTGCTAGTAAAGTGCCAGTAAAGACTGGGTGTTCAGTAGAAGTAAATCACACTTTAGACTACCAGTAATACCTCTTCTGTGCCACCTACCAGTGCAATAGTGTGCTTGTGTCATCAAGTTGGGATTTTACCCAAGACTGATCTCTCCAAGTAGCTCCGGGTATAACTTTAGGACACTGACAGGGGTTAAAAATAAAACTGACTTCAGAATTACTGAAATGTATTTATAAAATCTTCTTTATACATGTACAGTGTACCATACACTGTTCAGAGTTACTGAAATGTATTTATAAAATCTTCTTTATACATGTACAGTGTACCATACACTGTTCAGACTTACTGAAATGTATTTATAAAATCTCTTTATAAATGTACAGTGTACCATACACTGTATCAACAATCAGTAAATATTTCCTGTGTCCCAAATCGTCTCAGTTTATACATGTTGCAGAAAAGCACTTGAGACAGACATTTTGAAGTTGCTATCAATATAAGGCATGATGTTGGCTTCATGTTTACATTAACATTGACAGGCGCTGGCGTTTCTCCTCCTTTTTAAATTCCGGAATGTTCAGGAAGGGACCAATGGAGTCAGTCTCACTTGCCTAAAGCTATATATGTAGGTAACACTTATTTAAAAATATATAACGACTAAAAGCTCATTCTCAATGCCGATTAATTTTTTTCTACCTTGATTACAAATTATACAAGGTTTGACATTCTTAATATCCTGATTGGCTTTTGTTTTACCTGTCTTATTTACCTGTTATTACTATTAGCATCCCATTAACAAAAATGGAAATATTTAGCTTTTTGACGATTTCAATATTTTTGGAACTGATAATACATGTATAACGGACTTAAATTTTCCCTGAACGTACGATTAAACTATGTTTTTCTGTCTTGTGCCCATAAGCTCATGTTCATGTGAGAATTAACTACAGAGGTTGATAACTGTTGAGATGTCCTATATCGTTTATATACTGTACACATTGTATATACTTGTACATACTGAATGTCAGTCGTTGTTACAATGGACACGCTGTGCTGTTACTGAAAGCACATACTATTCAGGTGTGAATGAATAAAAGATTAAATGCATACAGAATACGTTCCTTATTGTTTTTATTGGTTGTAGTTCAATGTCAGAAAAACTAAAATGTAGTTTTATATCACCTGTCCTGAGACGAAGTCTCAAGTGACCTTTTCTAAACGTCTTTGTCTGTCGTCGTCCGTCGGTCGTCCGTCCGTAAACAATTTACATTTTCAACTTCTTCTCAAAAATACCTGAACCAATTTGAGTAAAATTTTACAGGAACCTTGCCTGGTCAAAGATGCACCAAAATTGTAAATTAAATGGTCCTTACTCCTTAGGGGCCCGAGGGAGGTGCTCAAAAGGGGTCAAAATAGTTAAAATTTCAAAAATCTTCTCAAAAGAGTTTTTCAAAATCCACATCCCGTTAATTCCACTCATTTCTAGAGAATACAGTGTCACAATAAGACTGAAGCCCTGGTTTGATGGTACTAAGAATGGTAGTTAGAAGTTTTTATAATGGCTTGGTCGAGCAATTAGCAGAACAAGGGATAAAGCGTTGTTTAGAATTATCATATAAGGATCAGTATCCAATCAAGACGAGATAGGTCAGCGCCTTGCTTAATAACTCGCCGAAACCATGTCAAACGATCAAAACGTAAATGTTGAAAACTGTATTCATCTTTGGGCCTCTTCAATTATGTTCTCACACTGAAAAAATAAGTTTTCCTTTAGTAATTATTACCGGAAGTAGAAACCAGGAATAGTATCGGACCCGTTCAATGCTGTTCTATATACAATAACTCAAATAATAGGGTATATATTCTATCACACGAAGATATCTCTAAACGCCAAACATCGTATGTAAATGTTATTAACTTCCCTAATGTACACCCTGACACACTTTTTCTAAACCAAATATTGTTAAAAACAGGTAGCTGGTCACAAAAACAAGTCATGAAACAACGATGTTTCAAAGTATTATAATGTTTTCTAACCGACGTCTGACACTAAATGTTGGACATATGTTCTTTTGAAATCTAGAACGTCAATCTGAACTACAAAGTTACACCCCACCGTCACTAAAACCAGGATTATAACTCGAAGTCCATAAAAATAGGACAATATATATAAAAGGAAAGATTTACACGGACACTTAAACCAGTTAAAGAAGACTTAAGACCATGCTTCCCGGAAGGGTTACCGTTAGGTGTACATAACGTAGCGAATTTCATGTGCAGACATGTTTGTGTTGGAAAGTTTCGGAACTGATCTCTGTGATATGTTTTATTTCAGATGTAGCAGTCAGGAAAATACGGTAAACCGTCTATAAACCGTTTACACAATTTGGCATCGTGATTTTGTATAAATTCATCAAGTAGAAGTATCGTCTAGTTATCCCCTACATAATACCGCTAGTGTATCGAAAATGTTTGCTTCCCTCCTATGAAAATGTATACAATCTTTGTAGCATCTGTTTTACAGAAACGATATTGCCTTCTGAATAACGAGGCCCTTATTTCCAAATGAAAGTCGGATTCTACCCCTATCATTGTGCGTGATTATGGCATCCAAACAACATCTGAAACTTCGTCGTTTTGATATTTAAGCGTGCGAAACATGTAACAGAGCCACCAGTTCCCCAGGTTTCTGTGACCATTAATGCATTTATTTTTCATTTTAATTTTTTTGCAATCCCTCGAAAACGGGTGTTGTGGGAAATATTGTGATGCGTTCATTGCAGGGTCTGGTGCGGACATTATTGCTGAGGCACATTGGGGAAAGGTCGCAGGTACAAGTCTCTCTACCTCGGGAATTTGTGATTGTGTAATACCAAAATATTTTTAAAAAAATCATTTCTACGGTACGATGACTTTACTGATTTTGAGACAAATACGTCTGTAATAGTGATTTCAGGCATGTACAAACATGTAAGAATACAGTCATGCTCGTCACCAATTATACATGTAAAACAGGCACATTACATATGATATCGTCATATTTTAAACACAGCATCATATAGTTCAGATACAATGCATCATCCTAATAATAAATAGTTCTGTACCCTACCCCTACCCTAAATCAATCTTAAATACCACAGTAATTTAGTACTATAAAAAGATCGGTAGCTCCTCTATAGTGTTTACTCCTCACGGGAGACTTTTTTTGGCATTACAACAGTCCAACAGATTTTGAAGATCATAAGGTCAATGTAGAGGACCATTGGGTGTTCATCGTGTTCGTACCACACTATATTCGCTCTCTCGGTCTGCATTAAGAACACTGTAAATAAATCAAACCAAAACTTTTCCGGATGACATTTGGAAACTAGCGTCAAGGCTCCATAAGATTATTGATGATGTGGCAGAAATTCGACTATTCGTGCGAACGGACGGCCATGGGGCACCAGCGGTTCAACGTTTTATGAAAGTCAAATTTGCCAACAAGGGGATTGATGTCATTAACGTCAGCAAATCTTACATCAAAGGTCTGTTCAAGCTAACATACCACCGTACTTCAGAAATAACAGTACACCTATCATTTCCTCCGTTATTCTGTACCTATTGCACATAAGCTTTTCAATATAAGCAAACACTGCAACAGTTGAACATAGATGACCTTAGTATGACCCCCACCTCCTTCAGCATGTTCAGATTCTTATGGACTCTGGAAAATTACGCCAGAAAATGGGCTTAACGTGAACATGCTGCATTGGATTCACTTCCAGAGTGGGTGAACTTATCAGGTCCTCTATACAGAAAAGAATAAGTGGTTTGCGAGCAAAATGAAAACTAAAGACACTCATTAGTAGATTTTTTTTCTATTTCTTATCTTACTATCTTATCCTGGTTTCGTGGAAACAACTTCTCTCTCTCTCTCTTTCTCTCTTGTTACTTGTTCAAGATTCTGCAAATAGATATTTATTAGTTATTTTCTCTATTTTCAGCTCAGTTGTGGTTTTGTAAACAGGAGTCAAATTGTCTGGTTTAGTACTCTATTAAGGAGATCCATGTCTCCTTTGTTTAGCCATGGTTTCGTGAAGAAAACAGAGCTTTCGTGTGTGGTTGGTTTTGGTATCCTTTCCTTCTGTCTGTTTGCGATAGCTATTTAAGGTTCATCTAAATAGCCAAATTATGTTGAGTTTTAAAGCAAAAGAAAACAGCCGAGTATGGCACAAATATAGTCATGTATACCAAAATGTCTGTGATGGCATGAAATTTCTTAATACATATACATGTATATTCAAACATAAGCTATAAGCTTAGGTTCATGAATAATTGAATAAAGTGACTTTGTGGGAAGATGCAGCATGGGATAATTTAAGTTTTACAAAATATGAAACCAGAAACACAACAATGCCATTGTACTATCAAGTGTCTGTAGCACACGAGATGGAGATTTGTTTGACGGTATATGGCTTTCAAAGCGTTCACATTGATTTTGTTTTGACCTTGAAATGCAAATAGCGCTTGTGAATAACATCAAACAAAAAAGCATAAAGGGAGGTATTTCAATCATCAAAAATTCTTTTCTTTGAGACTAATAAGACTAACATAACAATAAGACCGGTTTAAGGAAAAAATAGCTGGGGTAAGGTCGCAGGTACAAGGCTCTCTGCCTCAGGTATTTGTGATTATATACAGTAATACCAAAATATTTTTTTTAAATTATTTATACGGTACGATGACTTTACTGATTTTGAGACAAACACGTCTGTAATTGTGGTTTAAGGAATACACAAACATTCTTCTCACTTTGTTCAGAAGTCTCCATAGTATCCAATAGGAACTTTGTTAATAATTAAAATACCTCCAAGTATACATATTTGAGTAAAACGTTTTATAGTCGCAAATGTGTACGCTTTGATAGAGCCATATCAAGTCAAACACATGTCCATACCGTGTCTAAAGACACTTGAGAGTACAACGACTGCCCATGTTCGTTATGGTTTAAGTAAAGATTGAGGTAGGTAGGTCATATAGATGGGTTTGTTGTGTAATTTATTTCAAATTCAGAAAAGTATATACGATCGACATGGACAGCAAACTATAAACTAATATACATATACGTTTTTAACAAATTCGTTTGTGTTAACTTATATACCAAGCAAGATTTCTCATTGAACATTTAAAAGATATATTAGTTTGGGAATAAATGATACCGTTTGTCATATAGGTCTATTTTCCTCTATCTTACAAATTGTTTTCATTTTATCCCTCTGTGTTTATGGCGGAAAACACGGACACCATAGCAACTTTCATTTGTCTATAAGCACGCTACAGTGTTGTCATCTGTAAAAATACCCTGCAGCTGAGTATCTATGATATTCAGAAAGCATTACCCAAATGAAATGTAAGACACAGCAACAACACCAAAACTCAAGAATGTCACTTAAATCCATACATGTATGTGTTCAGTTGTTAGAACATTTCCCTTTTGCTCGGCCTATGGTTTTCGTTTATAACACATACACAGAACATTTAATGTTTTGATGTCACTCCAGTGTTCTATGGCCGTGATCAGTAGTGACTACACATTGTCATTATCTGTTTTGATTAATAGAAGACGAGCGAAAAAAAATTAATTGTAATAAATTCACTTAAAACAACTATTATTATCCCGACCTGATGAAGAATACCACGAGGAAATGTGTTGTCGGCTGATAGAAGATGACGAACACAATCGATACAAGCCGCGAATTGTAAAGATTAGCAGACAATATGCATGGACAGAAATCTTAATTAAATTTTATTGTATTACGAGATCGATTTAATGAAATCCTTTTATTGTTGTTAAGAGATAGTTTTACCTTGCAGTAGATATCCTTCTGACACTGCTATAAACTAGATGTGCTACCTCTCAATGTACGGTTACACCGTTAATTCCCACGACCGTTATATGGTCCTCACACAAAACACAACTTCACAAAGACGGCCCCATAAGGGTTAATAAGTGTCTACTCAATTAGAGGTGTTAATTACACACAGATAGGTATTCGACCCCGGGGACGCAGCACGTGCGGGCTGATTTCACTTGAGTGCTGCTGTGGTAACGGAGACTACATGTAACTGTATGGAGAATCGGTCGCAATCCATGAACAGGTGATACGAAGACCTAATCTTATGTTCACGTTTCAGATCCCGATAATCATTGAAGTATGGGGCTACCTGCTGTCGTTCAAATCCTCACAAGTTGTGCGTAAGTTTAATTCTAGCTTTGTTTCTCAGGCTGACAACCAAGTCCATGGTTGCGGCGCTTCCTTTATTCTTGTCAGTGTTCCGATCATCCTCGATATCCAGGAGTTATGATCACTTACGCTCTCTGTACCCCTGATAAATATCATGGTAAAACTGAAGGCTCCCGTGTGCACCAATTGGTTGGTGAGGCAGGGAGACTGGTTCAACCCTTTGATATACACAAAAAGAATCTCGTGGTCACATAACGGTAACAATTGACAGGCTCTGAAGTCGGTTGCGCCTACTTTGCAATCTTCAAAGGACGAGCATGCATTTCAACGATTGGTCAGGATATTTATTACCTCAGTGTGCCTTCAGTCTTGCAACGCCATATTCTAGGGGTGTAGAGAGCGTTAGTGAGCTTAACCCCTGGATATCGAGGATGTGTGCCGTGAGGAATCCTGCTGTAAATGACATTGCGTTTGGGCATTAATAAATTACGCAAATGACTAACATATTTTGACAGATGTTTTATTGACGTCATAAACACAAGGGTCTACAAATCCTGAAAAATCTTATTATGACATCTGATATTCAAACAAATAAGAAATGTACTGTGTGTAGTGTAGTGTCAAGTGGGTGTCCAAAAGTGCATACAGGACTGTCAATATTTTTGATAAAGGTCAGCAGTTCCCTCCACGTGTAAGTGTTGTCAGGAGATAACTCACTTTACGAGCGCTAAAGTGACAGTACAAAGGTCAATGTACTGAAGATACAACGGAGGCTACTAAAACATGCCTTCCCAACGATTCATGAGAAGGCATTTTATGTAGATTATCATGAAAACTGTTCTAAAGTCTAGGAACAGAAGGACAGGACACATTAGCAGTAAGAGGCTATTTTTTTTTATATAAAATGAAATTCAATCATGCTTTCATTATATATAATTATGAGTTCTATATTTTGCACGAAATGGAGGAATGCTATTTAGAAAAATGAATGACATTTTTATTTTTAGTAATTGTACTCCTTCATTTGTACTCATACATCATAGCTATTAAATATAGTTAATGCATTGATACAGTTTCAATGTTAGGAGTACGTGTATTTAGCAGTAGTGTTTTGAGTGAATGCTAAAATTTTCAGTACGGTTTAAGTGAACTATACATCAGTACTTCTTCAAGTATATAATAAAGCCGAGTTATTTATTCCAGTTTCATGTTTATTTAACAACATCACTACTACGTACGTACCATACAGCATTACAACACTAACGATTTCATTCATTCCACAAGTTATTGTTCTGTGTTTTATACAACCCGGGTGATGGTGTATTATACCACAATACTCTTAATATGTACTACATGTATACAGCTAGCTGTGTCGATTGACGACTGAGACAAGAAACTCCCTCGATATAAAATCAGAGAAAACCAAAGCATCATCAAAACTATACTCAAAATCGATTTAATTAGGGATAAAAAAAGAAAAAGAACGCTTTACACAGCGAACCATGAAATAGAATAAAATATATAACCATGTGTTTCGGAAGTGTAATCGTCTTCTGCTTCATCGACGACACCCGCGATGTAAATATATGTCACAGCCAAGTAAATACCAACCATAACGAGTAGGCATACTGTACTAATGAACATAGTTAGAAGTATGATGTTATACATGTATGTAGCCATAAGTAATCTATTGGTACAATTATAGTATTAATAAAGTAATTGATACACAAATATCATGAAGCACCTTGTCTTCTTATTCTGTTAAACTCTTTGAGAAATCCTCGTGTAAATATTTCCTTTGATGAGATTTTGCCCAAAGTTCAAATTCAAAGGAATAATGAGAATACAGGTTTTTGGCTCAGTCATCCTGTCGCGGTGTTCGTCGTCCGTTTTCAATTATTTTTATACCAAAAGCATTAATCTAGCCATCAGAATAACACCTTTAAAGTTGATTAAGTGATTGAATTAAAATGACCAACTTTTCAGACCACATTCAAGATTTCCATCATTTATATTGAATAACAAAATACCTCAGGGTCATTTTAATTGGTCAGTAGCACGACTGGATATAGTTCTACGAAGGTTTTTTCACACTTATGTGTCTTCGATCTGATATCCGGGTTGTTAGAGCGTGTCATTTTGAATCTGTTCTAAAAGGAAAAGGACAGATACGATGAGTCACGTCTCGTATTTGTCCCGAGAGGATTGGATGAGAAGAAGCTTGTTATAGGTTTATATTGAGAGAAAAGTTGGAGAAGGACTGTATTCATGCTTTCTGTGTTCAGATGGGAGGTCCTAGTGAGAAAAATATCATTATATGTTGATATTTGTCTGTATTCAGATTATATGTGGAAAATCAGAATGCTTAAATCTGTCTATTCAGATGAAACCAGGGGAAGCAAAAAGATTTACCCCTTTGTACTCAAAATTTGGTTTGGTTTGAGTATTTTTACGTCCTTTTACCAGCCAGGGTCATTTAAGGACGGCCTCCTGGTGTATGCGACGTGGATGTGTGTGTTAAGTGTGTGTGTATTTGGGAGGTGTGGCATGCTCGTGTAAGCCTCCTTGCGATAGTCCGGATCTTTTGCCGATTTAAAGCCCATGCAGAACACCTCACCCGGAAAGATGGCAAAGATAAAATCCAAAAGGACCTGGGGTGGTAAGGGGCATTTTTGGCATCCCCTCAAAAACCGTTCATTTTTGGTCAAGATAAAATATAAGATACATTTCCTGTTCATGTAAATTCATAAAGCGATACCATGACTGACTTTTGAGATACACCTCTTTGCATTAAGCATGTTTTAACGTCATGTTTTGCGAATGATGATGTCAACGTCGCAGTATGAATGTTGACGTCATATTGCTTATTTTATGTCTCTTTTTAATTATGATATCGCATACTTCCATGTTTGTTACAAATAAACCAAATGTGTAAGTAGTGTGTATTGAAGTATGAAAACAAGAAGAAATTCTAATTTAAACATTTTAATAATAACAAAGAACATTTTTGTGGAATGCAAATATTACCCCTTTATTAGACATAACAGTGCTATAGTACTAGACTACTGTTGCAGTTTCAGGGTCTGCAGCTTATCCTTGATATTTTCCAATATTCAAGTAGAATAATTTTAATCCAAATGTCCAGTTGCATAATTATACTGAGAATATGTATATATACATGCAATGTTAATCTTGTTAAAAGCATGGGCAAATGAAATGGACAATATTAGGCAGGTCCATTGAATCAAACTCAGTAGAAATTGAAATATATATATACAAAGGAATACAATTTATGTAAATGAAAAGACTTTCCTTAAACATTGTGGTGACACTAATTAACTTCAAAACTGGTACTCTTGGTGCTCTAGTTTTTATGAATCCATAGCAAGGACAATGCTTGGTCTACAGATAGATACAATGTAGACAAATAACATGATTACTATCAAGAAGTTCATACAAAGGATCAATGCTCTTCTGCATGTTTACACAAATAAATGATACTTTATAGCCAAAGTTGATATTTATGCATGGGAAAAGCATCACATTCATGTTCAGCGAAAATAAATGTATATGTGGCTTCTGACAGGGTGTAAACACAGATCTACAGATATATACACAAACAAGAGTCTACTAGTCTGTATCTTAAACTTATTTGCTTTGCAATGCCTTTAACAGTGGTTATTATTGAAACATATAGCTACTCATATTCACATTTTCTCAACACAAAACGTATAAGCCTGGTGCATTTGTATAAATGTATAAATATATCAGTAAATGTACAATTTCAAACGTGTATTAGTGTACATAATACAAAGCCTACCCATTTCATCAGTAAAACTGTCCTCTGCTTCGAATGAACAATGATAACTAATGACAGTAAAACCTTGTTATTCTTAAGTCATCAGGACCACGACAAAACTTTAAATTATCCAAGTAAAATTAGGTTGGGACCTACAAATTAAAACAGGGTCTTTGAGACAAGTTCTAAAAGAGGTTCACCTGTACGGTTTACTTTATAATTCACTCTTCCACATCACTATCTGCATCAACCTGAACTGGTTCTGGGATATCCTTCGCATCTTTCAAGTATACTGTCCAGTCCTTCCCACAGCCAAATTTCAAGTTTTCATTTCTAGCATATCCAAGATACCAAATAACTGAGGTTATATGGGCACATGTACCAACTACTCTGGCTCCACACTTACACTGACAGTACCAACTTTTCACTCTACACTCGTCATACCCTATCCACATCTTGTACATTTTTGACGAAGTATGGCGACTTTGGATTTTCCCCATTAGTAGGCCTTCCTCCATGTTATGCACATACAATTCGTAGTCACCGTCATCATTCATGTGCTCTTCGGCGTAGGATTAGCAAGTTTGAGCTGATAAACACCTAAGGTTATGTTCCTTAAATCTGTCTCATCAAGTCTTGGGAAAGCCAATGCACATCCAACATCCTCTAACTTTTGCCAGCATGCATTAAGCTTGTCTAGCCTTTCACTTATAACTCTTTCCATCAGTTCATTATTTGGCTTTGACAAGTACAACATCTTGCATCCTAACAGAACATCATCCTCTTGATCAGTTGACACCATCGGAGCCAAATATTTATTGCACAAACAGGATACAATCTGTACATAGTCTCTGATGTAGGGTATCTGAGAATTTGGAACAATGTTATTTAGAAATCTCCAAGTCTTCAAGCGTCCATTGACAGACTCTACTACCCATCTCAGCTTTGTCACAAGCCTAGATGTGTTACTTTCCTCTACTGTGTGTTGCTTCTGATTCTTTTTTAAGAAAGTGGGCATTTCTGATTTGTTTTCCATAGCCTCCAAGAAATCAATAGAATTTCGAAAGCCTCGGTCAACGATGAAAATGTCATCTTCCTGTAACCATGACCTTATGGCCTCCTCATCTGTTTTTAATGCATGTTTCAAAATTTCAGCATCATTGTTTTTGGAGTCACTCAAGTATGGACCAAGCACACTGACAATATAACCAGTAGTTGAAACGAAGACCATTGGTTTTACCAAAGGCCTGTGTTTGTGCATGTTGTAGGACCGAAGCTGAAACTGAAACTTGGAGCTCTTCTGAATGTAGATGTATGTGCCATCTATGACAAGTATTGCTGGTAGAAGGGGTCCTCCAAATAATGTTTGTGCTAAATGTCTTGAATGATTTGAAATAATTTCCTCCCTTGTAACATGATTGAAGCCAATGTTTTTTGGAACAAAGTCTGTCATTAATGCCTTTCTTCCTGATGTAATTGCTCTTTTTATAGCATCTGGACCAACATTAAACAGAGTGGACAACATTTTGTTTGACATTCCAGATCGCAGTTTGGTCAAGAAAATTCCAAGACATGTCCTAATACTTCTAACGGCTGTATGACGTATGTCTTTAACATGTTTACAGATGTCATCAAAAGAGTCTTTGCTGACTCCCATCAGGTTCAGGTAATCTGCATCTGTGAAACAATCACCATCAAAATCCATGCGTCTTTCTTTGTTTTTGAGTGCAGCATCACGCAAACTTGTAACTAAATGTAATAAATCAGTCTTGTTGAATTCTGTGACAGATTTGGTATTCTGTTGCAATAACAATAGGGCATCAGACGTAAACTTCATGCTTCCTTCAAAATGCTTTGGACAACATCTTGCACCTTGTTTGATGGTAATGTTATGATCTACAAAAGTGTTAAATCTTGTAAATGTTGACACTACAATGGACTTTCTCATCCCTTTTCGACATACACAACAAGTGCTGTTTGACGATCCTGCCACAGACGACAACTTTAGAGAAATGTTGCGAGGAGACCTTACTTTGCCTAGAACATCAACCTCTTTGGGGACATCTGAAATAGAATTATTGGCAACAATATGTTGAGATGTCTTCTTATTATAAAATTTCATGCGACACTTTCCACAAGTAATGTCACTATCAACCGCTTTGATCATGAAACATTTTTCTAGGTATTTTCTAAATGCTTTGTTGGTTATGCCTCCTACAGGTCCTTGGCCTTAGTCCTTTTTGAGCACACAACACAGCAATAAGGCTTTGTTGCAGATTCCATTGTACCTTAAACAAAGAAATAGGTAATTTAAGCTATCTTAAATTCAACTTTAAATAGCTAAATATAATTACAAATAATTGCTTTAAGTTACTTATTTCAAGTTATTCAGTCCCTTTTTTTATTCAAAGTCAAAAAACATCTGTTAAGCAATGACTTGAATAAAAGTTGATACTTGTTTAGATGCTCATTCAATGACATAATGTTAATCTAATTTAACAAAAAGAAAACTTGCAGAAGCTAACTTTATCTATGAAATATAGCTGTCTCAAGATACAGAAAACGTACTTAAAATATTACCTGAAAGCATTGGATGAAACCAGATCAATTATATAGTGTACAAGATGTAGAGAATCACTGGTATACATTAGGCAGTGTACATGGTGTACTGTATCACAGGTATCATTTATACAGTGTGCATGGTGTACTGTATCAGAGGTATAACTTATACAGTTTATATGGTATACCTGTGATACAGGTATAAGTTATACAGTTTATATGGTGTACTGTATCACAGGTATAAGTTATACAGTGTATATGGTATACTGTATCACATGCAGGTATATTTAAGTTAAATGATATTGTAATACCTACAGCTCTGTGATCTACATGCAGCTTCTTGTACTCAGGAGAAACATCAAATCATTCCAAATGACTGACTTCACTGCAGACAGTGTATAACTGAAATGTGGAAAAAATTCAACATACAATGTATATGAAAATTTACTCTATGGAAAGGTCATGAACATAATCCTTGTTAAAAAGTATGTTAGAAGTTTGTGCCAGACAGTTGTTGAGAGGAAAAGGAGGCAAATTGATGAATAATGTGTTGAAAAATTATAGAAGGATCAGTGGTGAATCACGACAGGCGAATAGGCTTAAAATTGGTTCATAAATTATTGATCGTTTTGGCCAAATGTGTGTTTGAACTCAATTTCTAACAACCACAATAAATGTATAAGCATTGATATATGCTTTAGATTATGAAAACTCGATAGAGTTTTACAAAATGAATTCATACATATACAATTTGTACAATGTATAATGTATTTGTATAATGATTTTTAAAAGTTATTGTAAGCATTTTGTTACATCATGCACCGTCACTATTCTAGATATATATTGATCTTTTCAGAGGATCTGATGACAGGTGTTAAATACTATACTTCTATAGTAATATATTTCGTATTTTTAAATACGTGTTAAATAGGTGTTAAATACTTTTTTAAAATAGGTGTTTAAAAATTTATTTTTAAATAGATGTTAAATACTATACTTCTATAGTGATATACTTCTATATTTCGTGATCGATGTCGACTGCTGACAAACAAACTAACAACACAAGGATTCGAGAGATGCAGGTTGATCAGTACTATGGGCAAGTTTTATGGTCGCCATCTTTGTCTCATTGAGAAATATTCTGTATCTTTAAGTGATATGAAGATGGACGTTTTTGAGTATGCTCATTAATGTGTTAACTTGTTGTGATTGACAATGATACTCGGTTCTCATTTATAGAACTTGATGTTTGCTTGGATGTGACAAAGATTTACATGGCGGGTGTCGTCGATGAAGCAGAAGACGCTTACTCTTCCGGAACACCTGGTCTTATTCTCTTGTACTTTTGCAGGGGTCTCCATGTAAATCTTTCCTTTGTTCAATTATGCCCCTGGTTTATTCGATTTTGAGTTTGGATTATGATTATGTTGACGCTTCAGTATTCTCTTATTTTATTCTATACTACTTCTTGTCAGACATGGCCTGTTGCTACAACTTATTAAACAATGGATCAAGAATAATGTTTGTGTAAGACCATATAAAAATTTCCAGGCACGAACACGTAGCTGACGACGGATTTGATTAGCAAGCAACACAAGTGCCCCCCCCCCCCCCCACACACACACACACTTTAAATTGAAATAAAGGATTTTAAATTGTGGCAATTTGATCGTAATTGGATACCCTGTGTGATCTATCATTACACAAATAATTAACATAACAAGAGGCCCAATGGGCCTGCATCGCTCACCTGGTATCAATCTCTGACTTATATTATAGTGTAACCCTAAAGTCCCCTAAAATCTTTTACTGTAAGACATTTAGAAGGACATGTTAAGATTTAAACATATTTTACCCCTGTGACCTTATAAGACATCATTTTCATTTTCAAATTTTGTTTGGCTTCATCCCAGGACACTACCAGCCAAATATTATGTCTCTAGGCATTTGGGTTTATCAGAAGAAGTCGCTCAAAGCTTTTTACCGATTTGACCACTGTGACCTTTAATATGGGTCAAGCTCATTATCCTTCCCAAAATTTGTCAAGCTTCATACAAGGAACCTTTCAGCCAAATATCATGCTTCTAGGGCTTTTGGTATTTCAGAAGAAGTCGTTTAAAGGTTTTAACAGATTTGACCCTTGTGACCTTGAATATAGGTCATTGTCATTTCTTTTCGCAAATTTTGTTGGGCCTCATCCAAGGAACATTTCAGCCAAATATCATACTTATATAGTACGGATGATTGAATTCCTGGTCGACAACATTTTTGTTGAGTTCGGAGGAAAGATTTTCCAGCAGACTGTTGGCATTCCCATGGGAATAAACTGTGCCCCACTCTTAGCTGACTTGTTTTTGTTTTCATACGAGGCTGAATTTGTGAAGGAGCTCATCAGGACAGGTAACAAAAACCTTGCCAAATCTTTTAATTTCACTTTCAGATATATCGACGATGTGTTGTCTATAAACAACAAGAAGTCTGCTGACCACGTCGATCGTATATACCCTTCTGAACTTGAAATAAAGGACTCAACAGACTATTCTACATCAGCTGCTTACCTCGATCTCTACTTAAACTACGACCAACATGGACAACTTACTACTAAGCTACACGATAAACGTGATGATTTCAATTTTCCGATCGTAAACTTTCCATTTCTTGATAGTAACATCCCTGCTTCTCCAACCTATGGTGTTTACATGTCGCAGTTGATTCGGTATTCCAGGGCTTGCTCTAAATATCGGGATTTTCGTGATCGATGTCGACTGCTGACAAACAAACTAACAACACAAGGATTCGAGAGATGCAGGTTGATCAGTACTATGGGCAAGTTTTATGGTCGCCATCTTTGTCTCATTGAGAAATATTCTGTATCTTTAAGTGATATGAAGATGGACGTTTTTGAGTATGCTCATTAATGTGTTTACTTGTTGTGATTGACAATGATACTCGGTTCTCATTTTGAGAACTTGATGTTTACTTGGATGTGACAAAAGATTTACATGGCGGGTGTCGTCGATGAAGCAGAAGACGCTTACTCTTCCGGAACACCTGGTCTTAGTCTCTTGTACTTTTGCAAGGGTCCCCATGTAAGTCTTTCCTTTGTTCAAATTTTGGCCCTGGTTTAATCGATTTTGAGTTTGGATTATGATTATGTTGACGCTTCAGTATTCTCTTATTTTATTTCGCAAACTTTATTCGGCTTCATCCAAGGAAGCTACCGGTCAAATATGAGGTCTCTATGCCGAACTGTATTTTTGGCATTTTTTCGATGCAGAAATAGACCCTTACTACCCCAGGTCCTTTAGTCGCCTCTTACGATCATACAATGGGGCAGCAGGAACAATATTCTGAATAGGGAAGAAGATAAATGACACAGAGTCCCGTCTTTATCCTTAGAGACAAGGAAGAGAAGCAATGTAAACTAAGTCACATAATGTTTGTTTCAACACCTTACTAGCTGTTCGTTCTAGCGTTTACTTTGTTCTATGCTGTTTATCTATGTAGAGTTTAGTTTTTATACAACCCTTCCTACACTGGGCTGTAAATAATACCTCTATCTGTCCTCCTACCCTGACGAATGACCGACATGTTATCACTAGTACCTTTGTCGTGAGTCAGAGGGACCGACATGTTATCACTCGTACCTTTGTCGTTATATATCATGTGCGTCTTTTTCACTTCTAAAGACATCTTTTAGTATAAACAATGCATTATTTGGCAGGTCTCATTGAAGCCAGTGCTATCTGCACGCCAACTTGCACTAAACAGCCAAGATAGTAATTAACATCAGGCCTATATAATGGCCGTCCTTTGTGATGATGTGAAGTTGATATAAACGTCTCGTGGAAGTGATAGGTTTGTGTCAGTATCTATTCCCTAGACACGTGCCGCTGGGTATCGATATGACGTAGCACGTGTCTTCAATAGACCTATAACAGATCTACATCGAGATGCTGAGCATTAGTGCTACTGAATCTAACAGCTCTAAGTGATGTGGCATCGTTTTCTCGCCACCATTCTTTATCTATTTTTAACTGGTCGAATTCGGACAGACATACGATCCTATTATCGTTTATGTCCTCATAAAAGCATATACTATATTTAGCTTATCATGTAGCTACAATGCATGTCATGAACGTTTACTATTTTAAGTATGAATTGACGCCAATTTTAAAGTGGTTTATTTATTCATTGCATGTTTTTGACTGATAAAAATTAGTAGGTGTTTCTCAAGAATAATTTAATCTTGTTTGAAACGAGCATTTTCATTGGCTTAAAAATTATGCTGATGCAGCAGCGTAATAATTTGTAAGAGAAAAGAGTCCACCAATTAAGTGAATTTTCGTAGGGTATAGATTAAATTACGTCTTAATTACTTGAATCTATTTTTTATGTTATGGGGATATAACACAAAAAACGGGAGTGTACTCTCATCATAAACTGCTACATTTTGTATTTAGAGTTCACTCCGGATTTTTGTGCTATACCTCCATAACATAAAAAATAGATTACATTTAAGTTAATCCTTAAATCTTACCAATAGGAAGAAGATTATTGTGACTTTTTAATCTTAAAAGACGAGTTGGGAGATGACTCACCCAATTCACCAACATACAATGGTATTACGTGGTGACAAGGTGTTGCGAAATATATAAACACTGAGTTATCAAATGAAGGCGAGGAAATAGGATGTTCATTATGTTGGTTTAAAAGTTCTTTCTCTTCCGGAACACCTGGTCTTATTCTCTTGTGCTTTTACGAGAGTCTCCATGTTAATCTTTCCTTTGTTCCTATGTTGCCTCTAGTTTTATCGATTTTGAGTTCGGATTATAGTTTTGTTGACACTTTGGTATTCTCTGAATTGTTTAAACAAGGAAGTTGTAGACAGGTGTAGTTCTGTACTAGCTCACCTCCTTCCTCTGTGTCGTCACCCCAACCATACATCGTATAGCTCACCTCCTTCCTCTGTGTCGTCACCCCAACCATACATCGTATAGCTCACCTCCTTCCTCTGTGTCGTCATCCCAACCATACATCGTATAGCTCACCTCCTTCCTCTGTGTCGTCACCCCAACCATACATCGTATATTGTAGCAGGGTCACGTCCAACTGTGTTCACCATATTCAGCAGCAAAACCCGCTGATTCCAATTTCCTTGGTGGAAAATTACCCTAGCATCAAATCGAACCCTTTCCAGAAGCTCGTACAAAAAAACAACATTTTCTTCTGAAGATATCATTTCTTTCATTTTTTACATGTACATCTCATCTCATTTTTTGATGGTATAAACAGAACTTCAATTTAGAAAATACACTTTAAAAAAGATCGATCGGTTATGTTGTTTCTATATAGTAGCATAACACTTGTCTAGTAAAGTAGAACGATAGGAACTAAATAGCTCTTACACTTTAGTGTACCCTCAGGTTAACGAATATTATACATGCCAACGCTTTGCTTTCAATACTTTAGTAATTTGCTTTCATTTAGTTTTGGTTTTATTAGGTTTTACGACCCATAAACAGCTAAGGTCATCTAAGGATGGCCTCCCGGTGTGAGTGATGGGTGCGTGTGTATTTTGAAGGCTTCGATATGTTCACGTAAACTCCCATAGTTTGGATAGTTTGCCGTTTTAAAGTGTTACCACACCGATGGATACTTCCCACAACAGAACACCGCATCCGGCCACATTATACTGAGAACGGATGAACCAGTCGCTTCATTCTCATAATGATACTATATAGTTAGTGGCCAAAAGGTAGTAATCAACATTTTATGAACTAATATGGAAGCAGAAGGGTAAGTTGCGAAAAAAACCTTAATTGATGAATAACCTATGGTGTTTACATGTCGCAGTTGATTCGTTATTCTAGGGCTTGCTCTAAATATCGTGATTTTCGTGATCGATGTCGACTGCTGACAAACAAACCAACAACACAAGGATTCGAGAGATGCAAGTTGATCAGAACTATAGGAAAGTTTTAGAGAAATGGGGGCAGCAGCTACAATTCTTACGCCCTTCCTGTTGCTTACAGTAAAGATGGTGGATTTTGTTACCCTATAAATGGAAACGAGTTCTAAGGTGGGCTTTTTTGTGGGATATCTTCGATCGTATATACACTGTATCCTACTGAACTTTACATGGCAGGTGTCGTCGATGAAGCAGAAGACGCTTACTCTTCCGGAACACCTGGTCTTATTCTATTGTGCTTTTACGAGAGTCTCTATGTAAATCTTTCCTTTGTTCCTATTTTGCCACTAGTTTAATCGATTTTGAGTTCGGTTTATGGTTTTGTTGACGCTTTGGTATTCTTACCTCGATCTTGACTTAAACTATGACCAACACGGGCAACTTACTACTAAGCTGTTTGATAAACGTGACAATTTCGATTTTCTCCGTCCTATGGTGTTTAAATGTCGCAGTTGATTCGTTATTCTAGGGCTTGCTCTGAAAATCGAGATTTTCGTGATAGATGTCAACTGCTAACGAACAAACGTACGGCACAGGAATTCGAGAGATGCAGGTTGATGAAGATTATGGGCAAGTTTTATGGTCGCCATCTTGATCTCATCTAGAACTATTCTATATCTTTGTGTGATATGAAGATGGACGATTTTGAGTTTGCTTGTTAGTGTGGTTACTTGTTGTGATGGCAATGATGACTTGGTTCTCGTTTTGAGGATTGATGCTTAGTTGGATGTGACCAAGATTTACATGGCGGGTGTCGTCGATGAAGCAGAAGACGCTTACTCTTCCGGAACACCTGGTCTTATTCTATTGTGCTTTTACGAGAGTCTCTATGTAAATCTTTCCTTTGCTCCTATTTTGCCACTAGTTTAATCGATTTTGAGTTCGGTTTATGGTTTTGTTGACGCTTTGGTATTCTTACCTCGATCTTGACTTAAACTATGACCAACACGGGCAACTTACTACTAAGCTGTTTGATAAACGTGACAATTTCGATTTTCTCCGTCCTATGGTGTTTACATGTCGCAGTTGTTTCGTTATTCTAGGGCTTGCTCTGAAAATCGAGATTTTCGTGATAGATGTCAACTGCTAACGAACAAACGTACGGCACAGGAATTCGAGAGATGCAGGTTGATGAAGATTATGGGCAAGTTTTATGGTCGCCATCTTGATCTCATCTAGAACTATTCTATATCTTTGTGTGATATGAAGATGGACGATTTTGAGTTTGCTTGTTAGTGTGGTTACTTGTTGTGATGACAATGATGACTTGGTTCTCGTTTTGAGGATTGATGCTTAGTTGGATGTGACCAAGATTTACATGGCGGGTGTCGTCGATGAAGCAGAAGACGCTTACTCTTCCGGAACACCTGGTCTTATTCTCTTGTGCTTTTACGAGAGTCTCCATGTAAATATTTCCTTTGTTCCTATTTTGCCCCTAGTTTAATCGATTTTGAGTTCGGATTATGGATTTGTTGACGCTTTGGTATTCTCTGATTATTTTTTATCAATTGATAGCAACATTCAATTATTATCAATATTTGTAATGATATTATCCTCTTCTCAAACAACATGGTCAAATATTCCAAGGCTCGTACTTTTTTGGCATAACCAATTGAGGAACGATAATTTGAAATGAAGCTTAAAATCATATATCATTGGAAAAGACGCGGAGAAGTGACAGCGATCAAACGTTTTTTCCTGAGATGTCTGTGTCTTCCACTAAACCCATCCGCGATACTCAATCGGTCCCACTCACTCTTGTACGCTCTCTACACCATAATAAAATGTTATATCGAATCAGCTGGTAAAATAGAAAACTGTCCGGTCGTTAAGCTGATCCATGTCCTTTACATTTGTTTTGTTACTCGACCTCAAAATTGTTTTAAATACATCAAAGTGCAAACAAGTCTTTGCGACTCATCAAAGAGAGTGTAAGGACTGAGCCCTCAATGTTTTGTTTTGATATATTACAGGAGTGCAGATAGCGAAAGTGAGTGTATCGAGGATAAACCAAACCTAATATTTATAGTAAAACAAACATATTTTCCAATCACAGTACAATGCCTATCATCATAAACAAGCTGATTGAAAAGTTGGTAGCTTTTAATACGATGTACCAAAGTGTTTTCAGGTGAGAGGACAAACAGGTTTCCTTGGTAACCAACTTGACTACAAATGATGACTTAGCATAGGCGCTTCCAACGTTCATTGTTTGTATATATGTGATTAGAAGACAGAAGCGACCTTAAACCTAACTCTATGAAGATTTATCTGCTTAAACAAGTACAACAACCTCTGAATAGTTTGGTTTCCCCTCTGAAGACAATCTGAATGTTGCATTCAGAAATGTCTGTGTTGCAGTGTTTAAGCAACCTCACTTTAGGTTATCTGGCATTTGTTCTTTATATTGGGTGGTGATAAAATCTTATATTTGTTAGATTACAACTACATATACATGTTTTATTAAGTAATAAGCTTTTATTGTGCCAAGAAATATTTGTAACGGCTGTTTTCGAACAAATTTGATTGTTGAAGGCTTGTTTGAGTGTAGTTACAACAATAACGCCATTCCTGTTGATTTCAGCACAGAAAGGAACTTTTATTTTATTTCTTACATTTAAACTTTGTTAAACATGTTAGATTCTCGGCTCAGATATCAAATTTATGGATAAGCTGATACGGGTTCTTGTCAGGTTCTCAAATTGCAATGCTGCATGTTGTCAATTCATTCACAGGTGATTGTTAATTTGTGAAAGTGCTTATCCTGCATGGATTAGTTTGATTTAACAGTAAGATAATTTCAGAACATCTCCATCCGACCAAGTCATCAGATATAACACTTTCTAAACAGGGCTGTGTTGCTGCACTGAACATTTGATACGCTAGACAGGACAGGACTGCCCCCGTTCACCATGCAGCTGGAGACTTCTTATAGCTGCTGGGAAAGAGAGTGATGGTCTAGTGGTAGCATTCTTCTGTATCAATCGCCGTGCCCAGATAGAGCGTCAGTTCAGAGTTTGGAGGTGGCAGATTCGAGTCCTGGCTGTGCAGTTGTCCTCTGTTGTTACAATCTTATGACTGTAGCTGGCTTACTTTGCCTGTCTGTGTTTTCGTGCACAAATAGGTAACTTTGATATAGAAGCTAACTGTACACATCAGGTTAATGGTACATGTGTCTTGATTAACGTATTCACGATCAATGATAGATCATTAATTATTATTCATTATTTCATTATGTGTGCCTTATCTACACCCATCCACCTCCATCATATAATAAACGCTACGTATACCAGACGGCCCGCTGTAACATATCGAGAGGCACTGAAATTATACTCATCAGATTGATGTTTTTTTTGTTGTGTGGTATTTTTGTCTGTTTGTACCCTTGAGAACATACAATAATGGTAACATATCGTCCCTAGGCAGTGCAAATAGTGCAACAGGTTTACCGACCGTTAAAGGTAGCGCGGGCGGAGAAACGATCACGAAAACTGTTTTGTCAACGCCGAAAAGCAATAAATATGCAAGTGCGTATTGAAGTCAAAGAAGCCTGTCTTGGAAGGACGATTGGAACTTGACGTTTATTTGAAGACTAAATAAATTAACCAAAATATCCGTTACCATGTTAAATTAAATACATCTACGTCGTTTCAATAAGTTCACTCACAAATCTAATTCGCCGAAAATAATTGATTCATAATTTCTTGTAGTTAACACTAGAAGTTTGATGTTTTTGCCAACATGTAATTAACTTGTGTACAAAATGAATTAAAAACGTTATGCAACAAATGGTTATGTCTGCATCGTTGCAAACAATCGTTAATGCGTTGAAGCATGTCGGTAGAAAAGATTATCACGAGGGCGTCGTCTAGCGTAACAGGTAACATTAACGTCCCTTCGCCTCTATATTTAGAACAAATCAAAGCAACTACAAATATACGATTGACAAGCCACGCCTCATCAGATCAGTGCCGGAATAGAAAATCCACATTCTTGTCTCGTCAGGATAACTACAGTATTGTTTCATTAGTGTATATTTGATTTGATAATATGTATGTACCAGTGTCTGTCAGTGAGTCTAATAGAACATATTCATTAAAGGTGTGGTTCTATAGTTAGTGGAACCATTAGGTGCACTCTGATTTTTGGCTTTGCCTTGTCCTACTAACTGCTCCGAAAATAACTTAACAAAAGTCATCATCTCGGATTCATGATCGAAAAGAACGGGGAATCGTTTATTATGTGTAAACGTTTCAGTTTGGAACTATGTTTGATATCATTACAGATATTGCTTTATAAAAACCAAGTTAGGTATTAAATGTGGTTTATTATATTTAACACCTGAACGTACATTTTTATTAATGACGCGAAACTTACATTATATAAGGTGTTGGTTTCTGCGTTAATTGTTGAATTCCATTATTAAATAAACTAAAATTTTAATGTCTTCTTAATGGACTCAAATGTTTAAAGGCCCAGATCAGTGTTGTCTGTGTTTGACTTTTACATCGTCTGGCCTGTGTGTAATCTATCGCATATGTTGGAATGACGTGATGATTTCAATTTTCATATCGTAAACTTTCCATGTCTTGATAGTAACATCCCTGCTTCTCCAACCCATGGTGTTTACATGTCGTAGTTGATCCGATATTCAAAAGTTTGCTCTAGGTATCGTGATTTCCACTGCTGACAAACAAACTAACAACACAAGGATTCGAGATATGCAGGTTGATTAGAACTATGGACAAGTTTTATGGGCGCCATCTTTGTCCCCTTGTGAAATAATTAATTTCCCATTGATTGCATGCAGAATGCGGCTTTCTGATTGGGTGAGATTTTCTTTTCATACATCTATGAAAAAAAAATCCGAAAATGGCGCGAAAAATGTGACGTAACAATACGGCAATTGACGTTGCGTATGTATTTGTAAAAGAGAATCCGTTGTAAGATCAGTCAAATTATACATAAACATGTTTTAAATTTGAAAATAAGTTTCCAAAATTAATTATAAGCGTTGATGTCAATTAATTTTTTTGTTTCATAGGGTTATAAAACAATTTTGCTTGCAAACTTTTGAAAGAATCCGATACGCGGGTTAATACAGTTTGCAAACAAAACTTTTTTCATACCCAATGAAACAATCAATGCTTAAATGTTCTGTATCTTTTAGTGATATGAAGATGGACGTTTCTGAGTATGCTCATTATTGTGTTGTGATTGACAATGATACTCAGTTCTCGTTTTGAGAACTTGATGTTTACTAAGATGTGACAAAGATTTTCATGGCGGGTGTCGTCGATGAAGCAGAAGACGCTTACTCTTCCGGAACACCTGGTTTTATTCTCAACTGCTTTTTACGAGAGTATCTGTGTAAATCTTTCTTCTGTTCTTATTTTGCCTCTAGTTTAATCGAATTTGAGTTCGGATTATTGCTTTTTATTGTCTGATTATTTTGGAAAGTATTATTGTACTGATTTACAAAAATACATGCAATATTGGAAAAATAAACAGGTCATTCTCCTACTATACGTGTATGACATTTGAATATTTGTATTCTGAATATAGGAATATTGTATTCAGATTAGAGGAATATTGTATTAAAAGTATGGGAAAAAATGTATTCAGAATATATGAATATTGTATTAATGATACAGAAATATTGTATTCAGATAACAGGAATATTTTATTAATAGCATAGAAAAATTGTATTCAGAATACATTGTCATTGTATACAGACTATAGGGATATTGCTTTGAGATTATAAGAATATTGTATTAAGAATGATTTCTTTCGACATCCATCTTTTGACAATTAGAATTCAATGACGGATAAGTTTACTCTTTGGATTATACACGCGTCAGTATATTAATTGTAAAGCAGTAAAATTACACAGTGGGGTGGTGTTCAGTAAAAATCTATCTCTAAAGGAAAAAAACTTCATTTCAATCGTGTGCAATATTCCAAGCAGTTTGATTTACATGAAACGTAAGAATGTTAGTAAGTCTTCAATCGTGGTGTGGGTCAGATTACTTTGAATGACAATTAAAATAAAAACAAAAAGATGCCTTCAATGAGAAATATGTATTTTAATTCGGTGAAACACATATATGTACAAAGAATATTGTATGTGAAACATTTATCTTGTTGCAAAATTACAAAAATATCTTCATTCTTCTTTAAATTGACCTTTAGTTTAAAAACAAAGAGTATACAGAAACCGAACTACGAGGGTCTGCCTTTTATGGATTGATGCTATATAATCGGTATATGTATAATGCTCTTACTTTAATGTATAATATAAGCATAATATCTAACTGACGATTCCAAATTTCTGTAATTTGTTTTTATAATTTCTCCGGTATTTTCCTGTTAAAATAGTATGGAAAGCATATGGCTGTACATCATTTTTCAAATTTAGCTTCTCATCATAGTGTAGGATATATATACGCATAGGTGTTGTTTGTTTTATTCTATAAAATATTTCTGGGATAACGTGTGCCTAATCACATTGCTGTTTGCAATAACATATGTTTGAATCGATCAAATTTGTTTTAAGTAAATCGGGAGTTCTCGTTATCAACTTGATTAGTATTTGTTGATGAAATTACAGAGCAAGTTTTTTGTCTATCAACAAAAACGTGCTAAAAGCCAAATTGTAAATGTTTTCTGGAGTTCATTTCATTATGATATGCCGATGTATTATACTGAGACCACAAGTATAAGGTGGTTTCAGTACCAGCCCTCCTTGAATGTTTTGTTTTTGAACTTGGCTTTCTCTAACACCCCTGCTCGCTATTACCCAAACTGGAACCATCTGTGATGGAAATAAAACCGTCCAAGTGGGGTCTGTAACCTGCCTGTGTTACAGCGAGATTTTTACATAATTAAATTAGCAAAAAAGGAAACATTACATACAATTTTATGCTCGTACATTCATATACTCATTAACTTGATTCTATTTAATGTCAGGATAGTGTATGTGATTATTTCAGATGATACTTATCTACATTTATAAATGCCATATTTTCTGTAGTTTATTTATTGTTTATGTAAAAGATAGTCCCAGGAGTGCTGCACTGCTGTACGATAGTAATCTGTGGAAGATTTATAAAGCCAAGACATTGATGTCTAGATAAACTTAACCATCCTTCTGATGGAAAGGGCCTCTGAAAATCGTGCTCCTTCAATGTATTTTATAATTAATGTGTTTACGTCATTCCTCTACATCCTCGTGTCGAAACAATGTAATAAGGCAGGTTTGGTTCCTAATTAACGTAATTGGTAATTGTTATGGTTGATTAATAGCAGAAACCCTCCATGTTTTTTACATCGAACAAACTGGTTTTAATTAAATTTCCATTTTATCTTAAAAATAGTTACTTGTTCTTTAACAGAAAGAACGATTTCACTAGAAAATAAACTTGATTATCCCTATTGTACTGTAAACCTTGAGGGCAGTAATCTACTTAGCTTAAATATAATTTAATATTTAGTAAAAAAAAAAAACATTAGACGGAAATATCTCTTTCAGGCAGATGAATTATATTAGTTGTGTACATACATGTATTATGACTCATTGTCATCAATATGATAGCCCTAAATGGCTGAGTATCTGTTTTAAAAAGAAAGAAAGATACAATACTCAGTTTCAGACTACACAGGACTGCAGGTTGTACGACGGTAACGACATGGAAATATAGATAAAATCTGACACCACATGAACCTAGGATGTATATTACATCTGAACTAGTTTGACTGAACTGAGTCTTAAAGATAAATCACAAGGGCTTTTCAACAATAAAATGCCCCCACAGCAACTTTCGGTAAAATGGCACCGCATAAACATTCGGTAAAATGCCCCACAACAACTTCCGATATAATGCCCCCGCAACAACAATCGATAAATTCCCCTGCAACAACTTCGGCGGTAAATCCCCCCTCCCATATCACAGGCCGGGTGGCGGTTCTAACGAAAGTTGTTGGAAACCCTTTAAATGAGTGATATTTCTCTGTAAACTACAGTTTACGTCCTTACTAATTGCGAAAATACAATACTCAGAAAAAGTATCGTCTGTTGGGTCAAAACAAGATTAACATTACATATCACCAGACAATTGCAAACATAACCACGTGATCACAACGTGACTGTCATAAAAACGTCCCTGTATTAATCATAGACGTGCTTTTATTAAGAAATTTATTATTGATGGTGCGTATATCAGCTAAAGAATAATGACTATAATAACCAGTAATGATATAACACGGACAAAAAGAAACAACGAGAATGATGATTTCAATAAGCCATAAAGATATTACACCGACAAAAACAAAGATTGCCAAGTAACCAACCATTGAGTCAGTCTCAAAAGATGACGTAACACACACATATGCTGAACCTCTTAAATTTAGCAATAGATACAGTATGATGAAAAAATGAATTGAACTGCCTCATACAGCTATTTTGTCCTCCTAGGACTCTTCAGTGATGCTAGGGGCCAAAAGGTAGAAATCCAAAATTTCTAAATTAATGTAGAAGCAGAAGGGTCGGGTGCGTAAAACCCTTTAATTTATTAAATTAGAAGTTAAATTAAACTAGTTTTGTATAATTTCAAATCGTGTATAACGAAAAAGTGTATATTATGTACCGTGCCACTACTCAAATGAGATTAACTGTGGCTATGGAGGCTCAAGTAGAGTTCCATTTCGTTCAGCGTTCACCTACTCAACCAGTCTCTCAAAGTAACCGTATCCTTTAGAATACTTATTTCAAATTAAGATGATTTTAAAAACAGATTAGTATATTAAAACGGGTACTACTTTTGGTGTTCCTACTATTCCTGACCAATGACGTCACTTCCGTCCTCATTCTCCAACAGCTGTCAAGAATATGCTTTATAAAACGAATTAAAATACATAAATCAAAACGGATTCAAATACAAAGCCGTTTTGCGTTTTTTGTCTCATGATGAATATTCTGACAAATAATTGGATTTCATTGGTCGGGTCCGGTGAAAACATAAAACGTTCTTGAAAAAAATACCCAGGCTATCTGACTTACGATGTTAGTGGAAGGTCAAGGACAGCAAACAGAATGTATCAAATGTCAGCGTGTCAGATATCTTTATCGACTGATGGAGCGACGATTTATGTAGTTAGTGACTCATCACATGGGCTTCTTATATATTTTCTGGCTTCTGTTGACTGATTATTCCAAATCTTTGAATTACTTTAACTTCAATTGTAACTGTGATGCGTTATATGTATACCGAAAAACTAATATATATTTTGATTTTGTACGTTTTCCATCATCGTTGTTGTAAGATAAAGAAAATAAACTTATCTAAACTGTACGTAATGCACTGTACTCCAGTCGTCTAAGCTTATGTGCATTATAACAACAGCAGGAGGAACTATAACGAAATGACAAGCCCCTTTGTGACCCCACCTCACGAGTAGGACTTGTGGCACGTAGCAACCGTTTCTGAAGGGCCTCAATGTATGAGCGACGAAATATTGTCAAATATTAAAAAAAAATCAAGAAATATTATAAACAAAGTCATATACAATATTGTCACATTTTGAAAAGTTTTAAAATTGATCACATGGTCGAATTCACTATTTCGTCGATAACGGTACTTGTCTGTCTTTTCGCCTGACTGTTATTTCGATCAGGACATATGTCTATGTACAACCGTCCAGTTATTGTATTCTTTATTTTTCAAATTGATGCAATATATGATATTGGTTACATTAGTTGAAATCGCTTTCATGACTTCGGATAGAATTAAGTTGTTTAACAAGTCCATCATATCCTCATCAGAACGACCAGTTGTGAACTCCAGCTAACATACGGGTATCTCGTTGCCTGATCAAGGTGTTACCCAAGCATGTAAGAAATAGTGATGTGTCAATTTTCCGGGTTTATAATAACCAGTATGTTGTACTTGGCTAACCTGTCCTTACATCATGGCTAAACATCGGGGTACACCGTGTCATCACGAGGCATGTCACATAAACCACGGGCAGAAATGTTCCGAATATCAAAGACATACACCGGTAGGAATGACTTCGGTTTCAGTTAATTAACCAGTAGAGGTGTCCTCGCACATCACATTGGAGAATTCCGTGGAGACGAATTTCTGGGAATTAACCAGCGGAGTTTGATCTCTGACACAGAAAGGGTACGAGTCTCTGTGTACACTTGTGTTGGTAGTGATCCGAATGGAACTGAACGTAGTACTCGACCGAATCACACTCGTTATCGTTTTTGAACGTCGAAATGCATCGTGGCGGATGAGCATACCGTCTACATCAATACCCGGATGTACTCGTCGTGATCGCTTGCAGCAACTGAAGCAAGACTTGACCTCCGCTCGGAAGCTCTCGTTAAGCCAGCAGTATACGAACGGGTTGTAACACGTACTGCTTATAGCGATCCAGTGGAACACGAAAAACGTAGTACTGTCGTACGTAAACGTCCGAATATCCGGATGGAACTTGGTCAATATGTGATACAGGTTTAAAGGCATCCAACAGAGCGCAAACACCACGACGACTGTGACCAGCAGTTTGATACTTTTCCGCTTGGCTCGTGCCTGTGACATCTGCTGTGTACGTGTCAGGGCCCCAAGCTGGACGCGTTTCCACAACCTCATCACGATCCTACCGTAAGCCACCGCTATAATGCTTAGTGGGATGATATACTGTAGAACTACGGTGATCAGTGTCAGGTACTTGGCAAACACTTCTTGCGGTTCAGGAAAGTGTGGACTACACCTATCAACCCTTTTCACAACCATACTTGTGCTTTGTACTTTATTGAAAATACCATACGGCAATGAGAAAAAGATGGCTATCAACCAGATAATCACCAGGACAACAAGTCCCATCTGTTTGGTCATGCGCGGTTGGAGAGGCCTGAGTAGCACGTTCTGTCGGTCAAGGGCAATGGCAGTCAAGGTGAAGGTCGAAACATAGACAGACACCATGAGTGAGAAATTCACAAAGTGGCAAAGAATGTCACCGAATGGCCAGGTGTCGAGCAGATGTTTAGCGATGTTGAACGGAACGTTAAAGAGGGTTAACAGGAGATCCGACATGGCCATGTTGGCTATGAAGAAATTAGTCACCGTGTACATCCGTCTGTTTCTCAGTATCACATAACACACGATACTGTTCCCGAAAAACGAAATGATAATGAGAATTCCATACGCGAACGCTAAGATGAGTTTCTCAAACACATTATCAGACTGTCGTTCCGACCCGGGCATAGACGTCGCGTTGAAGAACTCCGATTCAATATTAATCGTCCCGTTTTTGTACATGTGCATAAAGCGATTTAACGAGTGTATGTGGTCCAGCATGATTGATCGTGTGTTATTACCGACAAAAATACGTAGCCTTTCCTCCAGACACTGTTTTAGACCTGTTTCCAATAGATTTGTGATAGAAAGCACATGCAAGTTTCCATGATAGCGTCCTCATCGCCGGTACCTAAGAAACCCATGCAGTCCGAGCACTTCTGTACTGTCGAGACATGGACTGGACAAGGCATGGTCAATCACCGCATCACTTTCCAGAAAGGTCCTGCAAAAATAGAAAAGAAGTAATCTAATAATAACATGTTATATAAATCCTTTTTATGTGCATGTAACAGTGGGACGTTTACGAATCAGATCCCACTACGAGATGGTCCCCAGACTGACGCAGACATAAGCATGATTGACGTCTGCTAAACATTGTTTTAGTCGTACAAAACTGAGTTTGGAAGCACTGAGGGTACGTTGCATCCAGTAAGTTGGAATATCTATTGTGTTCATTACCGGAGGAGGGTGCGCGGAATGTAGATTGAGAGGAGGAGGAACGCAGATTGGGGAGAGGGGGCTGTATTAATGATGGACGTGTGATCAATTGGCACTGGACTGGCCTGACTACCGTAATTGGTGGCCAGAGACAGTGACCTCTCACGGGACAGACTCTTACCAGTAACAATGCTGTTTCTTTATTACTGCCAATTTGGCAAGGTCGATAGAATACCACAATGCACCTGACAGGAGACAAGATTCATACTATATGTCGGGGGACAAGTGTGGACCAGGGCAGCTTTTAACTTTAATTTCTGATCCTTTATCAATATTTGTAATTACATTTCTGCTGAATGATTTACATACAGAATGCTGCTAATTAACAAAAACAGAGGAACAAGTGACGTCATCGTTGTCCACCATTCGCCCTTTTTCGAAACTTTCGCCATATTGATGATGATCAAGGAAGACGGGGTCCTATACAGTACATGCAGTTGTAAAACACGAGAACGATAATGTGTAGTTAGGGCCAATGATTGTCCTAGCCAATAAACCTTTAATACGCCCTCTGTTGTTATGCGACGCCATGTTAACGGGTTAGTGGTGTTGGAACCACTGTACAGTCGTGACTTATTTATTTGATAACACAAAGTTTGTCAGTCAGCGTTACAGCTAAGTCGATATACAACGTCACACGCCACAAAACTGTTCAAACCAACATTAACGAAATGACTTATATTTGTATTAATGTACATGGAACATTATGTAATGACACTGTAAAACATCGGGTCGTCATTGTCACCACGCATTACTGTATAATAAAGTCAGCTTTCACACCAAGTGGTACTGTAAATCAGTTATAGACTCCGATACAGGAGCCGATAGAGATTGTCTACACCTGTGATACACACCTATGATATTAAAAGACTTATTGAAAAGCACGTTGTACTGAAATTATATAGAATCACCCACCATTGTTCGTTTTTAAATTCCCATCGGGCTTTTTTTTAAATGTAACCTCTGAGAACATGTTTCTCACTTAAATATAGTATCTGCTGTTCTTCCAGATCCCTTGTTATACATGCTGGATACAGGGGAACTTAGGCAATACAGGGGAAATATGAGTATTTCTCAACATTGTTCTATACTCTGGATACAGGGGAACTTAGGCAATGCAGGGGAAGTATGAGTATTTCTCAACATTGTTATGATGTAATTTTCGCGAATATTCATTCAACGACTGATTCGCGGGAATTGTTTTTTTCACAAAACGTACCAACACTATTTAAAACCATATATACACATGTATTTGCAAGATTAATATTAACCTGATGCGGAAGTACAATGAAACATGACACTTAAAGAATTCAGCCAGACCTGTACGTTACTTTTTTCAAGTTCTGGTTAGAATTTTATCTAAAAAGGTTAAAAGTAGTTTTTTTGGAAATACATTCAAAAATGCGTGGTTTGGACAATTATCTTTTACGACAGAAACTGAAAAATAAATATCGAAGATGTTGTAAAATACCTTCAAAATGAAATGTTATGATTGAATGTGTCTTGTACTATTCCATAAACAAAACCGCTCCAAAAGGAATCAGTTTTAAACTCATTCAATTTGATATTAGATTGTACTGAAATTTCATAAAATCATAAACCAGATTTTTTAAATTCCCATGGACAGGTTTTTAAATGAAATACCACCTGTACCATTAATATCTGTTCAGTAATATGACCTACGGAGGACCGGTGCAGCACGTACTGGTTATCAAACTCACAGTAAAACCGACATGACAAAAACTTATTTATCAGCAAATACATCGATAATATTTTGTTGAAAGTAATTGCAAAAACAAAATCACAAACGCAATCTTGGAAAACGATGACATGGTGAGAGGTAACGTGTATGTGTAACGATATAGGTAAATCAGAAGGTGGAGATGGAATGTGATACCCTCAGAGTTTTGGATCCGTGGAACGTTGGAGCACGAGTCACCAGCTAGGATAATAGGGAAGAATCAGATGACATGTTCGGTACCAGACAGTTACTGAAAGTCTGGTGCTGTCAAAAATCCACACAGTTAATGCTGCAATGCATGTCTGCATATGCTTTCCAATACCCATACATCGTTTTGAAAAACGATATTGATGAAACATTCATCTTAAGGTGTTAGTTTTCACCTGCCGCAAATAAATGTCCTGTTTTCCTATATGTATGTGCTGCAGTTTTAAATGTTACTGGTTATACCATGTTCACGGTTTCTTCTCGTTCTTGTCCCACTTGTTGATGTTTTAAATGTTTCGCTTGTTTTTTATTCTGTAGCGTTTCCGGCAATACTGTTTTACCGTACTGTTGTGAAGAATTTCCGATCGTTACTGATATCATGTCATGATATCCGTGACATGCTGTTCACATGGTAACGTTGTGCTGTGTTGTTTTCTATTGTTTCCGGCAACACTGTGGTATCGTTGTGAAGAATTTCCAATCGTTACTGATATCATGTCACGATATCCGTGAAAGGCTGTTTACATGGTAACGTTGTGCTGTGTTGTTTTCTATTGTTTCTGGCAATACTGTGTTATCGTTGTGAAGAATTTCCAATCGTTACTGATATCATGTCACGATATCCGTGACATGCTGTTTACATGGTAACGTTGTGCTTTGTTGTTTTCTATTGTTTCTGGCAATACTGTGTTATCGTTGTGAAGAATTTCCTATCGTTACTGATATCATGTCACGATATCCGTGACATGCTGTTCACATGGTAACGTTGTGCTTTGTTGTTTTCTATTGTTTCTGGCAATACTGTGTTATCGTTGTGAAGAATTTCCTATCGTTACTGATATCATGTCACGATATCCGTGACATGCTGTTCACATGGTAACGTTGTGCTGTATTGTTTTCTATTGTTTCTGGCAATACTGTTGTACCGTACAGTTGTGAAGAATTTCCGAGCGTTACCGATATCATGGTTTTTTTTTCTCCCGTGAAAGGCTGTTGACATGGTAACGTTGTGCTGTGTTGTTTTCTGTTGTTTCCGGCAATACTGTGGTATCTTTGTGAAGGATTGCTGAGCTTACCTGCTACATGTATCATTTCTATGTTGTGTTGAGTATTTCCTATGACTTTATGTGTGCACATGGTAACGTTATGCTGTGTTGTTATCTATGTGTAGCCGTGTAAATTAATTACTTTGCTGTTCTCTTGTATATTCCTGTCTTCATGGTTACACATTAATTCTGGTTTAGTTTGCCTTTGCTGCCTTCATGGTGACCTGTGCTGTTAATAACACAACTTTTAACATTTTTCCTCATCATATCGTTTTCATCTGCTAATGTAACTTTACTTGATTGTTCGCGCAGATGAATTTAGTTCATCTGGGTTATTGCATACTAGTTGTATAAGCAGGCAGAGCTATTTTGTCGCCAAAATCTTTCGTTACCATAATTTTCGAAATATCAAAATACAAATCGTTGTCTCTAGTTGGCACCATTGTGGTATGATTTGGAAAGTAAAAGTTTATTTTTTTAGTTACATGTACAACATTATTCACGAAAAGTCGAGTTTTGTTCGGTAACTGTTAACACTCTGACTAGAAAAAAAATCTGTTTACATGCAATTGTTTACTCTGGAACCTTCCGTGTTTTACAAACCAAGGGATCGTATAAATCCAATCTGTATGCATTTTCTTTGCAAGGTTTCCCTAAACATCGACTCATCAACACCCATCTATTTCTGTCCGTGTCCAGGAAATTGTCATTTGAAGTGGATAATCTCTATCACCGCGATACCGCGCTCCAGTAAGTGGGAGCGACAACCGGAAGGGGTAGACTAAATCGTAAAACAAGATACCGACGATTCCGTGTAGCCGGGAAAAAATCGAATATTTTAATTTGCATAGTGATGTCTTTCCAGTTTATAACAATTTCAAGTGAAGAGGTCTATCACAGTATGTGTTTAGGCTTAGTGTATCCTCTTACTTAGATACAGATATATCTTATATAGTGCTAACACATTACTGATGGGTTGTGTGTGCAATAGATGATGCCTGGAGCGTTGATGGAGCAGGCGGAGTGCGCTGATAACTACGGCGATTAGGGAATAATTCACTGACATCAACATTATCAAATCACGAAAATCGAATGCCTCGGTCCGTAAAAGGCAACTGACCTTTACCGTGTCGACTTCTATTGCGTCAAGATTCATCAGGTTTCGTGCTTACTCAGTTCGGCAAGTCGTAACAATGTTACGCTTATCGCTTCACCAGGGACGAAATCATGATAAGTTTTTACTCACAGAGACACGAGGTGTTAGGAGCTATACTGGACGGTTTAGGACGTTCATAAGCTCTCAGTAAAGGACCAGCCCGATGTTGGTAGAAATACTAGCAGTATGGATGATGATAATAATAACAATCATGACAAGAGTGAAAATAATAGTGTACAAAATTCATGTAGCGCCCTGCAACATAAAGATAGCGGGTGTCGTCGAGAAAGCAGAAGACGCTTATTCTTCCGGAACACCTGGCCCTATTCTCTTATACTTTAACAGGTGTCTCCGTGTAGATCTTTCCTTTTTTCTTATTTTGCCCCTAGTTTAATCGATTTTGATTTCGGATTATGGTTTTGTTGACACTTTGGTATGCTAAATTTAATTTTTTTTTATTATCAACAAAGGGAAAGTTCACGATCGGATAATTGAAATCGTCCCGTTAATCGTATAGCTTAGTAGTAAGCTGTCCATGTTGGTCCTAGTTTAAGTAAAGATCGAGGTAAGCAGCTGATGTAGAAAAGTCTGTTAATTTCTTAATTTTAAGATCAGAAGGGTATTATACGTTCGATCGACTAGATCAGCAAAGTGTGTATTGTTGTGATTGACAATGATACTCGGTTCTCATTTTGAGAACTTGATGTTTACATGGATGTGACAAAGATTTACATGGCGGGTGTCGTCGATGAGGCAGAAGACGCTTACTCTTCCGAAACACCTGGTCTTATTCTCTTGTACTTTTACAAGAGTCTCCATGTTAATCTTTCCTTTATTCATATTTTGCCCCTGGTTTAATCGATTTTCAGTTAGGATTATGATTTTGTTAAACGCTTCAGTATTCTCTTATTTATTTGCAGAGAACACATCGTCGATATATCTTAAAATGCAATTAAAAGATTTGGTTTATTTATCGTTCTTTAACCAATAATACAATGCATCTATCATTGGAGAAGACAACAGTGTGCTCCCGGCCATATTTTAGTCGAAGGGAGAAAACAAGGTGCAACGAGTGCTTGCTTATCTTACCTGTCATTACAAAAACAATGGCTTACATTACTAAGTAATTGTCCATCAGACAGCCTTATATTACTCATATACAACAAACGAAGACATAAAAAATACAAAGTTAGAATTTTTAGAACAAGATTTGAATTTCAATTTGTATTTTAATGATGTCATTTAAACTCAAAGGTTTCCGTTTCTGATGTTCGTTCTACGTAGGCGGTTCATCTGCAAGCAGAGACTTTAGAGGCATTCAATGACTATTTTTGAATCAGGGAAAGCGTATGTTTTTATTCAAACAGAATGTGTATATTATTAATAAAGTGTCCCGACATTCTCAGAATTACTAATCGATATCAACATGTAATCATGTATAAGTAAAGGGTGACTAAATCTAGACGCAGTGAGTCTCGTCAACTTATGATATCCACGAACAAAAAGAATTTCCATCGGGTCAATTAGAATGAAAAAAATTGCATAGATGTTGAACGTCCGCCTTGCGAGATAGTTTGTTTTTACGTCCTATTAACAGCTAGGGTCATTTTAGATCTCCCTGCCAGTGTGTGACATTGGGGTGTTGAATGCGTGTGTATTTGGGAGGTTGCGGTATGTTCGTGCAAACATCTTTGAGATATTCTAAATCTTTTGCCGATTTAAATACCCCTACCCGGCCATATTATATCTACAACGGTTGAACCAGTCGTTCCACTCCCAGGATGCTAAGCGTCAAGCAGGAAGAAGTAACTTCTAGTGTTTGAGACTCTGGTATGTCTCGGTCAGGGAACACAACCCATGTATTTCTCGCAGGGGCGAACGCTCAACTAAAGGCAATACGTGAGGTAGTGTCAAGGGAGACATTAGAAAGGAAAAAGGTATCTTCCGGAACACCTGGTCTTATTCTCCTGTACTTTTATAAGGGTCTTCATGTTAAGCTTTCCTTTGTTCATATTTTGCCCCTGGTTTAATCGATTTCGAGTTCGGATTATGATTTTGTTAACGCTTCGGTATTCTCTAATTTATTTTAGAAAGTCTTGAAAAGATACGTTCCCAAATTCAGTCGCCTCTTACGATCATGCAATGGGGGTAGCAGGCACAATTCTTGTAATTACCTGCAGGGCAAGGCGAGGAAGGCAATTGGTTCAATCCCACCGTCGGGATATACAAAAGTCTGTATTTCCTGTTGTACATTCAGTATTTAAGGTAAAAACAACAACAGGTTAACCCGTTGACAGTATGATGTGACTGAGTGTTCTGTACTGGTTGACTTCGGCATGGTGTTTCAGTGAGGTAGCGCTATAAAGTCGGCAACAGATCCTCGCTATTACAAAGAGGCAATTGAAGAATTTCACATAAATAAAATACGTTTTTTGACATTTTGAGAGCTTGATGTTTACCTGGATGTGACAAAGATTTACATGGCGGGTGTCGTCGATGAAGCAGAAGACGCTTACCCTTCCGGAACACCTGGTCTTATTCCCTTGTACTTTTACAGGGGTATCCATGTAAATATTCCCCTTGTTCATATTATGCTCCAGGTTGAATCGATTTTGAATTCGTTTTTGTTAACGCTTCTGTATTCTCTAATTTTTTTTAACTCTTTTCAATTCTTCTGTTTTCAGTAGTATATTGTTCAATGGAGTTGAAAAGTGAACCAACAGAAAATAAGTCTATAACAAGCAAAATGTTAACGAAATTCAACATTTCCAGGAAATTATTAAGTGCAACTGTTTTACAAAAACCAATACAGTGTATATAAGGATGCTTTGAAAAGCAAAACTATCTGAAACAAAGTTTCATTCCTATGACGTCACGCCGTGGCGCCATGCACAGCTTTAGGACGTTTTAAACAGATTTGAGTAGAAACCTTTACGGTTGTTTAACAGTGGTATATGCATTAAACCAATCGGCATTGGCGTGAGTTCTCCCATTTATTCCAAAAAGACCTGAAGTCTCGTGTGGGCACGTTACGTATACGGCAATAGTAGCTCTTGTGACGAGATGTTAATTTATACACTAATAACGTGTAAGTCTCCAGCGCCGCCATCGTCCGAAAGACGCTTAACACGCATCCGTAAAATTACAACATAATTACCTCCCTTGCTATGAGTTACCCGCATGTCTGTGTTCTGTCTGAGAAGGAGAAAAGTACTAAATCCACCGCTGAAAACATAGAACAATTTCTTCAAACACGCTTACTATCTTCTAAGTAATGTTTGAATTTCAAACAATGTTGCAATACACAGCGGAGCATAATCGAAATACATGAACATTTATGTGTACGAGTGATTTATATTCGCTCATTGTTTAGAAAGATAGTTTGGCACAGGAATCTCAAGAGACTTAGAGTATACCGTAAAATCCTCAAAGTATTCTGCCTATCTGGTAATGAAAAACAATTTGTTACAGCCATATTGTTCTTTTTTTTTATTCCAATACGCCCCCGTTTAATTCCTTGTAACCCAGTTTCTTTAACAGAGCTTAATTAAAAAGTTGTAATGTTACTTGTTCGCTAAAAATATTGAAATCAAAAGAAGACCAGGAGATTTAATAAATCTTGGTTTACCAAGATCCATATATGTATGTTTCCGGTTACACTTGAGGAACACGTGGCGGAAATAAGTAATTGTCATTTTAGTAATTGACTCTCATTAAGTGGGGATCCAATTAAAAATTTGAAGAATCGTGAGGTGGAACTGAGGAGGTTGATAAGAGGTAATCAGTGGAAATAACGAGGCGTGCGCCACTGGAACAAGTCGGCTCTTTAAAATCCTGGAAGATTGAAATTTGAAAATGCTTTCTTAATGGAAGATTGGTTTCATTAAAATTTTATTGTCAGTTTTTATTGTAAAAGGATTTGAAAAATAAAACTTGAAGATGACACCACATCCCGCGGTGTTATAGTGGGTGTTCTGTCAAATGTCGAGCTTCACACTCGTTAACAGGCCTCATTAACAGGTGACATTATAACAGTGTTCAAAAAAGCAGTAACTCGTATTAATAGATTTTATTAAGTGTTTCATTCTGGTTACGTGACTTCATTCTTTTCCCGATATTCCAAAATAACCCACTCATAGATGAGATGACGGAAGTTTCATAAACATCCACACCCCAATAAAGGTCGTTTTATTATGGGTTGGTTTTGTGATCTGTACGATATAAAGGGACACTGGGATCTATTTGAGTTACGTTCCATCCCACCAATCCTCTCTGGTTATGTGTCGTTTTTGCTGTTCCTATGGTATCATCACCCGATTTTTGTTTATCAAAAGCAGAAATAGACTTGTTAATGATATTCAGACGAGAACATTGCTTATGGATCTATTCAAGGTTCACGACGGGAAATATAATTAGATCTATTTTCAGCAAGTTTAGTCTTGTCAATCATATCAGTAACTTTGAGATCAAAAGCTTATTTTAGTGACATTGACCTGTGTGTCCCTTCCATCATTAAAATCTTACTCTTTTGTATAAAATATTTTACACATGCTTCTGAGAGATTTTTTATTTGAAAAAGAAGAGAGGCAGGAAAACATATTGACGGTTGAGAGGTGCCTTGTGGCGGGTATTGGAGATAAGATGAACCAGTACAATGTGAATCACATAGAAATCCTATCGGGCCGATAGAAGCGTATTTCAGGTCATGTTTCCTAATACAGCCGTTAATGAGATGATATGAAATATTGTCCCGATTTTAGAATGTCCTTTCTGTATTAATACCTGTCATGCTGGAGATTGTGTTTTACCGGGGAGTGTATAATTATATATAGTGCGAAATGTTTAAATCTAATAAAGTAAGGTATTGTATGGCGTCGGGAGTGGTTATTGCATCTTACACAGGAAATTGGTCGGAAATAAAGTGATCTCGTCTTTTCCGTTCCGGAAAAGGAACGAAATCCGACCATATAAAAGTGTAAGTGTACCCTATTACACTTAACTAGGGTCACAAAACACAGTTTCGTCAGCCCTTCGCGTCACTAGAAAGGACGACAATCCATTTTCCGAGAATACCGAGTCACACTTGTCCATTTGTTCGACTTCCGGTTTTCCCGAAGGATTCGGTCTAAATCAGAAAAGTCTATTGTAGGGCATAAAACATTGATCGGCTAGTTCCGGAATTTAGCGAGATTCGATGTAAACAACAATAACGCCTACTTAATACAGCCTGCTCTCTAGATGTCAGTCGGAAACGTGTTTCCATGGACACGCCACTCCTTCCTCGGTCTTAGGACTCCTACACCTGATTCAGCCAATCACAGATTTGAAGTGTAAATGTCCAGGTTTAATTCTACAGATGTAGTACATCATCTATGTTTGGTAACTTTACTATCGAATGTCATGTACGTCGACTGCCTGATTCTACAGATGAGCAGGCCTTGCTCGACTTGTCATGACTTACATATCCTTGGGATCCAACAGGAATATTGCATCAAAGGAAACCATTAAAAATCTGCAACATGGTGACACATTTTATATTTTCTCTCTATCAGCATTTTTTTAAGGGAGTGTTGGCATGGGCTAACAGCGATACAACAATGCTTCTAAGATTATTCACTTAAAAGTTGTTTTTTTTAAAACTCCATCGCTATCTTTGCTTATAAATGGAAACTATTGATTTTTGAATCCAAAAAGCGGAATCATTAAAGCCATCGAATATCGAGCGATATTCTAGCCAAAAGGGGATCTTACATGAGTGTCAATGGGATATGGAAATTATTAAATTCGTTAAATAATTAAAAATGTCACGAACCATCAGGCGAGGAATATATCAAAGTATCTAACGAGTTTGATACCTTCGCTATTCCACTGACACGAGTGTAAGATTCTATATATAGCATAACTCTAATTAATTTGTTTAGTTTATGAGGTCATAAATCCAACGGAGCACGAGGTAAATTGCCTAAGCGAGAGGCGTTTACGTTAAATTTACCAACTGCTCCATTGGATTTATGATCTCATAAACTAAACAAATTCAGAGTTTAATTCTTTTATTCACAGGTTTTTTCTGTAAATGGTCCATAAATATTCTGGTCAATATAACCCCTTCTGCGGAAATAGATTTCATTTCAAAACTTACAAACGTGAAAACGGTTCAATTAATGTAACAGCATGAAGTTTGTATAAGTCGTGGCTTACTCCTCCCATGTCCATTGTTAATGACGTCATACAATTGTGACTCGAACTTGATAATTTGCATAGATCCGCCGACATGTATTGTTGTCGACATCATAGAGATTTGGCACGTTCTCAAGTATAGTTATTGGAAAATAACTAGTTTGCAGTTCAATGGTTATCAAGTTAATATCAGTGTAGACTGTAAATATAAGAAAATACATCAGCACTATCAAATTCATTTCTTAGCATTTCGATCCATCCTTTGTCGTCATAAAGGCGTCATTTATTTACGACGTAACAAGTGTTATTACATTTATAAATTTACACTTCTCTCTGCTTGAGCTTAGTAAACGCTGACTTCGAATATAAATTAGCGTATACGGAATGAAAATAGGTTTGGTGGATTGGTATTTGTTATGATATCCGTTCACGCTTCAGAACAACAATTTAACCCAATCGCTGACGGTCATTGTTTGGGTTTTTCAAGATTTTAAAAGAAAGAACATGCATGTGATCTATTTCACCTGAGTGTACAATAAGACGTTTCTGGCAAACATTTGATGCTAATGATTCACATTCAAATGTTTTTGACGGTAACGCAACCATGGCGGCGCCCTGCAGTTGTGACGTCTGACGTCGGACCGCGTCACAACCAGATCACTGTGTCAATGCGTGTACATAACGACCGTTATAAATAAGTAAGGAAAGCAAAGTACTAGTAATATTATTTAATACCAAATTTACAAATGATGTAATAGCGAAGTATATGTTATTCACTGTGTATTTTTTAATTTATCCACGACACGTGGAGACGAATTTAGCCTTCTTCTGCGAAGATCTTGTGGTCACTGCAAACCATTTTACTGTATATTGTAGAAATTAACAAAATCACAATTTACATAATGCGAAATTATATTGTATTTCGATAAGAGGTTTTTGTATCTTTTTCATTCCGTAATATTTATCGACCAATTGTTCCAAATTGTGTATGTGCGGGGAGAACCGCACAGATAAACGTACGATCTTTAGATCGTCCATTTGTGTGAATCTTGTGTGAATTAACGATGTACGCACGATGTGCGCACGCAATGTTTGGTGCGTTGTGCCTTACCAAGGTCGGTTGGTATGTATATGTCGGTTGGTCGGTTGGTATGTAGGTCGGTTTAGACCACATCTAATTAACTTTTGTCGGACAAAGGAGGACGCTAAGGTGATGCCAACGGTCCGTTGATATGTAGAGAGTCGAATGAAAACTCGGAGTTTGAAATTACACACTAATACCGATATGAGCCGCGTACATTACACAAGATAGAGGGTGATGGCAAACAGGCGTCCGATACCGAAACACGGGGGAACACATCTGGAGACTGTACGGTCTTTGGTTCGTCCAAACTTGTCTAGACGAGGCGACATTATCATGGGAAACATTTCAGGCAAAGACAAAACATGGAAAAGGAACTCAGCTATAAATAGGCCAGATAAAGTAATAGACCGCCTTTCATTGGTACACTATTTGAAGAACTGGCAATTAAAACATGATATTTAAGTACTCGTACTTCTCTACATTTCCACCCTATGTACAATAGAATGAACCACACATTTCAAAACAAACATCTAGCTGTTGAATGAATGTTTATCGTATCTAAATTGTTATATCTTTAATGTTTTTCTTTTGTTTCTGCTTGTTTAAGTGGTCTTAAACCAAGGCGAATTTAAAGAGAAAATCATAAAGGGACAGGGAATGACAACCCCGTCAAGGTTTGATGTTAATTAATTATAAATCATAAAAATGTTAAACTAATATAGGCTACGATTCCGACGTATGTTTGTTCTCCCCTTTGTATGTATACATTGTGCAGGACTCGACAATAAATAGCGATGAGATAGACAAGTACTGCCGACCTTCTATAACTAATGATATTAAAATATACGCGCTGGGAGAGATTCCTAGCGAAGATATGTTCACCAAAAGGCGTTAAAACCTATGTATACATGTACCTCAACTTTGGCATTCCTGGAATGCAATCAAGTTCTTAAAAACAAAAAGCCAATTGAGATACGACAAAGATTGTGACATTCAGCCACAGTGACGCTGATAGTGACTGATGACGCCCACAAGGGAAGTAAATTGAAATCTGTCGAGAAATACGATCGTTGGGAAAATGAAAATCCTCGATAATTCCCTCGTATCAAAGGGATGAAAGGTGTTACTTATTGGAAAGTAACTTGTAAATTCGTGTACTCCATCAGTTTGAAGCCTCACCACTACGTATTCCTTCCTACGTGCTGGGAACAACGTGTTTAAACAATAATTCTATTCCGAGGGAAAGAAGACACGAGAACAATTCCGTCAGTGTTAAATACAGACGAACAGACAGACATTTCGGTCAATATCGCAAAAATGGGCGGAGTTATACAAATGAGGCTTGATCACTGAAGAATAATTCAAACAAACGACCTTACTTCTTAGTTTAAAGTATGAGACGAAAACTTTTAAAGCATTGCTTGCATTATTTGAGCCGGAACCGGCTTTGATGTGGTTTTTGGAGCTGTGCGATGGAGCAGCTGGCCACAGTTAGGTTTTATGCGGTCATTAGTGAACCTTTTATAGTTTGATATTAAGAGGGCCTTTTTTGCTGATATTGAATTATTCGCTTGCCTTAGCTTAGAGCATTTACCAACCTATAACAAACAAAAACTGCTGAGTATCTATATAGATATTTCTATCATAAAGCTCTACAATACCTCGAGATAGTTCAAGTGAAGTATACATAAGTAATATGATATAACACGGAGAGCCTAATGTGATTTGTTGATTTGGGGTGCTTCATAACGCTCATTATGATTGTATATCATATCTCATCACAAGAATGTAATAATATCACAGGAACGTAATAATAACACATGAACGTAATGATATCACAGGAACGTAATAATAACACATGAACGTAATGATATCACAGGAACGTAATAATATCACAGGAAGGTAACAATAACACAGGAACGTACATGTAATATCACAGAAACGTAATAATATCACAGGAACGTTATAATATCACATGAACGTTATAATATCACAGGAACGTACATGTAATATCACATGAACGTAATAATATCACAGGAACGTAATAATATCACAGGAACGTAATAATATCGAAGGAACGTAACAATATCACAGGAACGTAATAATAGCACAGGAACGTAATAATAACACAGGAACGTAACAATAACACAGTAACGTAATAATATTACATGAACGTAACAATAACACAGGAACGTAATAATATCACAGGAACGTTATAATATCACAGGAACGTAATAATATCACAAGAACGTAACAATAACACAGGAACGTACCAATATCATAAGAACGTAATAATATCACAGGAACGTAACAATAACACAGGAACTTAGCAATAGCACAGGAACTTAGCAATAGCACAGGAACGTAATAATATCACGGGAACGTTATGATATCACAGGAACGTAACAATATCACAGGAATGTAACAGTATCACAGGAACGTAATAGTATCACAGGAACGTAACAATATCACAGGAACGTAACATTATCACAGGAACGTAATAATATCACAGGAACGTAACAATATCACAGTAACGTAACAATATCACATGAACGTAATAATATCACATGAACGTAACAATACCACAGGAACGTACCAATATCATAAGAACGTAATAATATCACAGGAACGTAACAATAACACAGGAACTTAGCAATAGCACAGGAACTTAGCAATAGCACAGGAACGTAATAATATCACGGGAACGTTATGATATCACAGGAACGTAACAATATCACAGGAATGTAACAGTATCACAGGAACGTAATAGTATCACAGGAACGTAACAATATCACAGGAACGTAACATTATCACAGGAACGTAATAATATCACAGGAACGTAACAATATCACAGTAACGTAACAATATCACATGAACGTAATAATATCACATGAACGTAACAATACCACAGGAACGTAACAATATCACAAGAACGTAATAATACCACAGGAACGTAATAATATCACAGGTACCTAACAATATCACAGGAACGTAACAATATCACAGGAACGTAACAATATCACAGGAACGTAATAATACCACAGGAACGTAACAATATCACAGGAACGTAACAATATCACAGGAATGTAATAATACCACAGGAACGTAATAATATCACAGGAACGTAACAATATCACAGGAACGTAACAATACCACAGGAACGTAACAATAACACAAGAACGTAATAATATTACAGGAGCGTAATAATATCACAGGAACGTAACAATATCACAGGAACATAATAATATCACAGGAACGTAATAATATCACAGGAACGTAACAATATCACAGGAACGTAATAATCAAGTACAGAATATGTGTATGGACCTATACCCTCTTCTATGAGATGTATAGTTGAATGTTTCTTTGGGACAGTGTTCAGAGTAGTTGGTGGACCTAAACCAGCGCTTGGATTAAAAAATCATCACCCATCCCCTAACCTACCCCACCCCATCCCCTAGCATTCCCAGACATATAAATCATACATATCACAGTCTCAGAAATGGGGCATTATATCAAGTGTTACATGTAACAGCTAATAATATTCTGTACATGTCAGGGTAGGTTAAGCCTATAACTATAGCAATACTAGTGATGATCGGTTCTCTGTGATTCTGATTTGTAATTTTATTCTATGAAACATATAAATTTATATGTCAAATTCCCGAAAAGAATTCCGTACAAAAGTAACGGCAACATTGATAATATCCTGTCATCAAATGTATACAAACACTGATCAGAGGTATAATTGGGTTAAAGTGTCAATCAAATCCTTCCCTACTTCAGTAAATACCACTGTTTAACGGACACTGATGTATAAAGTTTTAATCACATGGTGATGCTGTTTTCTGCTGTTGCCATGCCATCCCATAATTCCGTAGTTAAGATGGAGATTGATGTCATAGCTGCTTGTCATATTTTACATTTGAAAACTGGTGGTTATCATTATTTTGCAGTGATTATTTGCAGCTGGTTTGCTTAGAAGTAAATAACATGTATTACGATAAGCTGGTGGAAGTTTATTATGTACTTTTGAAACACATTAAATGTAATTTAAGATTATTTCCCCTTTGTATTGTGTTTGAAATGTCGATAAAACTCGCAGCGTTTTCTGACTATGTCTTGAAAACAATTTTCACAATGCGATCACGTGCATAAAATTTAGCTCACCAAGTCATTAGAGTATCTACAATAAAATGTGACACCATCTGCATCTCCTTTTATACGTGGATTGATAATGCAAACGATCATGTCTAAGAGAAAACGGAAAAAAAGAGTTATCATTTGCAATACTGTACTTTTATGCTTAAATAATGAGATTTGTATAAAACGGCTCCCTTTCGAAAAACAAATTCCCTGTACGGATGCGCTATCATAGTGGTAATCTAGGTCAGCCTCAACAAATCTACCAATCATCGCACTACGTCTCATTCGCCCTGAAAACCATACACGTTGACTTCACCCGGTTTCGAGGTTCACAAATACAAATGAAGATTCAAAAGGAATGAATACGTTTCGTTTGAATCATAAATCACGTGAGATTATCTGTTGGAATATCACGGAGTTTGTACCAAGAACGACGTTAGAGAGTCGTCAGCTCAAAGTTGTCGAAAGAGGGAGGAATGTCAGTTGAAATACCTTAAAAGTTCAACTTAGTCATATCAATGAAACAATCTGCTTTTGCGTCTGTGTAAAACTACAAGGAAAATAAAAATACAGAACACTTCGTTTTTCCTATATGTACATAGTTGTACAAGTATCCTCTATATATATATATGATTCTTTACAGGTAGACATGGGTCTTCCGCTGTCGTACTTTACAGGTAGACATGGGTCTTCCGCTGTCGTACTTTACAGGTAGACACGGGTCTTCCGCTGTCGTACTTTACAAGTAGACACGGGTCTTCCGCTGTCGTACTTTACAGGTAGACACGGGTCTTCCGCTGTCGTACTTTACAGGTAGACACGGGTCTTCCGCTGTCGTACTTTACAGGTAGACACGGGTCTTCCGCTGTCGTACTTTACAGGTAGACACGGGTCTTCCGCTGTCGTACTTTACAGGTAGACACGGGTCTTCCGCTGTCGTACTTTACAGGTAGACACGGGTCTTCCACTCTCGTACTTTACAGGTAGACACGGGTCTCCACTCTCGTACTTTACAGGTAGACACGGGTCTCCACTCTCGTACTTTACAGGTAGACACGGGTCTCCACTCTCGTACTTTACAGGTAGACACGGGTCTCCACTCTCGTACTTTACAGGTAGACACGGGTCTCCACTCTCGTACTTTACAGGTAGACACGGGTCTCCACTCTCGTACTTTACAGGTAGACACGGGTCTCCACTCTCGTACTTTGCATGTTTTTGTTGTTCAGAGATTGACCCTGGTCTTCGCAACCTAGCAGACGGAACATGCACTTCACAGAAAAACAAGTGCAAATGGATCACACTATTCTGTTGTATGTCTAGAAGTGAAGATATGTATACTCCCTAGACATACTAACAAGGACCACACACTTCACACGTATAAATATAAAGATCCACACTCCCAAGATCTCTGTAAACCCTTGTTAAGGCGAACCACACACTAATCAGACATGAATAGACACTTGATGATTCCTTAATGTGGCTCCCCTAAATGTTAACATATCTTCATTAATTCCTACACAACTCAGACCAAACCGAACACTTCAGTCGCTCAAATGGCTATACGAACACGTTTGGTGTTCCGACTTTTTTTCATAATTAGCGAAAAATGGGGTTAATTAAAATGTATCAGAGCTTGATACAAAGTTTAAAGGGTTTCTTTTATGTTATGCACATCATCATAATCTTTCCTACACGCCTTTGAAATATTTTCTGTACGTCATGAAATCGTTTTTGTATGTTGTTAAATCTTTTCTGTGTATAGTTAAATCTTGGTCAACACTGGAAAAAAGGTTACATGATGTTGTATGTTGCTACTTTAAATATGTTTCAGAAATAATATCTCAGTATTATTTTAGTATATCTGAAATATACAACGAATTTTGTTCTGGTGCCGCCTTTGCAGTCAAGGTCCGTATTTGTGTTTTTCTTTATCTGGGATTATGATATGAAAGTCAATGCCGTGGGGGGTTCTGCTGATTGTCTTCGGGACAACATGTATGAAAGGCCTTGGAGATCCACTCGCCAACAACACCACAAAGGTACAGGATCTCGTCCTTGTCCGCATCATACTGGTGTCTTAGACGCCATTTAGAGGTCAAAAGTTCGGCGACATTCCATATAAAGCTTAGCAGAAACGGTTAATTAAAACAATGGGGATAATGTTGTGGCTTAGTTTCTCATATTGTATTCTGTAAACATACTGTGAGTAAAAGGATATCAGTAAATAGATGAGAATTGTTTACTCCGTACTTTTTATGATACAGTATTACAATAATTTAGAGTACAGTGCCTAGTATTTTCATTGTTACTGTTTTATTACTATTATTATTTAAACACTCCAAATTCTTCTTCGTACATGTTTCACTATGTGATAAGGGATTGCTACTGCAAGACCTAATCATATCAGTATTGGTGCTAAATCTCCAAGATATCAGATTTGGGACAAACTCTTAAAACCATACCTTGCATAGATGATATATCTGAAGTGCATGTAGAAATAGAATCAAGATGATGGTAAGATGGAAAGTAAATATGTTTGCGACATGTCTAGACTTTAATTTGGACCTGAAAAGCTAGAAATCGCTGAAGTGAGAATTTTCATGTGTTAGAAAGTAAATAACTTCATGAAACTTCATCTTTCAATCGGAAATTCAATTTGCGGAGTTGCTATTGACACTCGAGCTTGATAAGCAAAACGATTTTAACTTAACGCCAACCGAAAGCATTTCGATAGTTTGAAAATGTGTTGTCTTACAAATCTTTGTTACACAAATAATGCTCTCCAGAAATTAACGGACGTGCAAACATTTGATTACCTGATTGAATAGTCCTCATACATTGTAATTTCCTTAAACGGACACGCCGCCGAAACTGAATTTCTGTTATTGGATTACGTGTTGTCTACAGCACCAGGTTTCTTTGTTATCCTCATATTCATAATCTGTCCTGAAACTCCACTATTAAAGATGGCACCAATAGCGTCACGTGACACTTTAAACCGAGGTACTTAAAATATTAGATCATGTCAGTTACATAATGTACCACAATACCCTTGCCAGACATTCAAATTTGACCTTAACTAACACTAGGATAATGAAATGTATTTGTGTGCAGTTCATGATCTTCATGATATCCATTGGCACCAACATGCTTTGCTGTAGAAAACAGCCAGAATGGTACATTAAAATAAAATGCAGTAAAGACTGTTTTAATCACGTATTCACTCCGCTTGTGCATACAGTTTTCTGCTTGTGTAACATGTACTTTTCGTTTGAGTAACACGTGCTTTTGGCTGTTTATTTGTATTCCGTACATGTAAAACATGTGTCCTTGAAACATTACACGTGACTGTATTTATGCTCTGATGAATCCGAAAGTGACGTGTGGTGTTACTATGGTTACATTATATACAATATTGGTACTAAACGATGTATAGCACCAGTCGATTATTTCTAGACTTTTATATGAATATACAACCATCTACAAAATAAACAATGTCCTGGTATATTACTTTATAAAATGTATAAAGACCTTTAATATAAACAAGAAAGGCGGAGTTGTTTACTAGCAATAAATGTTAAAAGGTTTTATAATGAGACGAGATAAAACCCGGCGTTATTGATATTTTTATATCACCATTGTTTTGTATTCTTCAGTTCCTTTTATTTTCACAGAAAGCTGTTTGATATACATTGTTTACTTCAAAGGAAATGTTTGATATGAGATGATGAACTAATGTATCACATGATTATAATAGTCGTTAGGCGCGTAACTACACAGGAGTGTTAGAATCAACAACCATCTGATGTTACAATCAACTTCCAGGTATTATGTCAGGATGAATACAAAGGGAGAGCCGTACTTTCGAATACATTAATAACTTTGAACTTATTTGACCACTGTTATATGAAATATGACATAACAAAAATAATTAGAGAATACCGAAGCGTCAACAAAATAATAATCCGAACTTAATATCGATTAAAGTAGGGGCAAAATATGAACAAAGTATCGATTTACATAAACCCGCCATTCATAATAAAATATGTGAATATTGTCAACAGGGCACCTTTTAGTTGATTTGGCATTTTGAAGGAAATCAATTCAACACCCTTCAAATGCAACGAACAAATAAATAGTCGACATGCATCAATTTTGTTATATCAGTTTTCCGTATAAATAAGAATCTTTGTCGAATATAGAGCATTTCATTTATTATTTTAATACTTTTTCACGTGTTTACACGTGTCTTTAATGTTACTCAATGTGTTTACCTGTCTTTATTTTTTTATGTGATTATATGTACATGTATCTTTATGACTTTTCCACATGGTTACCTGACAGGTATCTTCAATACATTTCCAAGTGTTTTCCCGTTTTTAATACTTTTCCACGTGTTTACCTGTCTTTATTACTTTTTCGCGTGTTTACCTGACATGTTTATTTGATACTTTTCCACTTGTTTACTTGAATCCTTGATACCTTTTTCTGTATCCGCCATGTTTTTACACGCACGTGGGATATTTTCATACGCATCTGTGATACCTTTTCAAGCGTCTACAATTCCTTTTCATGCAGAACATGCCGAAAACTAAACCGCCCAATGTGTTTAATTATATTGACATACAAGAATCCATTACCTAAGAGCGAGACGTCAATCTTAATCAGAATCAGCTGGTCTACCCCCCCCCCCCCCCCTCCCCTCCTCCCACTTATTAAACGTGTGTTAACGAATGAGAGAGTGTAGAAGATCAGCCTGAGAAGCTGGTGTGTAGCACGCTGGTAAAACAGATGCTCGAATTCAATATTTTGGAGTCGAGATTGATAGTTTATTTTGCAATACTCTTTTGTGCTACAACGCGCACTCAAACGGAATCAAAAGATAGAGTATACATAATATATGAACCTTAGCAATGCACACATTGAAGAATATAAATTACAAAACTTACATACTGTACACAATGAAATATCATTTAACACGAAAGTATTTCCAAGAAAAATTTAAAACAAAATTTGAACTCAAAATCGGTGAAAATATGGCAAAAAAACGGAATTACAAGGGAAACTCTTTAGAACGTGAAAAGTACGTTATTCGTTTGCCTCTTCATCAATATCATGTCCTCAAGGCAGTAACTGGGGTAGTGAAAACGAAACGTATTCGTATTTCTTGGTAAATTAATGTCCTGTAGTAAGAATTGGATATTACCACCAAGTAAGTGAAAGTAGACGATCGGGAAGATTAACTGGTATCTTGTAACGCCATTCGAAATTCTTGGAAAATTAATTTCCTATAGTAAGATTACACAAGCAATTTGTAAAAGAATATATTTATTAAGTAAGAATATTACAAAGTATATATTACTGAAGAATTAAAATACAAAAAATTATGGATATTAAATTGTATAGCAAAACAGGCATACGCAGGCCATGAAAATCAGTAAAGTAATCGAAAAATATCAGAGAATACCAAAGCGACACAAAACCATAATCCGAACGCAAAATCGATTAAACTAGAGGTAAAATAGGAACAAAGGAAAGATTTACATGCAGACCCTCGTAAAAGCACAAGAAAATAAGTTATATGAAGAATACATTACGTATATTATCGCTACTAACAGAAAGTATATACATATCAGAGCGTACACAACAGAACGCCACACACTTGGACAGATATGCTGTCGTCACTTGTAATACTTCAAATCGTCGAGTGTGTCGGGGGCAGCGAATTGAATCAGTAAAAACATCCAGGGTTTCTATTTTAGGAATGTGAGTAGTCTTTTAGGCCTAGACTTCGGTAATGTTCATTTTGTAATTAAATCATTGGGGAATCCCTTTTTTCCGCCATTTACAGTTTATATATACGAGACACGGCTCTCCTGGGAAACTTGACCGGCTACCTCTTCACTTACCCTATTTGGGAGGGCTATTCTCATCGTCCACATGTCCAGGGTTTCCTATCATTTACGTCTGGTAATTCAACATCAACTTTCAATCTGTGGACAAATGAAAGAGAAGCCGTGGATAGCTTCTTATACGTGTCAAGTAATTCTTATTCGTTTTCCGGCGCTTCCTCTCTAGTCTATTAAGTCCAACCATGTAAACGTCTTTTAGAGTAGGTTTTGTCACGATCTGAAACTAAAGTGTTGACTTTCCTAAACAATCTCTTAGTCTGTTCCTTTATTTCACACAAAACAGATAGACCACAACAATCGATAAAGTTATCTCATATTGTCTTGATATAAAATAGAGAATATCCAAGCGTCAACAAAACTAGATTTGCATGGAGAATAAAACCAGATGTTCCGGAAAAGTAAGCGTATTCTGCTTCATCGGTGACACCCGACTTGTAATAAATATAAAAATTAGATATTCTGAAGCACTATCTAGAGATCCTCGCTTCAAATATCATTATTGGTTAAGGGACAACTCATAACAGACTTACAAATTTCCTAAGAAACAGGCTGATGATGGTTATTGAAAATATTTATGGTCGCATTTACGATATCGAAAGAAGAAATGTGTGATATGGAATGTGGTATTTTGTATGCTCATTAGAAATGCCTGTAGTTAGTTCTCGTTAGTTTTAGTTCTTGTGAGGACAAAACCTTAGTCGATATATTGGATTTGCTGGATTTGCATGACGAGTTTGGTAGATGAAGCAGAAATCACTTACCCTTACTGAACACCTGATATTTTACTTTTTCTCTATGTCTCTATATAAATCTTCCCTTTATCTTATTGAGTTAAGTAATCTACATAACATAAAATAATGTCTCTTTATTTTCTCTCCATATTTTGGGATAAAATACAAACATTGTAGCCGACTAATGCTTTTCACCACGGCAACATACCGAATCAGAAGCTTAACAGTCCGGGACACTCAGTGACGAAAGAATGTAATTTAGTAAATTCATTAATATACAGGAAGGCGGAGAACATTAAAGCCAACATCACTAGAAGTTAAATCTTGATATAATGGATTATTAGGGCACTTCAACAGGGTCCCAACAATTTATTAGATTATATAGAACTGGAAATGTTCTGCTGTGAAGGGTACAAATACCGTCCTTTGATGGTACCATCTAATGGCTTGTTGTTAGTCCCATTAACATCTCGGGTCACTTCAGGATATGCCAGGTTTTAGTGATGGAGAAGCTAGAATCCCAAAAGATATACCACCACCCTGTGGCAAGTACCTGGTGACTGTACCACAATGGCCTCGCACCCACGGCACAGGGAGGTTGGGGGGGGGGGGGGCTAGTGGTAGCAGAATGTCAAACACCTTAACCACATGACCACCGCAATCCAGTGCTTAAAAAAATAGAGGCAAGATCTTAATATATTTTGGATGAACAAAGCTGTTTGTTTTTGTTGTAAATGTTATATACGCAATACTCATTTCATCCTTTATTACTCTTGTTGTTTCATGCACGCCTGAGCGAGCGCCTTTTGTTAGATTAGGCTGGTCAATTACCACAGATGTCAAATGCAGAAGAGAAATCTTATAAATAAATAGCGCTAAGCTTATAAACAAATCTGTAAATGTTAAACGAGGAAAAAATTCTGAGTCTATTTCTTGCTGTAAAGAATCGCATTTGAATCAGCAGTCACTCTGATAGATTGAACGTAGTTTGTTTTCGTGTGGTTGTGTCATGCATGATTAAATCCCTTTGTGAGTAAAAATACGGTTATTTACATCAAGTACGTCATATGTTTGGTAGTGCTACTGTCCGACCCTTGTGGCAATGGAGTAAACATGATAAGACGAATGTAAAGAATGCGACGAAAGAGAAACGAATGTCAGAACAAAACTCGACGGTAATGGAATGAAAACATAAGGTGAAAAAACGAATGAATAATATCAATTGAAACCTCAAGGTGTTAGGAACTATAATCTGAACTCATAATCGATAGAACTAGGGGAAAAGGACAGATTCACATGGAGACTCTTGAAATTTTGAAACTAACACCAGAACCTGAAAAGAAAGTCGTATCCTGCTTCATCGACGACTTTCATCCGTCCTGCTTGCATTAAAGGTCAGTACCAAGTTGTACCTATTTGTCAAACTGTTAGCAAAACTCGAGACAAAAGGCTGAAGTAGAAGAATCTTAGGCGTTTTTATATTTGAAATTCAAGAGAGTGTTTACGACTGAAAATTGTATCCAATGGTGGTCGTAAATGGATTCCCTGTTATCTAAGGACGGACAGCACATGTTCTTGAATGTTGAATTGACTAGATTTTAGTTGCCTAAGGACGGACAGCACGCGTTCTTGAAAGCTGAATTGACTTGGTTTTAGTTACCCGTCCAGATAAATGCTTCATTACTTTTATTGGGGCAAAAATATATCAGCAAGGAAAGGGCGCAAATTTGGTACCAAAGAATTCAGTCTGCTGGAAAAGTGTCATCTGGACATGAAAGTGGATATTGTCAACATTGTAATAAATCTTTATCATAATATCCTCCGCAATCTTACATGGCCGTTCGATGAGTAGAGAACATCCTTACGATAGGAGACCGAATGCGTTCTTTTAATGTTTTTATAAATGAACCAGAACTTATGATTAAAGGAACTTTTTTGAGAGAGAATCTCAAATATTGATTTCGAATTTGAAAATCCATATTCCATATATTTCTTTTTCTGAGTATATCGTAAAAATAATAACCAAATAGTGATAAGTTTGGTAGTGACTCGGCTAATCGAAAAGCCAACAATAACACATTGTTTCCATGGGTCCCTGTCTGATTTGCTGGTAGTCGGAGAGTTGTAATACCGAGGTGTGATCAGTTTTTGAAAGTGGGTGATAAACTAGTGCTTACTGACATAGAGCAAGTAATTAAAAGCTTTGTCTGCAGACCCAACATTTTCAATACAGTGTGCTTCGGACAGCCGTGTCAAATATGTGTCTTGCTTTCCTGTAAGATTTCGCGACGCAAATAATTGCAAATAATTTGAAATCAGTAAATTACTGCAATGAAAGGCAGACATTACTTTTTTGCCCTGAAGTTATCCAAAATAACTTCTAGTCTAATCGATTTTGAGTTCGGATTATGTTTTTTTTGACGCTTTGGTATTCTCTGATTTTTTTTCTGCTAGAGAAAGAAAACAAGAACGACACGTCTATCGTACGTGCGTAGCTAAATCCGTTCGACTATTAAATATGGCTTCACCTAACCTGTCAAGTCAATGTCTGTCTGGCGCTTTGTAAATTTAATATGATTGACCAATTCGAAGCATACACATGATCCGGATCATATCTGTGATCACTGCAGATACTTGACGGGTGGACGGTGCCTCAAGGGACATAAAACATCCAACAGACACTCTAAAGTGATTCTATTTAAGACGCGTCCCTCCTACACCCCATTCATTGTAATATCCAATGTAAAACATTTAGTACCTTGTCTGTCTCGTAAACAATGAATGTCAATGCTGGTGAACGACAGACATTGTGGGAGGCAGACGACATAGCTGTATATTATCATTGAATGATTGACAGCCTTAACTTTTACGAAATACTGTTACAGTGAAATTGCTCACGGTGTTGGAATTTTCGCTTCTTTCGCTGACATTAAATTACCTCAAATATATTCAATACCACTCCAACTCTACAGTGTCTAACACTAGTATAATAATGTACACATGTACAAACAATCATGACTGACGGTGTAAAAATCCCACACCTCGAACAGTTTGGAGGCTGACTAAGCGAAAAATTCCACGCGTGAAAATATTGGCTTTTACAATATACATTCCCTACTCAGATATATATCCATTACATCAAATGCATTTAGAATGCATACTGCACATGACAAACAGGCAATCAGAAACTTAATATTAAAATGAATTAACCTTTGTATAAACTTATATTTTAGCATAGAAACATTACGATTTATTGAAATGTTAAAGCAACTTACGCAGCCACTATTTCAACGCATTACGCCAATTGGGCGAGAACGTTAATTAAACGTTAAATGCTTTAAAAATTACATTGTCCGAATACAGGCTTGTATGACTCCCTTCGAAGTTAAAAATTCTAGACACGGATTGGGCGTTCAAAACATCATTTAGATTTTACGGATTTATCCCATATTTCTCAAGTTGGTGATTTGCATTCAAATTTGAGCAGACGTACAGATTCGGTTTCAAGACGATACGGCAAACATACATTCTATAGGAAAGTAAACGACAGTAGCAATCCTGACGCCATGAAATATGGAACAACACCAGGAGCAAGGGAGGAGGCAGACAAACAAAAAAGGAAGAACCGCCACAGGAACACAGGAGATATTGAAAAGTACGATAGCAACAAGACCCAAAAAAACTTGACAGCAAAATATAAATACAACGGAAACAGGCACACAAAACTAGGAAGCGAACAGACAACAAAAGAGGGAAGAGCAACGGAACCTCGAAAAGGTTCGAAACAACAGCAAGAACTGAGGAGAAATCCCCATAGTAACTGAGGAGAAATCCCCATAGTAACTGAGGAGAAATCCCCATAGTAACCGAGGAGACAGTAACACGGGACAGAACAAGCATGATATACTACAGAGGAACTAACCCAAAGGATGCAAACTACAACGACAACCGAGAAAATAAAAACTACAGAAAACTCTAAAGTATCTGGAGACATGCCAGGTCTGTGTACTTCCCGATCCAGGAAGTTGTGTAGGCTACAACTATGTGAATCACGGAGAGGATTATACCCCGATAGATAGTAAAGTAATGGACATAATGTCAGGATGTCAGGATGAGGATTGTCAGTTACATGGTTACATAGACTTAAGTAAATCTGTTCCGATAGGAAATACTTCATCCGCCGATTACATGAACTTACAATTAATATTACTGAAGAGTAAAAGCAATGAACACAAAAAGAGAATACCTTAATCTTAACTGTTTACACAAAGTTAAGATGTACACGGAAACTGATGAAAAGGATAAGGGGATAGTCCCAGACGTTCCGGAAGAAAAACCGCCTTCTGCTTCATCAACGATACCCGCCTTGTAAATTTCAGCCACATCAAAATAAATGTCATTTCCTCAAATGATAATTCATTCTCAATCACAACAAGCAGGCGTACTAATGAACACATTCAAAACCTTCCAACTTCATATTATACAAGGATATGGAATATTTCTCGAAACTGCCATTGCAACTATACACCTTGCTCATAAGTCTACACCAACCTGCTTCTCTTTAATATCTGTGCCGTAAACTTGATATTTAGAGCGAGCACGCCCTAGAAAAAGGATCTAATGCGACATGTAAACGCCATTGATTTGATATGGTACATATAGTGTTTGGCAAAAGCTATGATTGGAGAACAAGTAGATTGTAGTGCTATGCAGCGGTTATAAGGAAATAATAACATTTACTGTGCATTGCCACTATTTAAAATGACCAAGACCAGTTTCGGATCTGGAGTGGTTATTATGACATCATAACGATTGTGACATCATAATCATAACGTTGATAATAGCTGACCGATACTGCCTGTTGGCTGTTCAATTTAATCGAAATCTATCTTAAATTTTTAGAACAAATGTAGAATATAGATGTAAATTTAAATTTATTATCAAAATCAATGAAAAAAATATCAATATAAGTTATTAAACAGCATTCTGTTCCGTGTTATTGTTCTATAACACGGAACAGAACTGCAGACAAAGTATCATATCGCGCGTTAGTTCATTATACACGTTTTAAGCATCTACACATGGAGCTGTGGACATTTCAATTAATGAACGCTGATCTTAACATTTATATTACAATTGCTGTACAGTGTAATATGCTAGAAATGAATTATCAGTTTTTTATGACAACTTCACACAGTAAAACAGCAAAGTCGACTAGAAAGTAATATTTCTAAATACATTACCGTGACATTAATAAGAACACAACAAAGATCATATCATGAACAGTGGAACAATTGCAATGAAAAGAACATTTTCATGATAGTTAAGTTACATCGACGATAATTTGAAACGTTACTTTAAAAAAACCCACTAATACAACAATGCTATGATACTGGCCAAACACTTGCGAAGCACCAACACTTCGTGCAATAGACCTTTTATAATTCACACAGGAGCAAAGCTACTCCAAACCCATTACCATAACCTTATCAACTTTGACATCATTGGTATCACGTGGATTATCGGGGGCCCTTAGTACGGACCTAATGTTGGTATTATCCTATTTCAGATACAGATCGGTGTTTATGTGTGTAGGGAAAATACCACCACTGAGTCCTACTAAGACTGTGGCAAATGGCGCTTTTACGTAGTTAATCATCAAATAACAACGTCTCATGTTTTATACCACTTCTTCTGTCAAATAAACAACAAAATATGAGCATTTGACGTTGATATTGTGTAACACTCTTACCCCATTATCATCATCATAGCCAAATGTATTACATGATAACACATTCCTTATGATATCTTTATATGGCGCCTGGCTGTGGTTTCAGGGTTTATTATGAGAATGCTTTTCGCATTGATACAATCTAGAGACTACTTAATTGGTGACTTAATATGTTATTAAGTAGCAAACGATGAACGATGAAAAAGATACTTTGTGATTAAATAATATGAACAATTACAAACATCAGCAAAAAGTGTATTTTTCTTACATGCTAAGTTCAACTTTTGTTAACATTACATGTTATCTTTCCATGTAACTCTGGAAAGTTTACCAACCACAATTTAACTACTACTTAACTATGCTGGTCAATGCTTAAAATTGTAATGATAATGGGAGTCGTTTTGTTCCTTTCCCATACATATCAATTTTCTTAGTTTCTAAAAGCAATTGCTAAATGAATTTAGAAAACCACTAATCTCGGTGGCATTTCTTGGTTATCAAATTGATTAGACAAGTTTTAATATTTCATCGGCGTTTATTACGTCAGGTTTTCCTTTCAAAATTCGCCAAATATCATCAATTTCTTTTCTATTTATTACCCATTGACAGTTAATGCAATCATGCTGATAAGAAATCCATGGCGATTTAATTTTATCAGTGCGTCAATGTTCAATTGTATTACGCCTTTGGAGGTTTACAGCTGCATTTGTTGTTTTTTATGTTAGGAAATCTATTTGGATTTCTCCAGGAAGGAAAGGCGAATCCATCAGAAGCGGAACGAATTGAAATGATTAAATACGGCCAACATTATCGTGTCGAATTAACGTATTTTCAATAATCGGATTTGTTCGTTTGTAATACAGAATATGAAAAATGGGTTTTCAAGGCTTGGCTGTTCTGTACATTTTTATACATGTATATTAGATTTCCAATGCTATTCCACTGTGATGTTAATTTCGTACATATGTTGGGGCAAGAAACTCTAACAGCACCGGTTTGTGGTTGGACAGGATGACAAATGTCGGACGGTCACGTGTTGCGGAAACAAGATCACCATTACTCAATGTTAACGTGTCAATGATCGAAATCTGAGACAACACAACTGTCGGCGCGAGGGTGAGATGGCATTAAACTCCGACAAATGATAACCATTTAACATATCCCTCCGTCATATGACTTGAACTGAAAATTGGTGGACCTGGATTGTACTGTGTGAAGACATTAAAAGATAATTTATGTAGAAAACGACATTTAAGTCTTTGATAAAAACAAAAGGCGAAAATATTGTATAATGTCAAATTAACACGTTTTGCAGTTAAATGTTACAGCATTGTGTTATTTTAATCGTTATGCATGCAGTATAACCATTTGATTTTCACCTCGATTATAAATAAAGGCAATGAAGAGATAGCAAACCTTTAAAATGTTTAAGACATAATACCATTTCAATGTGGTATGAGATGTTAAATATCACTGAGCTTCGTTCTCAGGCTACGTCCCAATATGTGGCAGTATAAGAGGAAATATATATCAAATATTAATTTCGTAAGACAATGCTTCTCCAAACATCTAACATCGTGGAAATAAAAAAAATACATTTAAAAAAAATATATATAACTCCTCACAAAATTATCGCTCGCGAAAATGAACTTCACGCGAGAGATGCTAACAAACAACGAAAACGCCGGCCATGTCAGTATGATAAGGAGAACTGTGCATGTTGCATGTGTGTAAATTAGTGTGGATAGCCTAGCCATGTCTGTAGTGTGTGTCACGACGTTTTGTCACGTTGTTTAGTGAGGCAGGTGCAATAACTACAAACGATGTTCGAATCTAAATAACAAAACGTGACAGGATGACATTGTCGTGACCATGATGTTGAGATAGGATTACCTAGTATTTAGACACTGAAACTTCTGTTGAAATTAAGGGACATAATGAATAATAAAATACCAAACATCTATAAAGATAACGGAATTATTATAGGTGGTGCTGGTTTTTCATTCTTATCAAAATAATTGTTTTGGGTATCGAATCCACCAGGCACGAAGGTTCGTCTGGTGAAAGTTAATTACAAAGGGAGATAAGAACGATAAATAGCTCCCGTAACTATTCGGACAGTTTCTGTACCAAAACGTTCATATCAGGTCTGGATAATGCTTCTGGCACGTGGTTAGATATTTCGACGAAGGGAACGTTGTAAATCACAACTTTTCAATTATTCAATAATTTGTCCATAATGAAGTAGTCATTACGAGGAGTATAAGTTTCATTGATTACTGGTATAACCGAATCTGATCATCACGTTTTATACAATCCATGTGCAGTCGACCACGTGACACCGACGGTAAGTGCTTGGCGATATACTGTAAATGTTTACTGTCAAACTGTGTAAACCGGGACAAACAATTAGGTCAAGTCGAGTGTGCACTCTTGACATTACAGAATATATTATTCGTGAATTGGTCGAGTGGTAAGCACTACGGCCTTCCACGGCCGGAGTTACATCCCCGAAGTATCGTACGCGTAAAAAATTAAGAGAACTTCTTAAGATTACATTGATGAATGTATTTTTTTTTTTTACTTCCTGGTTGACAATATATCTTTTGATATTCCTTGAGGACAAACACTGCCTGCCCAACTTAGCATACTAATATTAAATATTATTGTCTTTGCACCCACATAAATCCATAATAATAACAAGGTTTATATTAAAAAAAAAAAAAAACAGAATATACAGACTGAGAGTTCTAGAGAATATCAAAATATAAAAAAGGATTTCCTTTTTCAGTACAGCATTGTGGTCTGTTTTGCTTGATATTCTAAGTAACTGTCCTTAAACCGAATAGCGGATCTTTGGTCAGAGTCAATGTTGTTGTCCAGAAGTGGTGTTGTTATCTATCCAGTTGTTTAATATTGTCGGACAATACATATGAGGAAATTAGTCATGCTTTTTTAACATATATTTAATAGCATTAATCTTAATGAGCATAGATCAAGCAATATGGAGGAATGGTAAAAATTGGAGCTTATCTAGCGGACTAATTTCTAGATTATGTCAAAGAATAGAAGTGTCAGTATGGCTTTAGTAGACGGGAGTCCGGTGGTTAGAAAATAGAACAGAATTTTAAGGACACCACAAAAGGGTCGAAGCGATGAGAGAATAACTTCATTGTACTTATTTAGCCTTTGATAGATCTCATTATAGAACATATAAAAAACAGACTCCCACCTGTACACTCTAGGGAAATAGGGGAAAAACGAAGTTGATGGTACCCTTGTGATACTATTCGATTATCAGTCAAACGGAATTATCTCAAGCTGGGTGTTATGTTCTTTTCTCGGACTGAACTCAATTACAAAACAGATTTATGGAATAGATACACATAAGGTTAACGGCAAAGTCCGTGTTATAATACGGTAAAATTGGTCACGGAAGAATTGTCATGGGGCAGATGTATTGAACCGGGGACGAAGTTGGAACCGAAAATGATCTAAAGGTGAAGAAAATGGGACAGATTAGATTTCTATGATAATTTGTGACAATAGGAGTTTTTGGGGGTGGGTGAGGCGGCGGCGGCGGCGGCGGCGGCGATTATTAGAATAAATTGTAAAAAACTCTCGTATGCTGCAACTTAAAGTATTTCGAAGAACTATGAAAAGACATGGTGTATTTTATGTCAAAAATATTATTTTCAAAATGGTTTGGCGGCACGGTGGTCTAGTGGTAGGACGCAGTCTCGAGATCTAACGGTTTCGATTTCGAGTCCCCGTCACGGCACTTGTGTTGTATCTTTGAACAAGATACTTTACTCTGCTTGTTCCAGTCTACTCAGCTGTAAATGATTACGTGGTTGGACAGTGCTAGATATTGTAAAATGCTAGTTGTGAGCGGCGAAATGGCAGCTTCGGTTGAATGTTCCCAAGGGAGTTAAGAACGATATTGGCTGGTTGCTAAGGTCTTATTACCGCGGCTAAAAATTTGTGAACCGCTTTGAGACGTCTAATAGGTTGTGATAAAGCGGTATAGAAGAACCTCATATTATAATTATTATTATTATCTATGTTACATAACGAAATATCTCTATTGTGTGTATCCGATTGAATGCGGCGGAAACGGTTGTTTTTCGGTATTTGAATACACCGGGATATTGTATATTTTCAAGAATATGTAAGGTTGCAGTTGTAACTAGGTTATTGGTAGGTAAAAAAAACCAGAGAATACCAAAGCGTCAACAAAACCATAATCCGAACTCAAAATCGATTAAACTAGGGGCAAAATAGGAACAAAGGAAATATTTACATAGAGACTCTCGTAAAAGATATATATTGTTGTCTTTATTCTCCCTGTTCTAATCGTAACAATATTAAATTTAGAATGATAGTTTGGTTCATACTATGACATGACGTTTATTGGAGATGACCAAAATTGACGGGGCGGGTGTCGTCGATAAAGCAGAAGACGCTTACTTTTCCGGAACACCTGGTCTTATTCTCTTTTCAAGTGTATCCGTATACATCTTTTCATTGTTTCGAATTTTGTCCCTAGTTTATTAGATTTTTAGTTCGGATTGTTGTTTTGGTGACGCTTCGGTTTGATACTGTAGTTTATTAGCAAATGACGTAAAATATCTCAAATATTATTTAGTTCTACAATCACCCTATTTCTATACAGTCTGTCAATTCCGTATCCTAGTATAGATATAAAGTAAATCTTTTCCCGACCGGCTGTCTTTGACAGCTTACTCTTCCGGAACACCAGGGCCCGTATTCATGAAACCGTTCTCATGCTTAAGCATGGATTCTGTGCTGAAGCCATATTAACAATCTTATTTTGTCAAAAATTTGGTAAAACGTTGAAGAGACATGAAAACGAAAGCTGTTTTCAACATTTACAATGACTTTTTGACTGTTCGACATGATTCAGGCGAGTTTCAAGAAAGCTAGCTTGAGCAAAGAATCCATGCTTGAGTATGAGAACGGTTTCATGAATACGGCCCTGGTCTTATTCTCTTGTGCTTTTACGAGAGTCTCCATGTAAATCTTTCCTTTGTTCCTATTTTGCCCCTAGTATAATCGATTTTGAGTTCGGATTATGGTTTTGTTGACGCTTTGGTATTCTCTGATTTTTTTTTGACACGCAGGGATGATGTCCAGGACAATATCCTAAATGATTAAAATACAATGCAGAAAAACTTATACAATTTGTTCTTTCATTCGCTTTCCTTATAAAAAAGGAAAATATTGAAATATTGATTTCTAAGATTTAAGATTTTTTTTTCAAGATGCTCATATCAATAAGAAAATAATATGAACCACTTTGAAACGGCCCACGAAAAATAAACTTGAGAATAGCAAATCGTCAACAAAACCATAATCCGAGCTGAAAATTAATTAAACTATGGGTAAAATATAAAAAAAAAATAACGATTTACACTGATACAATTGAAGGAGTATAAAATAATAAGACCAGGTGTTCCAGAAGAATAAGCGTCTTCGGCTTCTTCGACGACAACCGCCTTGTACATTTAAAGCCATATGCAGGTAAATGTGTTGTCCCCAAAGTAAGAACTTGAACATCATTCTCAATCACAACAATAAGGCATACTAATGGGCATATATACAGCAGTCCACCTTCATAGACTGTATCATCTAACGAATATCTCTAAATGTCCACCTTCATAGACTGTATCACCTAACGAATATCTCTAAATGTCCACCTTCATAGACTGTATCACCTAACGAATATCTATAAATGTCCACCTTCATAGACTGTATCATCTAACGAATATCTCTAAATGTCCACCTTCCTAGACTGTATCATCTAACGAATATCTATAAATGTACACCTTCCTAGACTGTATCATCTAACGAATATCTCTAAATGTCCACCTTCATAGACTGTATCACCTAACGAATAACTCTAAATGTCCACCTTCCTAGACTGTATCATCTAACGAATATCTCTAAATGTCCACCTTCATAGACTGTATCATCTAACGAATATCTCTAAATGTCCACCTTCATTGACTGTATCATCTAACGAATACCTCTTAATGTCCACCTCCATAGACTGTATCACCTAACGAATATCTATAAATGTCCACCTTCATAGACTGTATCATCTAACGAATATCTCTAAATGTCCACCTCCATTGACTGTATCATCTAACGAATATCTCTAAATGTCCACCTCCATTGACTGTATCATCTAACGAATATCTCTAAATGTCCACCTTCATAGACTGTATCATCTAACGAACATCTCTAAATGTCCACCTTCATAGACTGTATCATCTAACGAATATCTCTAAATGTCCACCTTCATAGACTGTATCATCTAACGAATATCTCTAAATGTCCACCTTCATTGACTGTATCATCTAACGAATATCTATAAATGTCCACCTCCATTGACTGTATCATCTAACGAATATCTCTAAATGTCCACCTTCATTGAC